>CM070476.1:45444745-46044745 GCA_036324585.1 Champsocephalus esox | reverse complement strand
GACATCATTGCCAAAAACAAAAACAACGCACGTGCCTTCTTTGCTACCGTCGACAGACTAACCCCACAGTGTCAGTATCCCCCCATTCAGAACACCAGACAAGCAGTCAGTGCCTCTGCATCAGGTACAGCAGATGTGTTGTCCCCTGTGTCCACCTAACAGCAATTCAAACACCATGACACAGTTCCATCAGATTAATGATAAAAACCTGGAGGACATTATTCAACTTCTGAAGTCCTCCTCCTGCTGCCTTGATATTATTCCAACAGGGTTTTTCAAAGATGTTTTTCCTTGCATGGCCTCAGATCTACTTCACATATACCTCATTCACACCAACGGTGTTTCAGGGCCGGTTCGGAGCTGGAGCTTGAAAAGCACCGCATACGTCACGCTTACATCGAGCCGGGATCAACTCCTGAACAACAACAACAAAAAGCCCGCGTTTTATCCAGTTTGTACACAACGATGGAGAAACTTAACAAGCAGCAGTGGTCCACTGAAGAGACCAGCTACCTGCTGGGAATCTGGTCTTCCGAAGAGGTACAGAGGAAGCTGGAGCACAATCGGCCATTGTTGTTGTTGTCGGTGTCAGATGTGAGGGGTTTCTGCAGTTTGGCTTGATGAAGCAGGCACGCAAACGGTTACGTCATGACGCAAACGATGACGCAATGACGCAGCACCAGTCGGACTCTGGGCGGTGTGAAAAGAGCCAGAGCTAAACCGAAGAACCGGTTCTGAACCTGAAAAGCTCTAGCACGGAGCTTGAACCGGAGTTGCGTTGGTGTGAATGAGGTAATAGTAAACAAGTCTCTTCACTCAGGTGCTTTTCCACAGGCTCTGAAAACTGCAGTCATTAAACCGCTCTTAAAAAAAGAATAATCTAGACGCTTCAGTAATTAACAATTACAGGCCCATATCAAACCTCCCATTTCTAGGTAAGTCATTGAAAAAGTAGTTTTCCAACATTTGAGTAATTTCTTGAATTTAAATAACTGTTTTGGAACATTTAAACCCAAGATGGACACTTGACACAGTGGCTTTTAACACGGCTTTGTACGGTATAGTTAGGCCTTTGGTAGGCCAGGCTCACTTTATGCTGCGTTTCCAATACAGTTTAGGAACTGGGGCAGTAACTATAGTAACGCAGTGTAGGCGGAGCCGTGACGTCATCTTCAATGTGTGTCACGACCCGATCTGCAGCCCTGCCCGATCTGCAGTGCGCATGTGCGAGATGGTCCTCCATATTGGACAACTCCGGACGGCAACCCAAGATGGACACTTGACACAGTGGCTTTTAGCAAAGCTCAAAAAGAAAACTCGAGAGAGATGAGTTATTGTTATTACAACGTGACTTCACTATTATTTGAACAACTCCTTTTGTTGGGTCATTTTATTGGGTTAAGTACATTGTCAGAATAAGTGAGAAATGGATGTAACTTCTGTTAGACAGCTATCACACATACTGAAGAAATATTGACTGAATGTATGCAATATGTATGGCATTCATCATTTATATCTAATTACATTAACTGTGAATGTCCTTCATTTTATTTCAAATAACTAAATATTTTAATAAAGATATTTGAGACGTTTATGACTCGCGCATGCACGATGCAAATCGGGCAGCCGTCTAGACGTCAAATGTCCCATTAGAGTTGCCGTATGGAGTTGTCAAATATGGCGACCATCTCGCACATGCGCACTGCAGATAGGGCAGGGCTGCAGATCGGGTAGTGACAATGTGCCATATATCTATATATATATATATATATATATATATATATATATATACATATATATATCTATATATACATTTTTGCATACATTCACAGTAAATATTTATTCAGTATGATTCATCTCTCTTTTTTTTTAGCTTTGCCAAATATAGTAGAGCAGGGCACGACAGTAATTGCCATTGGCAACCGTTCAGAAAAAAACGTCTTGGCCTTTGGTTGCCATCAGTGGCAGCTTTTAACACAAATAAATAAGGACAGCTAAAAGTGAACCCCAAAATAGATTAATGTTAATTATTTGTTGTATTAAGAGTGATATTTAATTATTGTTGTGACCAGGGCTCGAGCTTAAGGACGTCCCGTAGTAGAAAAAAATAGTGTCGGGGAGGATAAAAAATAATTTTGGGACGAGAGTTAAAATAAAATACCCTGCTAACTCTACTACAAACAGCGATGTGTAGCACACAGTTATTAAACCTCCTTGTCAACATAAACACACACGCACAAAACATTTAGCAAACCCACGAAATACCCACACATGTAGCGACAGCCAGCCAGCCGCACAGCTGGCTGTGCCCGCGAATTCCTGGCCCGCTAATTCGCAGGTCTAGCTATTGAGTGTGTATTTTGCGGGTTGAGTGATGTACAATGGCATCCCGTGGAGGAATTCTGAAATGTTTTACCGTTACATCACAAAAACGCACAGCAGAACCAGACCCAGTTTTAGTTTCACCAACTCCGTTTCTAATATGCAAAAAGACTACAACATGTATTTTCGAGCTTTCCAATCCAGACGAGATCTCTCTCTCCCGCCTGTGTGCGAGGGGCCGTTCGTAAAGGCCTCCTGACTGACAGGCCGTCATCCTGGTTAGCGGGTACTCTGGGTTCTGTCTTCAGGACAGTGTTGGATTGTTTTGTTAATTGGATGGGACTTGATTGGATTCAATATTAGAGTCATTTTCTCGTTTGTGTGTGTGTTTAAATATATGTGGCCTTTGTTTCTGTGATTGAATGATTTACTCAAATAAAAAGGTTGATGAATTATCATCTAATGATTTGTATGATGTTTTATTATGTTAAAAGTCACTTTGAATGATTTTAACAAATGATAATGTCGAAAAACAAACATTTTAAATTCGGGACGGCTTAGATTGTATTTCGGGACGGTTCCGGGAGGATGGGGAAAAAAGTTAGTCGGGAGCCCTGGTTGTGACCAGTTGGAACCTGATACTTAAGTTGCACGTGCATTGGTGTGATTACGGAGCCAGAAAGTGATGCACGTTTACTCACGTGCGCGGTGTGTTTGTTTTTACAAAAAATGGCGAAGCAAAGTAAGTCGTTTGACTGTGGGGTAAAAGGTTCGGCCAACCCGTCAACATTTCAAACGAATGTTCAAAGTGATTCAACTGATAAAGTTGAATCAAATTTGAAAGGGAGACAATGGATGACGAAACTAGTGATTTGCTCAATTCCTCTTTGGGGGATCTGCGAAGAACATGACCGCAGCTGCACCACTGGTATGTAGTATACCAGCCATTGAGGGTGGACAAGTTTGCTACCACTTAAGTTTCAAATAATTGTGTTAATTGCTTATTGTAAAGCATTTGAACACTCTTGTGTCACATGTTCATTATTAAGTTGATGTATAAAGTTAGTATCTTCATTATTTAAATTATAAGGCGTTTAAAAATGGCAATCGTATTTTCAGTTTTGGCAACCAAAAGCTGATGCCTGGTTGCCAGCCTGGCAACCACTTTTAAAAGTTAGCGTTGAGCCCTGCGGAGACTTCAATGATGCTGGAGCATTTTCGAGCTCAACTTTATCTGCGTTCACCATTTCGATAGTTCCTAAAATTTAAAGTTTAAAGTTTAAATTTGAACGCATCCCTGTGACCAGCTCTCATAGTATGCCTCTCGTCCAATTAAATGACTTAGTCGCTCTATGGCGCGTTGATATTGCACTGAACGCTGCGTTCCTGCAGCCCCGGCCGGAGCATGGGCTGCAGGAACATGCTACTCGAACACTGCGACGCAGCACCTGAGATTACTTCCAAAAATGTTATTCACGTTCAAAAAAAATTACGTTTAACGTTATATTCGTGCGGTACACACGTGTCCCGAACCGAAGGGCCCGCACTGAATAATTTCATGATACTGTATAATAGATTGCCCGATCGGGCAACTAGCAGATGAGGCTTCATTGCCCGAGCTAAATACTAGATGGCCCCGGGCCATCGGGCAGTCCTTAATGTCGAGCCCTGCGTCACACCCCTAGTAGATGGCGTTCCGAACTGAATAAGGGCGTCAAATGAAGGCAAGACGCCCGCCTGGCGGAAACGCTGGAATTAGGAATATATTGTGATGAAGTGCACACTGACCTGAGCTCCAGGGGTCTCCTTCTTCTCCTCCATGCTGCTCATCAGCTGTCCTGATGAAGACCACAGAGCTGCTTCATTATTAATATAATACAAAGAGTTTATTCAATGATATGTTCTATTTCTGGATGCTTCTATGTAGTGTTTTATCACACCACGTGCAGTGCCTTGTCTCATCTATGCTGCTGTGACGTAAACATGGTCCAACTTGATCCATTTAGTCAATGTGATGCTAAGCAGAGGAGAACATGAAAGAAAGGTCAGATAGTTATTAACGTTACATGCACATTACTTTAACCATTAAGATAACAAGTTGGTTTTCTGTGTTAATTATTATTAATATAATACAAATATTTAGATATAATTCATCATAACCTGTGTAGCAACTTACATTCTAACTTACAGCTCACAGTTTGTTCACTTTTAATTCATCAAAATGACTTTATTCACATAGAAAGTGACATTAATGGTTGTTTGAACCACGGTTATAACGCTATCCGTGTGTAACTATCACTAAGTTAACACAAAGCAAACATTAGCTAGTGAGACTGTTTAATGTACTCCATGTATACAGTATTTTCTGTATTGTGTATTCTTTAGATACTCTCGTGATATGTGTCCTGTGTGTATACTTGCTGCTAATGCTTCATTTGTATTATCTTATTGCATCTTTTAAATATGTTTAACTCGTGTAATGCCTGAAAACACTTCTGCTGCTGACACAATCATTTCCCAGTTTAAGATAAATCATTATTTAAATAAAGTATATCTATTTATCTAATGAGCTAAACCGTCGCTTAGCTTAGCGTTAGCTGCTAACTGAAGAACCCCATTCATTTCAATGGGAAAATGCTACGTCGCGGTGAATGGCGATGCTAATAAGCTAGTTAGCATACATTTAAAACCATATCTATGGCAAAGAGCACCAACACAACAACTCAAACCGTCTTAAAGACAACTGGTGTAATAAATAACTAACATAAAGTCAGCTGAGCATTACAGATCAACTGTTACTCCCCAGAGCCGAACTGGAATAATAACTGTAGCTGTTAGCCGATAGCCGTTAGCTTTCAGACTGTAGCTGTTAGACTTTATTTAAAGATAGTTTGAGACTGTTGTGTTAAATAAGATAACTTCTGATTCGTGATTAACTGTAAGCTAACAGGTGTAAATACACTGAATGAAACCTCTGCATGTGTTTAATCCACTCACCTCTTCTTTTGTTCTTGTTCTTCTTCTTCTTCTTCTTCTTCTTCTTCTTCTGTGTTTATTAGCGGTTGGCAAACCAACTTGTAGGTGCATTACCGCCACCAACTGGACTGGAGGGTGGACAAGAGACTATGCAGAAAACAAGAAACAAAACAAACAAAACAAAGAACCAAAACTCTAGATTATTTTAAATGTATCAATTTCTCTTAGAAACGTAATAATCTCTCAATATATATTGCCTGATGTTTTCCCTAACAGCCCTGATAGCGACAAGTCATGGAATGTTGCTTTCTTCAGTGTCTGGAAAAGCACATTTCTCTGAGTACTATATTTCCTGCAAAGCAGTAAAACATGCTCAGCAGTTTCTGGCTGGCTGCAGTGTACACACTTTCCGGTTGGATGCTTTCCTGTTATACTTAAAGTATGATTGAGACCTGTATGACCTATTCTCATCCCAGAAATGACATTTTCCTCCCTTCTTTCAAACCCCACCTTCCTTCCATCCCCCACATACCTTTGAATTGTATAAAGATGTCTTCCTGTATCACTAAGGTTCCAATGATCTTGCCATGTTGTTTGTGCATATTTATGTATGAATGTTTGAACCTCCGCTTTGCTGAGTGGAACTTCTATGTCTATGTTCATACTTCTGAGTGTTTGTTTGGCCAGAATATCCACCTGTTCATTACCCTCCACACCAACATGAGCAGGAAACCAGAGGAAACGAGTTGCTATGCCTTTGATTTGCATTTGATATAAAATTAGAAATATTTCATTTATTATGTCCATTCTAGATGAAGATCTGCCTGATCGTATACTCGATAATGCTGAAAAGGCATTTCTCCCATTTCCACCTGCATTGCTGACACTGGAGATGTTTTAAAAGCTCCACTACAAATTCTCAGGGCCTGAGCTTGTAGGGACATCCAGCTTTTTAAGGTTAGATTCTGCTGCTGCCATGAACGCTACACACCCATGCTCGAATACAGGTCTCATGAGCGCCCAATATATATTCAGAGGTGATGACCTACTCGCTCCCCACTCCTGCCCCGCCAAACACGAAGTACATTGTTGACCTTTTTACATTTATTTTGATCTTTTCCTATATGACTGCTCCATGTTAGCTTTCCGTCAAACCAAACACCAAGACATCTTATTGTATTAACCTGTTAAGAGGTTGCTCATACCATTTTAACGATATAGGAGCAATGTTATGCCGTTTTGTAAAACAAATGACCTGCGTCTTAGCTACTGGCAGTTTGAATCCCCATTTATTTGTCCATTTCTCCACTTCAACTATTGCAGCTTGTATTTTCTTTCCAACATGTGCTACATTGCGGCCTTTTGCCCACAAAGCCCCATCATCTGCAGACAAAGATTTCCCCACACTTGGATGGACTTGATTAAAGACGTCATGCATCATTATATTGAACAGCAACGGACCGCACACACTGCCTTGCGGAGTGCCATTTCCACAGCATAAACACCTGAATATTCTGCACCTGCTCTTACTTGTATTTTCCTGTCCAGTAAAACATTCATAACCCAATGATATGCTTTACCACCAATTCCCAATGATTTGAACTTGATTGGTAGTCCTTCCTTCCAGAGCATGTCATAAGCCTTTTCAACATCAAAGAAGACTGCAATCACTACTTCCTTGTTTGTCTGTGCTTTCCTGATGTCTGATTCTCAGCACAATATAGAATCCATTGTGTCCCGACCCCTCTAGAACCCACTTTGATATGGGGACAACAGAGCTTTACTTTCTAAGATATACGTTAACCTGTCTGTAACCGTTCTCTCCATGATTTTGCATACATGAGATGTCAGGGCAATAGGCCTGTAGCTAGATGGATCTGAAGGGTCTTTCCCTGGCTTCAGGATGGGCACTATTATCGCTTGTTTCCACTCTGAAGGAAGTTGGCCAGAATCCCACACCCTGTTAACCAACCTCAACACAATGACTAGAGAGTTATCCGCCATGTGTTCCAGCGTTTTGTAACAAACACCATCTTTCCCAGCAGTGGTTTGGCGAGCACTAATAATTGCTCTTCTCAACTCAAACATACTAAAATGCAGGTCCAACTGATCTCCTAACGCTTCTACTCTATCCAATATTCTCGGGTTTTCCATTTGTGTATTATTTCTGCACTGCCTGGGCTTCCTCTGTAAGGTTATCTGAACTATGAACTTTCCTAAATGTTTGAGCTAGAAGTTCCGCCTTTCCTACGTTTGTGACAGCCATTTTGTCCCCTCTGCTCAAAACTGGCACCTCATAATTCCTTCGAATTCCCCCCATTCTCCTAATCATGCCCCAAACACCTGCAAGCTGTACTTCTCTTCCAATACTATTGCAATATTGCCTCCAAAAAGTGCGTTTCTGCGTTCTTATTGTTCTCCTCACTAGAGCCTGGGCCCTTTTACCCTGATTCAAAGCTTCCTGAGAATGGAGTTGTTTGAGTTGCCTGAATGCTTTATTCCTGTCTGTAATGGATTCACTGCATTCACCATTCCACCAGGGTACACCCTTGGTGCGCCTAACTCCTGCACTTTCTGGAATTGTGTCTTTAGCTGAATGAATGATAACCTTAACCAGCTCATCATTTCATTTATTTATATCATCATTTTCCTCTTGAAGTGTTTTACATCTATTCGTACTTACAACTTGGAAGGCATCCCAATCAGCCTTTCCCAGTTTCCATCGAGGAATTTTCTTTTCCTTTTCAAACCTTATGTTGGTCCCAACTTCAGTCATTGCCGGATAATGATCGCTGCCCACTGTAGCATGCTTCACCACATTCCATGTACTTATACCTGCTAAAGCACTAGATACAAATGTCGAGTACTGTTTCTATATTCTTCGTGCAATTATATCGTGTTCTTTCTCCAGTGTTAATGCACACTAGCCCGAGGTCATCTATACATTCCTCAACTACTGCCCCATTTGCATCTGTGCTTCTGCTTCCCCATAGCGAGCTATGTGAGTTAAAACCCCCACACCATATTACTTTGTCTTGCAGTGACCCCCAGCATCCTCTAATATACTTTGATCTAATTTCCCACATTATAATAATTCACTATATCTATAGGTCCTCTATCATTCCATACCCTTATAACTATTGCTTCATGACCTGTACCTACATGCATAACTTTGTAGCTTATCCCACTCTGTATGAATGTTGCAACTCCTCCCCCTCTGCCAGAGTCCCTATCTCGTCTAGCTGCAGGATATCCCTTCACAATAAAACCCAGTTGTGCTTTCAGCCATGTTTCCTGAATACAAATAACATTAGGTTTCTCTCCCAGGTTGTCAATATATTTGTTGAACTCTTGTCCATTTGCAATTAAACTTCTAGCATTCCACTGCAGTACAATTACCACCACCAGGATGATCCAGTCCATGTCTGAGGTTGTTGGACGTCATCATTCAGGATATCTTTCACGTGTCCCCAGTGCATCCCTTTCACATCAAGGTACTTTTCAGATGATTTGACAATTATTTAGATTCTTTCATTCCGGCTTTAGTCTGCGCTGAACAGTTGATCATCTCTGCCATAAACAGTACAAACTCTCTTTTACTCACGATCAGAGTGTCCTCCTTCAACTTAACTTCCTGCGTCGTCACTTCCCTCTGCCATCTCTCGTCCAGTCACAGTCCAGTGTTGCCACCACCCCCTCTACCGCTCTACCGTAGACCGGAAGTTTACAAGCGCACTGTAGTGGCCAAAATCCCGTAAGGTTTTTCTTGTAACCTGGCTCAACAGTTCATGTTCTTGGCCACATGTAGAGCTTGGGCCTCGGAAGCAGTGTCAGACTCGCAGTACACAAAACCACCGCACGTTTCTGTTGCTCTTGCAGGTTTATTTCCAGGTAAAACATAAAACAAAATACGAAAACAATATTGACCATAAACCTAAACATCAGATCCTAATAATCTGTTTCTAAACATTTCAGCATAAGGTTGCGTCTGGTGTCAATGACGGTATTGCTGCTGCCTGCCGCTCTGCCGTCACACACCGCACCTCCAATTTATGGCTTTAGCCCCGCCCCCTTCACCTGAGCCCTGCTGCCCTCTCACTGAAACAGAAACATGTATTAATCAAGGTTCCAAATAAATCAAAACAAAATAAACTTAAATGCGGCTCCTACACGCACGCTCAATGAACCGGAAATGGAAATACGTCATCCCGTGCAACTAGCCTCTTGTAGTGGATTAAATATTAACACATGTGAGTGTGAAGGTCCAGAGTCTGAGACCCGCCCCCTGCTTCCTGTCTGTTGCTCAGCAACATGGACATGTTCCACTCTGACACAACGTCTGCTTCCTTCTCATCATTACTCTTCTTTCCTGAGAAGTGATCAACGTCTCTGGGAGTGGACAGACTTTGGCACTAAGATGGAGTGGTAGAGATATAAAACTTGAATTGTGTGAATTTAAAGATTAGGTTCCTGTTTTAAGGTCCAAGCGAGGGGGGGTGTCTTTGTTTGCGTCACCAAATCTACTTTCAGTCTTTTTGCATCTTTGTAACACTTGTTCTGTATTCATGTGATCGTTCCAAGTCGTCTGTTTTGATCCCCTTTCAGTCCTTTTGCTTTCTAAGTGGTTGCTTTGTGTATGTTTCAGTACTTCCTCCTCTCCTTGCAGTAACTCAGCTTCTCTCTGATGTTTCTTTAGTCATTTGATCATGGACGTGGGAAGGGGGGGTGCTGAGGGGGCTGAGGCACCCCCACCTGCTGGCGGAGAGTTGTAACTGCAACGCCAACAAGTTCACTGATCAAATCAATACAAAGGTTTTATTTTGAGTGTGTTTGAGTTAGCATTTCAGTGTAAGCAGTCTCTAAAAAGCTTCACGATAAGAGAAAGGGATCATGCAGTGTGCTTCTTCTGTTGCTCTGCTATGGAAAAGAAGCTCGTCAGCGCAAGATCAGGGATGGGAGTTTTGTGAAAGCACGGTTTAAGAACTGGCGAAAGGCAGAGGAAACATTTAGGGAGCATGAGAAGTCCCATCAACACACAGGCCGTCAACAAGCTGGCAGCATGACAACGAACACCGATGAACGCGCTGCTCTCACAAGCTGCTGCTAAAGACCAAATGACTGCATTTAGTGTGACGTTATTAAACCGGACCCTCCCTCCACGCAGATCACGCAGATCACGCAGACTGCATGGGGCCTCGTTTTGCGGAGGGAGCCTCATCTGAAGAGCAAACGCAGTGGAAGCGCCACAGTTTCGCCGCTGCGAGGCACCCGCAACCCCCACCCGCACCCCCCACCCCCACCCCGCACTCCGACTGACTTCCCGCGTCCCTGCAGTTGATGTTTTTTTGTGGTTGTTTGTGATCTTTTTTCACCCTTTAATGTCATCGCTCTGTGTTTTCATTTCTTTTGGGGTCATGTTCCTCTCTTTGGTTGTTGTGCATCTCTTTCTAATCCTGTTGCATCTTTTTTAAGGTATCGATGATTCTTTGCTCGTTCAACAGATGTTTAAAGTGCATGTTCATCTCATGTTGTGGTTGTTTACATGTCTTGTTGTTTTCGTCATGTTGTGTATATCTGTGGGCTGGAATCATCTTTGGGACCTCTGTGTGTCTTTAGATACATTGTGTGAGATATTCCCCCCGGACCCTTTTGGCATCGCGGCCTCTTTGTAATTGTTGTTCATTCATTTCAACCTGGTCTCAATAACTACCGGCCCATCTCTAACCTCCCATTCCTTATCGCTCCATTACACACCTCAATGCTTTATGTATCTCTGATATGTAGCGAAGCCAAACGGTTCATTGTCAGGCTTTAACTGTTGCTGTTACCTTAAAGGTATAAACCACATTCAAAGAGAGAAGAGGTCGTTTCCTTCCATCAGAAACATTTTAACCAGTTTCTAAGTATCGTTCGTTTCATTTCCAGCTCGTCCTGTCTTTGTTTACAAACACAGACTGCTAGCTCTGAAGCTAACCAGGGTTGCTAAATGTTGGTACCTGGCTGGAGTGAGATTTAGATATTTAATTACACATATGCGCACTAAATGACTGCTATCGTGTCAGCAGCGGGAGATTAGCATATATATAGAATATACAATATATACAAATACACAATATTGGACACAGACTAAAAAGGGCTCTCAGTTTCATTCACTAATGAAAGCCAAGCACATGTTTGTCTCCACTGTTTCATTGTGTGCATAGGCCTGTCGCGATAAGCAAACAGTTGACTTATCGCTCCAATACACACCTCAATGCTTTATATTGTAGTCTATCAGTTTGTAAGTGATGCTTTTGCTGCTGCTCCAAACACTATACAACCACAGTCTGTTGTGGACCTCACCATTGATCTGGAAATGTCTACTAATGCTTGTTTGTCTGCGCCCCAGTTGCATCCAGCTACAGCTCGCAATACATTTATTACTTTTTAGCATTGTGTTTCCACTTGATTAATATGCATTTTCCCATGTGTGCTTGCTATCAGACCACAGTCCTAGGTATTTGAACTCATTCACCTTTGTCATTGGACGATCATAGAGTGTTAGCTGTTGACCATCAATCTTGTGTTTGTTTGTAAATACCATGTAGCATGACTTGCTTTCTGACATTTTGAATCCAGTTATATGACCACCTCTCCACTTTCTTTAGTCGCTCTAGCTTCTCCATTACGTGTGGGGCACGTCTTCCCCTCATCCACATAGCCCCATATTCTGCGTGTAGAGCCCATTGGATGCATGTGTCTAAGCATGTCAACATGTCATTAATCATGATGTTAATAATATTGGACTGACTGCACTCCCTCGGGGGATACCATTTTCTATTTCTAAATAACTGGAAATATCTGCTCCATCCTTTCCTCTAAACATCCTGTCTGCTCAAAAGGCCCTTACCCAATGGAACATTCTCCCTCCAATACCCATTCTCCTCCATGTGATCAGTAGCACCTCCTCCACACAGAGTCATACGCCTTTTCAATGTCAAAGTACACTATTGCCATTATCCCTTTCATTTTCAATGTTTTTCACACGTCATTACTCACTCTTACTAATTCCACATCCAGAGCTGACCTATTATCCCTGTCTCTTCTCCTTCACCTTTTCATTCTCTGCTAGTAACTGCTGTTTTTGCTGCCTATGGATATCACTGAGATGCTGAGGCACCACTTTCTCCCTACCCTTGGTTGTTGCTTTGGGTATACTGTTCTCTGCTGCATTTAGTATATGTTGCGTTATGTGGCTTGTAATGACCTCTATGCTTCCCTCTGATGTTAGCAGGTGTACCGACTCCTCACACCATATCCTACATTTCCCCCAATCAGCTTTAGCAAAGCACCACCTGGTTATCACACCTCCTTCCTGCATATATACATTATTATTCATTTAGGAAGCACTGGATAATGGTCACTTCCTACAGTGGAGTTATTCAAAACAAACCATTCCATGTATGAACCAAACAGTTTGACACTAATGTCAGATCCAGGCATGAGACTTTCCCCCTGTGAACATCTACTCTTGTGCCATGTCCATCATTAAGGCATACTAGTGTTCTTTCCTCCAGCATTTCTTCCACTATGTTTCCGTTACTGTCTGTATGGTTGCTGCCCATAGACGGTTGTGTGCATTGAAATCACCACACCAAACTTCCTTCCTATGTTTATTTCCTGCTATCTCTTTAAATATATCAGTGGTTAGATTTGGACATGGGTTGTATACATTGATTATCCTAATGTTATCTTGTTTTCTAGGGTTGCAGATGTCCACTGTAATACAGTCTATATCATCAGGAGATTGCACCTCCCTATATGCCACACCATCTTTGAGAAATGACTGCAGGATCTCAGGTCTGCAAAGTGGACAGGTAGGCGAGAAAGGCTTTTTTGAGTCTCAGAGACCAAGGTCCTGTGCACTTCGCATACATTGACTGCACGACTTCAGGTCTGCGATGTGGACAGTACACCTCAAATACATCACTACACAACCTGGGTATTTGAAGATAAGGGAATGACATGTTTATAATATGCTGCAAAACACAACAAATATGCAGGGTGACGAGTCTGTTTCTAAGGCCATTTTATTTTTGGTAGTCTGATCATTTCAACAAGAGAATAGAATCAAACTGAAAACATCGTAAATATGTTCCAGATACATGAAGCATGTGAACAGTGAAACTCGCTCATGGGACTTTAAGGTGAATACTTTAAGAAAAGGTTTTCCCACACTCTTTGTAAGAGCCATTTTACGGGTGTTGTTGGTGTCTCAGTTTACCTTATTTATATTTATATTCATATATTATTTATTTATATGAATAGTGCAATATTATTTATGAACACTTGGTGGCGGGGTGCATACTTATTCTACCAGACGGCCAACCCAGCCCCAGCAGATGCTCATACTACAACTATTGACCTTAAGATGGTCCTCTCTGTAACAAAGAAGATAATCACACATGTTGATTTTTATCCTTAAGTCATTGCTAGGTAAGCTGCCCTTATATATCTCCAGACTTCTGTCCTTTTATACTTGCTTTTTTAATACCAGACGAGCAGCAAATGGGATGCTTTTAAATGTTCCTTTGATGCAGTCAGAGCTTGGTAAAGCTGCATTCTCCCACTATGCTCCCTTTTTATGGAATACACTGCAAGTAAAACATTGTCTAGAGGCACTTCCTACTGTAAATGCTTTTAAAGGTATGCTACGATCAGGGTTGGGAGGGTTACTTTGTAAATGTAATCAGTTACTGATTACTGATTACATGGCTCTGAAAGTAATCCGAATACAGTTACAGTCATGTGTCTTAAAAAAGTAACGTAATCAGATTACTTTTAGATTACTTTTGGATTACTTTCTTTTTCCATCACAGATGGGTATGTTTTGGTGACAGGAGACACAAAAGCAAAAGGAAACTGACCGTGTTTTTACCGTTGTAATGGCGTATCAAGAGCACAACGGAAACATCACATCTGAAACGATGTAACAACATAATACACTTTTTGGGGATGCAGCTTGTGAGGAGTGAGGGACACCGCTTTGAACGGGCGTGTCGCCTTCTGTCCTGCCAGTGTTGGCAGGACATGAATTAAAATGTCGAACTCGGACTTCATTTTAAGGACATTTCGGCCAGGGGTGTCGAGCTATATTTGTTTAAGCACCGGATTGGCAAAACAGGAGAGTGTGTGCACCAGTCTGCCTTGATCTATGAATTCATGTCCGTGACACTCACAGTATCTGCTGCCCACAGCTGTTTTAGAAGGAAAACCTCCTTCACTTCATGAAATCTCTGCAGCGCCAGGAGGCAGCGGGAGGGTTAACTCAGCCTCTGAGAAGACGAGCGTGCTGCGCAGTGCCTTTCACGCACCGCCTTCACTGTGTGTACCTTCAGAAATGATCATTAATAAGGCTAAAGAGCGACCGCAGGCTGATGTGTTTTAACCACACACACCTATACACACACACACGCGATTTAAACGCAGACTTTTGTTCCTCCATGTTTCGTTGTTATTGTTTCACTGAGCGAGCGGACCTGCGATTTTTTTCCAAACGCTTTTTTGGTCCATCTGCGGCGGCTCTGATGATTCGAATCGGCTGTACCTACTACTAGTATTACATGTTGAGAGGAAATCTTTCCACCAATAATTCCAATAAGTCATCCAAAATGTATTCATTTCAGGTTTAATAAAGTAACTGTAATCAGATTACTCGTTTTTCAAATGTAACGCGAGCTGAATACAGTTACTTGATTTTTGTATTCTCATTACGTAACGCCGTTACATGTATTCCGTTACAACCCAACCCTGTATATATCTATGGTCGGAACTCTTCTCTGGGCGGGGTCGGACATCCAACCCCGCCTTTTATCCGACCCCGCCCCATTCCGCGTTCCGCAGCTCGACCCTTCTCGCCAAAACGATAGAAGAAGAAGGAGAAAAGAAGAGGTGAGTGGATTAAACACCTGCAGAGGTTTCATTAAGTGTATTTACACCTCTTAGTTTACAGTTAATCACGAATCAGAAGTTATCTTATTTAACACACCAGCTGTAATATTGGAAGAAAGAAACTCACAAAAAAACTTCAAAATGTGCGACAAAAATAGTCTCAATCTATCTTTAAATAAAGGCTAACAGCTACAGTCTAACAACTACCGTCTAACAGCTACAGTCTAACAGCTACAGTCTAACAGCTAAAGTCTGAAAGCTAACGGCTATCGGCTAACAGCTACAATAATTCCAGTTCGGCTCTGGGGAGTAACAGTTGATTTGTAATGCTCAGCTGACTTTATGTTAGTTATTCATTACACCAGTTGTCTTTAAGATGGTTAGAGTTGTTGTGTTGGTGCTCTTTGCTATAGATATGGTTTTAAATGTATGCTAACTAGCTTATTAGCATCCCCATTCACCGTGACGTAGCATTTTTCCCATTGAAATGAATGGGGTTCTTCAGTTAGCTGCTAACGCTAAGCTAAGCGACGGTTTATCTCATTAGATAAATAGATATACTTTATTTAAATAATGATTTATCTTAAACTGGGAAATGATTGTGTCGCAGCAGAAGTGTTTTCAGGCATTACACGAGTTAAACATATTTAAAAGATGCAATAAGATAATAAAAATGAAGCATTAGCAGCAAGTATACACACAGGACACATATCACTAGAGTATCTAAAGAATACACAATATACAGAAAATACTGTATACATGGAGTACATTAAACAGTCTCACTAGCTAATGTTTGCTTTTCTGTGTTAACTTAGTGATAGTTTACACACGGATAGCGTTATAACCGTGGTTCAAACAACCATTAATGTCACTTTCTATGTGAATAGTCATTTTAATGAAATAAAAGTGAACAAACTGTGAGCTGTAAGTTAGAATGTAAGTTGCTACACAGATTATGATGAATTATATCTAAATATTTGTATTATATTAATAATAATGTACACAGAAAACCAAGTTGTTATCGTAATGCTTAAAGTAATGTGCATGTAACGTTAATAACTATCTGACCTTTCTATTATGTTCTCCTCTGCTTAGCATCACATTGACCAAATGGATCCATTTGGACCATGTTTACGTCACAGCAGCATAGATGAGACAAGGCACTGCACGTGGTGTGATAAAACACTACATAGAAGCATCCAGAAATAGAACATATCATTGAATAAACTCTTTGAATTCCTCCTCTTCACTGCTGACAGTTTATGATGAATTATATCTAAATATTTGTATTATATTAATAATGAAGCAGTTCTGTGGTCTTCATCAGGACAGCTGATGAGCAGCATGGAGGAGAAGAAGGAGGCCCCTGGAGCTCAGGTCAGTGTGCACTTCATCACAAGATATTCCTAATTCCAGCGTTTCCGCCAGACGGGCGTCTTGCCTTCATTTTACGCCCTTATTCAGCTCGGAGCACTATCTACTAGGTGTGTGACGCAGGGCTCAACATTAAGGACTGCCCGATGGCCCGGGGCCGTCTAGTATCTAGCTCGGGCAAGGAAGCCTCACCTGCTGGGTGCCCGATCGGGCAATCTATCATGCCAGTATCATGCAGCTCGCGGATCCAGTAATGAGTGACCCGATAGTGAAACTAAACATATCTATAACTAGTTACGGTAGTTTGAAAGGTCATTAAAATAGCTACGTGTGATATTCTAACCTGAAGTGTGTGTTTTGTCCGCTCACCGCTGCAGCTGATCTCTCTCTCCCGTCAGATCAGACTTCACTCGCGTTTATGTCCATATCGATCAGATGCAGCTAGTTCTAACTAATGATAGACTACCTGCTTATTAAAAGACACCTGAACAATAAGTGTCGCTATGCAACCGGGTGAGGCCGCAAAGTATAGCGCAGCATTATGCATGTGTTTACATGCCCACCGGAACCCAGAGGCATTACCAACAGATCAACGCACAATCAACCCATCCAGGACATCTCTTTCTCTACATTACGTGTTAGACATTAGAGTTGACTCTTCTTGTCTGTCACATCCTCTTCTTGTCTGTCACATACTCTTCTTGCCTGTCACATACTCTTCTTGTCTGTCACACACTCTTCTTGTCTGTCACATACTCTTCTTGTCTGTCACATCCTCTTCTTGTCTGTCACACACTCTTCTTGTCTGTCACACACTCTTCTTGTCTGTCACATACTCTTCTTGTCTGTCACATACTCTTCTTGTCTGTCACATACTCTTCTTGTCTGTCACATCCTCTTCTTGTCTGTCACATACTCTTCTTGTCTGTCACATAAGTGGCGCAACTGAAGCGGTATTGCGCTAAAGGGAAATTATTTTGACAGAAGAGATTTAGGTTATCCGGCTAACGGGAACTCTGACGTCGCCATTTTGTGTGCTTCGCGGATACGCTCGTCTCCTCTTTACATTACATTGCATTTAGCTGACGCTTTTATCCAAAGCGACTTACAATAAGTACATTCGACCAGGAAGACACAACCTTGAAGAAAACAGAATCATAAAGTACATCAGGTTTCAAAGAGCCAATCGTTTCAAGTGCTACTCAACTGGCTTTAGATAAGCCAGTCCTTTATTAGTATATAAGTGCTCTGTTAGCAGTTCTTTGTTAGTCATTCTATCGCTCGAAGCGGAGTCGAAAGAGATGAGTTTTCAGTCTGCGCTGGAAGGTGTGTAAGCTTTCTGCGGTCCTGATTTCAATGGGGAGCTCATTCCACCATTTTGGAGCCAGGATAGCAAACCCACGTGTTTTTGCTGATGCGAACTTGGGTCCCCCTCGCAGCGAGGGTGCAGCGAGTCGTTTGGCTGATGCAGAGCGAAATGCACGTGCTGGGGTGTACGGTTTAACCATGTCCTGGATGTAGGAAGGGCCAGATACATTCGCAGCATGGTACGCAAGTACTGCTCTGTGGGCTCAGAGCAGTCTCATAACTAGGGATGCATGATATTGGGTTTTTGAAACCGATACCGATAACTTCCTGCTTCTCAAGACCGATACCGATAACCGATAATAAAATAAAAATTACGTCACTAATTATTTTAACGCGATTAACGCATGTGTATTTTTTTCCCTCGGCCGCCCCGTAGTTTCAGAGCGCATCGAGTTTAAAATACCATCTACAAGCTGATGCTGACAGCCCCGCTCCTGCCGCCCGCTTGTGGCATACCACACTTCCACGCTCACCGGCAGGCACCGACTGGCCATCGGGAGGACCGGGAGGGTGTGTGTACGTGTGGTCCAAGCGAGCAAGAGAGAGAGACCTTACATGCATTGTTGTTGTTAGCATCTGGTGCTAGCTAGCTGCGCTAACGGATATAAGGAGCTGTTTAAATGAAAACAGAGGAGCGCTCTATCCACACAACTGCACCGAGCACTTGACTTTTTGCAGGAAGCAGACAGCGGGACATTGTACGAAAAGTCAGCACACTCAGCAACATGATTGCAGCGTCCAGGCAGCTCCGGTTCAAGCATATGCCTTGAGTTGCACATAGCTCCAACGCACGTGCGCGCAGACACACACACACACACTGTATTGTATTATTGTCTTCGTACGCTTTTAACACACCATCTTAGCGATGGCGATGTTTCAGGTGACTGATCAGGTCCGAAGTATTAGGGAGCGCTGGATTTGTGAAGTACTCCCCTCTTCCTAAACCACTAACAACACAGTACTGGCAAAACGGGAGGAGCCGAGTGAAAAACAAGCGCCCCTCATCCCAATCCACCCACACCGCAGTATTTTTTTCTTTTTTTTTACCCAAAAAATATATTGTATATTATCGGGGCTATTAATACTTTTATCGGGATGACGTCATAATTCCTAATATCGGACCGATAATTATCGGGCCGATAATTATCGTGCATCCCTACTCATAACACACACGTGCACACAGAAGGATCCACACTTGTGTTTTTCAAAGCACACAAATGTGTTCCGTTTCATATTCATGTAACTAAAATCCAAACACAGAAAGAAGTACAGATGTACTTTTGATCCTCACATATTAGTTTTCCGGTTAAAACCTCTGCACCTGCAAACAACCCGCTCTCTGTGCATGGATCGCTGGGCATTCGTGTGTGGGGTTTTGAGACTCCCCTGACGCTCAGCAGATTCGTACTTGTAATTTTTCTATCTATAGCCAATCAGATGTCTCCTTCATTCTAAGACAATCACATGAGCGCGCCCCCACGAGGGTATGATTTATTGCGTTTATGACACTTCATAAAGCTCTTTTGAAATTCACACAACATCCTTAACCCAATGCAATCTGGATTCAGATCAAAGCACAGTACTGTGACTGCCGGTCTGAAAGTCTTCGACGATATTAAGGCTGCTTTGGATAAACAATCTGTTTGTGTTGCATTGTTTATTGACCTGGCCAAAGCATTTGACTCTGTAGATCACCACATTATGTCTAATGTTATGTTGATGTCTCGTTTCGGTCATAAGGCCATTTGCTGGTTTCAGAGTTATCTAACCGACCGTACTCAATGCGTCAGGTTGGGTAGTACTGTCACTGACCCCGTCACCTTGAAGAAGGGAGTGCCACAGGGCTCTATTTTGGGGCCTTTGCTCTTTTTATTATATGTAAACAATATTTGTAATCAGATGCAATTTTCTACCTATCATATGTATGCTGATGACACTATTGTATATTCATGTGCTCCTGGATATGGCCGTTTCCAATCTAAAATCTGACTTTATCACGCTGCAGCATGCACTTCTTCATTCCATACTGCTTTTGAACAGTAAGAAAACCAAAGCAATGCTTTTTGCCCTCAAGTCAGCGTTGAGTTTGTCGATACCTACAAATATCTGGGATTTTGGTTGGACAGTAATCTCAACTTCAAACACCATGTTGAAGTTCTAACTAAGAAATTGAAATTCACTCTTGGCTTCCTTTACAGACTTTAAATGTTGTTTTTCAACTTCATCCCGTAAAAGGTTGGTCTCTGGCTTATTCCTGTCCCAGCTGGACTGCGGTGATACCATTTATAGATTTGCCTGTCCCTCTGTTTTCGCCAAACTCGACCCACTCTACCACGCTGCACTGCGTTATATATCAGATGCACCCTATAGGACTCATCATTGCACACTGTACAGCCTAACTGGATGGTCCTCACTCACTATGCGTAGGATGCAGCATTGTTTTTTATTAATGTATAAAGCCATTTTAGGAAAGCTTCCACTGTATCTTGCTTATCTTTCTTACAGTGCAGACGCTTTTCTGCTTGCTCCTGCCTCTGCTTACTTTTTTATCTCAATCTTTATTTATTTATATAGCACATTTAAAACAACCTTCGGCTGACCAAAGTGCTGTACAGGGCAGGCAGTAACTACAATAGTGAATAGCCCAATGGGAGTACGAAATCATATATGCTGATTTTCCTATTCTTATTCTCTGAAAACTTCGAGCAGCGGCTCCTGGACATTAACCTATCACTGGGACAGTTCATCTTCGTAAATAGACGGAGGTTTTCAGCCATATTTCAACATTTTTACGGCGACCCCAGTCTTACAGTAGCGTGGCCTAGCAACAGCTAAAGCCTGGTAGGCTACTGCATGCTATTTAGCTTAAGCTAGTTGGTAGAAAAATGCCTCCATTCTCTACAGATGACTTCTACAGAAGATGGCCGTGCTGGAAATGAAAATGCAACGGCTGGAAGTTAACGTGGAAGTGAATGGACTATGTTGTGGGAATGACACCACTTTACCAGTGTTGCAAAATAATGGAAAAGGGTATGCTAACTCACAGCTAGTTAGCAGCTACAAGGATTCCAAGGAACAGGAGGGCTGTGTACCGGGTCATAAATCTACAAGTGGTGGTCCTCCCTGAAACTCTCTGGGTGCAAAGCCTAAGAGTAAATCATTTTCATGGGATTTGGGAGGAAGGATAACGGGCAGAGCCCAACACTCTGAAATATGTGATGCGACCGGCTGGCCTGCATTGTTATCACCCAAGAGGAGCGCCTCTTCAACCCCTAAACAGCAGTGGACAGCTGCTAAAGGGAGAATTACCAAAAATCCTCCTAAACCACCAAGTGTGCCAATCCAGAACAGATACGCTCCGCTGACCGAGAGCCGGAGATCTCTTTCTGATGACCTGGATAACCCGTCCTCTTCACACAGCAGGGTAAGGACCAATAGTTACTCCAAAAGTAAAAGGCTAGAGGGAAAGCTAACGACTGGGCCTGAAACTCTGATTGTGGGTGACTCTGCTGTAAGAGATGTAAAAGGTCTGTGTAGTAAGAACAACACCAAAGTACTCTGTTTTCCCAAGGATACAGTCTATGACTTGGCTGAGAAGATCCTGCATATTGGGGCTGAACATCCGACTGTGAAGAATGTGGTACTACATATTGGAACAAATTATGTTGTGAAACAAGAGTCAGAAGTGCTGAAAAAAGACTTTAAATGTCTGTTGGAAACTGCCAGCTCTCTAAATGCAGAGGTGTTCATCAGTGGCCCTCTACCGCCAGTCAGAAGAGGAGTAGAGAGATTCAGCAGACTGGTTGCTCTGAACACCTGGCTTTCAACTGTCTGTACTGACCATTCTGTGCATTTTATTGACAATTTTAACTTTTTCTGGGACCGCAGACATCTTTTCAAGGCAAATGGAGTTTGCCTGAACAAGTCAGGAGTGAAATTGTTTATCTCTAACATATTCAACTGCCTGCGTCATCAATCTGTTCCCTCTGCCAAGGACAAGCTGCAAGAGGAATCAAAACAGGAGATAGACACAACACATCGCGCAGAAAACCCTGAAGAAGTATCACTGCACCCGCCTGAGGAATGTTCTGATTATGGGAGACCTATGAATTACACGGAGGAGTCCCCACCGCCCGTCACCCCCCCCCCTCCTGTCAACGCCTTTGAGGATACTCCGTTCACCCTTTCGCCCTCGCCCACCCTCCTGGAGATCGTAGAACACAAGAAGGAGATACAGAGGGCTGGCACCGATTCCTTCCTGGATTTCAAAGACCAGACTAAGGCGATACGCAGGGCTGGCAGCATGTCCTTTACCCCCGCTCCTCAACGACGCTCACCAAAGCAGAGACGCGCACCATCTCCCCCGGCTTCATCACCATGCCTACCACAATCATCCAAACCAAAACAATCTGCAAACTGATATCTGCTGGGTCCAGGCTCAAGGGCGTATGGCACTCTCAACTCTTTCCAGGACATGCCCGGGCCCTGCCTGCCAGTAGCTTTGCCGATATCTGTGTTGATAGGTAATAGATTAAGAGCGGTGAATGATCTTAGATATAGGAAGCACTCAAACGTTTGTGTGAGTATATCTAATTTAGCAGTGATTCCATGTCAGCCACAGCTTGTTACAAAAAACATGACTGATAGTGTGTTTAACAAACTTAAACTAGCTTTATTAAATGTCAGGTCTTTGGCAGGAAAAACATTTGTAATCAATGATTTTATCACTGAGCACAATCTTGATTTTATGTTTTTAACAGAAACTTGGATTGAACAAAATAACAGTGCGGCTGTTCTTATCGAATCAACCCCTCCCAACTTTAGTTTTATGAGTCAGGAAAGAATGCATAAGAAAGGGGGTGGAGTTGCTATTCTGTTCAATGATTCCCTTCAATGCAGGAAGACATCGTATGGAAACTTTGATTCTTTTGAATATGTGGCCCTTCAGCTGAAATGCTCCTCTTGAGCTCTGTTCCTAAATATCTATAGGCCACCCAAATACTGTGCAAGCTTTTTTGATGACCTTACTGAACTGCTGTCTATAGTGTGTATTGACTTTGACCGTCTAGTCATTGTTGGTGATTTTAACATCCATGTTGACAACCCCCAGGACAGAGGGGCTAAAGAACTGTTTTGTGTTCTTGATAGCTATGGACTGACTCAGCATGTGACGGAGCCCACGCACAATAAGGGGCACACTCTGGACTTAATTATCTCAAAGGGTCGAAATTCTAGGTTGTGGTGACTGATGTTGCACTGTCTGACCATTCCTGTGTTTTCTTTGAGAGCTCTATTTCTGTTCTCTGTTCTGTTGCTTTCTGTAACCACAAAGCGATGTTTAACTGAAAATACTAGGGAAATGTTTACTCAGAATTTTTCTTCCACACTTGCCCCTGCTAACACCTCAGTAAATGAGCTAGTAGATCATTTTAATTCAAAAATTAAAAATGTTATAGATGCCATTGCTCCAATTAAGGTAAAGGAAGTGACTGGGAAGAAAATATCTGCATGGAGAAAGGCCATGACCGTTAAAACGGAAAAAAGAGAATGTCGAAAAGCTGAACGCAGGTGGCGAAAAACAAATCTCCAGGTTCACTTTGAAATCTATAAAGAGAGACTTGGCCTTTATAATTTGGAATTGAAAAAACGCACGACAATCATTATTCTCTGACATCATTAACAAAAACAACGCACGTGCCTCGTTTGCTACCGTCGACAGACTAACTAACCCCCCAGTGTCAGTAGCCTCTGAATTTCTATCCACCAGGGCATGCAATGATTTTGCCTCCTTTTTCACTGACAAAATTCAGAAAATCAGACAAGCAGTCAGTGCCTCTGCATCAGGAACAGCAAATGTGTTGTCTCTGTGTCCACTTAACATCAATTCATGACACAATTCCATCAGATTAATGATTAAAACCTGGAGGACATTATACAACTTCTGAAATCCTCCTCCTGCTGCCTTGATATTATTCCAACAGGATTTTTCAAAGATGTTTTGCCTTGCATGGCCTCAGAACTTCTTCATATAGTAAACAAATCTCTTCACTCAGGTATTTTTCCACAGGCCCTGAAAACTGCAGTCATTAAACCGCTCTTAAAAAAGAATAATCTAGATGCTTCAGTAATGAACAATTACAGGCCCATATCAAACCTGCCATTTCTAGGTAAGATCATTGAAAAAGTTGTTTTTCAACAGTTGAGTAATTTCTTGCATTTAAATGGTTGTTTCGATGTGTTCCAGTCAGGCTTTCGTCCAAACCACAGCACTGAGACTGCTCTTGTAAAGGTCTTTAACGACATCCACTTAAACACAGACAGTGGCAGAACTTCAGTGTTAGTATTATTAGATCTCAGTGCTGCGTTTGACACTGTTGACCACAGCATATTACTGGACCGACTGGAAAACTGGGTGGGACTTTCGGAAACAGTTCTAAATTGGTTTGAATCCTACCTAAAGGACAGAAATAACTTTGTTTCTATCGGTAAATACACATCTGAGTTGACAAATATGACATGTGGGGTTCCTCAAGGCTCCATCTTGGGGCCTCTTCTCTTTAACATCTACATGCTACCACTGGCTCAGATAATGAAGAACAACAAAATAAGTTACCATAGCTATGCAGATGACACACAAATGTACGTGACAAATGTCACAGCAGGATTTGGAAAAACTTGTGCATGCCTTTATCTTCAGTAGACTCGACTACTGCAATGGTGTCCTCACAGGTCTCACTAAAACATCTATTAGAAAGCTGCAGCTGATTCAGAACGCCGCTGCTCGAGTCCTCACTGACACTAAGAAAGTGGATCACATCACTCCTGTTCTGAAGTCTTTACACTGGCTTCCTGTGTGTCAAAGAATAGATTTCAAAATACTGCTGCTGGTTTATAAAGCACTGAATGGTTTAGGCCCAAAATACATGACTGACCTCCTGCTAAATTATGAACCATCCAGATCTCTCAGGTCTTCAGGGACTGGTCAGCTTCCTGTCCCCAGAGACAGATCTCTCAGGTCTCCAGGGACTGGTCAGCTTCCTGTCCCCAGAGCCAGATCTCTCAGGTCTTCAGGGACTGGTCAGCTTTCCTGTCCCCAGAGTCAGAACTAAACATGGAGAAGCAGCGTTCAGTTATTATGCTCCAAATATCTGGAACAAACTCCCAGAAACCTGCAGGTCCGCTGCAACTCTTACTACTTTTAAATCCAGGCTGAAGACTTTTCTTTTTGTCGCTGCTTTTAATTGAACTATTTATATTTTAGACTGCACTGTAACTTTTATCCATGTACTTTTTTCTTAATGTTTATTTGATTAGCTTTTCTTTTTTAATGCTTAATGTCTTTCATTTAGGGATGCACGATATTGGTTTTTTGAAACCGATACCGATACCGATAACTTCCTGCTTCTCAAGACCGATACCGATACCGATAATAAAAATTAAATTTACGCCACTAATTATTTTAACGCATGTGTATTTTTTTTCCTCGGCCGTTCCGTAGCTTCAGAGCGCATCGAGTTTAAAATACCATATACAAGCTGATGCGGACAGCCCCGCTCCTGCCGCCCGCTTGTGGCAGACCACACTTCCACGCTCACCGGCAGGCACCGACTGGCCATCTGGAGGACCGGGAGGGTGTGTGTACGTGTGGTCCGAGCGAGCAAGAGAGAGACCTTACGTGCATTGTTGTTGTTAGCATCTGGTGCTAGCTAGCTGCGCTAACGGATATAAGGAGCTGTTTAATTGAAAACAGAGGAGCGCTCTATCCACACAACTGCGCCGAGCACTTGACTTGATGCAGGAAGCAGACAGCGGGACATTGTACGAAAAGTCAGCACACTCAGCAACATGATTACAGCGTCCAGGCAGCTCCGGTTCGAGCATATGCCTTGAGTAGCACATAGCTCCAACGCGCGCGCACAGACACACGCGCAGAGACGCGCAGAGACACACACACACACACACACTGTATTGTATTATTGTCTTCGTACGCTTTTAACACACCATCGTGGCGATGGCGATGTTTCAGGTGACTGATCAGGTTCGAAGTATTAAGGAGCGCTGGATTTGTGAAGAACTCCCCTCTTCCTAAACCACTAACACCACAGTACTGGCAAAACGGGAGGAGCCGAGTGAAAAACAAGCGCCCCTCATCCCAATCCACCCACACCGCAGTATTTTTTATTTTTTTTTACCCAAAAAATGTATTGTATATTATCGGGGCTATTAATACTGTTATCGGTTTATCGGGATGACGTCATAATTCCTAATATCGGGCCGATAATTATCGGGCCGATAATTATCGGGCCGATAATTATCGTGCATCCCTACTTTCATTTTTTTTTGTAAAGCACTTTGAATTGCCTTGCGTTGAAAAGTGCTCTATAAATAAACTTGCCTTGCCTTGCCTTGCCTTGTACATATGTGCCAGATCTGCTCCAGTTTGTGACTCTCACAGCCTCAGATCCAGAGCCTGGATACGGGTCCAGGTTCCTGCTGTTCGGACTGAGGCTGGGAAAGGAGTCTTTTTCATTATGGTCCTTGGTCTTGGAAGACCTCCCTCTCTCTCCCCCTCCCTCCCTCTCTCTCCCCCCTCCCTCTCTCTCCCCCTCCCTCTCTCTCCTCTCTCCCTCTCCGTCTCTCCCTCTCTCCCCCTCCCTCTCTCTCTCTCTCCCCCCTCCCCCTCCCTCTCTCCTCCTCCTCCCTCTCGCTCTCCTCCTCCTCCCTCTTTCTCTCCTCCTCCCCCCCCTCTCTCTCTCCCCCTCCCCCCCTCTCTCTTCTCCCCCTCTATCCCCCTCCCTCTCCTCCCTCTCTCCCTCCCCCTCTCCCTCCCCCCCTCTCTCACACACATACACACCACACGCACACACACACACTTCTCCGCCTCATTCTGTTTTCATTTACTCGTTCGTTATCTGACCAGCTTCAATCTTGTAGGCTTCTCACCTCGTTTCTTGTAGCCCTCGAAAGGGTTTTGGAGGTCGATGCCTCGGTGAACGTGAGTTGTTTGGCTTTCTTGTCCGCAGCAGCAGAAAGCATTTTCGAATGTTTGAATGAATCAAAGTGGGTCGTCACCGTCTATCTTCTCTTATGCTCCAACACAGTTGCACGGGGTGCAGAATAGTTTCCCCCCACTTTCATGCGAGACATCGGGGTACTGCTTTGCCCGATCTTTAGCAGAAATGTTCGTCGGTAAATGAGATGGATTAGATTTTTTCATCTTGGTGTTTTCTCTCGTGTGAGCTCCACACGTTCACTCTACGGTGTTGTTTACCTTCTGTGATGTGCGAGCTGATGACGCCGCGTCAACATCATCACTTCACGTCAAGAGGAGTTAACTTTTTTCCCCTCAACTTTGTGTTGAAAAATGCGGGGATTATGCGGCCTTTTGATAAATATGCGGCCTTTTAAAAATCTGCGCCATTTTGCTGTAAATTCTGCGATCACTGAATCGCGTTTTTCTGGAGGGTCTAATTAGAGCAGCTGATCAGACAGTAGCTGATGTGGGAGAGGACCATGGAGTGAAGGTATAGCTTAGCTGCTGCAGATGATACCAAGTTTCTAATGTATCTGTAATTTGACAGATTGGACTTTACTTTATTCCAGACCTTTTTGATATGGGTTTTGAAATTGAGGTTTGTGTCAATATGTACTCCCAAGTACTTGTACTCCGAGACAACCTGAAGTCTCCTTCCAGAAAAGAAAACATCTTGGTCTGTTATAATGCTGTGGCCCTTGGAGAAGAACATACACACCGTCTTTGAGACATTTGGTTGCAAACAATTATTGTTAAGCCAGGATGTAATATTCTCCAACACATCAGTGACCTTGGTAGCAGCCTCTTCTGTGGTTCTGCCATGAGTAAAAACAACTGTATCATCAGCATACATCACATTCTCCACACACAGAAGGCAGATCATTTATGTACATACTAAACAGGATTGGGCCCAATACAGAGCCCTGTGGTACTCCAATTGACCAACACTAGACTTATGGTTCTCAATTTGAACCCAAGGAGCTGTTGTTGAGATGATTGATGATTTGTTTGGCAATCAATTTCTCAAATACCTTGGATGCTATGGGTAAGATACTGATGGGCCTATAGTTGGATGTCATGAGAGGGTCCCCACCATAGCTATCAAGAACACAAAACAGTTATTTAGCCCCTCTGTCCTGGGGGTTGTCAACATGGATGTTAAAATCACCAACAATGACTAGACGGTCAAAGTCAAAACACACTATAGACAGCAGTTCAGTAAAGTCATCGAAAGAAGCTAAAAGAAGCTGATAGCAGAGCTGAACTCCTGCAGCCCTGGGGGCCCCTACATTGGTTGTGATGGCAGATGACAGGGTTTGGTCAAGTTGCTCTCTACTGGTGAGGAAAGTGGCATACCAGTAAATCAGGTATGGATTTACTTCCATTTTGGCCATTCTTGACACCAAGATGTCTGCTTGTATTGTGTTGCTGCTGAGAAGTCTAGGAAGAGGGCTCTTGCAGAGGTGTGGCGTTTATCTAAATGTTTAGTGATGATGTGAACCAGAGCAGCAGCAGTACCACCTCCTTGCTTATAGGCACATTGGTATGGATCAAGAAGTCTTGTTCGTCACAATAGGTTTAGCTGAAGAGGGCATTCCTGTCACGGTTCTCATGGTGTCCCACACTTTTTTGGGGTCTTTGGCTTTAAAAGCATTTCCCAAAAGCTCTGTGTGTTTTGATTCCCTCAATTTGACTTTCAGTTCTTTCTCTGTCTGTTCAAGTGCTCCGTAGTCTTTGTTTCATGTCCTTAGTCACATATGATTTATTACTTTATTTTCTGGTTCCCTTGAGTTTGGTCTTATCCACTGGTATCATATTCCCAACATTATGATCAGAGTTCAGTATTGGTGTCTGTATTTAGACACATAGGCTCCTTTATCATTAACAAAGCATTTGTGCAGGATATTGTCTTTCCTGCTGTGATCCCTAACACACTGCTGGAACCCAGGTAACACCGTCTCCAGGCGACATTGCTTCATGTCCCGAGCACTATTGCCGGTGCATCGGTGGCTGAGTTGCAGCTCGTGAACACTGCCGCTGGGAGGCATGTAAACAACAAACTGTAAAATACACCCGAATTCTCGACACACACTTTTAACTGATTTGAACTGGGGTTATTCATCAGGATTTCGTAGGACTTGACTTGCTTGACTCTCACCCCAGTAACTTGAGACTTGCACATGTATGACTTACTCCTGCTCCACCTTGCTCCGGGAACAGCATGGATACTGTTGTGCTGGACTGGAAGAATGGAGGGCGTCGTGTTTCTGCTGTGCCTTTTCTTGGCTGTACTGGACAAGGAGAGGATCGCTAGTCGTCCTGAACAATCTACTGGATTCGGGTATCTTCTGCCGCCCGCAGTGGACATCCCCTGTACAGTTTCGGAGGTGTTGCACAAACAATTGCTGGTTGCACTGTCGCGGACATTCATTTCGGAAAATGTTTGTCTTTCTCACATGCCTGCCATAATGGTCCTTCAGAATTGTTTTTTAAACTATAATCTCACTTTCGCGAAGTTTGCTGGTGACTCTAGAACAGCTGACAATGTATGTGTGTTGATTAAGAGGAAAAGGTGCTTGGTATTTTTATTGTTGTTACTATCAGGAAATGTACAGCCAAATCCAGGTCCACCGACCAGTATTAGTCAAATAGCTACTCCTGCTGATTTTATATCTAGATCTGGGCTAGGTTTAATTCATTTAGTCTGTTACCTAAATTAGATTTTGTCCGTATCTGGGCGAGTTCTACTGATGCTGATGTCATTGTCTTGTCAGAAACTTGGCGAGATAAATCCATTTTGGCCTCTGACATTTACATAAATGGTTACAGTGTATATCGTACTGACCGGCCTAAAAAAGGTGGTGGCGTTGCCATTTGTGAAAAACAAGTTTTGTGTAACTAATATGGTTTCCAAATCTGTTAGTAAACAGCTAGAATTTTTAGCCGTGAATATTGAGGTAACAAAGGGTCAACAGGTCATGGTGGTGGGCTGCTACAGGGCCCCTTCGGCTGTCAAGGAGTCTTTATCGTCTTTGGCAAAACTATTATCACAACTTTCCTACAAGGAAATAGTGTTGCTTGGTGATTTTAATTGGGACTGGTTAACTTCTGTGTCAGAGGATTTTAAAAACCTGTGTACCTCATTGAATTTTACCCAGATTATAGACATACTCGCCCAAATATTAAGTCCCCAAATAAATCCTCCTTAATTGATCTAATTTTAACAAATGTTCCACATAAATACTCATCTGTGGGAGTATTTGCTAATGATGTGAGTGACCACTGTGTTGTAGCCACAATTAGGGACACTAAGGTCCAAAAGGTTAAACCACGTATCATCACAAAGAGAGACAAAAAACACTTTGTGGAGCAGGGTTTTTTACATGATCTGTTTGATTTTGATTGGGGTAGAATCAATTTGTGTGCTGATGTAGAAACTGCATGGTCTTATTTTTATCTTGGTTTTATGAAAATTATAGATAGACATGCACCTCTGCGTAAATTTAGAGTGAAGGGACGAAACAATCCCTGGTTTTCTGCTGAGCTGTCCAGTCTCCTTCATGAGAGAAATAATGCTTGTGCTAAGGCTAGGAGATCAGGCTCAGAGGTAGAATGGCTACGTTTTAGGCAGCTAAGAAATAGCTTCACATCTCAAATAAAAAGTGCTAAATCAAAGTACTATTTGTCGGTTACCACAGAAAACTTGAATAATCCTAGGACATTTTGGAAAGCCATAAAATCGATTGCCACTGGTGATATCCCAAATGAGCTACCTCTGTGCCTGACCACAGCATCTGGCACTATATCAGACAGGGCTACTATGCTAAATTGCTTTAATGAGCATTTTGTGTCTTGTGGCTCTCTGTTTGGCTGTGTGGCTCCTGTGAACGCTCCAATCCTTGACTCTGAACAAAGTGGTCTGGAAAACCCTTTCAGTTTTACTCCTTTAACTGTTGGTATTGTTCATGAAGCATTATCCAAGTTAGATCCTAGGAAACCGGCTGGCCCGGACAACGTAGAACCTTTCTTTTTAAAGATAGCTGCAGATTGTATTGCTCCACCTCTTACTTCTCTTTTTAACCTCTCCCTCAGCACGAACACAATTCCAAAAGTATGGAAGTCTGCTTATGTCTTGCCTTTACTGAAAGGAGGGGAGGCAACTATTTTAAATAACTATAGGCCAATCTCTAAATTGTCAGTTCTGGCTAAGGTGCTCGAACGCTTAGTGAGTGAACAAGTAAAGGAGTTTTTATGTATAAATGACATCCTGTCTGAGCATCAGTCAGGATTCAGAAAGAAACACAGCACCATCACTGCCACAATGAAAGTGGTAAATGACATTACTACTATTTTAGATAATAAGCAGAGTTGTGCAGCTCTGTTTATTGACCTTTCCAAAGCATTTGACACCGTTGATCATTGCATTTTAAAGCAGAGGCTACTCAGTATTGGCATATCCAGCCTTGCAGTGGGGTGGTTTGTGAACTACCTCTCTGAAAGGTCCCAATGTGTTCACTTTGATGGGCTGTCTTCTGAGTGGTTAAACATTTCTAATGGTGTACCACAAGGTTCTGTTTTAGGACCACTTTTATTCTCCATATATATTAACAGCGTAGGTGAAAATGTGGATGAAGCTACTTTACATTTTTATGCGGATGATACTGTGATGTTCTGTGCAGGTCCTTCCATTAAAGAGGCTGTTGTTAAATTACAGGCTGTTTTTAACACTATTCAGACTCAGCTCTCTGAATTAAAGCTTCTTTTAAATGTGGATCAAACCAAGGTAATGCTCTTTGCTAAAGCTAAAAAGACACCAGAGCCTGTTTTAGATATTGTAACTACGCAAGGAACAAAACTTGAAGTTGTTGCCTGTTACAAATACCTTGGTATCTGGCTTGATGATTGTCTCTCCTTTAAACTTCATGTCAATAACCTGCTTAAAAAACTGAGGGTTAGGCTCGGTCTCTTTTATAGAAACAAGTCCTGTTTCTCGCTTGAGGCCAGGAAAAGGCTAGTCACTGTGACCTTTGTACCTGTGCTGGACTATTGGGATTTGTTGTATATGAATGCACCTGCCAATTACCTGAGCAAATTGGATGCTGCGTATCACAGTGCTCTGAGATTTGTCACAAATTGTAAAGCGCTTCCACATCACTGTACACTGTATACCAAGGCAGGTTTACCATCTCTCTCTGTACGGAGGCTCAGTCACTGGTACACGTTTATCTATAAAGCTTTGTTGGGTAAACTCCCGTATTATATCTGCTCTCTGATAACACAGAGAGTTGCAAGCAGCTATTGTCTGAGGTCACATGATGTGGTCTTGTTAGATGTGCCAAGAGCAAGGACTGTCTTAGGTAAGACAGCTTTTATGTGCGCAGCTCCACTTGCTTGGAACAATCTTCAGCAAGAATTGAAACTGAGCAATCTCATTTCTCTGCATGTTTTTAAAGCTAGGGTAAATGAAATCCTTGCTGATACAATGGGCACTTGTAAATATCTATAAACTATGTATCCTGTAAATATAATGTATAATGTCCTTTTATTGTTTTATGTTTCATGTGGAACCTATATGCTGCAGGTCTCCCTTGAAAAAGAGACATATGATCTCAATGGGACCAATCTGAATAAATAACGGTTTGAAATGAAATGATTCCCACCTCTGGTATACAGGAGACAGAGGGAGACGGCATCCGGTCACTGCGAGTCTCAGTGTGCTCCGTTCCTCGTGTTTTCCTCGTTAAACTTTGTTTGTGTGTGTGTGTGTGTGGTCGCTTGTTCTAATGAAGGGAAACACAGTGAAGGCTCTTTGCAGCTCTTTGCATCTTCTCAGATTAGATAGATCTATCTTTATTTGTCATTGTTCAGGTACAACAAAATTACAATAGACTCAAGGTGCCAACACGCAACAACAAGACACTATAAAAACAATAAATGGGACTTAAAAAAAGGAATATGTACAATAATAAATAAATTAAATTGCACGATTTCCCTCGTATTGCACGGAAGGCTTATATCATTTAAATATTAGCAGCGTTTAGTGCACATATGGCCCTGGGAAATAAACTGAATGGTGAGTCTGTTTGTCCGGGAAGACATGGTGCGGAAGCGCCTGCCTGAGCGCAGCCGTACGAAGTGCTCGTTACCCGGGTGGTGTGGGTCCTTGAGGATTTTGACTGCCTTCTTAAGGCAACGAGAGCTGTACAGTGCCTCCAGGGAGGGGGGGGGCGACCGATGATCTTCTGCGCCGAGTTGATGGCCCTTTGGAGCGCACCCCTCTCTGCGGCTGAGGAACCACGCAGATGCAGTCGGTGAGGATGCTCTCCACGGCGCAGCGGGAGAAGGACACAAGCAGGTCCTGTCTGAGGTGGTATCTCTTGAGTATTCTCAGGAAGTAGAGTCTCTGCTGTGCCTTCTTGACGGTCGCCGTGGTGTTGGTCCTCCAGGGCAGGTCCTCCGCCAGGTGAACGCCCAGGAGTTTGATCACTGAGACTCTCACAGCCTCCATCAATGTACGGGGGCTGCATGACGGTCTTCTTCCTCCTAAAGTCAATGATCATTTCCTGGGTTTTCAGCTTGTTCAGCTGCAGGTTGTTTACTTTGCACACCGCTAGCAGTTGCTCCACCTCGTCCATGTACGCGGTCTCGTCACCCCCTGAGATACAGCCCACCACGGTGGTATCATCAGCCAACTTTATGATGGAGTTGCTGGTGTGGGCGGGGACGAGATCATAGGTGTAGAGGGAGTATAGTAGGGGGCTCAGCAGCCCTGTGGTGATCCGGTGCTGAGACTGAGGGACGTGGAGCTGTGAGTGCCAATCCTCACTCTCTGGGGGCGATCAGACAGGAAGTCCTTAATCCACTGACTGATAGCTTGGTCACCAGTCTGTCAGGGAGGATGGTATTAAATGCAGAGCTGAAGTCCACGAAGAGCATCTGTGCGTAGCTCCCCCTACTCTCCAGGTGAGACAGGGTAGATTGGAGAGCTGTGGCGATGGCGTCCTCCGTGGACCTGTTGGCCCTGTAGGCGAACTGGTGGGGGTCCAGACCGGGAAGGAGGGACGAGACGATGTGGGGACGGACCACCTTCTCAAAAACGTTAGCGGGGGTGGAGGTGAGTGCCACTGGATGGTAGTCATTTAGGCAGCCGATGTTGTTCTTTTTTGGCACCAGGATGATTGTGGATTCTGCTGAGTGACACGTTACTGCCTCCTGGTGCTGCAGAGATTTCATGAAGTGAAGGAGGGTTTCTTCTATGAAGCAGCAGATGCTGTGAGAGTCAGACATGAATACATAGGTCAAGGCAGACTGGTTGACAGACTCTCCTGTTTTGCCGATCCGGTGCTTGAACGAATAACTCTACACCCCTGGCCGAAATGTCCCTAAAATGAAGTGCGAGTTTGAAATATATCTCAAATAATGTATGTATTTCCCCACATAAACATAACGGTCTGCAATGAATCGGCTGTCTCCTGGGCGCTCCACACTTAAAGTCCTTTCGAGTCATCTGTCTCAAGCCTAAGTCTCAGGTCATGAATACCATGTCAAGTCGAGTCTTTTATCAATGTTAGTCAAGCAAGTCTCAAGTAAAAAAATAGGCAAGTCAAGTCATGTGACTCGAGTCCCCCACCTCTGGTATATACTTTGGTTAGAATATTGCTGTATTACTGTATCAAATATAATAAAGACAAACAGTTGATAAGTAGTATTTTGTTAACTCAAGGTTTATATTAAGTGAGTTTATTGTGTTAACTTGTGTATTTATGCTTTTTAGATTGACTTTCTCTCTTTCTTTGTCCGTCTGTTCTAGAAACCGAAAGGAAGAGAGAGACGTCACAGCTGTCAGCAATGTGACAAATCCTTCACAACATCTGGAAATGTAAAGACCCAACTGCGTATTCACACAGGAGAAAAACCATACAGCTGTGAAGAGTGTGGGACAACTTTCACTACATCAAGTGCTCTCAAAACACATCAACGTATTCACACTGGAGAAAAACCTTACAGCTGTGAAGAGTGTGGGAAAACTTTCACTCAATCAGGTCATCTAAAAATACATCACCGTATTCACACTGGAGAAAAACCTTACTGGTGTGAAGAGTGTGGGAATACTTTCACTCAATCAGGTGATCTCAAAAGACATCAACATATTCACACTGGAGAAAAACCTTACAGCTGTAAAGAGTGTGGGAAAACTTTCACTCAATCAGGTGATCTCAAAATACATCAACGTATTCACACTGGAGAAAAACCTTACAGCTGTGAAGAGTGTGGGACAACTTTCACGACATCAGGTGCTCTCAAAACACATCACCGTATTCATACTGGAGAAAAACCTTACAGCTGTGAAGAGTGTGGGACAACTTTCACTACATCAGGTGCTCTAGATTCACATCACGTATTCACACTGGAGAAAAACCTTACTGGTGTGAAGAGTGTGGGAAAACGTTCACTCAACCAAGTAATCTCAAAAGACATCTTCGTGTTCACTCAGGAGAAAAACCATAGTGGGTTTCAGAGTGTAGGAGCCGCAATTAAGCATATTTAGTTTTTTTCACAGTTTACAATAAACAATTCCCATCTATTGGCCTTGTGTTGGGTAATCCTTTTTTCCATCTAGGGTTAGGGTTAGGGTTTTCCATCTGTCTACAGTGTCACACTGCTCAATTAGGCACACACTGTCAGTGTGTGCCTATTGAGCAGTTTAGAGCCATGTGGGACAAAACCCAATCTTGCCCCTCCCTCTCCCTGTTAAAGCAATGGTGACTGTAAAAACTACACTGCGCATGCTCAGAGTATTGTCCTATTTAATGTGTGTGGCAAAAAAATAATGACCAGAGGGGCAAAGAGCTGCCATCCCCACCATACGTCATCTCACATAATTCAGAGCTGATTGGCTGTAAGTACGTGTGCCGCGAAAAGTGTGGTGTGTGAAGAGGAGGAGAGAGAGCTGCAGTGAAGCGTCCTAAAACCCGGAAGTAAGCTGCGCATGGCTTCCCTCCACAAAAAAGCAACGAGACTTCTCCATAGGATTTTAGAAAATAGCTCAAAATAAGATCTGTGGGAAACAAACCTGTTAGATAAATGAACGTTTTGTTCAGCCGGATAATATCCACATGTCTACCCTACTTTTATCATTTTCGAATCATAAATCTATTGATTAGATTAGATTTATGATAGACTTTTGAAACTACAAGAACATAAGGAGGACTTTTACAAAAAAGTAATAGAGATTTTTGTCCAGAAGGATAGGCAAATGGACTTCATCTTCAAGTCAAGGTAAGACCGCAATGTTATTGAAAATGGGATCTTACGAAGAGAGAACAATTCAATATTTAAATGATAAAATTACATGTTTTGGGTATCCTTTTGTTGAACGGTCTGTTTAAAAGTAATTGAAGCATCAGACAAAAAAGCTTTTGAAAATAATATTGTATTTTGATTTAGGTCAAAATATAATATTTGTAAACCTGAAGAGTCAGAGCCTCACCAGCCATGAACCTCACTGCAGAAGCTTATATTTAGACATCTGAGTTTTGTGTGCCCCACCACTTTTATACATATAGAAACGCCACTGACCGTTTTATAAAAGCAATAGCTCACTTCAGGCCGTGATATATGCTCATTATATCACAGCTAAGGGGGTTGTCGACCCTCCGCTTCGCGTCGGGCCGTACCACGCCCCTTAGCTACGCCTGTCGTGAGCTATTGCTTAAATGTACCAGTTTTAGTTTCACATGATGTGTAACTCTTCTCTCATCTTATTAAACATATGCATTCCTTTGTTAGTATATACGTGCTTTGTTAGTAGTTCTATGGCTGGAGCTGGAGTCCAAAGAGATGAGTTTCATCATCTGGCCTTGAGCAGATGGCATAACGGTTCTTGTGTGACTATGTATGAGTCTCCCAGTAGGCCAAAGCAGCTGTGGCCTTGCAGCGCCTGGGAATAAACCCATAAGAGAATATAATAGAAGAATAAAGCACATCTCAGGAAATAAGAAGCATTTAGTTTAAGCATATAAGGATATAATAAAAAGTGGAAAGGCTTTTTTGAGTCTCAGAGACCAAGGTCCTGTACACTTTGCATACATTGACTGCACGACTTCAGGTCTGCGATGTGGACAGTACACCTCAAATACATCACTACACAACCTGGGTATTTGAAGATAAGGGAATGACATGTTTATAATATGCTGCAAAACACAACAAATATGCAGGGTGACGAGTCTGTTTCTGAGGCCATTTTATTTTTGGTAGTCTGATCATTTCAACAAGAGAATAGAATCAAACTGAAAACATCGTAAATATGTTCCAGATACATGAAGCATGTGAACAGTGAAACTCGCTCATGGACTTTAAGGTGAATACTTTAAGAAAAGATTTTCCGACACTCTTTGTAGGAGCCATTTTATGGGTGTTGTTGGTGTCTCAGTTTACCTTATTTATATTTATAGTGCAATATTATTTTTGAACACTTGGTGGCGGGGTGTATAAAAGGGGTCATAGGTGACAGGAGAGGAAGAGTACACAGGAGGAAGAGCATACTGCTTCTACCAGACTGCCAGCCCAGCCCCAGAAGATGCTCACACTACAACTATTGACACTGTACTTAAACCTTGGTATGTAAAGCAATACAACATCATTCTAAAACTGCAGCAAAAGACCGGAACTTCATATGTTTGTGTCTGCGTCAGGATCACTCTAAATCCTCCTGTGAAGTAATGGCAAAAATATATAGGACACTGGAACATTTAAACTGCCATTACATTAAGTAGAATCATACTATATGAGTTAAACTGGACAATAAGAAACATATCGCATTGGATTAAGGATCGTTTTCACCGGACAAACAATTGGATTACTTCACAACCAACACAGTCATCCTGGATCAGCTGGACAATACGCCACAATCAGCTGGAGATTGTCACCACCTGCGCTCATCAAGACGTGAAAGGAGAGGCCGAGAGCCAAGGCTGGGAAAGCGGCCGGGTATGAGCAGCATTAAAACTGGATCGTATATTGGAATCATAAACTGCATCGGACAATGGCTTGGATTTAATGCTGCAATAATGTCAGCTGGTTGAAACAGCTGTCGGCAGACGGACAGCCAGAAAACGAAACTTAAAGGAACAGTGAACATTATGCATGTCAATGCTGACGTTACGTCAACAGATGGCGCTGTTGGGATGGGATCTGTAATGGAAAAAAGGATTACCCAACACAAGGCCAATAGAGAGGCGAAGTCCCTCCCCTTCCGGTGGAGCTCCATGGGACCTTATTTCGAAAAAATTATGTATTGAAGTCAATGGAGAGACAAAGACTATCGTTCAATCCCGTTTGAATTGTGCCACAAATTACACATATGATGTTTGTCAATATAAAAGATAATTTTGCAAGTAAAAAAAAAGAAATGTGTCGTAAAACTGATAACACATTTGTTTGTGTGAAACGCTGAATGAACTATATCTCTGGTCTCGCAGAACAACACACGTCACCAAGATGGCCGTCACTACTGTTTTGTCAACAAAAGGATTGACTACCCTCACTATCACCACAATGAAACACGTCCAGAAGAATGTTATGCAAAGCTGCCTGCCTTCCTTTGATTCTCTCTGAACTGCCTGGTCTTTTAATGTTTAATGTCAACCATTTCTGCAGATAGCGTGAAGTAGAAAAGATCGGCGATCGCCGATGCTAGCGTTAGCATTTCTCCCCCGGGCTTAAATTGTGTATTATGGAATGATCACACCGGTGACAGTACTCTTCAAAGGGTTCACAAAATATGACTACAACTCTTACTGTTTAACATGTTGGGTTACTTGATGTTACTTCATGTTAAGGCTAATAAAAATGACACGGCTGTAATGCTAACTAACGTGCTAGCTACTAGCTAGGGAGCTAACTTGATCCAGTCACTCCTGGTCCTTTCATCAGACGGGAAGCGAAAGAACGAGCAAGACCCATTGCTGATATGATAACAACCTGGTACTAAGTACATAGGCATCTTGTTAAAGTTATCTTATCTTAGCCAGCGCCATATAGATAGCTAAGATCAGCGCCATATAGATATAATCTATCTCTTAGTGGAGGAAAACAATTGTGACATAACTTACGCAACTCTGGGATTAGTAATCTTTGTAGTTGCGTATTTTTCATAGTCTTATATTTCAACAGTTTTACGACGAACTGTGACTTTTTTTACATTGTCAATCTTAAAAAAATAATTTCAAACATCATATGTGTAATTCATGGCACTATTCAAACGGGATCGAAAGATACGTTTTCTCTATCCATTGACTTCAATACATTATTTTTCCAAAATAAAGTCCCATGGAGCGGAAGTAGATGGGCGTGACTTCGCCACTCTATAGATGGGAATTGTTTATTGTAAACGGTGAAAAAACAAAATATGCTTAATTGCGGCTCCTACACTTTTAAAACCACAATGGTTTTTCTCCTGAGTGAACACGAAGATGTGATTTGAGACCATCTGATCTAGTGAACGTTTTCCCACACTCTTCACACCAGTACGGTTTTTCTCCAGTATGAATACGCTGATGTGATTAGAGAGTACTTGATCTAGTGAACGTTTTCCCACACTCTTCACACCAGTACGGTTTTTCTCCAGTATGAATACGGTGATGTTTTTGTAGATCACCTGATGTACTGAAAGTTGTCCCACACTCTTCACAGCTGTACGGTTTTTCTCCTGTGTGAATAAGTTGATGTATTTTGAGATGACTTGATCTAGTGAAAGTTGTCCCACACTCTTCACAGCTGTAAGGTTTTTCTCCCGTGTGAATATTTTGATGTGATTTGAAATGACCTGATTGATTAAAAGTTTTCCCACACTCTTCACAGCTGTACGGTTTTTCTCCTGTGTGAATACGCAGGTGGCTCTTTAAATTTCCAGATGTTGTGAAGGATTTGTCACATTGCTGACAGCTGTGACGTCTCTCTCTTCCTTTCGGTTTCTAGAACAGATGGACAGAGAAAGAGAGAAAGTCAATCTAAAAAGCATAAATACACAAGTTAACACAATACAAACTCACTTAAAGTGGACCTATCATGCTATATTTGAACAATATATTGTAGGACCATACCTATATAAAGTATAAATATAGTTTTTTTTTCAAAATACCAAAAAGATGCTGCATTTTAGCCATGCCTCATTTCGCTCCATTTGCTCATTTACACACGGCATCTATTGCACGTCTGTCCGTCCTGGGAGAGGGATCCCTCCTCTGTTGCTCTCCCTGAGGTTTCTCCCATTTTTCCCTTTAAACTGGGTTTTCTTTGGAAGTTTTTCCTTGTACGATGTGAGGGTCTAAGGACAGAGGGTGTCGTATTGTCATACTGATATTCTGTACACACTGTGAAGACCACTGAGACAAATGTAACATTTGTGATATTGGGCTATATAAATAAACATTGATTGATTGATTGATTGATTGCTCTTTCCAGCGCTGTTTTTGCAGGGGGCTGATTTTGTGAGCTGCAGCTGACCACGCCCCCCTGTAGCTGACCACTCCCACTGCAACTGGCCACGTCCCCCTTTAGGAGAGGGGAGCTTGCTCTGAAATCAGCTGCTGGGCTGCAGCGGGGAGAAAAAGAGATCTCCGTTCACCGTGTTTTATTCTTATAGAAGTAAGAAGAGAAGTAACGGGGCAGAAACCCTCCTTTTTACGCAGCGGTCCCGACATAGACATCAAACGGCGACACATATTCAGTGTGCAGTTCGTTTGGCATTAGGGCAGGGATATCTAGATACTTTCCAAGGTTTGACATAATGAATTGTGCTACTTTTAAAGCAAGCAACGATGTTTTCAAATCTGTAATCAAAAATCTCCTCAAAAACACTATCGAAGCAGTTCCTGCCGTTGCTACGTTAGTTCAAACAGTAACAACGGCTATTTCTCTAGCGATGCATGTCGATTTAAATCAATACAACTATTTTTTAAATCAATAAAATCATTTTCTAAATCCATAAAACCATTTCAATGAATATTGGGAGTCATATCGTTACTTTGTTGAGAATGTGGCCGTGTGATAAGCGGGATAATGTGCACATTGCATTATGTGCCTTCATGCCGATCTAGATCCCTCTGCTCCGCTTACTGACGTCAGTAAAGTGTTCAAATCTGGATCAGTCTGTATCAGATCCGTTGCAGCCCCTTTTTTAGAGATTTGGGTATGGAGGAAAATAGAGGGGTTGTGTTTTCTGACACTTGGTGAGGTCCCTGGAACACCGGGGACACATGTTCATGTATAAAAGACGTACGAAAGTGCATTTTGCATGATTGGTCCCCTTTAATATAAACCTTGAGTTAACAAAATACTACTTCTCAACTGTTTGTGTTTATTATATTTGATACAGTAATACAGCAATATTATAACCAAAGTATATACCAGAGGTGGGGGACTCGAGTCACATGACTTGACTCGAGCCAATTGAGTTGACTTGCCTATTTTTTTAATTGAGACTTGCTTGACTAACATTGATAGAAGACTCGACTTGACTTTGACTTGGTATTCATCACTTGAGACTTAGGCTTGAGACAGATGACTCGAAAGGACTTTACTTTTTAGAATAAAATATTTACATTTGTATTGTACGAAGCCCCTTGAGGGCAATGAAAGAAAAAAAAGAGAGAAAGGAGAAAGTAGGAAGTGGAGCGCACAGGAGACAGCCGTTTCATTGCAGACTGTTATGTTTATGTGGGGAAATACATACATTATTTGAGATATATTTCAAACTCGGACTTCATTTTAGGGACATTTCGGCCAGGGGTGTAGAGTTATTTGTTCAAGCACCGGATCGGCAAAACAGGAGAGTCTGTGAACCAGTCTGCCTTGACCTATGTATTCATATCTGTGACTCTCACAGTATCTGCTGCCCACAGCTGCTTCATAGAAGAAAAACCTCCTTCACTTCATGAAATCTCTGCAGCACCAGGAGGCTGTAACTGTCAAGTTGTGATTGGGTTTGATTGATTGACTCCTGCCTAAACTTGAAAATGGCTTGATTCACTCCAGAAGGACAACTCGTAATTTGAATCTTTTTTCTCTTTATTTGAGTGTGGTAGATTCCTTATTTCTTCATTTAGCCTCTTGTTGGCCTCCTGATCATTCAGGTTGAAAACCTTTAACACAAAACATTACTTTCATTCACTTTAGGTAAATAAACATGTTCAACTAAAAACATGCCATCTTTTAACGAGCACTTTCATTTCTTAATTTACAATTAAATTGAACATTTAATCAAAAATAAATGCATTTCAACAAAGTAAATTATATTTCAGCATCTTATATTTTAGCTTCTTTCCTCAGGACTAGAAATAATAATACATGAAATCAAACATGGTTCAAACAGATTACACATTTGCAAATATTCACCAGCAGCGTCTCGGTTGAATCTTTGAGTCTCTTCTCTCACAGGGAACTGTTTGTCCTCTGCCTGAGAGTGTGTTCCCAGGTGTGTTGCATTTAGCTCATTAAGTAGGAAGCTCACTTCCTTTGAGCCACATTCTCAGTGGAATCACACCCTAGGCTCCCTGTCTCCACCTGCTGTTCCTAAGCAGTCCAGAAACATGTAGCGCTCCTTCAGGGCAGGTCTGGCTCCTACAAAGTTGCTTCCGGGATCTGACCACATTTTCTTTGGATGTCCCCTCAATGCAATGCATCTTTTGTAGGCCAGTAGGAAGCCTTCAGCTGACTGGTCTCCAACAACATCTACATGTATTGCTCTGGATGCCATACAGCAGAAGACAATGCCCCATACTTTTAGCCATACTTTCAGCCTCACTTGGTCCCTCACCTCATATGGTCCAAACAGGTCCACAGTTGTGTATTCAAAAGGTCTTGCTGGATTTGTCTGCTCTGATGGCAGGTCACTCATGACTTGCTTGCACTTCCTTCCTCTGGCCTTTCTGCATATCACGCAGCTATCAACCACCTTTTTAGCCAATCTTCTGCCTTTGACAACCCAGGCTTTCTTTTTCATCTGTAGGAGTGTTCCTGCTATTTCCTCGTGGTTTGCTCTGTGGGCCTTTTGAGCAAGAAGTGTGGATATCCATGCCTCACAAAGTAGAATTGGTACTACAACTTTGTCCTCATTGAGGTATTGGATCCTTCCTCCACATACTAAGAGTCCCGACTCTTCCTCCTTATACACAACCAACCTGTTGAGAGTAATGTCTTTAAATGTTACTCCTCCCTGGGCTGAAAGGAAAAGATGTCTGAGTGCATCTTCACATTCTCCAACAGAGAGCACAGTTTTCTTAGTTCTCAACTCTCTCTCTTCTTTTGAAGGCATTACCTCCCACTTTGACCCGTGGGGAGTTGGGTTCATCGTCCTCCTCTTCCACTCCTTCGCAGCTCTCAGCACAAACTCGGACCAGTTTATCCAAGCTGCTGAATTTTCTCACATCAATCAGTCACCCTATAACTGAGCCAGCTGGTATTCTTCGGGTTCGAGTCTCTTTCTCAACCTCATTTGCCGCAACCTCCTTGGCTGACTTCTTTGGCCACTCCTCCACTGGCATTTTCAGAAAGGAAGGTCCTTTCTGCCACTCAGATTCATCCTTGAGATCAGCAGGGGTCGCTCCTCTTTCCACCATTTCATGTACCTGTGCCTTGTAGGCAGCTTGCCAATCTGGATCCCTCTTGAGTTGTTTTTCTGTCCTCAGAAAAGTTGCTTCCACTGCAGTCCTGTTGTTGGGAAGAGAGATTGGGTCCTCGATCCAAGGGTACTTTGTATCCCAGTGTGGAGCACTACTGTGGGCATCAGCTGTAACATAGTTAAGGCCTTGTTTTATGATTTCCATCTCTTTTTCCTCAATTCATGTAATTTCCTTTCCTCCAGGCTGACAATGACCACATCAACATGCTCCACATTTTGGTTCACAGGCTGCTCCAATACTGTCCCACTTCCACCAATCCAGAAACTATCTGTCAACAGCTGTGCTTTTTGTTTCAGCCTGAATCTCTTCAGCTCCGATGATTTCCTCGTATTTCACTGCGGCCATATACGCATGGAGCACACAAAGTGTGTTTCAGACTTATGTGTTGTCATCTCCACTTCCTCAAAGAGATCAGGGTGAGCTCCAGCCACAGTTGTACCCAGTGGGCTGTCTCACAAAACGAGGTCTCCGACAATCTTCACCCTCTGTGGGACCAGTCTACCTTCTCGGTGGCTGATAAGTAGCTCAATGTTTTCTGGTCTTTTTAAATCCTCAAGTTTGACTTCTGGGAAGAACTTCTTCAGCTGTTCAGGTTCGATGACTCCTTGCACGTTGGCTATTTCATTGAGGCCATAACAAACAAGTTGGTGCACTTTTTCTGTCCCTCTGGGTGTCTTGACTCTAACTGAGGAAATATCTCCTGCTGTTCACCCTCATTGTCATTCCTCCAACTCCATGGACAACCAATGTGATTTGTCACTTTCCAGGTTTAACCCGGTTGGCGGCTCTGTGGGTTATGTAGTTGGTGTCTGATGCTAAATCTATCAGGGTTCCAACTTTCTGACCTGAATCTGCAGTAACTTCCAGCAGCATCATGATAACTGGTATCTCGTCATGTCTATTTCCTTCCATCAGCACAGACCGGTCCTTTTCATTGCAGTTTGTTATTGCAGTCATATTGGAAAAGGCGTTCTTGCATTTTTCTGCCATTTCGGGAGAGAGAGTTCAGCAATACATTTCACTTGCTCTTCTGTGAGTTTGGGTCTTTTCTTCAAGTCTTTCCCACCTTTGTCCAGCTCACGTTCTCTGTACTCTCCTTTAGGACAAAGGAACAAGTGGATGTCCGAAGAGCTCCCCCTCTTGCATTCTCTTTTCCTGCAAAGGTAGGTGCTTACACATTCATGCCCTTCTTCATGACATCTCAAACACCTCTTACAAGCTCCCAACCTCTCCACAGCATCTAACTTTTCGACCAGATGTAGGCTCTTGAACTGCTTGCAAAAGAATAGTTTCTCTTCATGCCTTTCTTCTCCACAGACAATACAACGTCGGTCTCTCCTGGTGGAACGTGTTGAGGAATATTTTCTTTCAAACTTCCTTTCCGGTTTCTCTGACTTTTCAGTTACTCCAAGCTGCTCTAGTTTTTCCAAGATCTCTTCTTGTGTCTTCAGAAACTCGAGGAGACTGTCAAAATGGTTCTCAGGGGTGACTCTATTGCTGGGCTTTACCATGAAGACGAGCCAATCCTTCTTCACAGGATCCGGCAGCTTGCTCTCTATGGACCTAGTGACCAGTGGGTTCTTGATGGCACCTGTCCTTCCAAGCTCTGTCAGGTCTGCCAGTGCTTTCTCCACAGTTTGGATTAAGTGGAGGACTCTTCTAGGCTGATCTGCTCTTAAAACAGGAATTTTCTCAAGATCTTCAATTATTTCTATTGCAATTGTAGACTTATTCCCATATCTATTTTCAAGCACTCTAAAGATGTTCTCTGCTGTGTTGTATGTTGAAAGTCTGAGGTTTCTTGAGATGTTCTCATCCATGCTGTCCAAAAGCTGAATCTTTTTGACTTCACTCGAGCCTGTTGGTTCTCCCTGTCTTTGCAGGTTCTCCTCCATCTGTGGAAATCTCTTTTACAGCCATGACATTTGGGCAGACTAATTGGTTTCATTCTCACCAAGGGCGTGGTGTTTGCTGCATGTGGGGTTGATGAAGCAGCCGTTAAAGTCAGCAGATATGCACTCTTTTCTTCTTCTGAATTTCTTTGTGCAAACACAAACTCTGCTCTCCTTCCTTCAAGCTTGTTATTCATAGACTTTAAGTCTTTGACCCTGCCTTCTAGATTAGCTTTTTCAGTCTCTGGAATCCACAGTTCCCAAGATGCTAGGCTTTTACTAGCTTCCTTGATCAGCTTCTCCATGAAACCCAACTGTATCTCATAACCAGCCCGATTGAGTGCAGATCCAGATGTTTCAGCAGCATTATCACAAGCCGTTTCTGCTTCCTGGAGGTTTCCAGCTCCTTCTGCCCATAACGAGACCACAGGTTCCTTTGAACAATTGTTCTCACTTAATTCATTCTGATTTCCCTTTAATTGATAGTTTTCTCTATGTCACCCTCCTGTTGCTCGCCAAGCGCTTCTTCCCCCTCTTCAGCAGTGCTGGCTTCTATGTCTGCGAGTAGGCCCCTCCGAAAGTCATCGTTTGCTTCACTGACATTTCTTCCCATCAAAGTGAGCTTTTTGAATTCCTCCCGAAGCTCAGTTTCAGTCATGCTTCCTGCTCCTCTGCTAAGAAAGGTAGCTACTTTTGTGAATGCCTTTAGCCATTGTCCTCTCCTGCTTGAGCTGCTTGACACCTTTCCCATAGCCTTCCTCCGCCATTTTGTTGAGGTGTGTGGTTACTGCAGACAGTTTAGTTTATTCCGACTTTTCCAGGCTCTTGGTCCTTTAGTCCTTATTGCTTGGCAATGGTTTTCAACTGTCAAGTTGTGATTGGGTTTGATTGATTGACTCCTGCCTAAACTTGAAAATGGCTTGATTCCCTCCAGAAGGACACATGATGGGACAACTCGAATTTGAATCTTTTTTCTCTTTATTTGAGTGTGGTAGATTCCTTATTTATTCATTTAGCCTCTTGTTGGCCTCCTGATCATTCACGTTGAAAACCTTTAACACAAAAAATTACTTTCATTCACTTTAGGTAAATAAACATTTTCAACTAAAAACATGCCATCTTTTAACGAGCACTTTCATTTCTTAATTTACAATTAATTACAGTAGCCCCTCCCTCCACAGAGTCATACGCCTTTTCAATGTCAAAGTACACTATTGCCATTATCTCTTTCATTTTCAATGTTTTTCCCACGTCATTACTCACTCTTACTAATTCCACATCCAGAGCTGACCTATTATCCTGTCTCTTCTCCTTCACCTTTTCATTCTCTGCTAGTAACTGCTGTTTTTGCTGCCTATGGATATCACTGAGATGCTCCCCACTATGTACTGCTGCAAGTGTCCTTCCTAACATACCTGCCTTCTATAGTATATGTTGCGTTATGTGGCTTGTAATGACCTCTATGTTTCCCTCTGATGTTAGCAGGTGTACCGACTCCTCACACCATATCCTACATTTCCCCCAATCAGCTTTAGCAAAGCACCACCTGGTTATCACAACTCCTTCCTGCATATATACATTATTATTCATTTTAGGAAGCACTGGATAATGGTCACTTCCTACAGTGGGGTTATTCAAAACAAACCATTCGCATGTATGAACAGTTTGACACTAATGTCAGATCCAGGCATGAGACTTTCTCCCTGTGAACATCTACTCTTGTGCCATGTCCATCATTAAGGCATACTAGTGTTCTTTCCTCCAGAATTTCTTCCACTATGTTTCCGTTACTGTCTGTATGGTTGCTGCTCATAGACGGTTGTGTGCATTGAAATCACCGCACCAAACTTCCTTCCTATGTTTATTTTCTGCTATTTCTTTAAATATATCAGTGGTTAGATTTGGACATTGGTTGTATACTAGTGATGACAGCTTCGAGCTTCAACCCTGGACATCCTATTTCATAGAAGCAGTGCTTCGAAGCTTGCTTCAAATCACGTGACATATGAGGTCCGAACCAGCAACTGCTTCATTTCTTGAATGAATCACTTGACTGGTTCGCGGTCCAATCAGGCGATTCAATGCACTGCCTCGTCTCGATTCTGACAGGTGACGGGTTGAAACAGTTTCGAATTTGAGCGCTTCAACACTTTATGACCGCTCTAAACAATGCGCAATGTGTGGGTTGTCGTAGTTTGCGTTGTTGCTGTTGGTATTGAATTGTAGTATCATTATAGCAAGCCAGGAAGAAAGATAGGTTGTTCTGGCTCGGGAAAGACGTCGAAATGTGGAGAAGTTCTGAACAAAAAGACAATTATCAGTAATATAAAAACAGTTCAATATTTTAAGGAATAGATAGCCCAGTGGGTCGAGCCGGCGGCCCGAATGCGGCGATGTCCTCCGCGCAGCTGGTTCAAAGCCAAAGATGTACTTTTAAATCATTGCTTTTCAACTTTAATACTTTATTGACTGATAAAAGGCCCTCTCCCCCCAAACAAATGTCCAGCACTCTCTAGTCTCTTCTCAATAACCCATTACACACAATTATCAATCTTTAATTGCAAATAGAACATTATATTCAGTCTTAGTGTGTGTGCATCGAATATGTTTCAAGGCAGAGGCCAAGAGGCCAGGAGAGGTCGCTGTAACTGAAGCTTCGAGAAATGAACCTATTTCCGACACAATTGTCCAAGTGGTTCGATGCTTCATTCAAAGCTTCTTTTTGCCATCACTATTGTATAAATTGGTTATCCTAATGTTATCTTGTTTTCTAGGGTTGCAGATGTCCACTATAATACAGTCTATACCATCAGGAGATTGCACCTCCCTATATGCCACACCATCTTTGAGAAATGACTGCACGACTTCAGAGAGCCAAGGCTGGGAAAGCGGCCGAGTATGAGCCGCATTCAAACTGGATTGTATATTGGAATCATAAGCTGAATCGGACAATGGCTTGGATTTAATGCTGCAATAATGTCAGCTGTTTGAAACAGCTGTCGGCAGACGGACAGCCAGAAAACGAAACTTAAAGGAACAGTGAACATTATGCCTGTCAATTCTGACGTTAGGTCAACAGATGGCGCTGTTGGGATGGGATCTGTAATGGAAAAAAGGATTACCCAACACAAGGCCAATAGATGGGAATTGTGAATGTAAACTGCGAAAAAACAAAATGTGCTTAATTGCGGCTCCTACACTCTTAAAACCACTATGGTTTTTCTCCCGTGTGAACCCTAAGATGTGATTTGAGAGCACTTCATGTTGTGAACGTTTTCCCACACTCTTCACACCAGTACGGTTTTTCTCCAGTGTGAATACGGTGATGTAACTTGAGATGATCTGGTCTTCTGAACGTTTTCCCACACTCTTCACACCTGTACGTTTTTTCTCCAGTGTGAATACGTTGATGTGAGTTGAGAGCACCTGATGTAGTGAAAGTTGTCCCACACTCTTCACACCAGTACGGTTTTTCTCCAGTGTGAATACGGTGATGTAACTTGAGATGATCTGGTCTTCTGAACGTTTTCCCACACTCTTCACACCTGTACGTTTTTTCTCCAGTGTGAATACGTTGATGTGAGTTGAGAGCACCTGATGTAGTGAAAGTTGTCCCACACTCTTCACAGCTGTAAGGTTTTTCTCCTGTGTGAATAGTTTATGTGATTTGAGAGCACTTGATGAAGTGAACGTTTTCCCACACTCTTCACATCAATATGGTTTTTCTCCAGTGTGAATACGTTGATGTGTTTTGAGACTACTTGATCGAGTGAAAGTTGTCCCACACTCTTCACAGCTGTAAGGTTTTTCTCCTGTGTGGATAAGTTGATGTGATTTGAGAGCACCTGATGTAGTGAAAGTTGTCCCACACTCTTCACAGCTGTATCGGTTTTTCGTCCTAGTGTGAATCCACACGTACGTTTTTTCCAGTGATGTTTTTGTAGAGCACTTGATGTACTGAAAGTTGTCCCACACTCTTCACAGCTGTAAGGTTTCTCTACTGTTTGAATACGCAGGTGGCTCTTTAAATTTCCAGATGTTGTGAAGGATTTGTCACATTCGGTTTCTAGAACAGACGGACAGAAAAAGAGAGAAAGTCAATCTAAAAAGCATAAATACACACGTTAACACAATAAAAACTCACTTAAAGTGGGACCTATCATGCTATATTTGAACAATATATTGTAGGGCCATAACTATATAAAGTATATAAATATAGTTTTTTTTTCAAAATACCAAAAAGACCTGCATTTTAGCCACGCCTCATTTAGCTTTATTTGCTCTTTCCAGCACTGTTTTTGCAGGGGGCTGATTCTGTGAGCTGCAGCTGACCACGCCCCCCTGCAGCTGACCACGCCCCCTTCAGGAGAGGGGAGTGTGCTCTGAGATCAGCTGCTGGGCCGCAGCTGGGAGAAGAGGGGGAGAAAAAGAGATCTCCGTCCACCCGTGTTTTATTCTTATAGAAGTAAGAAGAGAAGTAACGGGGCAGAAACCCTCCTTTTTACGCAGCGGTCCAGACATAGACATCAAACGGCGACACAAACTCAGTCTGCAATTCTTTTGGCATTAGGGCAGGGATATCTAGATACTTCCCAAGGTTTGACATAATAGAATAGAATATAATTCCTTTATTGTCATCGCACCAGGTACAACTACATTTAAAAAAGCAATCCTCGCAGTGCATTTCCACATAAAACGAACACATATATTATCTATATAAACATATACACATTAAACATGCCCGCACATTATTTAAATACAGTTTACAATATAAAAAAATAAAAAACACAGGGATGATATTTTGCATCTCTGATGTCGATCATTAGTTAATACAACTATTAAGAAGTAGTGCAGTTGGAAGTTGTAACTGTTCAGTTCAGCGTTTGACAGTGTTCAGTTCTCGTATGGCTCTGGGGTAAAAACTGTTTTTCAGTCGGTTTGTTCTCGATTGAATTGACCTGTAGCGTCTACCGGAGGGCAGAAGAGCAAACAGGAAGTGTCCAGGGTGTGAAGAGTCTGCAATTATTTTGCCTGCTCTGTTGAGGCAACGTTGGCTGAAGAGTTCCTCCAGAGAAGGCAGTGAGCAGCCGATGACCTTCTGGGCTGTGTTGATGACCCTCTGAAGGGCTTTCCTGTCCTTTTCTGAGCAGCTGGCACACCACGTGGTGAGGCAATATGCCAGCACCCTCTCTATGGAGCAGCGGTAGAAAGACACCAGAAGCTTCTCCTCCAGGTTGTTTTTCCTGAGGATCCTTAGGAAGTGGAGTCGCTGCTGGGCCTTTTTCACAGATGTTGTGGTGTTGATAGACCAGGATAGATCTTCAGCAATGTGTGTGCCGAGGAACCTGAAGGCAGGAACCCTTTCCACACAGTTGCGTTGATGTACAGTGGATCTGGTGTTGTGCTGTTTTTCCTGAAGTCTATAATGAGTTGTTTTTATGGAGTTCAGACAAGGTTATTATCTGAACACCACACTGCCAGTCTCTGGATTTCATCCCTGTAGGCTGACTCATCTCCTCTTGTGATCAGTCCAACCACGGTTGTGCCGTCCGCGAACTTGACGATGGTGTTGGTGGGGTGAGTGGGGGCACAGTCACAGGTGTACAGGCAGTAGAGCATGGGGCTCAGCACACAGCCTTGTGGTGAACCGGTGCTGAGTGTGAGGGTGGAGGAGAGGTGAGGGCCTATTCTCACTGTCTGGGGCGGTTAGTTAGGAAGTCCTTAATCCATTGGCAGATGTTTGGGGAAAATCCTAGGTCAGATAGCTTGGAAACCAATCTTCCCGGGATGACTGTATTAAAGGCAGAACTGTAATCAACAAAATCAAATCAAATCTTATTTATAGAGCACATTTAAAAATGATTTTGGTCGAGCCAAAGTGCTGTACATGTAATTTAAACACATAAAAACACATTACATCACAAAAAATCACAACAGATAAAAACAACACATGGAACAGTCAGGTGTCGTAACCCCACTCTAACTAGAAGGCCAGAGAGAAGTAGTGTGTCTTCAGTGTGGATTTAAAAGCCCCTAGGGTCTGGGCCGACCTCACATGGAGGGGAAGAGTGTTTCAGAGCCTGGGGCCAGCTGCTGCGAAGACAAAGAGCTATGGAAGCAGTTCCTGCCGTTGCTACGTTAGTTCAAACGGTAACAACGGACTATTTCTCTTAGCGGATGCATGTCAATTTAAATCAATACAACTATTTTTTAAATCAATAAAATAATTTTCTAAATCCATAAAAGCATTTCAATGAATATTGGGAGTCATGTCGTTACTTTGTTGAGAATGTGGCCGTGTGATAAGCGGGATAATGTGCAGCGACGCGATCATTATAAATAACACCTTCATGCGGATCTAGATCCCTCCGCTCCGCTTACTGACGTCAGTAAAGTGTTCAAATCTGGATCAGTCTGTATCAGATCCGTTGCAGCCCCTTTCTTAGAGATTTGGGTATGGAGGAAAATAGAGAGGGTTGTGTTTTCTGACACTTGGTGAGTTCCCTGGAACACCGGGGACACATGTTCATGTATAAAAGACGTACGAAAGTGCATTTTGCATGATAGAGTCACATGACTAATTTTTTACTTGAGACTTGCTTGACTAACATTGATAAAAGACTTGACTTGACTTTGAATTCATGACTTGAGACTTATGCTTGAGACAGATGACTCGAAAGGACTTTACTTTTTAAAATAAAACATTTGAATTTGATTTTGTATTGTACGAAGCCCCTAGAGCAGTGGTTCCCAAACTGTTTGTGCCCAAGGCACACCAAAGGGACAAGTAAAAATCTCAAGGCACACCTATTGTGCAAAATAGCCCTTATAACACGTGTTATCACTCATATCATGTAAAATATCTGTACATGTGCATAATTATTTACTAATGCCAAATAAAATGTGACAAAGACAACTATATTACTCATGAAATATTTATTAACGAAATATTTCAGAAATTATTTGAAACTGTATCAAATTAGGCTTCATCAAAGCAGCAACACACTCATTTAAACCAGACAGGTCACAAAATAAAAAATGAGGCAAAGGAAACTCAGCGAAATTCAGCACAGAGAACAGTCAATGCAAGGAAGCTGCATGGTCCTGAACTACAAATTATAAATGTAACATTTCAGCAATCAGCATTGAAACATGTGCTATTGTAAATATTTTTGGCGACTTACAAATTAGTGAGATACGTGTGCCTGTCGGGGCGCGCAGAATGTTGTAATCCTTGGTGGCACTGAGGAGAGGGCCACTCGCATGTCCTGTTCAACAGAGAGCCGTGACCTCCTGCTGTTCTTCATGTAAATCAGAGTAGAGAACGCCAACTCCAGAGATGGGGTCGTTGCTAAAAAGAAATGTAATATATTACACTACTTCGTTACTATCTACATAAAGTAACTCGTTACTTTACTCGCCAAGCACGTACGAACTGCGCATGTGTGAGTGGCAATAACTTTCCTTACCAGCAGGCGGCGGTAGTGTGTATTTGTCATTCAAAACAGGCAACAACCGGAAGACAGAGAAGAAGAACTACGTGATATAAACAAAACAACAAATAGCGTGTGCGGTAGCTTCACCTTGGCATGTGTTCTCTGCAGGTGTTTGTTGAGGTTTGACGTGGTGTTTCCAGCAGTGGATAACAGCTTCTGGCCTGGACACAGTTTGCACCTCACCGTCACATTCCTGTCTATTCCTCGGACGAACTCAAAATAATGGGCATACCTCCACCCCTCGAGAGTTATCGCTGACTCAGCCATGTTTATGCAGCACTGCATGTGGAGATGTGGACGCGCAAGTCGCGCAGATTACGTACATATAAACCTACAAAGTACTGATATAGTCAATGCAAAAAATATTATTTCTGTGTAGTTGTATATTGCAATAATAATATATGGTTGTCACAAAATCCCACGGCACCCCCGGACTTGCCTCACGGGACACACCGTATGCCCACCGTTTGGGAACCACTGCCCTAGAGGGCAATGAAAGAAAAAAAAGAGAGAGCAAGGAGAAAGTAGGAAGTGGAGCGCACAGGAGACAGCCGTTTCATTGCAGACTGTTATGTTTCTGTGGGGAAATACATACATTATTTGAGATATATTTCAAACTCGGACTTCATTTTAGGGACATTTCGGCCAGGGGTGTAGAGTTATTTGTTCAAGCACCGGATCGGCAAAACAGGAGAGTCTGTGAACCAGTCTGCCTTGACCTATGTATTCATGTCTGTGACTCTCACAGTATCTGCTGCCCACAGCACTGTGTTTCCCTTCATTAGAACAGCTAACACGGGCTGCTACGTGACACACACACACACACACACACACACACACAATTATTCCCCCTATTACCTGTTTTATGATTTCAGAGCCCCACTCTCCATTGTTGTTAATGTTGGAAATAAAACTCTAGTTTCATAACAAATGTCTTTTAACGGATTTAAACTGGGGTTATTCATCAGGATTTCGTAGGACTTGACTTGCTTGACTCTCACCCCAGTAACTTGAGACTTGCACATGTATGACTTACTCCCACCTCTGGTATACAGGAGAGAGAGGGAGACGGCATCCTGTCACTGCGAGTCTCAGTGTGCTCCGTTCCTCTTGTGTTTTGTTGGTCTAATTATTGTCTAAACTTTGTCGTGTCTGTATGAAACGTCATTTTGAGAGACCATGCTTTTGATCCTGTGGATTACATGTGCCTTCTGCAGACCATGTCTGGCCATTCAACTTTACAAGACACACCTGAGTGACAGCACAAACAGGTATGGCGAGGAGCCCCGGCCTCTGCGCTGCTACAGCCGCGAGGCTATGCTAGAGCTACAATGTGATCGGCCTCCTACGAATACACCAAGCCATCTGTGCTCTTCGTTATTGGATGAAATCCCTCGGGAGCCGCTTAGAAACGCCTGGAAAAAGAGACGAGGAAGGAGGGGAGGCGTTCAGAATACGGCGGAGATTCAGCCGGCCACCACTTCCATCCATCATTCTCACAAACCTGCGCTCATTGAGCAACAACGTGGACACACTAAGGACAAACACAAGGTACTGTCATGAATTTCTCGAGGCCTCTTTATTATGTTTCACGGAAAGTTGGCTCCAATCTACGATGCCTGAATCTCTCTTTGAAGTACCCGAAGCCTGGTTAGTGTTGCCTGACTTTATAAAGTGTGTTTATAAGCACTACTGCTTGTAGGCAGGCATAACAGTCGACCCATGTTCAGGGGAGGTGGGTTTAGTTTCCTGCACGCCTCGACGTAAGCGACGTCGCCTCTTGGCTCCAAAGCTCTTGCCTCTGGACCGACAATTTTTTGGAGCTGGAAATGAAGCGGATTCCGGAGCTAAGAGCCGGTGCCGCTGCGGTGTGAACAGGAAAACCCAGCGCTTTTCAGGCTCTAGCTCCGAACCGGAGCTGAAAAGGCGCTGGTGTGAAAGGGGCATCAGACGTAACTGGTTTCACCCTTGTTCGAGCAGACAGGGATGCGAACTCGGGGAAAACCAGAGGAGGCGGTGTTTGTGTGTATATTAATGATCTGTGGTGCCGATCATACTCAGTCAAATGTAAAACCTGCAATCCCAACGTAGAAATTCTCGGCATGACGTTAAGACTCTTTTCTCTGACCAGAGAATTCGGGTGTATTTTACTGTTTGTTGTTTACGCGCCTCCCAGCGGCAGAGGACACCGTGTTCACGAGCTGCAACTCAGCCACCCCGATGCACCGGCAATAGTGCTCGGGACATGAAGCAATGTCGCCTGGAGACTGTTACCTGGGTTCCAGCAGTGTGTTAGGGATCACAGCAGGAAAGACAATATCCTGGACAAATGCTTTGTTAATGATAAAGGAGCCTATGTGTCTAAATACAGACACCAATACTGAACTCTGATCATAATGTTGTGAATATGATACCAGTGGATAAGACCAAACTCAAGGGAAGTCAACCAGAAAAGAAAGTAATAAGGACATGGACAAATGAAAGTAGGGAGCAGTTGAAAGCCTGTTTTGATTGGACAGATTGGGAAATTGTTCAGGAAGGTTCACCTGATGAAATAACTACTGTTACCAAAGACTATATTAACTTCTGTGTTCCCATTAAAGAAATACAGATCTATCCAAGTAATAAATCATATGTGACTAAGGACATTACAATAAGTTATAAAAACCAGGAAAATAGCTTTCAAAAACAAAGACTATGGAGCACTTGAACAGACAGAGAGAGAACTGAAAGTCAAATTGAGGGAATCAAAACACACAGAGAGCTTTTGGGAAATGCTTTTAAAGCCAAAGACCTCAAAAAAGTGTGGGACACCATGAGAACGGTGACAGGAATGACCTCTTCAGCTAAACCTATTGTGACGGACAAGACATACTTGATCCATACCATTTGCCTATAAGCAAGGAGGTGGTACTGCTGCTGCTCTGGTTCACATCGTCACTAAACATTTAGATAAACGTCACACCTCTGCAAGAGCCCTCTCCCTAGACTTCTCAGCAGCAACACAACACAAGCAGACATCTTGGTGTCAAGAATGGCCAAAATGGAAGTAAATCAATCAATAATTTATATAATTTATAATATATATATATATATATATATTTATAATTTATCAATAATATATATATATATATATATAAATATATATATATATATATATATATATATAAAGGGAGACATTCATATTTTCAGCATATATACAATGGCCTCATTGCGTTTAATAGTTTACAGTCCTTTTCTTCCAACATCGTGCAACAACCGTTGGAAAGTTGAATAACTTAGGATGATAAAAAGTATAACTCCAACAAGTTGTCAGCAATGTGTGTAGTTTCATGTGTTTTTTAAAAGCTCAGTAATTGACTTTTTTGTGCAAATTGCGCCACGATGCCTTCTGAACGGAGAATGTGTGCTGCATGGAGATACCACAGGTAACATTTTTGATAGCTTCACTAAGTTGTCTGTTTAAATACATTTTTCACATGTCATTCAATATATGTTTATCACAATGTGTCAAGGCGGATGCAGTAACTTGAGGACTCTGTAACCTGTATGGTGGACCATCCTGGATTGGAGCCTGTGTGCCTAAATGTGTTCTCCCTGCAGAATGCGTTGCATATTTACAGAGCTGAACATGGTGGACTACAGTTGAGGCAAATAGAGCAGTGAGTGGTTTGTTTGTTTTGACTGAAATTGTAAAACGAATGCTAATATTGTTCATGGAAATAAATACTGGTGTATATGGCTTTATGCAATCTTTCATTCTGTCATTGTACATGTACTATTATATTATATACTACACAGCAATGGCATAACACACCCATGTGTACGACAAAAAGGTCCACACACACAACCTTATGCTTTTGAAATCAGAATATTCTTTACCCATCCAAACATGAATAATCACGACACATTTTGATATCAACTTGGAACTTTATTGTCAAAATCAACGGTTAAAAAAACCCATACAAAAAAACTAAATGTAGCCTACTTGTATTTTGTATAAATGACACTAAATATTTGTACAGAAGCTTTGTGAGCTGGTGCTTCCTTGGACGCAGGATCAGAGTGGTGATTCCGGCCTGCGTTGTCCTCAGGATACGCAGGGAGTTTCCTGATCCGTGAAATGTCGATGTTGGGTTCAGACAGCAGCCAAATTGAACCGTGTAGCATACCCGGCGATGACCTCCTCCCTGTCAGGTCGCTCATAATGGTGCAGGGTCCACAAAGACTTGGTCGAAGATGAGGTCCATCAAGTTGGCCACGTAGGGCTGTGCAATGGTAAAAAAAGCACAACAAAAAATGTGGTTTAGATTAGTATAAGCATGTAACAAACTGAAACTTCTTAGCAAAGCTCTCTATTTAGCAAAGCTCTTTGCTTAGCCTTTTCCAATCTGAGTTAGTTTTGAACCGTAACGTGCATGCTGTGTTTCTGACTCAATGCAGGTGATGTGTTGGAGAGGGGCTGAGCTCAGTAGACTGACTGTAATGAGTGCTAGCCACTAATTAGCCTGTTGCTAGAGGTAAGGCCTTGTCAACAACAACAGACCGACGGGGCTTTAGCTCAGTTTTACTCGTGGTGTGTGTGTCCCCTCGCATACATACACAGTGTTGTATCCTAACACACCCCCATTTATATTCATGTGCGCAAACAAGTAAACACACACAAGCTTTTACATATAACGCTGCAAAAAACGGCATGTCTCATTAGCGTAGTGTAGCGTAGCTTACAGATCGATGATATCTGATCGTTCTTACAGACTACAATCACAAAAGCGTTTACATATAACGCTGGAAAAAACAGCACTTGCCTACAGAAGATTACGTTTGTTATTATAACTTACTCAATATGATTGTAGAGGATACAAAATACTAATAAATAGGAGAATAAATACTTGTGTTATCGCCTAGGGCGTGGCTTTACAGCCTTCACACAGATCGCCATTACGGCAGTATGTCTGAACATGTTAGCAAATGCCTGATAATTCAAATGACAAAGCAAAGACTGCGGAGCGTACAAAATAAAATGCTACAAAAATATATAAAACACCTAACCGATTACTATTTGGGTTTGAGGCGACATTGATACGGCGAAGCTACATGCTACATGCTACAAGCTAGAGATAGCTTTATCAGGAAAAACACCGCTAAATAAAAACTTACAGCTTCAAAATTGGATGTGTCCTCACTGGCCTGGTCCCGGATGGTTGGTATTGATCCCGAGTTTAGCATTAGTTTGCAGGCATATCCGTGTTGGACTTGAGACAAGTTAATAAACATGTCCGTGGTAAAATGTTTGGAACACACAAACAGAAATCTTCCGTGGTCTTCTGGCACATGTCCCTTGTAAATGAAGTCTAGCCACAGATTCATTTCTTTTTCCAATGATGGCATTGCATGCAGTCCCCTGTCCCGAGTCTTGCAGCCAACAACTTGCATGCAGAGCTGTCATTGGCTGAGATAAGTCCGGCAGTGCGTCACAACTCTTTGAAACATCTCTGTTCCCGGAAATGCATCCACGAAGGATCCGTGGAGGACCGTGGAGGACCCATCAGTGTATCCTCGGTTAGAGCTCCTCCAGAGAGCCTCTTCACGCTCGATCCTCGGTCCTCGAAGTGCATTTAGAGAAATGAGATGTCCTTCAACATGGCGCTAAAATTCATTCCGGGTCACTACCGGAGGACCGAGGAGTCGAGGAGTCGATGAGGGGGATTTGATGAAATGAGAAAGGGCCTGGGTGTCAGAGGTTACTAGCACATGACACCTTGTGTTCAATCAACTGCTTCCAGAAGCAGACGGAGCTTATCAATTTGTCGCTGTAAGGGGCTACTCTTGGTTTTCACCAAGACACTGCGGACAAGCCCTTTGGACCCTGACAGTGTCTTTATCACCCGGTGCTGTGTTATCCACGATGACGACGAGGTCATTGGGGCGAAGGTTCCGTTTGGGGTTGTGCCATTTGAGTACAAGTCCTCCTTGTGAAAGAGTCCAGGTGGGCCCCCTGGAAATGAAAAGTTTAGGATTAAACGTTATTTGTCATCGTTGGAGCCAGTATTTTTGATTTGATAAGAAAGGCCACCTAATGGTGACGTCTGTAGTCAACGCACTATAAAGGACTACAATTCCCAGGCCGCCTCCGCTGAAGCCACAGTGATGGGCAACCTGTTGGAGAAACGCCGTCGAGGAACAGTTTTAACCATACACGTACACAAATCGTACAAGTACCCTTTAAGTTATGAAGTTATAGAAGCCTTATCAAGAAGAAAGAATACCGTCGTTTGTTATTTGATTTGAGTTTTGCCTCTTTGTTTTGAATATTGTAAAGGCGAGAAAAAGCCAATAGAAATTAAAACAAGATGAATTGTATGCAGCTCACCTGTGATATGTGACTTCAAACAACCAAAAAGAAACATCAAATCCAGGGGCGCGGGAAGTCAGTCAGAGTGGGGGTGGGGGTGCGGGTGCCTCGCAGCGGCGAAACTGTGGCGCTTCAACTGCGTTTGCGCTTCAGATGAGGCTCCCTCCGCAAAACGAGGCCCCACGCAGTCTGCGTGATCTGCGTGGGAGGGGAGGGTCCGGTATAATAACGTCACACTAAATGCAGTCATTTGGTCTTTAGCAGCAGCTTGTGAGAGCAGCGCGTTCATCGGTGTTCGTTGTCATGCTGCCAGCTTGTTGACGGCCTGTGTGTTGATGGGACTTCTCATGCTCCCTAAATGTTTCCTCTGCCTTTCGCCAGTTCTTAAACCGTGCTTTCACAAAACTCCCATCCCTGATCTTGCGCTGACGAGCTTCTTTTCTATAGCAGAGCAACAGAAGAAGCACACTGCATGATCCCTTTCTCTTATCGTGAAGCTTTTAGAGACTGCTTACACTGAAATGCTAACTCAAACACACTCACAATAAAACCTTTGTATTGATTTGATTAGTGAACTTTTTGGCGTTGCAGTTACAACTCTCCGCCAGCAGGTGGGGGTGCTGCAGCCCCCTCAGCACCCCCCCTTCCCACGGCCATGATCAAATGACTAAAGAAACATCAGAGAGAAGCTGAGTTACTGCAAGGAGAGGAGGAAGTACTGAAACATACACAAAGCAACCACTTAGAAAGCAAAAGGACTGAAAGGGGATCAAAACAGACGACTTGGAACGATCACATGAATACAGAACAAGTGTTACAAAGATGCAAAAAGACTGAAAGTAGATTTGGTGACACAAACAAAGACACCCCCCCTCGCTTGGACCTTACAACAGGAACCTGATCTTTAAATTCACACAATTCAAGTTGTATATCTCTACCACTCCATCTTAGTGCCAACGTCTGTCCCCTCCCAGAGACGTTGATCACTTCTCAGGAAAGAAGAGTAATGATGAGAAGGAAGCAGACGTTGTGTCAGAGTGGAACATGTCCATGTTGCTGAGCAACAGACAGGAAGCAGGGGGCGGGTCTCAGACTCTGGACCTTCACACTCACATGTGTTAATATTTAATCCACTACAATAGGCTAGTTGCCCGGGATGACGTATTTCCATTTCCGGTTCATTGAGCGTGCGCTTGTAAACTTCCGGTCTACGGTAGAGCGGTAGAGGGGGTGGTGGCAACACTGGACTGTGACTGGACGAGAGATGGCAGAGGGAAGTGACGAGGCAGGAAGTGAAGTTGAAGGAGGACACTCTGATCGTGAGTAAAAGAGAGTTTGTACTGTTTATGGCAGAGATGATCAACTGTTCAGCGCAGACTAAAGCCGGAATGAAAGAACCTAAATAATTGTCAAATCATCTGAAAAGTACCTTGATGTGAAAGGGATGCACTGGGGACACGTGAAAGATATCCTGAATGATGACGTCCAACAACCTCAGACATGGACTGGATCATCCTGGTGGTGGTAATTGTACTGCAGTGGAATGCTAGAAGTTTAATTGCAAATGGACAAGAGTTCAAAAAATATATTGACAACCTGGGAGAGAAACCTAATGTTCTTTGTATTCAGGAAACATGGATTTTATTGTGAAGGGATATACTGCAGCTAGACGAGATAGGGACTCTGGCAGAGGGGGAGGAGTCGCAACATTCATACAGAGTGGGATAAGCTACAAAGTTATGCATGTAGGTACAGGTCATGAAGCAATAGTTATAGGGTATGGAATGATAGAGGACCTATATATATAGTGAATTTTTATAATGTGGGGAATTAGATCAAAGTATATTAGAGGATGCTGGGGGTTCACTGCAAGACAAAGTAATATGGTGTGGGGGTTTTAACTCATATAGCTCGCTATGGGGAAGCAGGAGCAGAGATGCAAATGGGGCAGTAGTTGAGGAATTTATAGATGACCTCGGGCTAGTGTGCATTAACACTGGAGAAGGGACACGATATAATTGCACGAAGAATATAGAAACAGTACTCGATCTGACATTTGTATCTAGTGCTTTAGCAGGTATAAGTACATGGAATGTGGTGAAGCATGCTACAGTGGGCAGCGATCATTATCCGGTAATGACTAAAGTTGGGACCAACATAAGGTTTGAAAAGGACAAGAAAAGTCCTCGATGGAAACTGGGAAAGGCTGATTGGGATGCCTTCCAGGCTGTAAGCACGAATAGATGTAAAACACTTCAAGAGGGAAATGATGATGATATAAATAAATGCAATGATGAGCTGGTTAAGGTTATCATTCATTCAGCTAAAGACACAATTCCAGAAAGTGCAGGAGTTAGGCGCACCAAGGGTGTACCCTGGTGGAATGGTGAATGCAGTGAATCCATTACAGACAGGAATAAAGCATTCAGGCAACTCAAACAACTCCATTCTCAGGAAGCTTTGAATCAGGTGAAAGGGCCCAGGCTCTAGTGAGGAGAACAATAAGAACGCAGAAACGCACTTTTTGGAGGCAATACTGCAATAGTATTGGAAGAGAAGTACATCCAGGATTTGGGCCCGCTGTTTTAATTGTTTTATTGTTATGTTTATTGTTGTTATTTGTAGGGATTTTTCCTAATATTTATTTTAGTTGAAAATATGTTGAAAGATTAGTTCAATATGTTTTTTAAATTTTGCTATGAAATTCCGAATGAAATTCTGACTGAAAGGCTGCGCGAGAGACTGGTTTTTCGCTGGGTTGAGTCCTGTGGGGTTTTGAGTGAGATGCGGCACAGCCTGTCAGTTTACTCTTGCTAGGTTAGTTTGGCTAATATAATTTATATTTATCTGAAACAATGGATTCATGAAAGGAATATGGCCAGGGCCGTATCCAGGATTTCCTAAATACCGAGGTCCAAACATGCTAGGGGGGTTCGGGGGTATACTCCCCCGAGATTTTTGGGATTTTCATGATCTAGTTAGGTGCTTTTTAAGTCCTGTGGGGGGTCACAAATTGGATACTATATTGATTTCAAACCCATGTCAGTGGGCTGCAGCATCAATTCTTTTTTAAAGTGTAATGCATAACAATCAGTTGAGTGTTACTATTAATGATCTGGACATGCAGAAGAGGCTAAAATGATCACACCACATTGTCAACATTCATTTTCCATGTCTCTCTCCTTTCCATAACCTGCAGCCTCTCTTCCATCTTCTTTAGTCTCTCTGTCTTCTTCCTGTTCATAACTCTCTCTGTCCTCTACTCTTTCTCTTTGTTCAATCTCTCCCTCGTTGCTCACTTCTTGGTCCTCCTCACTTGTCGCTCCTGCCAGTGAATTAAAATCAATTCAGCAATTTAGTTCATTTCACTTGTTTGTTTGCATTCTTTTTTTATTTTTTACTTTAAATCAGTTTTGTTTGATTCTCAAAAGAGAACAAAGATGTAAGCAAATTGTGTTTTATACAATTGTATGTTATTATGAAATCATAAGAAAGATGTTGTTTTAAAAGTATGCCTATGTCTACATTCTAAATAAAGACTACGTTATAGATAGATAGATAGATGGGGTTATTAAGCCTACATTCGTTTGTGTGACTACACCTGCAGTTCCTCCCTGACTTCCATCACTTTCTCTCTCTCTCTTTCTCTCTGCATGTCCTGTCTCTTCCTTACCAAAGCTTCGACTGACGTAGTCTGTTCATTATATCTGAGTCAGTGTGAAAAGAAAACAATACAATGTTATATCTTCAATGTTTTACTCAAATTGAAATTAAAGAAAAGCATTACAACGTTTGTTAAAAGGTAATCCTTCTGACATTGGATGAATGTAATTAAATGGAGCTCTCTAGCTAGTTTATTCACGCAATTTAAACCAAAGTATCCTATAGCTTCAATATAAGTTAGTGTGCATGTTGCCGGACGTCCACTGACTAACGTAGAGCGTTCACACAGGATATGCTGGTCATATGATGTACTGATGAACAGAAACACAAGCAGCTCGCTGGACTCAGATCTCTTGATACCTCATCACTCCTCCTCTGCTCCGGTTCAAGTCCGGGCTGCGGTGCGGTGGTTTGTTGATACATGTCGTCTTCTTCTGTTTCCTTTAATCGAGGCTATGTAGTTATGCAGCGCCCCCATCGGCAGTAAATGGAAGCAGACCAAAATCCATCATGCCACGCAAATACAAAAGGAAGACAGACAGGGTTTCAACTCCTCTTGAGGAGTTGGAAAGAGCAGTGAAAGAGGTGCAACAGGGGAAGACCATACGTCAGGTTGGAAAGGAGATGAAGATCTGCAGGATGACCATAAAAAGATATATGGATAAGAAAAATATAGGAGAAGTAACAAAGCCAGGCTATGAAAGAACAGCAGTCGCCAAACGAGTCTTCAATGAGAACATGGAGAAAGAGCTGGCTGACCATATTAAGACACGAGCAGCGATGTTTCATGGCATCGGTGTCATGAAATGCCGTGAACTGGCTTTTGAGTTCTTTGAGTCCTTTCCTTGAAGCAGATCCAGACCCAGGAGAGCCACCTGCCACTGCTGACAAATCCCGAGCACTTATCAAGTGACAAATCTTGTTCTTCTGCTCACTTGGGTTATGTGTCTCCAGAAGTCATTCTTCCCTTGCCAGAAGCCACAGAAAGAAAAACAAAATTGTAAGAAAGAAAGTGAAAACAAGAATCGTGACCGACACACCTGAGAAGATGGAGTTGGAGAAGGCTCACAAAGAAAAAGAAGATAAAAAGGCTGAACAGAAAAAGAATGAAAGAGAGAAGAAAAGGGCTCTGAAAGCTGCACATCAAACCAAAACAAGAAGAAAACAGCTGTGTACAGTAGCTCAGAAGAAAGCTCCACCACCAATGATGAGGCAGAAGATGGCCTGGAGAAGACACACAGCAGAGAAAAGGAACGGGCTGAAAAGAAGAAAAGGAGTGGAAATAAGAAGGGGGCTCTGAAAGGGTCAAAACCAACAAGCCCAAAAAGAAAGTGCTCTCCAGTAGCTCAGAAGAGAGTGACTTTCCGATTCCACTTAGCGATGCCACTCATTATGAGAGTTCAGATGTCCAGAGTGGTGGTGTGGTGATGATGATGATGATGGTGGTGGTGATGATGGTGGTGGTGGTGGTGACAAGGATCTGTTTGCTGGTGACTTTGTCATTGTGAAGTTTGCAGGTAAAAAATCCACTCAATTACTTACTACAAAGAATCCCCTTTACTGCAATTATATCACAAGTTTTGTAAACACAGCTCGGAAAAAATTACCGAGGTCCGGACCTCGGTGACCTCAATGGTGGATACGGCCATGAATATGGCAACTCAGCGCCAGATGCAGGCACATTAGAAGAAATCAGAGAAATTGACTCTCAAGCCGGCTCTCTCACAAACTCCTGCTCTGTGCGCGAGCAGACTGTGCACACGCACTCTGCCTCGCTCAATATCTCTCTCTCCACCTCGTCAACAGCCTTATGGCGACCTAAAACCCCTCTGTTTCCGTAACAACAATTCTCGAGCATCTAACAGCATCACTTTTTCATTTCTGGGATGAGAATAGGTCATACAGGTCTCAATCACACTTGAAGTATAACAGGAAAGCATCCAACCGGAAAGTGTGTACACTGCAGCCAGCCAGAAACTGCTGAGCATGTTTTACTGCTTTGCAGGAAATATAGTACTCAGAGAAATGTGCTTTTCCAGACACTGGAGAAAGCAACATGCCATGACTTGTCGCTATCAGGGCTGTTAGGGAAAACATCAGGCAATATATATTGAGAGATTATTACGTTTCTAAGAGAAATTGATACATTTAAAATAATCTAGAGTTTTGGTTCTTTGTTTTGTTTCTTGTTTTCTGCATAGTCTCTTGTCCACACTCCAGTCCAGTTGGTGGCGGTAATGCACCTACAAGTTGGTTTGCCGACCGCCAATAAACACGAGAGAAGAAGAAGAAGAAAACAAGAGGTGAGTGGATGTACACCTCTTAGCTTACGGTTAATCACGAATCAGAAGTTATCTTATTTAACACAACAGCTGTAATCTTGGTAGAAAAAAAAATCACAAAAAAACATTTAAAATGTGCGACAAAGACAGTCTCAAACTATCTTTAAATAAAGTCTAACAGCTACAGTCTGAAAGCTATCGGCTAACAGCTACAGTTATTATTCCAGTTCGGCTCTGGGGAGTAACAGTTGATTTGTAATGCTCAGCTGACTTTATGTTAGTTATTTATTACACCAGTTGTCTTTAAGACGGTGTGAGTTGTTGTGTTGGTGCTCTTTACCATAGATATGGTTTTAAATGTATGCTAACTAGCTTATTAGCATCGCCATTCACCGCGACGTAGCATTTTTCCCATTGAAATGAATGGGGTTCTTCAGTTAGCTGCTAACGCTAAGCTAAGCGACGGTTTAGCTCATTAGATAAATAGATATACTTTATTTAAATAATGATTTATCTTAAACTGGGAAATGATTGTGTCGCAGCAGAAGTGTTTTCAGGCATTACACGAGTTAAACATATTTAAAAGATGCAATAAGATAATACAAATGAAGCATTAGCAGCAAGTATACACACAGGACACATATCACTAGAGTATCTAAAGAATACACAATATACAGAAAATACTGTATACATGGAGTACATTAAACAGTCTCACTAGCTAATGTTTGCTTTCTGTGTTAACTTAGTGATAGTTTCACACGGATAGCGTTATAACCGTGGTTCAAACATCCATTAATGTCACTTTCTATGTGAATAAAGTCATTTTAATGAAATAAAAGTGAACAAACTGTGAGCTGTAAGTTAGAATGTAAGTTGCTACACAGATTATGATGAATTATATCTAAATATTTGTATTATATTAATAATAATTTACACAGAAAACCAACTTGTTATCGTAATGGTTAAAGTAATGTGCATGTAACGTTAATAACTATCTGACCTTTCTATCATGTTCTCCTCTGCTTAGCATCACATTGACCAAATGGATCCATTTGGACCATGTTTACGTCACAGCAGCATAGATGAGACAAGGCACTGCACGTGGTGTGATAAAACACTACATAGAAGCATCCAGAAATAGAACATATCATTGAATAAACTCTTTGAATTCCTCCTCTTCACTGCTGACAGTTTGTGATGAATTATATCTAAATATTTGTATTATATTAATAATGAAGCAGCTCTGTGGTCTTCATCAGGACAGCTGATGAGCAGCATGGAGGAGAAGAAGGAGGCCCCTGGAGCTCAGGTCAGTGTGCACTTCATCACAAGATATTCCTAACTCCAGCGTTTCCGCCAGGCGGGCGTCTTGCCTTCATTTGACGCCCTTATTCAGCTCGGAACGCCCTCTACAGACATAAATAAAGCAGCGACTGTATTCGCCATGACACGGACAGTCTGTGGTTTGTACTTGTTTAACTTCTGTCTAGTTTCTGAACAGATATGAGGAGCTGTGAGCTCTGAGGGCTAACAGCTAACAGCTGATGTTAGAAGAAAGACTGTCGTGCAATTTACAATTCCAAATGATAAAAGCCAAGTCTCTCTTTAGAGATTTCAAAGTGAACCTGGAGATTTGTTTTTCTCCACCTACGTTCAGCTTTTCGACACTCTCTTTTTTCTGCTCTCACGGTCATGGCCTTTCTCCATGGAGATCTTTTCTTGCCAGTCACTTCCTTTACCCTAGTTGGAGCAGTGGCATCTATAACATTTTCATTTTTGAATTAAAATGATCTACTAGCTCATTTACTGAGATGTTAGCAGGGGCAAGTGTGGAAGAAACATCCTGAGTAAACATTTCCCGAGTGTTTTCAGTTAAATATCGCTTTGTGGTTATCTCTTTTTGAACATTTGTGTGAGCAGAAATAGAGCTCTCAAAGGAATGATCAGAGAGCGCAACATCAGTCACCACAACCTCAGAGATATTCAGACCCTTTGAGATCATCAAGTCCAGAGTGTGCCCCTTATTGTGCGTGGGCTCCGTCACATGCTGAGTCAGTCCATAGCTATCAAGAACACAAAACAGGGGATCACGTGATGTAGCGAAGCTTGGTAGACGCTAGCCCAGGGGCTCTCCATCCTAATTAAATTAAAAACCTTTAAAAAGACCCAAACCCACTTTTAATCTGGTCGGACGAATGCAGCATGGACTTGAGATCAGGGAGCAAAGAACAACATTCAGCTGATAAGCAAATTCTGACGTCGATAGAGAAAATTGCTCCCGAGACTTGTGAGCAAGATATTTGTGTCATGGCGGCGGCGGCACAGCAACACCTGAGCGGAGGAGACTCACTTATCCTTCAAGAGATTAGAAACGGAAATCAAGCTCTCTCCAGTAAACTCGACTCCAAACCGCAGAAATTAATCGGTCTATCTCCGGACTGAAATCTGCTGGATAAGTTGAGCTCCCGGGTAACCGAAGCGGAAGACCATATTGGCATGGCGGAGGACCAGCTGGTGGACCTGGACTCTCGTGTTGTTAAGTTAAGAAAATGACTTTTTAATGGAGAAGGTCGACCAGCATGAGAACCACGGCCGACGCAATAATATACGTGTCATTAATCTCGGAGAAAGCTGCGAGGGAAACGGTCCTGTACACTTTTTTGTTAACTGGATCCTAGCCACCTTGGGACAAGAGCATTTTACAGAGCCCCTGATAATAGAGAGGGCACATCGGGCTTTTGGACCCCGTCCATCTGCAGACCAGAGGGCGCGTCCTGTTCTGATACGGCTGCTCAAATGCCAAGACCGAGACAAGATCCTGCGCATCGCCGCACAGCGGTCCAGAGAAAATAAGGGTCCCATCAAGTACGACGATAAGCCTGTGCTGTTTTTTCCCGACCTAAGCGCCAGCTTGGTGAAACGCAGAAAGGAGTATGACCGGGTTAAGACAGAGCTTCGATCCAGGGATATTCTGTTTGCCTTACTCCATCCTGCAACATTGAGGATCACGCTCCCCGAAGGAGGGAGAAGATTCTTCCAAACACCAAAGGAGGCAGCGGCATTCCTGCGTGAGACTCCAGCAGGACCTCAACGGAAATAACAGGTGTTTGAAAATCAGTCGGGCCACCGTAGTTCCCACGAGTCTTCATGTTTAAACTGTAGTCACTATTGGTATATTAAAGACATTCTAGATAATACAAGTGATGACAGCATTCAAAGTTTACATTTGTTAGACTGGTTCCATAGATACCGTATAAGGTCATTTCAAACGGGTTTTTTCTTTGTTCCTTTTCTTCTGTGTTTGTGAACACTTTGTTTCACTCAATATTGGATCATTTGATATGATAATCATTTCAGACTGAGCCCTGGGTTTAGTGAGGTGTTTACTGTACTAGCCAGACATGTGACGCTTGTTAAGTGCAAGGTGCACATCCCAATTTGATAGGGTAGATGGTGCCGGATGGTCGGGAGTAGGCAGGTATGGGTTTTTTCTTTTTTCTTTCTTTTTTCTATTGTCAGTGCATTATCTTAACTGCGGGAGATACATTTACACTTACATGGTGACTTCACAAAAAGGCCGTAATACCATGATCATTGTATACTCTTATTGTTGATGAACAGGGCAGTGAAATGTGTTAGCTTTAATGTGAATGGACTAAACGGACCGGTTAAAAGGAAAAGAGTCTACACACATCTGAAAAAACTGAAAATTGATATTGCTTTCCTACAAGAAACCCATCTTACCACAGAGGAGCATAATAAACTGAGGAGAGACTGGGTGGGACATGTAGTTTCATCATCCTTTAACACCAAAGCCAGGGGAGTAGCTATTTTAATAAATAAAAACATTCCAGTGACGATTGGAGAAACTATTATTGATCCATCAGGCCGATATGTATTAGTTAATTGTCAGATTTACTCAGATCCCTGGAAACTTTTAAACTTATATGCACCCAGCCTTTATTCAAGATATCTTTCTTAAGGTGTCAGGGGGACGACAACACATACTGGTAGGGGGTGATTTTAATTTTTGCCTGGATCCTATTCTGGATAAGTCATCCTTGGCATTATCTAAATCAAAAGCTGCCAAAACCACCCTGGCATTTATGAAAGATCTAAATTTGACAGATGTTTGGAGACGGATGCACCCCTCAAAGCAGAGATACTCTTTCTATTCCTGTCCCCATAAGTCTCATACTAGGATCTACCTTTTTCTCATATCAACGCAGCTAGTCCATAGAGCATTGGAATCTGAATATTTATCTAGGACCCTGTCTGATCATTCTCCTTTGACCCTTTCTATTTTGATACCAGAAAAAACAACTAACTCATATAGATGGCGACTGAACCCTACCCTTCTTCAAAAACCAGATGTGTGCATGTTTATTAGGGACCAGAGAAAGCTATTCTGCGAGACTAACTGTCCTTCCTCCCCCAATAGTCTTTTATTATGGGACCCACTTAAAGCTTATTTAAGGGGACAAATAATCTCTTATACAAAAGGTATTAAAAATAAATATATGGCAGAAATAGAAGAAATGGATATTTTGAAATTGGAAAAGGAGTTTCAACAATCTGGGTCCAAGGTATTCACCAATCGCTGTTAAACATGAAGCTCAAATACAATACGCTGCACACTTATAACATTGAAAAAGCCAATTTAAGAACTAAACAAAGGTATTATGAATTGGGAGAGAAGGCACATCAAATTCTGTCCTGGCAACTGAGGAAAGAGGAACGCTCAAGAACAATTAACGCAATTCAAACTGAAGCGGGTTCAGTGTCACATAACCCGGTAGAAATTAATGACACATTTAAACAGTTTTATGCAAATGTAACACATCGGAATCACCAGAAGATCTGACTAACATTGATGAATTCCTGTCCACTGTTGACTTGCCAAAGCTTGATCAGGAAGACCAAAATAAACTGATCTCCCTGCACTCAAAGAAATTGAAAAGCTTTGTGCTCATTGCAATCTAATAAATCGCCAGGGGAAGATGGTTTCCCACCAGAATTTTACAGAGAATTTAAGGATTTACTCACCATGGATGTAATTAACTTAGCATCAACAACTCAAACTGCCTGAAACATTCTCTACTGCCATAATCACTGTGATCCACAAACAAAATAAAGATCCATTAAAGTGCTCTTCATTTCGACCGATTTCATTATTGAATTCGAACTATAGATTAATATCTAAGGCCCTGGCTAACAGGCTTGGCCAATATTTGCCACAATTAATTAATCCGGACCAGAGTGGTTTTTATTTCTAAACGTTCATCAGCTGATAACTTATGTAGGCTCTTTAATATTATCCACCTAACAAAGTCAAAGACTGAGCCCAGTATAGCTGTAGCTTTAGACGCTGAAAAGGCCTTCGACCGGCTGGAGTGGCCATATTTATTTAAAGTCTTGGCCAAGTTTCGGTTCGGTCAGTTGTTTATTAATTGGGTTAAAACTCTTTATCATCAACCTCGGGCCAACATTAGTACTAATGGTCAGATCTCTGCTGCGTTTCCCCCAAGTAGATCAAGCCGACAGGGCTGCCCCTGCCCCAGGGCTGCCCTCTGTCCCCAGGGCTGCCCTCTGTCCCCAGGGCTGCCCTCTGTCTCCAGGGCTGCCCTCTGTCTCCAGGGCTTTTTGTCTTGGCTATTGAGCTCCTAGCTCAAGCAATTAGACAGGATCCTGATATAAAGGGTTTTAGAGTGGATCAGACAAATCATAAAATTAATCTCCTGGCAGATGATGTACTTGACAGACCCTGGTAACGCCCTCACCAAACTACAGACCCTGGTAACGCCCTCACCGAACTACAGACCCTGGTAACTCCCTCACCAAACTACAGACCCTGGTAACTCTCTCACCAAACTACAGACCCTGGTAACTCCCTCACCAAACTACAGACCCTGGTAACTCCCTCACCAAACTACAGACCCTGGTAACTCCCGCACCAAACTACATACCCTGGTAACTCCCGCACCGAACTACAGACCCTGGTAACTCCCTCACCGAACTACAGACCCTGGTAACTCCCTCACCAAACTACAGACCCTGGTAACGCCCTCACCAAACTACAGACCCTGGTAACGCCCTCACCGAACTACAGACCCTGGTAACTCCCTCACCAAACTACAGACCCTGGTAACGCCCTCACCAAACTACAGACCCTGGTAACTCCCGCACCAAACTACAGACCCTGGTAACTCCCGCACCAAACTACAGACCCTGGTAACTCCCTCACCAAACTACAGACCCTGGTAACTCCCTCACCGAACTACAGACCCTGGTAACTCCCTCACCGAACTACAGACCCTGCTAACTCCCTCACCGAACTACAGACCCTGCTAACTCCCTCACCAAACTACAGACCCTGGTAACTCCCTCACCAAACTACAGACCCTGGTAACTCCCTCACCGAACTACAGACCCTGGTAACTCCCTCACCGAACTACAGACCCTGGTAACTCCCTCACCAAACTACAGACCCTGGTAACGCCCTCACCGAACTACAGACCCTGGTAACTCCCGCACCGAACTACAGACCCTGGTAACTCCCTCACCAAACTACAGACCCTGGTAACTCCCTCACCGAACTACAGACCCTGGTAACTCCCTCACCGAACTACAGACCCTGGTAACTCCCTCACCGAACTACAGACCCTGGTAACGCCCTCACCGAACTACAGACCCTGGTAACTCCCGCACCAAACTACAGACCCTGGTAACTCCCTCACCAAACTACAGACCCTGGTAACTCCCTCACCAAACTACAGACCCTGGTAACTCCCGCACCAAACTACAGACCCTGGTAACGCCCTCACCAAACTACAGACCCTGGTAACTCCCGCACCAAACTACAGACCCTGGTAACTCCCTCACCAAACTCCAGACCCTGGTAACTCCCGCACCAAACTACAGACCCTGGTAACTCCCTCACCAAACGACAGACCCTGGTAACTCCCTCACCGAACTACAGACCCTGGTAACTCCCTCACCAAACTACAGACCCTGGTAACTCCCTCACCAAACTACAGACCCTGCTAACTGCTTATGGGGTTATCTCAGGATATAAATTAAACCAAGAGAAACGTGAAATCATTCCACTAACTAACTTTGATTACACTGAGTATCAACGTACAAGCCCATTTCAGTGGGTTAATAATATAACATATCTTGGGATAACTATAGATAATGACCTTACAAATATATACAGACTGAACTACCTCCCATTGCTCAATGGAATTGAAAGTGATCTACAAAGGTGGATGAGTTTACCCATTACTCTAATTAGAGTTAACTGTGTAAAAATGAATATACTACCAAGGCTACAGTATCTTTTCCGGTCCTTACCCATTCAACTGCCTCAAAATTTGTTTTAAACCCTCAATAAACATGTTAGACAGTTTATATGGAACTGTAAGGTGGCCAGGGTATCTATGGAGAGATTAACGTGGGATTACAGATCAGGAGGCCTTCGATTACCATGTTTTAAAAAGTATTATTTGGCGGCTCAAATGCGATTTGTTTCAGCCTTTTTTGAGGGCGATGGTGCCTCATCCTGGATACAAATGGGATTGCACCCCCTGAAAGAAAAAGTGGTCAGCGATTGTATTTATAAATGGAACCCCAGGACTATATCCAAGAAGACAGGCAACCCTATTTTAAGGCATTTGATTAAAATGTGGTGTGAGACTCATAGAAGTCTGGGACTGAAAGTTGGACTCTCACCAAAGTCACCTCTGAGACTAAATGAACTCATACCCATGACTCTCAATAACAAGATTCTGGAAACTGGCATCATAAGGGGATCCAACATTTGGAAGATTGCTACGAAAAAAGACTCCTCATGTCCTTTGAACAATTAAAGAGGAAATATGACCTTCTTCTGCTATCTTCAGTTCAGATCCTTTCTTAGAGCCAGCCTGGGCCCTGAGATAACTTTACCTGTGTTCACTGATGTGGAGAAACTGCTTCATGAGGGAAATGTATACAGAGGTATTTATAAAATGTACTCTTTACTGCTGAATGAGGGCCCAAAGCCAGGTTTACACAAATCGAGAGCGAGATGGGAGTCAGATCTGGGTGTAGCCATTGATGAACAGCTCTGGTCAGATTTTTGTAAAGACAGTGTGTCAGCTACTATTAATGCCAGGTCCAGACTGGGTTATGCATTTCCTAGCCACACATAAAGCAATGTCCATACATTTAATTTGGGATTGAGTTAAAGATCTATTGAGACTTGTGAAACCACCCAGTAAGCAAAGCTCAGGATCTAAAGGGAAGGTAGATCCTGTGATCTTGATCAAGGTGTCAAATCGTACCAAAAGCACCTCACTTTTGTGCAAAGCCAGGTGCCGTGTAGGAAGGAGCCGACCTCGATACCACACCTGAAGCACTTCTCTGACAGCTCGGGCTTGGATCTATGTAGTTTCTGTGGGGTGAGGTACAGTTGATGGAGGAAATTATAGTGAACCTATATGGAAATCTGACTCTCCTCATTGATAGATGGTCTTCAGAAATGAACAGTTGTATTCCTCTTGAAAATATCACATATAGTCTTAGAAAAGGATATAACACCTTTCTGAAGATCTGGCAGCCTTATTTAGAATGTATAGATGCATCACTGACGCCACCATAGGTATATCATCTGGTTAGCCAACAGGCCTCTACAGTAACACTGTGTATGTGGAGTTAGACCCTCCAGAAAAAAGCGGGCAAAAATCCTTGATTATGCGATCAAACATGCAGGGTTTTATGTGATTTTATGCGGTGAAATTGCGGGAAGTTGCGAAAAATAATAATATTGGGCTGTCTTATTTATTTATTCTCTCTCACACACAACCTGCCACTAACGTTAAACCCCTTTACTATTCAATTAAACACATTCAATGTTTATTTATTGTAAAATAAATTGGGCTATTTTAATCACACTCTCTCTCACACACACACACACACACACACACACACACACACACACACTTCTCCGCCTCATTCTGTTTTCATTTACTCGTTCGTTATCTGACCAGCTTCCATCTTGTAGGCTTCTCACCTCGTTTCTTGTAGAACGTGAGTTCTTGTGAACGTGAGTTGTTTGGCTTTCTTGTCCGCAGCAGCAGAAAGCATTTTCAAATCTTTGAATGAATCAAAGTGGCTTAGAGACACCGTCGATGTTCTCTTATGCTCAACACACAGTGGCACGGGGTGCATAATAGTTTCCCCCCACTTCCGTGCAAGACATCAGGGAACTGCTTTGCCCGGTCTTTAGCAGAAATGTTCGTCAGTAAATGAGATGGATCAGATTTTTTCATCTTTTCTCTCTCGTGTGAGCTCCACACGTTCACCCTACGGTGTTTACCTTCTGTGATGCGCGAGCTGATGATGTCGCATAATCATTATCATCAATTCACGTCAAGACGAGTTAACTTTTTTTTCTCTCAACTGGAAAAATGCGGGGATTATACGAACTTTTGATAAATATGCGGCCTTTTAAAAATCTGCGCCATTTTGCTGATTACGGTCGCAGAATCGCGTTTTTCTGGAGGGTCTATGTAGTATCTCGTTGTGTTTTGATTTATGCGCTGACTTTTTTTTATCTTTGTTTTGTTATTTTGGGGGGAGGGGGGAATGCTTTGCGTTTTTATGCTCTTTATGTTGTTTGTTGTTGTTGTTGTTATGTTTATCTGTTACATAAACCTGAAAACTATAAATAAAATATTAGCCCTGAATCCAAATTGCATTGGATGCAGTGGAAAGGAGCTGTTGTTGAGATGATTGATGATTTGTTTGGCAATCAATTTCTCAAATACCTTGGATGCTATGGGTAAGATACTGATGGGCCTATAGCTGGATGTCATGAGAGGGTCCCCACCATAGCTATCAAGAACACAAAACAGTTCTTTAGCCCCTCTGTCCTGGGGGTTGTCAACATGGATGTTAAAATCACCAACAATGACTAGACGGTCAAAGTCAAAACACACTATAGACAGCAGTTCAGTAAAGTCATCAAAAGAAGCTAAAAGAAGCTAAGAGCACAGCTGAACTCCTGCAGCCCTGGGGGCCCTACATTGGTTGTGATGGAAGATGACAGGGTTTGGTCAAGTTGCTCTCTACTGGTGAGGAAAGCGGCATACCAGTAAATCAGGTATCCATTTCGGCCATTTTTGACACCAAGATGTCTGCTGGTATTGTGTTGCTGCTGAGAAGTCTAGGAAGAGGGCTCTTGCATAGGTGTGACATTTATCTAAATGTTAAGTGATGATGTGAACAAGAGCAGCAGCAGTACCACCCCCTTGCTTATAGGCACATTGGTATGGATCAAGTATGTCTTGTCTATCACAATAGGTTTAGCTGAAGAGGTCATTCCTGGCACGGTTCTCATGGTGTCCCACACTTTTTTGGGGTCTTTGGCTTTAAAAGCATTTCCCAAAAGCTCTCTGTGTGTTTTGATTCCCCCAATTAGACTTTCAGTTCTCTCTCTGTCTGTTCAAGTGCTCCATAGTCTTTGTTTTTGAAAGCTATTTTCCTGTTTTTTATAACTTATTGTAATGTCCTTAGTCACATATGATTTATTACTTGGATAGATTTGTATTTCTTTAGTGGGAACACAGAAGTTAATATAGTCTTTGGTAACAGTAGTTATTTCATCTGGTGAACCTTCCTGAAAAATGTCCCAATCTGTCCAATCAAAACAGGCTTTCATTTGTCCATGTCCTTATTACTTTCTTTTCTGGTTGACTTCCCTTGAGTTTGGTCTTATACAGTGTTATCATATTCACAACATTATGATCAGAGTTCAGTATTGGTGGTCTGTATTTAGACACATAGGCTCCTTTATCATTAACAAAGCATTTGTGCAGGATATTGTCTTTCCTGCTGTGATCCCGGCCACACGAGGACGAAAACGGCTAAACGCAAAGGATTAACGCAAACGCAATCGCAAAAAAGCTTCCGTCCACACGCAATAGTCATCCAGATAGTGTCTGTCATGGTTGCCCTTCTGTTTATTCTCCGCGGTGGGGGCCGAGAGAACCGGGCAGAGTTTTTCGCCAGTCAGCGTGTATTAAAGTTTAAATCTTCCGACAAAATTATAAAAGTGCCGGTCAAAGGTCTTCTTTGTTATTTTTTGAGATTTAAAACAAATGAATAACGACTCTATATAATATAATAATAAAATACACGGAGCCTCTCTTTTTCCTCCCTCTCTTCGGACAGCGTCAGTGTCTGTCTCATGCAGCAGCTGATCCAGTAATGAGTGACCTGGCCGACAGTAAAAATAAACATATTTATAACTAGTTTAGGTAGTTTGAGAGGTAACGGAGCCGTTGGAGCCCCCAGAGCGTTGCGTATGCCGTTCTATCCACCTTGGGACCCGTTATCGTTTCCGCAGTCGTTTAGTGCCGTATTCGGTCGTCCTCGTGTGGCCGAACGGTCTATATGACACTAAACAGTAAGGCAAACGACGGTTTTCGTCCTCGTGTGGCCGGGGCATTAGGCTCCTTTATCATTAACAAAGCATTTGTCCAGGATATTGTCTTTCCTGCTGTGATCCCTAACATACTGCTGGAACCCAGGTGTTGAGATCATAGTATCAAGTGAATACTTAAAACGAAGGTTAATTATAAGTATCATATATGATCAATCATATTCTTGTATGAACCCATAATGAGAATGCTTCTTGATGGTTTTTCAATATGTATGTATGCTTACAATTTTAGTTGTTGCTGTTTGATAACTTTGCTTTTTAAAAAGAGGGTGTTGAGATCTTCATAGTATGTTGAATACTTAAAACGAAAGTTAGTTATAATCAATTATATTCTTGTATAACCCACAATGAAAATGCTTCATATTTTAGGTTTTTCTATATTTGCAGTAAAAAAGTGGTTTGTTTAAGTTGAGTGTGTAAGGTCTATGATTTATGGGTGTCACTGACAAGGAAGAGGGCAGTTTCTTCCCTCTCCTCTCACAGCAATACACAGGGAGGGGGGCTCCTGCCTTAAGGAGAAATACATTGAGGCCTCAAAAAGGTGGTTATGTCATAGCTAGGGCTGTGCAATTAATCGTATTTTAATCGCGATTACGATTATGGCTTGCGACGATTATGAAAACAGCATAATTGACCAAATACGATTATTTTGCTGGGTGCGCTTTCGCCCCTCCCTAAAAGCCCACTCGGCCACGTGGGAGTGACATGTGTTGTGAGTGTTCAGCGCGATCGAAGTTGTCAGAACAAGAGCAGCAACTCGTTAAAAAGAAGGGTAAAACTGTTTACACTATTTGCAAGTACTTTGCCATTACATTTCACATCGCTAAAGATATGTGCCCAGTTAGCACTGTTAGCAACCAGGGCTTTAAGCAACTTGTCAACACGTTGGACAAGCGTTACGCGATGCCGTCTCGGTATTATTTCAGCAGGTCTGCGCTGCCTGCACTATATGACAAATGCCGTGGGGAAGTTGAGAGAGATGTGGCTTCAGCTGACTACTTTGCTACCACAACAGACCTATGGTCTAGCCGAGGGGTGCCCAACCAGTCGATCACGAGATGTGTCTAAAAATAGAACAACGATATTCTGTTTTATCGTTAATGTCCTGTAACATAATCTTCCTGTGCCAGAATAATGCACTTGAACGCATCAAAACTTTGTGATTGGCCGGCGTCACCCCATGTGTCGGGGCGTGGCTGAGGGTATTCAGTACAGGTGGCTTGTCACCTGCCTGCGCTCATCTCTGAAACCAGACCATGTAAACAGGCTGGTGTTTCTTGCAAAAAATCTTTAAGAGATGACATGAGCTGCACTACCAGCATTTGCCATGGTGGCCTAACATTTTTTTTTCCGCGAGCGAGTGACCCCTGGTATACTCTCTCCCGGTGGGCTCTGGCCCTCAGAGCTGGGTAAATAGCTCTCGGTAAGGTTCTCCCTGCCTGGAAAGACATTATTAAACGTACAGTCATCTCTTTCGACTCCACTTTGAGCGATATACCTACTAACAAAGCACTTATATACTAATAAAGGACTGGCTTACCTAAAGCCAGTTGAGTAGCACTTGAAATGTTTTTGCTCTATGAAACCTGATGTACTTATATGATTCTGTTTTCTTCAAGTTTGTATTTTGTTGGTCGAACGCACTTATTGTAAGTCGCTTTGGATAAAAGCGTCAGCTAAATGCAATTTAATGTAACGTACAGGATCTTAGAGTTAATAATTTTAGTTAGCCCTGCCTGGAAAGACATTATTAAACGTACAGGATCTTAGAGTTAATCATTTTAGTTAGCCCTGCCTGGAAAGACGTTATTAAACGTACAGGATCTTAGAGTTAATAATGTTAGTGATCTCTGCCTGGAAGACATGATTAAATGTATCAGGATTTTAGATCTAATTAGAAAACCTACGCCATCACGAGAAAATTCCTTTTGAATTTCGTCGGAAGACTTTAATGGGAGAAATATGAATTAAGGTTTTAGATACAAATATAACCCCAGCATGATATGTTTCGTATGATTATAATGTGTTAAAGAGAGAAGGTAAAAAACCTGTATTAGTTTGGACCTATTTTTCTTCAAATAAACTGATCCCACCTTTTTAGACTAAAAGGACATCTGTGCTCTCCTCTCATGCTTCAAAGGTAAGAGTGCACCCTGCCACACACACTTAGGTAGGACCACACCTCATTCACTGATACCAAAATCCTTCGAGATCCCTTAAACAGATTAAAAAGAGTTGTCTGAATTGAAACAGCAGTTAATTGAACCTGGTTCTTCGGGGAGTTAATAGAGGTGAGATCTTGCTGACCTTGGTGGATCTGAGCCAAGCAGTAAACTTACATAGACTCAATAACTTCGGTCAGGTCAATTAGTAGGTCAGAGTAATTTACCGGAATAAATTATCAGGACCTCACTGACTCTAAACCCAGGTAACACAGTCTCCAGAAGACATTGCTTCATGTCCCGAGCACTATTGCCGGTGCATCGGGGTGGCTGAGTTGCAGCTTGTGAACACAGTGTCCTCTGCCGCTGGGAGGCACGTAAACAACAAACAGTAAAATACACCCAAATTCTCTAGGCAGATAAAAGGGTCTTAACGTCATGCCGAGAATTTCTACGTTGGGATTGCAGGTTTTACATTTGACTGAGTATGATCGGCACCACAGATCATTAATATACACACAAATACTGCCTCCTCTGGTTTTCCCCGAGTTCGCATCCCTGTCTGCTCGAACAAGGGTGAATCCGGGTACTTCAAAGAGAGATGCAGGCATCGTAGATTGTAGCCAACGGATGGATGGAAGTGGTGGCCGGCTGAATCTCCGCCGTATTCTGAACGCCTCCCCTCCTTCCTCGTCTCTTTTTCCTGGTGTTTCTAAGCGGCTTCCGAGGGATTTCTTCCAATAACGAAGAGCACAGATGGCTTGGTGTATTCGTAGGAGGCCGATCGCATTGTAGCCCTAGCATTGCCTCGCGTCTGTAGCAGCGCAGAGGCCGGGGCTCCTCGCCATACCTGTTCGTGCTGTCACTCAGGTGTGTCTTGGAAAGTTGAATGGCCAGACATGGTCTGCAGAAGGCAAATGTAATCCACAGGATCAAAAGCATGGTCTCTCAAAATGACGTTTCATACAGACACGACAAAGTTTACCCCATAATTAGACCAAAAAAACAAAACACAAGAGGAACGGAGCATACTGAGACTCGCAGTGACAGGATGCCGTCTACCTCTGTCTCCTGTCTACCAGAGGTGGGAGTAAGTCATACATGTGCAAGTCTCGAGTTACTGGGGTGAGAGTCAAGCAAGTCAAGTCCTAGGAAATCCTGATGAATAACCCCAGTTTAAATCAGTTAAAAGACAGTGGTTATGACTAGACTAACTAGACTAACTAGAGTTTTATTTTCAACATTAACAGACATGAATACATAGGTCAAGGCAGACTGGTTCACAGACTCTCCTGTTTTTCCGATCCGGTGCTTGAACAAATAACTCTACACCGCTGGCCGAAATGTCCCTAAAATGAAGTCGGAGTTTGAAATATATCTCAAATAATGTATGTATTTCTCCACATAAACATAACAGTCTGCTATGAAACGACTGTCTCCTGTGCGCTCCACTTCCTACTTTTTCCTGCGAACGAGAGACTTTCTCTCTCTCTTTTTTCTTTCATTGCCCTCTAGGGGCTTCGTACAATACAAAAACAAATACAAATATTTTATTTTAAAAAGTAAAGTCCTTTCGAGTCATCTGTCTCAAGCCTAAGTCAAGTCTCAAGTCATGAATACCTAGTCAAAATCAAGTCGAGTCTTTTATCAATGTTAGTCAAGCAATTCTCAAGTCAAAAAATATGCGAGTCAAGTCATGTGACTCTAGTCCCCCACCTCTGGTATATACTTTGTGTTTATTATATTTGTATTATATTTGATACAGTAATACAGCAATATTCTAACCAAACGGTTGATAAGTTGTATTTTGTTAACTCAAGGTTTATTTTAAGTGAGTTTTTATTGTGTTAACTTGTGTATTTATGCTTTTTAGATTGACTTTATCTCTTTCTCTGTCCATCTGTTATAGAAACCGAAAGGAAGAGAGAGACGTCATGGCTGTCAGCAATGTGACAAATCCTTCACAAAATCTGGACATTTAAAGAGCCATCTGCGTATTCACACAGGAGAAAAACCGTACAGCTGTGAAGAGTGTGGGACAACTTTCACTCAATCAGGTCATCTCAAAATACATCAACGTATTCACACAGAACAAAAACCGTACAGCTGTGAAGAGTGTGGGATAACTTTCACTCATTCAAGTACTCTGAAAAGACATCAACTTATTCATACTGGAGAAAAACCTTACAGCTGTGAAGAGTGTGGGAAAACTTTCACTAGATCAAGTCATCTTAAAAGACATCAACGTATTCACACGGGAGAAAAACCTTACAGCTGTGAACAGTGTGGGAAAGCTTTCACTCAATCAAGTGCTCTGGAATCACATCACCGTATTCATACTGGAGAAAAACCGTACTGGTGTGAAGAGTGTGGGAAAACGTTCACTAGATCAGCTGCTCTCAAAACACATCACCGTATTCATACTGGAGAAAAACCTTACAGCTGTGAAGAGTGTGGGACAACTTTCACTTCATCAAGTGGTCTTGAATCACATCACCGTATTCACACTGGAGAAAAACCGTACTGGTGTGAAGAGTGTGGGAAAAGGTTCACTAGATCAGATGCTCTCAAAACACATCACCGTATTCATTCTGGAGAAAAACCTTACAGCTGTGAAGAGTGTGGGACAACTTTCACTTCATCAAGTGCTCTAGAATTACATCACCGTATTCACACTGGAGAAAAACCGTACTGGTGTGAAGAGTGTGGGAAAACTTTCACTTCATCAAGTCATCTCAAAAGACATCACCGTATTCACACTGGAGAAAAACCGTACTGGTGTGAAGAGTGTGGGAAAACGTTCACTACATCAAGTGCTCTCAAATCACATCTTCGTGTTCACACAGGAGAAAAATCATAGTGGAGTCGCAATCAAGCATATTTAGTTTTTTTCACCGTTTACAATAAACAATTCCCATCGATAGAGTGGCGAAGTCACGCCCATCTACTTCCGCTCCATGGGACCTTATTTCGTTAAAATAATGTATTGAAGTCAAAGGAGAGAGAAAACGTATCGTTCGATCCCGTTTGAATTGGGCCATGAGTTACACATATGATGTTTGTCAATCTTAAAAAATTATTTCCATGTCAAAAAAGTCACAGTTTGTCATAAAACTGTTGAAATATAAGACTATGAAAAATATGCAATTACAAAGACTACTAATCCCAGAGTCGCATAAGTGATGTCACAATTGTTTTCCTCCACTAAGAGATAGCTAAAATCAGCGCCATATAGATAGCACTGGCTAAGATAAGATGACTTTAACAAGATGCCTGTGTGCTTAGTACCAGGTTGTTATCATACCAGCAATGGGTCTTGCTCGTTCTTTCGCTTCCCGTCTGAGTTAGCTACCTCGCTATCACGTTAGTTAGCACTTGTCATTTTTATTAGCCTTAACATGAAGTAACATTAAAGGGATAGTGGAAATCCGCGAATTTTGGGTTTAACTTGTGTATTTTTTATTAAAAATAAGCATAATAAACAATTTTTTTTTATTTCATGAGCCTAGTTTCATTTTATTTTCAATTGTACTGCTCCCGACCACGCCCTCTCAATGAAACGAAATACTTCGGGAATCTTCGGGTGATGACGAAAACAAAGGCAGACGGGCACAAACATTGGACGAGGCACGAGTATTTTATTATGTTTTCTGGCTGATTTAATGCATCATTAGCCTGTACCATTGTGTACAAGGCCATTTATTGCCTGTCGATGAGGCGACCGGAGGCCTCGTCATCCGATAATCCGGTACACAGTGTCGAATGTGTACACTGATCATCATATAGACATGATAGACTAACAGTACTGCGAGTACAGCCTACACTTGACAGGCAGCCTGGCTAGCCTAGGATTAGGACCATACTACGTCAAAAGACCGATTGGCTCTAGCTGTATATCATGCTAGTATACAATTCATTTCAATTTATTCATGTAATTAATGCCCATAAGGCTGTTACATATACAATAATAAATGTGACAAGATAATTTATGTGAAACTGACCCTGGTATGTTATGAAATGTACCCTACATGCAGTCATCCTCGGGCATAGCCATAGGCCTACAGTGCATGCATGCCAACTTTTGCAATATATAATATAGCGCCTAGCGTGAGCTATGCTTAGGGACCTACCAGTCAAGATTATTTGTGCGTAGGGGTGCATCATCTGGCGCCTGGTCCTGGTCATCCTCGCCATTGCCCATGCCGTGAACTATCTCCATCTCCTCGGGCTCGGGCTCGAACAAATAAGGACGTAATGGTCCATCGTCTGGCTCAATATTCTCACCATCGTCGCTTACTGAACCGGATTCAGATTCAGTTCCTAAAACAACTACATTTTCGCAGGAAAGCCGAGAGGATGTTTCTGACTCGCTATCATCACTGGATACCTCGTATAATCCTTCTTCTTTGTCTGGTATATTTGCCCTTCCACGTTCATTCTGCATAGATGCCGTGGTTTGTTATTGTTTAGTCTTCCTGAGTTTTCCTCACTTCCGGTTTGGCGGAATCGATCATTTAGTTTCTAAAAAAGTTCGGGGAAGCTGCAATAAAGTGCTTCTAACATGCGTAAGGCAATTATTATATTTTTTTAATCAGGTGTGATTGTTTTGGTACGTAATTATGCTTGTATATAAGTTAAAACAAAACTATTTGTGGTTCAATTTCCACTATCCCTTTAAGTAACCCAACATGTTAAACAGTAAGAGTAGTCATATTTCGTAAACCCTTTGAAGAGTACAGTCACCGGTGTGATCATTCTATAATACACCATTTACAGGCATGAGAATCACTCACCTTTCGGCGAGATTTACCGTTTTGAATCCAAAACAGGTCATTTGTGTGATTCATGTAGATCTGCAATAAAAATATTTTTGGGGTATGGGGGGGGTCTGGGACCCGGAGTAATCTGCGGCCGCGAGCTGTTATGTGCCATCATGACACGCGTGGTGTTCTTTTTTTATATATTATAATGCAGCACGAGCTGTGTGCTCGAGTCTTCCTGCCTGTCGGCTCTGCTGCTCCGCGATGATGGTCTAGCTTCAGCAGCCACATTAGCTACGGGTGCGTTCGTTAATATTAACTGTGCGGTCCGGAGTCACTGTGGCACAGACTGGACCACTGGTGAACAGCTGTTAGAACGGGCCGTTCAGGTGTTCAGAGCAGAGCTCCCTGTCGGAGCGCAGAGCGTGATGTGCACTGAAAAGTGTTTCTGTCGCAATATTATCGATGAGCTAGCTAGCTAGCAGACATTGTCACTATCTGCTAACGTTAGCTTTAGCCTTCGTTTTCTAATAGTTTTTTTTTCATAGGCGATAAACGGAGGTGGTATAGGTATAGATCTTGTACTTGAGTAAAAGTAGAATTACTCAGATATTGTACTAGATTAAAAGCAGAAATACTCAGATCGTGTACTTGAGTACAAGTAGAAGAACTCAGATCTTGTACTTGATTAAAAGTAGAAGTACCAGAGTGTAGGAATAGGAATACTCTGATAGTAAAAGTACTGCATTCAAAATGTTCCTCAAGTAAAAGTAGAAAAGTATTCTCATCAAAATATAGTGAAAGTAGCGACAGTAAAAGTAGTCATTGTGCAGATTGGTCCATTTCAGAATAATATATATGATATGTTTTATAATGATTGATCATGAAAGTGTTCTGAAAGCTGGTAAAGGTGCAGCTAGTTTGAATGAATTTGTATACTGCAGGGTAGCTGGATTTACTCCAGGTGGAACTAAAGTCTGCTTCAACACTTGATTAGATTTCACATCATTCATCCAGATCTGTGAAGTAACTAAAGGTATTAAATACATGTAGTGGAGTAAAGGTACACCATTTACCTATGGTAAAGGAGAAGAGGAGAAGAAGAATAAAGTAGCAAAACATTGAAATACTTAAATAAAGTACAAGTATCTCAAAATTGTACCCAAGTATAGTACTTGAGTTTATGAATTTAGTTACTTTACACCAGATGCCATAAAGATAGAAAGACTCAGCCTTGCACAGAGGCATGACAATAGATTTTCAAAATGCTCAACAGTGCTGCCAAAATTAAAAACTAACTGCTACACAATTAAAATAAATGCTTTTATATATTTCTATTAGATGTGACTCTTTACCATTTCTGTTATAAATACCACTGCTGCTTTAGTTGTTTTGACTGCTAAAATCCTCTGTTATTCCTCATTTTAAAGCCGATATTCTGTGGGGTCGGGGGGCTTGGGTCCTTGTCACCTTTTCCATACCTGATGAGTTTGCATCCCTGATAATACTTAGTAAGGAGGTCATAATATTTTTTAAGTTTCTCCAGCTCTCCCCAGGTTGGCAAAAAAATGCATCTCAAAATGCATCAGATTGATGCTTTAAAATGTTCTTCCAGGGGAGCATGCCCCGCGGACCCCCCTAGAGGGATAATATCCTTCTCACTTTTTTCACCCCTGACCCGTTTTCATGCCTGCATTTAAGCCCGGGGGAGAAATGCTAACACTAGCATCGGCAATCGCCGATCTTTTCTACTTCACGCTATCTGCAGAAATGGTTGACATTAAACATTAAAAGACCAGGCAGTTCAGAGAGAATCAAAGGAAGGCAGGCAGCTTTGCATGACATTCTTCTGGACGTGTTTCATTGTGGTGATAGTGAGGGTCGTCAATCCTTTTGTTGACAAGACAGTAGTGATGGCCATTTTGGTGACGTGTGTTGTTCTGCGAGACCAGAGATGTAGTTCATTGAGCGTTTCACACAAAGAAATGTGTTCACAGTTTTACGACACATCTTTTTTTTTACTTGCAAAATTATCTTTTAAATGGACAAACATCATATGTGTAATTCGTGGCACAATTCAAACGGGATCGAAAGATAATCTTTGTCTCTCCGTGGACTTCAATACATAATAATTTCGAAATAAGGTCCCATGGAGCTCCACCGGAAGGGGAGGGACTTCGCCTCTCTATTGGCCTTGTGTTGGGTAATCCTTTTTTCCATTAAAGATCCCATTCCAACAGCGCCATCTGTTGACGTAACGTCAGAATTGACATGCATAATGTTCACTGTTCCTTTAAGTTTCGTTTTCTGGCTGACGGTGTCGGTTGTGAAGTAATCCAATTGTTTGTCCGGTGAAAACGATCCTTAATCCAATGCGATATGTTTCTTATTGTCCAGTTTCACTCATAGAGTATGATTCTACTTAATGTAATGGCAGTTTAAATTTTCCAGTGTCCTATATCTTTTTACCATTACTTCACAGGAGGGTTTAGAGTGATCCTGACGCAGACACAAACATATGAAGTTCCGGTCTTTTGCTGCAGTTTTAGAATGATGTGTTATTGCTTTACATACCAAGGTTTAAGTACACAGTGTCAATAGTTGTAGTATGAGCATCTGCTGGGGCTGGGCTGGCCGTCTGGTAGAATCGGTATGCTCTTCCTCCTGTGTCCTCTTCCTCTCCTGTCACCTATGACTCCTTTTATACACCCCGCCACCAAGTGTTCAAAAATAATATTGCTCTATTCATATAAATAAGGTAAAATGGCTCCTACAAAGAGTGTGGGAAAACCTTTTCTTAAAGTATTCACCTTAAAGTCCATGAGCGAGTTTCACTGTTCATTAATCTGCTTCATGTATCTGGAACATATTTACGATGTTTTCAGTTTGACTTTATTCTCTTGTTGAAATAATCAGACTACCAAATATAAAATGGCCGTAGAAACAGACTCATCACCCTGCATATTTGTTGTGTTTTGCAGCATATTATAAACATGTCATTCCCTTATCTTTAAATACCCCAGGTTGTGTAGTGATGTATTTGAGGTGTACTGTCCACATTGCAGACCTGAGATCCTGCAGTCATTTCTCAAAGATGGTGTGGCATATAGGGAGGTGCAATCTCCTGATGATGTAGACTTTATTATAGTGGACATCTGCAACCCTAGAAAACAAGATAACATTAGGATAATCAATTTATACAACCCATGTCCAAATCTAACCACTGATATATTTAAAGAAATAGCAGGAAATAAACATAGGAAAGAAGTTTGGTGTGGTGATTTTAATGCACACAACCGTCTATGGGCAGCAACCATACAGACGGTAACGGAAACATAGTGGAAGAAATGCTGGAGGAAAGAACACTGGTATGCCTTAATGATGAACATGGCACAAGAGTAGATGTTAACAGGGGGAAAGTCTCATGCCTGGATCTGACATTAGTTTCAAACTGATACGGCTGCTGCCTTCCTGGTCCTCTTAACTGTGTTAATGTGTGTTGCATGTAAATGAGCTGTGCGATTGCCCTGTCGTGATTGGCTGCCATCTCCTGGTCCGCCCCCTGAAGATTGTGATTGGAGCACGCTGGGTCCGACGCACTCCAATCGCAGCGTACAGCCGGCGCGCACCTGCTGGAGACGACTACACAGCCTGGGACAGACGCCTCTCGCTACTTGCTCTTCGGTCTGTGGTTAAATTGTGTGGTCTGTGTTTTGTAGTGTAATGTGATTAGATGTGACTGTGATTAGAGTATCTGAGTCTCTCAATTGACGGTAGTTGTTTAGTTTAGCTGTGTTTTTTTACAGCCTCCTTTTCTTTAGTTAGTACCACTTTGACAGTGAGGGTTTTAGTTACTATTTAGTGTATCTATTTCTTTGTATGTAAACAGGCTCCCTTTTTAGAGTCCTCCCTTTGTTTGGTTGTTTATGTAAACTTGCGCCCTTGTGGCCACTTTGTTTGTTTCAGGCTGCCTGCCTGCCATTTTGTTTCACCCCGGTATAATAAAGCCATTTATAATTATTACCAATTCCAATCTGGTGTATGTTGCTCTCCTCTTCCCTAGTCGGGACGTAACAAACTGTTTGGTTCATACATGCGAATGGTTTGTTTTGACTAACTCCACTGTAGGAAGTGACCATTATCCAGTGCTTCCTCAAATGAATAATAATGTATATATGCAGGAAGGAGGTGTGATAACCAGGAGGTGCTTTGCTAAAGCTGATTGGGGGAAATGTAGGATATGGTGTGAGGAGTCGGTACACCTGCTAACATCAGAGGGAAACATAGAGGTCATTACAAGCCACATAGCGCAACATATACTAAATGCAGCACAGAACAGTATACCCAAAGCAACAACCAAGGGTAGGGAGAAAGTGGTGCCATGGTGGAATGAGGAATGCAGCAGGGCTACTAAAGAGCGAAACAATGCACTTGGAGAATTAAAGAAACATGACACACAATAATGTTAGAGAGTATCAAAGGAAAAAAGAAAGTTTCCCTTTTACCCTGATTCAAAGCTTCCTGAGAATGGAGTTGTTTGAGTTGCCTGAATGCTTTATTCCTGTCTTTAATGGATTCACTGCATTCACCATTCCACCAGGGTACACCCTTGGTGCGCCTAACTCCTGCACTTTCCGGAATTGTGTCTTTAGCTGAATGAATGATAACCTTAACCAGCTCATCATTGCATTTATTTATATCATCATCATTTTGCTCTTGAAGTGTTTTACATCTATTCGCACTTACAACTTGGAAGGCATCCCAATCAGCCTTTCCCAGTTCCCATCTAGGAATTTTCTTTTCCTTTTCAAACCTTATGTTGGTCCCAACTTTAGTCATTACCGGATAATGATCGCTGCCCACTGTAGTATGCTTTACCACATTCCATGCACTTATACCTGCTAAAGCACTAGATAAAATGTCGAGTACTGTTTCTATATTCTTCGTGCAATTATATTGTGTTCCTTCTCAATCAATCAATCAATGTTTATTTATATAGCCCAATATCACAAATGTTACATTTGTCTCAGTGGTCTTCACAGTGTGTACAGAATATCAGTATGACAATACGACACCCTCTGTCCTTAGACCCTCACATCGTACAAGGAAAAACTTCCAAAGAAAACCCAGTTTAAAGGGAAAAATGGGAGAAACCTCAGGGAGAGCAACAGAGGAGGGATCCCTCTCCCAGGATGGACAGACGTGCAATAGATGCCGTGTGTAAATTGAAAAGATAATACATTTGCAACATAGGTAGTCCAAATGTTTGGAAATGCATGTGTGTATAATAGGAAGATGAATCCACGAGGATATCCATCCAGGACCTATGATCCAGGACCACAGCCACGACTCAAGATCCAGCGCTCGCGATCCAGGACACAGGACCGCAGGATCATCCATGACTCCGGATCCCAGCATATATAGACCCCAAAAAGAAAGACATTTGGGGAAGCTGGGTTAATCGGAACATGAGAGTACACGGGTATAGACAGAGAGAAGGAAGAAGTAAGATGTCCCCCGACAAACTAAGCCTATATCAGCAAAACTAGGGGCTGAATCTAATCAGCCCTAACTATAAGCTTTATCAAAAAGGAAGGTCTTAAGCGCACTCTTAAAAACGGATAGGGTGTCTGCCGCCCGAACACAAACTGGAAGCTGATTCCACAAATGTGGAGCTTGATAAGAAAAGGCTCTGGCTCCCATTGTACTTTTAGAGACTCGAGGAACAACCAACAACCCTGCATTCTTGGAACGCAATGCCCTAGTAGGACAGTAGGGTATAATGAGTTCTTTAAGGTAAGATGGCGCCTGCCCATTAAGGGCTTTGTAGGCGAGAAGAAGAATTTTAAATTCTATCCTGTGTTCTATAGGGAGCCAGTGTAAGGCAGCCAGAACAGGAGTAATGTGGTCCCTTTTCCTAACTCTGGTTAGTACACGAGCCGCAGCATTTTGAATCAGCTGAAGCGACTTGATTGACTTCTTGGTACTCCCTGATAGTAAAGAGTTACAATAATCCAGCCTAGAAGTAACAAATGCATGGACTAGTTTCTCTGCATCGTTTTGAGGCAAGATATGCCTGATTTTTGCAATGTTACGTAGATGGAAGTAGGCGGTCCTTGAAATTGATTTTATGTGGGCGTTAAAGGATAAATCCTGATCAAATATAACACCAAGATTCCTTACAGTCTCACTGGAGGCCAAATTAATGCCATCCATAGTTAGTATATCTTTAGATAATTTGTTTCGTAGATTCTTTGGGCCAAGTACAATAACTTCAGTTTTGGTCGTGTTTAACATCAAAAAGTTTAAGGTCATCCACGTTTTTAAGTCCTTAAGGCAGTCTTGAATTTTATTTAGATGATTAATTTCATCAGGCTTGATTGATAAATATAGTTGAGTATCATCCGCATAACAATGAAAGTTTACAGAATGATTCCTTATAATATTGCCTAACGGAAGCATATATAATGTGAACAAAATAGGTCCGAGCACTGAGCCCTGTGGCACTCCATGGCTAACTTTGGTTTGCGTGGAAGATTCATCGTTGACACGTACAAACTGAGAGCGTTCAGATAGATAGGACCTAAACCAGCCTAAAGCAGTTCCCTGTATGCCAACCAAGTGCTCTAGTCTTTGCAATAGGATATCATGGTCGATAGTATCAAATGCAGCACTGAGATCGAGCAAAACAAGAATAGAAACAAGTCCCTTGTCTGAGGCTATTAGAATATCATTTGTGACTTTAACCAGAGCTGTCTCTGTGCTATGATGTGTTCTAAAGCCAGACTGAAAATCTTCAAATAAATCATTGTTTTTTAATTAATCACACAACTGTTTTGCGACCGCTTTCTCAAGAATTTTTGAGAGGAACGGAAGATTAGAAATAGGTCGATAGTTGGCTAAAACCTCTGGATCGAGGTTGTGCTTTTTAAGAAGCGGTTTTATCACTGCTACTTTGAATGATTGTGGAACATAGCCTGATAATAAAGACATATTCATAATATTTAATTCTCCAGTGTTAATGCACACTAGCCCGAGGTCATCTATAAATTCCTCAACTACTGCCCCATTTGCATCTGTGCTACTGCTTCCCCATAGCGAGCTATGTGAGTTAAAACCCCCACACCATATTACTTTGTCTTGCAGTGACCCCCCAGCATCCTCTAATATACTTTGATCTAATTTCCCACATTATAATAATTCACTATATATATAGGTCCTCTATCATTCCATACCCTTATAACTATTGCTTCATGATCTGTACCTACATGCATGACTTTGTAACTTATCCCACTCTGTATGAATGTTGCGACTCCTCCCCCTCTGCCAGAGTCCCTATCTCGTCTAGCTGCAGGATATCCCTTCACAATAAAATCAAGTTGTGCTTTCAGCCATGTTTCCTGAATACAAAGAACATTAAGTTTCTTGTCTGAGGTTGTTGGACGTCATCATTTAGGACAGGGATGGGGAACCTCCGGCCCCCGGGCCGTATACGGCCCGCGAGACCATTTTGGTATGGCCCTCGAGGTAATTTATAAACACACACAAAAATTAAAGAAATGTAGACCGCAAAATAATTAAACAAGCGAGTGCCTGTTTTTCCTGGCAACGGTCATGGTCCTTGAACACAACACCAGCCTTAGGTGTCATCACGTGGTGTATGTCTCGTCTGACAGGGATGCAATTCTGACGGAGAGCACCAGAACGCCGCTCCGGGACTTCAACAAATTGCAGTACCCATAAGTACATGCTGCAGTTTTTGCGTGGCTGTGTCTTTAGTTGTAAGCCCAGTGGCGATCTGTTCATCTGTCATTCGGATCATACAGTCAATAACTTTGTTGTTATTAGCATCTGGTTAGCTAGCTATGCTAAAGAATATAAGAAGCTTTTTCTCCAACCAGTGAGGTAAAGGCACATCGTTATGATCATTATAGTTATCAAAAAACAAGAGAATAAAGTAAACGGGTATAAAATACTATATGACAGTAAAAAAAAGTTGTTATTAATAAACAATAATAGCCTACAGTTTGAATGGAGAGTGATTTGTAAAATATCCATAAAGAAAAAGTAAATCTGTTTACAGTTCTGTTTCAAATGGATGTTGAGAGATCTCTTCATTTTGCTCTGAAAGTGCACCAAAGTGATGCTTTCAACTTCAATATTTAAAAAAAAATCTTCCCGGGGGAGCTTGCCCCCCTGGACCGCCCTAGAGGAGGTTGGTCCCCCCCACTTAAATCATGTTCACATGGATAGGAAACTAAATGCATTTTTTGCACACATCTTGTGTCCATATCTTTCTGTTTGGTGAGGTTGCTTTTTCTTTGCACAGCATGAAAGAAAGGCCAAATGAATGGGCTGTGATTTTTAAGCAGAGGTCAATCATTTGTACGGCCCTCGGAGGATGTTGAAAAAATTGAAATGGCCCTTGAGAGGAAAAAGGTTCCCCACCCCTGATTTAGGATATCTTTCACGTGTCCCCAGTGCATCCCTTTCACATCAAGGTACTTTTCAGATGATTTGACAATTATTTAGGTTCTTTCATTCCGGCTTTAGTCTGCGCTGAACAGTTGATAATATCTGCCATAATCAATCAATCAATCAATCAATCAATCAATGTTTATTTATATAGCCCAATATCACAAATGTTACATTTGTCTCAGTGGTCTTCACAGTGTGTACAGAATATCAGTATGACAATACGACACCCTCTGTCCTTAATGCATAACTTTGAAACTTATCCCACTCTGTATGAATGTTGCAACTCCTCCCCCTCTGCCAGAGTCCCTATCTCGTCTAGCTGCAGTATATCCCTTCACAATAAAATCCAGTTGTGCTTTCAGCCATGTTTCCTGAATACAAAGAACATTAGGTTTCTCTCCCAGGTTGTCAATATATTTGTTGAACTCTTGTCCATTTGCAATTAAACTTCTAGCATTCCACTGCAGTACAATTACCACCATCGGGATGATCCAGTCCATGTCTGAGGTTGTTGGACGTCATCATTCAGGATATCTTTCACGTGTCCCCAGTGCATCCCTTTCCCATCAAGGTACTTTTCAGATGATTTGACAATTATTTAGGTTCTTTCATTCCGGCTTGTAGTCTGCGCTGAACAGTTGATAATATCTGCCATAAACAGTACAAACTCTCTTTTACTCACTATCAAAGTGTCCTCCTTCAACTTAACTTCCTGCCTCGTCACTTCCCTCTGCCATCTCTCGTCCAGTCACAGTCCAGTGTTGCCACCACCCCCTCTACCGCTCTACCGTAGACCGGAAGTTTACAAGCGCACGCTCAATGAACTGGAAATGGAAATACGTCATCCCGTGCAACTAGCCTATTGTAGTGGATTAAATATTAACACATGTGAGTGTGAAGGTCCAGAGTCTCAGATCCGCCCCCTGCTTCCTGTCTGTTGCTCAGCAACATGGACATGTTCCACTCTGACACAACGTCTGCTTCCTTCTCATCAAATGAAAATACTTCAGCTAAAACAACTACCTGCAATCTGTATTTGAGTACATGAACTTTATTTACTTTCCAACCATGAAAAACTGTTTATTTATGTACCGTTAACTGTTGACAGTTATCTGAAATGTATAAAGCCTCATTAAAAGTTTAAACAGGTCGTTTATTTGAATGTATAAGCATCAACAACCTATTTCATTCAGTGTTTAGGAAGTGTGAACTGTGACATACACGGAGTAGTTTCTATAGCCGCGTTCACACTGCGGTACTTTTCCCACAATGGTTCATGCGAACTTAGTTCATGATCGCGTTCACACCAAAAAGAGCCGGTACTAAAAGTAGTTCATGCGAACCTTTTTACGGAGCGGCTCTTTTTTGAGAAAAGAGCTATATTTCTGATTGGCTGGGCGGATTGCAAACCACGCCCCGTAAAACTCCCAAAAAGTTTTGTGAAGCCGCCATTTTATTATCCTCGCATTAGCATTAGCATCAGCCCAGCGCAGAAATGCAGAGAGACTAACTTATGGCAACACAAAATAAAACATGGGAGCGGTGGAGATGAGGAGGTGTTGGCGTTCTGGCGATTTACTCGGAAGGCTTCAGTAGAAGCTGCTGGGACTCCCAGCAGCTTCTACGGAAGCCAGTCCCCAACTCCGGGGACTTCCGGCCGGGGACTTTGGGCGGCAGTATACGCCGTGAAGTGCTTTGCAGCCTGCCAGTAAACCCAAAGCAGAAGAAGAAGTGACATCAGCGGCTTCATTTGCCTAATCCACCCCCAGGGACTTTTTCTGGTGTGAACGCGATCTGAACTTAGTTCATGCGAACTAAAGAGTTCGCATGAACTAAATTCGCATGAACCTTTGTGGGAATATATATCCAGTTATATGACCACCTCTCCACTTTTTAAATCGCTCTAGCTTCTCCATTACGTATGGGGCACGTCTTCCCCTCATCCACAGAGCCCCATCCTCTGCGTGTAGAGCCCATTGGATGCATGAGTCTAAGCATGTCAACATGTCATTAATCATGATGTTTAATAATATTGGACTGACTGCAATCCCTTGGGGGATACCGTTTTCTATTTCTAAATAACTGGAAATATCTGCTCCAACCTTTCCTCTAAATGTCCTGTCTGCTCAAAAGGCCCTTACCCCAATTGAACATTCTCCCTCCAATACCCATTCTCCCTCAATGTGATCAGTAGCCCCTCCTCCACACAGAGTCATACGCCTTTTCAATGTCAAAGTACACTATTGCCATTATCTCTTTCATTCTCAATGTTTTCCCCACGTCATTACTCACTCTTACTAATTCCACATCCAGAGCTGACCTATTATCCTGTCTCTTCTCCTTCACCTTTTCATTCTCTGCTAGTAACTGCTGTTTTTGCTGCCTATGGATATCACTGAGATGCTCCCCACTATGTACTGCTGCAAGTGTCCTTCCTAACATATCTGCCTTCTATAGGATATGTTGCGTTATGTGGCTTGTAATGACCTCTCTGCTTCCCTCTGATGTTAGCAGGTGTACCGACTCCTCACACCATATCCTGCATTTCCCTCAGCTTTAGCAAAGCACCACCTGGTTGTCACACCTCCTTCCTGCATATATACATTATTATTCATTTTAGGAAGCACTGGATAATAGTCACTTCCTACAGTGGAGTTATTCAAAATAAACCATTCGCATGTATGAATCAAACTGTTTGACACAAATGTCAGATCCAGGCATGAGACATTCCCCCTGTGAACATCTACTCTTGTGCCATGTCCATCATTAAGGCATACTACTGTTCTTTCCTCCAGCATTTCTTCCACTATGTTTCCGTTACTGTCTGTATGGTTGCTGCCCATAGACGGTTGTGTGCATTGAAATCACCACACCAAACTTCCTTCCTATGTTTATTTCCTGCTATTTCTTTAAATATATCAGTGGTTAGATTTGGACATGGGTTGTATACATTGATTATCCTGATGTTATCTTGTTTTCTAGGGTTGCAGATGTCCACTATAATACAGTCTATCCCATCAGGAGATTGCACCTCCCTATATGCCAGACCATCTTTGAGAAATGACTGCAGGATCTCAGGTCTGCAAAGTGGACAGGTAGGCGAGAAAGGCTTTTTTGAGTCTCAAAGACCAAGGTCCTGTACACTTCGCATACATTGACTGCACGACTTCAGGTCTGCGATATGGACAGTACACCTCAAATACATCACTACACAACCTGGGGTATTTAAAGATAAGGGAATGACATGTTTATAATATGCTGCAAAACACAACAAATATGCAGGGTGACGAGTCTGTTTCTAAGGCCATTTTATTTTTGGTAGTCTGATCATTTCAACAAGAGAATAGAATCAAACTGAAAACATCGTAAATATGTTCCAGATACATGAAGCATGTGAACAGTGAAACTCGCTCATGGACTTTAAGGTGAATACTTTAAGAAAAGGTTTTCCCACACTCTTTGTAGGAGCCATTTTATGGGTGTTGTTGGTGTCTCAGTTTACCTTATTTATATGAATAGTGCAATATTATTTTTGAACACTTGGTGGCGGGGTTTAGCTGCACCGGGTGTATAAAAGGGGTCATAGGTGACAGGAGAGGAAGAGGACACAGTACGAAGAGCATACCGATTCTACCAGACGGCCAGCCCCAGCAGATGCTCATTCTACAACTATTGACACTGTACTTAAACCTTGGTATGTAAAGCAATAACACATCATTCTAAAACTGCAGCAAAAGACCGGAACTTCATATGTTTGTGTCTGCGTCATGATCACTCTAAACCAGGGGTGCCCAACCTTTTTTGAACCGAGAGCTACTTTTAAAGTTGCCAGTCTGCCGAGATCTACCAGTCCAAATAGAGAGGCGTAGCCATTACTGACAGCCTACTGCCAGGTAAATACACACATACAACTGACCTATGTACGATTAATACTTCATAAAATACTGCAGATCCTTTATCTTACCTCTTTCTAATCTACACACATACAAGTATTTAACTGAAGTTACACAACAGTGTTGTTGATACAGAGTTGGAGTTTATTCACACGTCACACTACAGTGGGTAATGTTTTCAAGAAACATTGAACAGTGCTGCCACATGACACAGGGAAAAAAGAAAAGACTCTGAACCCTCTCTTTGCCATTATATAAAAATAGTGTTGCTACAAAAGTATAAATTAGGCTTACTAATAAGACGACTCAGATCTGAAGCTACTCAGGAATCTGCTGCCAAAGTGCAATAAAAGAGACAAAATTAATAGAATCAAACCCTTTTTGTTGCATTTTAGTAGAGTATAAAAAGAAATGCCTTTTAAAATAGGATGCAAGCAACTCTAGCTTCTTAACCTGAATTGATAATAGACTATAATCAATTTAAGTTTGCATTCTTATACCAATTTGTACAATAATTATCATGAATAAGTTCAAACAAACTTACAGCTGATTAATAACGGTATCTAACTTGAGTTTTTATTATATCAAAAACCTTGAAATGCTACTGTTATTTTTACTGTCCCCCAAAAGCGCGTTGACAGCCTCCTGGAATGCTTCTTTCACAACTTCATGTGTTTCGCAAGAACGTGACTGACACGATGAGATGCTCTGGTAGCAGCCTTGCTCTTGTTGTTGGGCCTGGTGAAAATGGACTGCTGTGCATTTAGCTGTCCTTTCAGGCCCCTCCCCTTTTGGAGCGTAGGGCAGAATCAGGAGGGAATTCCGTCTCGTAGCGTTTGTGCACTGTTTTGAAATGCCGCTCCTAAATTACCCTTCTTCGATAAAGCCACGCTCGCATTGCAGATGAGACAGATGGACTTTGAATTGGAATAGATACAAAAATAATCATCCTCCCACTCGGAGTGAACATTATATATTTTGGGCTTTTTTGCTTCTGCCGTAATTACGGTCTTGTGTGTGTGCGGACTGTCACTCCTGTTGAGTGTTGACCTATGGTGTCGACACGGACAACGTCAGCGAAATAGTGCCCACTCACTGCCCACCAGCCGCGCCCCGACACATGGGGTCACGCCGGCCAATCACAAAGCTTTGATGCGTTCAAGTGCATTATTCTGGGACAGGAAGATTATGTTACAGGACATTAACGATAAAACAGAATGTTGTTGTTCTATTTTTAGACACATCTCGCGATCGACTGGGAATCTCCCTGCGATCCCTGGTCGGGCACCCCTGCTCTAAACCCTCCTGTGAAGTAATGGCAAAAAGATATAGGACACTGGAACATTTAAACTGCCATTACATTAAGTAGAATCGTACTCCATGAGTGAAACTGGACAATAAGAAACATATCGCATTGGATTAAGGATCGTTTTCACCGGACAAACAATTGGATTACTTCACAACAGACACCGTCATCCCGGATCAGCTGGACAACACGCCACAATCAGCTGGAGATTGTCACCACCTGCGCTCATCAAGAGGCGAAAGGAGAGGCCGAGAGCCAAGGCTGGGAAAGCGGCTGGGTATGAGCAGCATTAAAACTGGATCGTATATTGGAATCATAAGCTGCATCGGACAATGTCTTGGATTTAATGTTGCAATAATGTCAGCTGTTGGAAACAGCTGTCGACAGTCAGAAAATGAAACTTAAAGGAACAGTGAACATTATGCCTGTCAATTCTGTGGTTGACGCTGTCTGTAATGGAAAAAAGGATTACCCAACACAAGGCCAATAGAGTGGCGAAGTCCCTCCCCTTCCGGTGGAGCTCCATGGGACCTTATTTCGAAAATATTCTGTTTTGAATTCAATGGAGAGACAAAGATTATTTTTCGATCCCGTTTGAATTGTGTCACGAATTACACATATGATGTTTGTCAATTTAAAAGATAATTTTGCAAGTAAAAAAAAATGAGCAGAACAACACACGTCACCAAGATGGCCGTCACTACTACAGGATTGCATACCCTCACTATCACCACAATGAAACACGTCCAGAAGAATGTCATGCAAAGCTGCCTGTCTGCCTTCCTTTGATTCTCTCTGAACTGCCTGGTCTATTTAATGTTTAATGTCAATCATTTCTGCAGATAGCATGAAATAGAAAAGATCGGCAATCGCCGATGCTAGTGTTAGAATTTCTCCCCCGGGCTTAAATGGTGTATTATAGAATGATCACACCGGTGACAGTACTCTTCAAAGGGTTCACGAAATATGACTACTCTTACCGTTTAACATGTTGGGTTACTTAATGTTACTTCATATTAAGGCTAATAAAAATGACACGGCTGTAATGCTAACTAACGTGCTAGCTACTAGCTAGGTAGCTAACTTGATCCAGCCACTCCCGGTCCTTTCATCAGATGGGAAGCGAAAGAACGAGCAAGACCCATTGCTAGTATGATAACAACCTGGTACTAAGCACACAGGCAGCTTGTTAAAGTTATCTTATCTTATCCAGCGCCATATAGATAGATTCTATCTATATGGCGCTGATCTTAGCTATCTCTTAGTGGAGGAAAACAATTGTGACATCACTTACGCGACTCTGGGATTAGTAGTCTTTGTAGTTGCGTATTTTTCATAGTCTTATATTTCAACAGTTTTACGACAAATTGTGACTTTTTTGACATGGAAATTATTTTTTAAGATTGACAAACATCGTATGTGTAACTCATGGCACAATTCAAACGAGATCGAAAGATAAGTTCTCTCTCCATTGACTTCAATACATTATTTTTCCGAAATAAGGTCCCATGGAGCGGAAGTAGATGGGCGTGACTTCGCCACTCTATAGATGGGAATTGTTTATTGTAAACGGTGAAAAAAGAAAATATGCTTAATTGCGGCTCCTACACTTTTAAAACCACTATGGTTTTTCTCCTGTGTGAACACGAAGATGTGATTTGAGACCATCTGATCTAGTGAACGTTTTCCCACACTCTTCACACCAGTACGGTTTTTCTCCAGTATGAATACGGTGATGTGATTCGAGAGTACTTGATCTAGTGAACGTTTTCCCACACTCTTCACACCAGTACGGTTTTTCTCCAGTATGAATACGGTGATGTGATTCGAGATTACTTGATGAAGTGAACGTTTTCCCACACTCTTCACACCAGTATGGTTTTTCTCCAGTATGAATACGGTGATGTTTTTGTAGATCACCTGATGTACTGAAAGTTGTCCCACACTCTTCACAGCTGTACGGTTTTTCTCCTGTGTGAATAAGTTGATGTCTTTTGAGATGACTTGATCTAGTGAAAGTTGTCCCACACTCTTCACAGCTGTAAGGTTTTTCTCCCGTGTGAATATTTTGATGTGATTTGAGATGACCTGATTGATTGAAGGTTTTCCCACACTCTTCACAGCTGTACGGTTTTTCTCCTGTGTGAATACGCAGGTGGTTCTTTAAATTTCCAGATGTTGTGAAGGATTTGTCACATTGCTGACAGCTGTGACGTCTCTCTCTTCCTTTCGGTTTCTAGAACAGACGGACAGAGAAAGTCAATCTAAAAAGCATAAATACACAAGTTAACACAATGCAAACTCACTTAAAGTGGAACTATCATGCTATATTTGAACAATATATTGTAGGGCCATACCTATATAAAGTATATAAATATAGTTTTTTTTTCAAAATACCAAAAAGATCCTGCATTTTAGCCACGCCTCATTTCGCTCTATTTGCTCTTTCCAGCGCTGTTTTTGCAGGGGGCTGATTTTTTGAGCTGCAGCTGACCACTCCCACTGCAACTGGCCACATCCCCCTTTAGGAGAGGGGAGCTTGCTCTGAGATCAGCTTCTGGGCTGCAGCGGGGATAAAGAGATCTCCATCCTCCGTGTTTTATTCTTATAGAAGGAAGAAGAGAAGTAGAAACCCTCCTTTTTACACAGCGGTCCAGACATAGACATCAAACGGCGACACATATTCAGTGTGCAGTTCCTTTGGCATCAGGGCAGGGATATCTAGATACTTTCCGAGGTTTGACATAATGAATTGTGCTACTTTTAAAGCAAGCAACGATGTTTTCAAATCTGTAATCAAACAAAGCTCCTCAAAAACACTATTGAAGCAGTTCCTGTCGTTGCTACGTTAGTTCAAACGGTAACAACGGACTATTTTTCTCAGCGGATGCATGTCAATTTAAATCAATACAACTATTTTTTTAATTCGCGATCATTATAAATAACACCTTCATGCCGATCTAGATCCCTCCGCTTCGCTGACTGACGTCAGTAAAGTGTTCAAATCTGGATCAGTCTGTATCAGATCCGTTCCAGCCCCTTTTTTCGAGATTTGAGTATGGAGGAAAATAGAGAGGGTTGAGTTTTCTGGAACACCGGGAACACATATTCATGTATAAAAGACGTACGAAAGTGCATTTTGCATGATATGTCCCCTTTAATATAAACCTTGAGTTAACAAAATACTACTTATCAACTGTTTGTGTTTATTATATTTGATACAGTAATACAGCAATATTCTAACCAAAGTGTATATACGGTGGGGGACTCGAGTCACATGACTTGACTCGAGTCAAATGAGTTGACTTGCCTAATTTTGGACTTGAGACTTGCTTGACTAACATTGATAAAAGACTCGACTTGACTTGGTATTCATGCCTTGAGACTTAGTCTTGAGACAGAAGACTCGAAAGGACTTTACTTTTTAAAATAAAATATTTGCATTTGTTTTTGTATTGTACGAAGCCCCTAGAGGGCAATGAAAGAAAAAAAAGAGAGAGAAAGGATTAAGTAGGAAGTGGAGCGCACAGGAGACAGCCGTTTCATTGCAGACAGTTATGTTTATGTGGGGAAATACATACATTATTTGAGATAGATTTCAAACTCGGACTTCATTTTAGGGACATTTCGGCCAGGGGGGTAGAGTTATTTGTTCAAGCACCGGATCGGCAAAACAGGAGAGTCTGTGAACCAGTCTGCCTTGACCTATGTATTCATGTCTGTGACTCTCACAGTATCTGCTGCTTCATAGAAGAAACCCTCCTTCACCTCATGAAATCTCTGCAGCACCAGGAGGCAGTAACGTGTAACTCAGCAGAATCTGAGAAGAGCAGCACCAGCTGCAAAGAGCTGTGCCTTCACTGTGTTTACCTTCATTAGAACAGCTAACGAGCCCCACACACACACACACACACACACACACACACACACACACACACACACACACACACACACACACACACACCACACACACACACACATCACACACACACACACACACACACACACACACACAACCTATTACCTGTTTTATGATTTCAGAGCCCCACTCTCCATTGTTGTTAATGTTGAAAATAAAAGTCTAGTTTCATAACCAATGTCTTTTAACGGATTTAAACTGGGGTTATTCATCAGGATTTCGTAGGACTTGACTTGCTTGACTCTCACCCCAGTAACTTGAGACTTGCACATGTATGACTTACTCCCACCTCTGGTATACAGGAGACAGAGGGAGACGGCATGCTGTCACTGCGAGTCTCAGTATGCTCCATTCCTCTTGTGTTTTGTTTTTTTGGTCTAATTATTGTCTAAACGTTGTTGTGTCTGTATGAAACATCATTTTGAGAGACCATGCTTTTGATCCTGTGGATTACATTTGCCTTCTGCAGACCATGTCTGGCCATTCAACTTTCCAAGACCCACCTGAGTGACAGCACGAACAGGTATGGCGAGGAGCCCCGGCCTCTACGCTGCTACAGACGCGAGGCTATGCTAGAGCTACAATGCGATCGGCCTCCTACGAATACACCAAGCCATCTGTGCTCTTCGTTATTGGATGAAATCCCTCGGGAGCCTCTTAGAAACACCAGGAAAAAGAGACGAGGAAGGAGGGGAGGCGTTCAGAATACGGCGGAGATTCAGCCGGCCACCACTTCCATCCATCATTCTCACAAACCTGCACTCATTGAGCAACAACGTGGACACACTAAGGACATACACAAGGTACTGTCATGAATTTCTCGAGGCCTCTTTATTGTGTTTCACGGAAAGTTGGCTACAATCTACGATGCCTGAATCTTTTTTATTTATTCTACTAAAATCATACAAAAACGTATAATTCATACACACAAATGAACAAAATGAGTAGAAGCGGGAGGGCTGAAGTATAGCTTATGGGGAGTAGCCCTCCCGTGCATCATCATTAGCATCAATATAACAATGGCATTTATTTCGTCAAAAACGAATAGAAATTAAGGAGTACTGTAGTGGAAATTTGTATTATATCCTTATGCTTAAACCAAATGCTTCTCATTTCCTAAGATGTACTGTTTTCCTCTATCTACTCTACTTGGGGTTTATTCCCAGGCGCTTCAAGGCCACAGAGCTGCTTTGGCTACTGGGAGACTCACACACAGTCACACAAGAACTTCCCTACTCTGAGAACCGTTATGCTATCTACAACTCAAGGACAGAAGATGTCTAATAACAATGTGACCGTGTGAAGACAGATTTCTAACTTTCCCACTCCTTTCCTATATCAGCTTTGCTACCACATTGTATGGCGCACACTCACGCAGACTATTCTATGCTCTGTGAGACCTGTGTCTATTTTTTCATTGTATCTTATGTTATTTGAAGCTTCAAATAAATAACTAGAAAGACAGCTCTGTTGGATTTACCATTTATTTGTTTTGATCACTTTGACTTGTACTCTCCACCGTGTTGGGTCCTAGATTTCCATAACAGTACAAAGAAATAAAGAAAAGTAATGAAATATGGAAGAAAAAAATAAATAAAAGTTAGGGCAAGGAAAAAGTAAATGCATATATAAATACACTGGGAATATCCAATATTTGTTCAGCTGGAGTAATCTGCAAATATAATTGTTTTTACTTTAGTTTTGAATTGTTGATGACTAGTAACACTTGAAAGGTCTGGGTGAAGTCCATTCCACGTTCTAACTCCGATTATGGATCAGCTGTGTGATTTGATGGTTGTGCTACAGGGCTTGCTACACAACCAGTTAGGATGCCTGGTTGGGTATTTCCTGACTGTGCTTTGGAACCACTTTTGAATGTTAGTAGGCATTTTGTTATGGAAAATGTTGTGCATAATCAGTACTGTTTTAAGCTTAACTAGTGTGCATCTAGACCGGGTGACGACACCACCTATTGACGCAGCAACCACTGTAAGTTATATTCTTGTTTAAATATACTTCTCTGTTTCATTTATTCTACTCTGTATCATTGTTCTGTAGTTATTGTAGCTCAACTGAACCTGTTACACAGGTCTCAGTGGGTCACTCAACCCTGCATTACAATATAGGCAGGGACACTCTGCTGTCGCCCATCAGCTGTCGAGAGTTAACTAATTAGAGGGGCGTGGCCTCACAGCTGTGAGAACTCAGCAATCAGGCGTCCATTTTAGGTAGCTCTTTCCTGGAGCGTCAGCTTCAGTGTCAGACTGACAAAGACATTGGAGTCCTGCGGGAGTAAGACTGACAAAGACATTGGAGTCCTGCTGGAGTCACGAGGGTGGCATAGAGGAGGCAAATCCTCCTCTGATTGAGCCAAGTTTCACAGCTGTTTTATGTTCTTTAGTTTTTTAGCCCCTCAGGCTATAATCATGTGTATTTTCTCCATTCCTGTTCATGTGTCTTCTCGCAATTATCACTGGCCCCATGTATCTCCTAATCGCTATAACCGCCCTGCTCTCGTCTATCCTATGCTCCACTGAGATCCAACATCTAGTTTTAGGCGGCCTGTGGAACTGCCAGTCAGCTGTTCCTAAGGCTGACTTCATCTCTGGCTACGCCTCCCTGCAGTCTCTGGATTTCCTTGCTCTCACTGAGACCTGGATTACTCCATCCAACACATCCACCCCAGCAGCTCTCTCCACAGCATATTCCTTCTCCCATACACCCAGACCCACTGGCAGAGGAGGTGGCACTGGTCTCCTGCTCTCTCCCAAATGGAGCTTTTCCCTCTTCACGCTACCTAACTTCACTCCTTCCACCTTTGAATTCCATGCCGTCACAGTAACCCATCCTTTACAATGAACCATTGTTGTTCTCTACCGTCCACCAGGCCCCTTGGGGGACTTCTTGGAGGAGTTAGATCATCTCCTCTCACACATCCCTGAAACTGGCCCTCCCGCTGAACTAACATCTCTGTTAACCACCTTTGCTTTCTCACTGTCTCCGTCCCCACCAATTCATAAAGCTGGCAATGTCCTTGATCTCATATTCTCAAGGAACTGCACTACTTCTAACCTCTCTGTAAACCCGCTCCACACATCCGATCACTTCTTAATGTCATTCTCTCTACCCCTTTCCAAACATAACAAACTAATCTCTTCTCATCCTGCTCCTGTCCGCCGTAACCTCCGTTCCCTCTCCCTTCGTCTGACTCGTTCCAATTGCTGCCTCCAAACTCTGCTGCAGACACTCTCCTCTCTACTCTCTCATCCTCTCTGGACTCTCTCTGTCCTCTCACATCTCGGCAGGCTCGTCAGTCCCGTCCTGCTCCCTGGCTAAATGACGCACTGCGTGCTAATAGAACCGTCCTTCGGGCAGCAGAGCGGAAACGGTGGAAATCCAAACACCATGACGACCTCCTAACCTATCAGACGCTCCTCTTTCTCTGCTTCGATCTCTCAGGCAAAAAGCACTTTCTTTCAAGATAAGATCCAATCTTCCTATTCCAATCCCAAAAAACTATTTTCCATCTTCTCCACCCTCTTGGACCCTCCCAAAGCCCCTCCCCCCTCCTGGACCCTCCCAAAGCCCCTTCCCCCTCCTCCCTCTTGGACCCCCCAAACCCCCTTCCCCCTCCTCCCTCTTGGACCCTCCCAAAGCTCCTCCCCCCTCCTCCCTTCCGTCAAGCGACTTTGTTAACCACTTTGAAAAAAAGGTTGATGATATTCGCTATTCTTTTTCTGACTCACCTTTACTCACCGCTGGGTCACCTGACCCTCCTTTCACCCGCACACTAACCTACTTCTCCCCTCTCTCTCCAATTGAGGTTCTTACCCTCATTACCTCTGCCCGCTCTACCACCTGTCCTCTGGACCCTATCCCCTCAAACCTCTTTCAGACTATTGCTCCTGATATTCTACCATTTCTCACCCATTTCATCAACACTTCTCTAACTTCTGGTCACTTCCCAAACAGTCTCAAGGAGGCAAGAGTAAACCCTCTCCTAAAGAAACCCACTCTCAACCCGTCTGATGTTATAAACTACAGGCCTGTCTCTCTCCTCCCGCTCCTGTCTTTAGACAACTCTCCTGCTCTCTCCATCAGAACAACCTTCTGGATCCGCACCAGTCTGGTTTCAAGGCAGGTCACTCCACAGAAACTGCCCTCCTTGCTGTCACTGATGAACTGCATACGGCTAAAGCAGCCTCCCTCTCCTCTGTCGTCATCCTGTTGGACCTGTCTGCTGCATTCGACACGGTGAACCATCAGATCCTCCTTCACACTCTTCAAGAACTTGGAGTATCAGGCTCTGCACTTTCCCTCCTCACCTCATACCTCAAAGACCGCACCTACAGGGTAACTTGGAGAGAGTCCGAGTCCGACCCTTGTCAATTAACTAAGGGGTTCGTCAGAATAAGGGCGTCAAATGAAGGCAACATCATCAACATCAGCTGTTAGCCCTCAGAGCTCACAGCTCCTCATATCTGTTCAGAAACTAGACAGAAGTTAAACAAGTACAAACCACAGACTGTCCGTGTCATGGTGAATACAGTCTCTGGTTTATTTATGTCTGTATAGGGCGTTCCGAGCTGAATAAGGGCGTCAAATGAAGGCAAGACGCCCGCCTGGCGGAAACGCTGGAATTAGGAATATCTTGTGATGAAGTGCACACTGACCTGAGCTCCAGGGGTCTCCTTCTTCTCCTCCATGCTGCTCATCAGCTGTCCTGATGAAGACCACAGAGCTGCTTCATTATTAATATAATACAAATATTTAGATATAATTCATCATAAACTGTCAGCAGTGAAGAGGAGGAATTCAAAGAGTTTATTCAATGATATGTTCTATTTCTGGATGCTTCTATGTAGTGTTTTATCACACCACGTGCAGTGCCTTGTCTCATCTATGCTGCTGTGACGTAAACATGGTCCAAATGGATCCATTTGGTCAATGTGATGCTAAGCAGAGGAGAACATGATAGAAAGGTCAGATAGTTATTAACGTTACATGCAAATTACTTTAACCATTACGATAACAACTTGGTTTTCTGTGTAAATTATTATTAATATAACACAAATATTTAGATATAATTCATCATAATCTGTGTAGCAACTTACATTCTAACTTACAGCTCGCAGTTTGTTCACTTTTATTTCATTAAAATGACTTTATTCACGTAGAAAATAACATCAATTATAATAATAATCCTTATATTTATTATAAGGATTAATCAATGACTCAACGTTTATTGACAAATTATTGATACATTCAGTTTATAAAAGGCAGAACTCATTCGCAAATTGTACGTGTCCGCCATTGTTCGTTTAGAAATGTTAGTTTCGGTTCTGCTTGTGGATTCCTAAGGAAATGCATCTCGCCGCTTTCTGTACAGTTAGACGGGGGCGGGGCGGGAAGTGTAGCACAGAGGCCGGGTCGGGAAGCAACACTCGGTTCCGAGTAGGAACAAATAACAATTGTCCGGTACCGGGATTAATAAGAGTTGTGAGGACAGGAGCTCTCTCTCTTTATGCTCTGTATCAGCTGAACGGTGCAGCTCAGCGTCTCTCTCTCTCTCTCTCTCTCTCTCTCTCCTCTCTCTCTCTCTCTCTCTCTCTCTCTCTCTCTCTCTCTCTCTCTCTCTCTCTCTCTCTCTCTCTCTCTCTCTCTCTCTCTTTCTACACACAGCGGCTCCGCTGCCCGTTGACAGCCTCATCTTTGTCAAACTTTCTTATGTTCTTTCTCTAACACGTAATGAAGGTTATTAAGCGTTTTAGCTCCTGTGTCGTTAATATTGACTGCCATGTCCTTTATGAAGTGAAGCAGCCTCCCTGTCTGTGTCCTCGCGCTGTCCGCACATCCCCGGACCCCCAGACTCGGAGGAGCAGGGATGTCAGTATTGTTTTTGAAGCAGGGTATAGAAAGTAGCTACATTATTGAAATGAAAATACTATTTATTTACTTTTACAAACAGTGAGCAGCTGGGCAGCAGCATGTGTAAGCGTGCAAGCGTCTTTGAGTTGTAGAAAAGCGCTAGGCCTATAGGCTATAAATATAATGTATTATTATTATTATTAGGTTATGTCCTATGTGTTGGGCATGTGTGGTTGGACTGTGTCTCACAGGCAGGTTGCAGTGTAACATCAGAGGAGACTGGGCCAATTGTACATTCTCAAACATGCACCACTTAGAACTAAACAATGCAGAGACTATTTTTATATAATTGTATTCAATAACCGTAAGAAATTAAACAGTATGAAGTGATTTGTAAATAGGAATACAGATTTGACTTAAAAATATATTTTTCCAATCCAAACGATAACCAACCCTATGTGTGATGCAGTAAAATCTTACCGCTCACTTACGTTAGCGGTGTCGTAAAAACTGTGGGAAAATGTCAAATACGATGGCGAAGAAGAAGATTCCAGTGGCCCCAATTTTTGTCCATTCTGGACGAGTGAAGAACGTATTCGGACAAGTAAATTGCCAAACTCACTTGTCCATGGACAAGTACTCTCTAAAAGCTTTTTCTCACACTGCATTAGGAACGATATTCAGTGATAATTCGGGCAACAATAGCTGGTTTTAAGGATTTATTCGAGCGGATCACAGCTTAACACAGATGAAGACTTCTCTACGCTGCTTTCAAACTGTGAGTAAAGAACGTGTGCTTCACTTGGAGGCTGTCTGAAGGTGTACACATGTCTCAGGTGGACTTGGTATCACATTAAGAACGATATTCAGTAATAAGTCTGCCAACAATAGCTGGTTTAAATGATTTATTGGAGCTCGCAATGTTTTGAACAGACATCCCCATGTCAACTCGTTTTTCTTTGTGTAGTCCTCGCTGTTCGCGTCCGGATATCGCCATCGTAACCACAACCTCACACACTGGTACTGAATGTGCATCAAAGTGTTCCTATCCAGCCAAATATACCAAAAGATGTATGTAAACGACAGAAGAAGCGATCGAAATGTGTATTTCAGTCGAAGGCCACGCCTCCACATCTGTCAACCAGTTGATCGGGGAACCAGTTAAACCGGAACACCGGTCACTAAAATGCATTTAAACTAGAGAATCATAATGCTACAAACACTAGAGCATACTTGTGTAACAAACATCCAGTATAACACTACCTAAACTATACCTTTCATAAGGTGCATATTTATTCATAACTTCACATGTATGGAAATATTTAGTGGGCGGGAGCCTTCAGACACACTAGGCTTGTTTGAGACAAGCAAGACCTGCGCAGACCTGCGCAGTTGCGATCAACGTCTTGCTAGTGCGTTGCATGATGGTTAGTCATTTTGTCCGACTTGCTCTGGAGGCTCGCCCACATGAGACTTTGAAATCTCGCGGGACAAAGACGCCCGCAGCCTTGAGAGCGGGGCGAGTTGGCGCAGTTGCTCTCCACGAGCTGCAGAAGCGAAATGGCTCGCTGGTATCTCGAGCTGAGCGCTCATTGGTGGGTTTTACCACGTGCTGCTGATGAAACTCTCCAATTGGCTGGCAAAAGTTTGTTGTTGTTGTTTTGTGTCAGTTTTACGTCGCCACATCCATTCCCATTTTTCATCATTGTTCCACAATGTTCATCATCATGAAATTAATATCTATATATTGTATACTAAACTGCTTACCGTTTTCATACTTTATATATCTTAGCATATTCATACACACTGTTCATACTGCTCTCAGGCTGATATCTAGTGTATTCATACACACTGTTCATACTGCTCTCAGGCTGATATCTAGTGTATTCATACACACTGTTCATACTGCTCTCAGGCTGATATCTAGTGTATTCATACACACTGTTCATACTGCTCTCAGGCTGATATCTAGTGTATTCATACACACTGTTCATACTGCTCACAGGCTGATATCTAGTGTATTAATACACACTGTTCATACTGCTCTCAGGCTGATATCTAGTGTATTCATACACACTGTTCATACTGCTCACAGGCTGATATCTAGTGTATTCATACACACTGTTCATACTGCTCTCAGGCTGATATCTAGTGTATTCATACACACTGTTCATACTGCTCACAGGCTGATATCTAGTGTATTCATACACACTGTTCATACTGCTCTCAGGCTGATATCTGTGTATTCATACACACTGTTCATACTGCTCACAGGCTGCTATCTAGTGTATTCATACACACTGTTCATACTGCTCTCAGGCTGATATCTAGTGTATTCATACACACTGTTCATACTGCTCTCAGGCTGATATCTAGAGTATTCATACACACTGTTCATACTGCTCTCAGGCTGATATCTAGTGTATTCATACACACTGTTCATACTGCTCACAGGCTGATATCTAGTGTATTCATACACACTGTTCATACTGCTCACAGGCTGGTATCTAGTGTATTCATACACACTGTTTATTCATCATTCAATTCATTCTATATGTTATTCTGTAGATTGTGTACATTACTTTCCACTTCTCTGCTTGTTGCACCTGGTTAGAAGCTAAACTGCATTTTGTTGTCTCAGTTCCTGTAATATGTGCAATAACAATGACGTTTCTCTTTAAGTTAAACCAAATAATTAAAATAAAATCTATTGTAATGTAATGATTTGGTTTAACCTTATTTATTGAATACATCATTTAAAATGGCAAGATTAAATCAAATTACTTCCATGTTGTACACATCATAAAGCTTAACGTGGCAGCTAAAGAATTAACACAGCAGCAGGTCTGTTCAATTCATGCTCATGAAGCTTCATGTGTGCGGATCTGAAGGGACTGATCATTTGTAGCCTGTCCACCTATCAGTTTTGCAAACATTAAGAGGGAGGAGCATTTCTAATTATGGAACCCAGTCACTGGTGTGGTTCATCATGACTGAATTAACAAACCTATATAAAGCAATGGAGATCACCTTTGTTTACAGTGGGTAAAATGGAATTTCCGCCATTGCAAACCCAGCCAGTCAAGCCGACTCCGAGTCCAAGCTGTCCGACTTAAGACGAGCTTTTTGACACCTCCCACGGCTGCGATCGTCTACTTTCGAGGCGAGCCGCAATGTGTCTCAAACAAACCTACTATCTCACTCGCACCATTTCCGTGTCAGACCACATTATCCCCAAGATGGCGCCGCGCGGGGAAAGCTAAGCTAATACGCACACACTCTTTTTAACATGTAAACAGCGCTACAAACACTCCACACGCTTAGTGGGTCGTCACACTATATACGCGAACATTATGTCATATGATTTATGCAGCTTTTACTAACCTGTAATGAGCAGGTGAGACAGGAGCAATGAGGACAAGGGGTTATTTGATTTCCTTTCAGATTGCTTCTGAGGAAACATCGGAAGTCCGTCCCTCTAACCAGTCCCCGGAACACAAACGTTCCGCCACACGACCAAATGCACTGCTCAACCCCGCCAACGAAATGAAAATAGACAGATGTACAAAACAAACGCATATTCCAACTCCAAACAATAATAATTATTATATCAATGTGGTCACACATCCCAGGGGTGTATATTGTGTATTCTTTAGATACTCTAGTGCAGGGCTCTCCAACACGCGGATCGCGAGCTGCCGGTAGAATTTCCACGATTCTGATTCCGATTCTACTTTTCGATTCCGGTTCTTAACGGTTCTCAATTCCGATTCTTTGAGGGGCAGGGTAAACAAATTATACGTATGCTTCTTCCACCAAAAAAATTACATTTATTCGAGAAACTTTTACACAGGTTAGTTTACAGTAATATTCACATTAATCAGTCTGTTTATATTCACTGCTATGTACCTGAAAACCACTGAAGCTGCAACAGTCTAACTTTTATATTATTTTTGTTGTTCATTCATATATTAATTTACCGTTTTATTTTTACATATTTTTTTATCTCCAGTTTAAAACTACACGTCTGGGTTACTGTCCTATAGTATACATTGGAATGATTTCAAACCTGTTTTATCCCAATAATTATAAAGGAGAGCCTTGGAAATATGTGTTTACATAAATTGTGATCAAAACGTTTGAGACCCACTGAGATAACTTAGACTAAAGTGAACTATCTAAACACTCGGAGTCCTTTACCTCACTGAGCTGTAGGTATCAGCCTCAGTCTGACTGGAGAGGACTCTCCCTCCACATCATTGAATAAACATCTTCTTCTTCCGTTAGAGCAGCTAGCACCAGATCTATGCTAATAACAACAGCGCGTACCGGTGGACCCTCCCTCTCTCCCACGCTCACTCGCACGTTGACTGTGAGCTGCGGGCGCCAGATAAGCAAACATTATGAAGGTAGATATGGTGCAAAATGTGAGAGCGTGTAAAACCTGATGTGAGCACTTGCAGAAAAAAAATCTGAGTTTGTGTGCTTACATTTAATGAAATATCCACGTAACTGTGAACCAAATGTACACTTGTATAAAATACCCACGTAACTGTGAACCAAATGTACACTTGTAAAAAATATCCACGTAACTGTGAACCAAATTTAAAGTCACAGAAGAAAAAAAAAGTTTTGTAACTTGTAGAAAAAAAATGAACTTGGAGATGAAATGTTCACTTGCAGAAAAATACATATTTTTTAAATATATTTTCCATTACAACTGCAACTTTATTTATTACAACCTCTCAAATCAGTCATTACAACTTGACGAATCTGCTCTGTGGCAGTATATATAGACAAATCTGCGGTCTTGACTTGTGCTACACTTCTTGCGATAAATGTGTCACAAAAGTAATTTTCACCTGTATATGTGGGGGAGCTGTCAGCGCAGCGCCTCCACAGATCTGGCGCCTTAGGCGAACATCTATAATGCCAGTGCGACGGGCCGGCCCTGGTTACGCTTTAGGAAGTGTAGTGTACAACCATAGAGATATATATATATATAAACACGTGTTTATATATTTATGGGTACAGCGCTACATTTCCCGCCCTGCCGCAGTCATACAATAGGCTACGGAGAGCGAGAAACATTTCCTCAGGCATCGAAAAGCGGAACCGAAATTCACATGTCTAATACCTCATTCACACCAACGCAACTCCAGTTCAAGCTCCGTGCTAGAGCTATTCAGGTTCAGAACCGGTTCTTCGGTTTAGCTCTGGCTCTTTTCACACCGCCCAGAGTCCGACTGGTGCTGCGTCATTGCGTCATCGTTTGCGTCATGACGTAACCGTTTGCGTGCCTGCTTCATAAAGCCAAACCGTGCGGAAACCCCTCACAGCTGACACCGACAACAATGGACGATTGTGTTGAAGCGCTACTTGTTTTGGTTTTGCTCTGTCGAAACGAAATGGAAGAAATGGGACGACTTTACTACCAATTTTACAGTCGTTACATGCTAAATTCAAAACTGCTTTACAATCCTAAACATCAACGACGATTCAGATTCCGTAGGAGAAAGAAGGTAAATATACGTCCTACTCGATGTTAGAGTTATCTGTAGTTAGCCTCTGCATGCACCAAGCTCAAACTACCCAGCTTTGCTAAATTAATTACTATGGTATAACATTCAAACTGATTCTCAATGTTATTTCCACAGATCATGTTAAAGCTGGCGGAAAGGTGGAGGTCGCGTGTTATTTGGACACAGCTCAGATCTTCCGACTGGTGGAACACCATTGTTCCAGACTTCTCCCCTCTACAATTCATGCAGAATTTCCGCGTGTCCAGGCAGTCCTTTGACTACATCTGCAACCAGGTCAGCGGCGTTATGGAGAGAAGAGACACAAATTACCGTCTGTGTATACCCAATAAAAAACGGGTTGCAATTGCCCTCTGGAAGCTGGACACCGGAGGTGAATACAGGACCATCAGCCATCTTTTCGGGGTAGGCCAAAGCACCGTTTGCCTCTGTGTTCAGGATGTCTGCAGGGCAACCATGGAAGTGCTGCTTCCACTACATATCACATTTCCTGATGTGGAGAAGTTGGTGGAAATGGCCACATCCCTATTTTAGCACCCCGAGATTATCCCAAGGACTATTATAACAGAAAAGGATGGCATTCTGTTGTTCTACAGGCTGTTGTTGATGACAGGGGGATGTTCTGGGATGTGTGTGTTGGCGACCCAGGTAGTGTACATGATGCTAGAGTGCTAAAACAATCCAATCTTTGGGTGGCTATCAGTGATGGCGTGTTGCTAGACCAAAACAAAATGACCATCCCTGGCTGTGATGTGTGACATTACCTGATTGGTGACCCAGCCTATCCAATGGAAAGATGGCTAATGAAACCATTTTTGGACACTGGGAGACTGACCCCTGAACGGCACACCTACGATTACAGGCTGAGCAGTGCACGGTCGGTTGTTGAGATGGCGTTTGGAAGGCTAAAAGGAAGATGGAGGTGCCTCCTAAAACGGAACGACTGCGAGCTGGAGCTCAGCAAAATAATGACAGTGACTTGCTGTGTCCTACACAACATATGTGAGGAACATAGCGACAACTTCACTGACGATTGCCATGAACTTGTGTACGACCAACCCGCTTTACACCCCTTACCAGATAATGGTAGACAAGAAGGAGCTGATGTTAGATCCGCATTGATGGACTATTTCAACATGGGGGACCACTAATATTACTGCAGTTAAACCTGATTTATTTTGTATCATGCCCCTTTTTTTTTACAATAAAATCACTGGATCAGACTTGAAGTGTGTTTATTTTGTATACAAACAGGTATGAACTATATTCTTATAAAAAAAGTGCTTAACCAAACAGCAACAACTCAAATACACAGTGGGTCAAAATAAAAAATAAATGGTTACGAGTCGAGGGCCGGACTGGTTCAATGTTTATTGAAAAACGTATTGAAATGAACTTATTGCACATATAAAACCTGGAACTAACAAAGCTTAAATTGTTGCCAATAAAAAGATTACACATTAAATCAGTTGCATTCCTTTCTTATGGCTCTATCTGCAGCTTTTCCAGAGTCATTTCTGTGGTTTAGACTATATTGTAAAATCAAATGAAAAAAACTATAAGAAGCACATCGAGTTATGAATACAATTGAAACTGGACGAAAGAACTACAAATAATATAGAACATTATCATACAGTCCTGGCCTCCCCAAAATCATATAACCATTGTTAACAGCAGTCCTTATTATATATCCATAATAACAATGACTGCTGTTCATCTACACAACAGTGGAACATGTTCATTTCATTATTGGCAATACTCAATCTTATTACCCTTTATCAAAATAGTATATTCTTACTAAAAACTATATTAATTAATTTGACAGGAAATATATATGTATGATGTAGCACATTAAATCAGTTGCATTCCTTTCTTATGGCTCCATCTGCAGCTTTTCTGTGGTTTAGACTATTCTTATAAAAAAAGTGCATACCCAAACGGTTTAGACTATATTCTTAACTCAAATACACATGCCTATCCGTTTTTTCAATAAAATGGATCAGACATGAATTTTTTTTATTGTATGGACAATAATTCACCAAAAAGTGTGGCGAATATACTATAATTATAATGTGTATACAAAAAAGGTATGAACTATTTACAGAACAAAATATGGTCAGCTTTCGTTGTTGGCCTCCATCACCTTCATAAGCCTGTCTACCATGCCAAGCATTGAGTGGCTGTTCTGCTCGATTCTGGTGAAAACTCGTAGGAACTCAGCATTGGCCACATGCACCTCCTGAAGCATCGCCTGGCCCTGCTCCTGAAGCCTGTCCTCACTTTTATCCAGATACTCCAGAAGGCCAGATGATAAATCCCGCTTCCTTTTAACAACAAAAAGAGAAAAATAAAGTCAACACTGTGTTCATGGCATTTTATGAGATGTATATTATATACTGTGTAATGACATGTTGTATTGTTCTTATGCAGTTGTATAACTTGAACAACTACTACAATGACTATGCCATGATAAATGCACATGGGAACAGTATTACTATTATGACCACTGTAAACCTTACCCTGTTTGTGTCGGCCCACCGGCTGGATTAGGTTCACCAGAGATTCCTGGGACGAGCTGCTTGTGGGAAAAGGAGACTCTTCATTGGCGAGCTACACGCCGACGGCAGTGGTGATTCCGACACAGTACACTCCAAACCAGATATTTCTGTAAACACAATATAAACACAATGAATCATAAATCGTTAGTGAGAAGAAAGAAGATACATTGGAGGCGTTCGCTGTCTTTGCCATGGGGATACCTTTGTTTATTATTGTTAGCATTAGCATGCTAGGGCTAATATTGGTTTGGATGCACACATCCGGTAGCTGTAGTAGGTCAACTTTAGCTTTATTACCAGGTCTGTCGATAGCTACATGGTTTACTTTATGTTGTAGTCAGAAATAAAACAAATGGGTAATGCATAACTCACCGGCATCAAATGAGCTCTGCACACTCAGCGACTCGTCCTGCAACATCATCGACGTGAGAGAAAGCGAGTTCACCCTGGATCCAAAACCACTCGTCGGTCTGTCCCCGAGGACCGAGTCTAGAAAGTCATAATGTGGAATTCTTTTTGGGACGACCGCTACCACTCCGTCCGAGGTCTCGCTTTTGGTCCCGATAGTCCTTCTTGACTTTTTTTTAATTTGTTGCCAATCTGTTCCACGGTGCGGTAAAAACCAGTGGTTGCCATCTCTTTCTGCAATTGTTGGATAATTGCTTTGGAACGCGTGCTCCCCTCCAGCTTCCTCTGTACCTCTTCGGAAGACCAGATTCCCAGTAGGTAGCTGGTCTCTTCAGTGGACCACTGCTGCTTGTTAAGTTTTTCCATCGTTGTGTACAAACTGGATCAAACGCGGGCTTCTTGTTGTTGTTGATCCCGCCTCAACGTAAGAGTGACGTATGCGGTGCTTTTGCTCTGGGCGGACATTTTTTGGTGCTTGAAATGAACCGGATTCCGGAGCCAAGAGGCTGCTCCGCTGCGGTGTGAAGAGGAAAACCCGGTGCTTTTTAAGCTCCAGCTCCGAACCGGCCCCGAAACACCGATGGTGTGAATGAGGTATTAGTGGAGGAAGACAATTGTGACATCACTTACGCAACTCTGGGATTAGTAGTCTTTGTAGTTGCGCATTTTTCATAGTCTTATATTTCAACAGTTTTACGACAAATTGTGTCGCTTTTGACATGGAAATAATTGTTTAAGATTGACAAACATCATATGTGTAACTCATGGCACTATTCAAACGGGATCGAAATAAGTTTTCTCTCTCCATTGACTTCAATACATTCTTTTTCCGAAATAAGGTCCCATGGACCGGAAGTAGATGGGCGTGACTTCGCCACTCTATAGATGGGAATTGTTTATTGTAAACTGTGAAAAAACCAAAATATGCTTAATTGGGGCTCCTACACTCTTAAAACCACTATGGTTTTTCTCCTGTGTGAACACGAAGATGTGATTTGAGAGCACTTGATCTAGTGAACGTTTTCCCACACTCTTCACACCAGTACGGTTTTTCTCCAGTATGAATACGGTGATGTGATTTGAGAGCACTTGATTGAGTGAAAGTTGTCCCACACTCTTCACAGCTGTACAGTTTTTCTCCAGTATGAATACGATGATGTGTTTTGAGGGCACTTGATGAAGTGAACATTTTCCCACACTCTTCACACCAGTACGGTTTTTCTCCAGTATGGATACGGTGATGATTTTGTAGATCACCTGATGTACTGAAAGTTGTCCCACACTCTTCACAGCTGTATGGTTTTTCTCCTGTGTGAATACGTTGATGTGATTTGAGAGCACTTGATTGAGTGAAGTTGTCCCCACTCTTCACAGCTGTAGGTTTTTCTCCCGTGTGAATACGTTGATGTATTTTGAGATTACCTGATTGAGTGAAAGTTGTCCCACACTCTTCACAGCTGTACGGTTTTTCGCCCGTGTGAATACGTTGATGTATTTTGAGATTACTTGATTGAGTGAAAGTTGTCCCACACTCTTCACACCAGTACGGTTTTTCTCCAGTATGAATACGGTGATGATTTTGTAAATCACCTGATGTATTGAAAGTTGTCCCACACTCTTCACAGCTGTACGGTTTTTCTCCCGTGTGAATACGTTGATGTGATTTGAGAGCATCTGATCTAGTGAAAGTTTTCCCACACTCTATACAGCTGTACGGTTTTTCTCCAGTATGAATACGGTGATGTGATTTGAGAGCACTTGATGTAGTGAACGTTTTCCCACACTCTTCACACCAATACGGTTTTTCTCCAGTGTGAATACGGTGATGTCTTTTGAGAGCACTTGATCTAGTGAAAGTTGTCCCACACTCTTCACAGCTGTACGGTTTTTCTCCAGTATGAATACGCAGGTGGCTCTTTAAATGTCCAGATGTTGTGAAGGATTTGTCACATTGCTGACAGGTGTGACGTCTCTCTCTTCCTTTCGGTTTCTAGAACAGACGGACAGAGAAAGAGAGAAAGTCAATCTAAAAAGCATAAATACACAAGTTAACACAATAAAAACTCACTTAAAGTGGACCTATCATGCTATATTTGAACAATATATTGTAGGGCCATACCTATATAAAGTATATAAATATAGGTTTTTTTTCAAAATACCAAAAAGATCCTGCATTTTAGCCACGCCTCATTTCGCTCTATTTGCTCTTTCCAGCGCTGTTTTTGCAGGGGCTGATTCTGTGAGCTGCAGCTGACCACACCCCCTGTAGGAGAGGGGAGTGTGCTTTGAAATCAGCTGCTGGGCTGCAGCGGGGAGAAAAAAAGATCTCTGTCCACTTTGTTTTATTCTTATAGAAGTAAGAAGAGAAGTAACGGAGCAGAAACCCTCTTTTTTACGCAGCGGTCCAGACAGACATCAAACGGCGACACATATTCAGTGTGCAGTACCTTTGGCATCAGGGCAGGGATATCTAGATACTTTCCAACGTTTGACATAATGAATTGTGCTACTTTTAAAGCAAGCAATGATGTTTTCAAATCTGTAATCAAAAAGCTCCTCAAAAACGCTATCGAAGCAGTTCCTGCCGTTACTACGTTAGTTCAAACGGTAACAACGGACTATTTCTCTTACCGGATGCATGTCAATTTAAATCAAGACAACTATTTTTTAAATCAATAAAATAATTTTCTAAATCCATAAAACCATTAAAATTAATATTGGGAGTCATATCGTTACTTTGTTGAGAATGTGGCCGTGTGATAAGCGGGATAATGTGCAGCGACGCGGTCATTATAAATAACACCTTCATGCAGATCTAGATCACTCCGCTCCGCTCACTGATGTCAGTAAAGTGTTCAAATCTGAATAAGTCTGTATCAGATCCGTTGCAGCCCCTTTTTTAGAGATTTGGGGAGGAAACAAATGAAATGAAAAATAAGCCATGTGCAGTAATATAGAAAATTGAGGATGCAACGCATGGGTATGAATCGTGATATCGAATTGAATCGAACCGTTGACAGGATAATCAAATCGAATCGTGAGACCAGTGAAGATGCACAGCCCTAGTATACAGGAGACAGAGGGAGACGGCATCCTGTCACTGCGAGTCTCAGTATTCTCCGTTCCTCTTGGGTTTTGTTTTTTTGGTCTAATTATTGTCTAAACTTTGTCATGTCTGTATGAAACGTCATTTTGAGTGACCATGCTTTTGATCCTGTGGATTACATTTGCCTTCTGCAGACCATGTCTGGCCATTCAACTTTCCAAGACACACCTGAGTGACAGCACGAACAGGTATGGCGAGGAGCCCCGGCCTCTGCTACAGCCGCGAGGCTATGCTAGAGCTTCGATGCGATCGGCCTCCTACGAATACACCAAGCCATCTGTGCTATTTGTTATTGGATGAAATCCCTCGGGAGCCGCTTAGAAACATCAGGAAAAAGAGATGAGGAAGGAGGGGAGGTGTTCAGAATACGGCGGAGATCAAGCCGGCCACCACTTCCATCCATCATTCTCACAAACCTGTGGTCACAACAACGTGGACACACTAAGGACATACACAAGGTACTGTCATGAATTTCTCGAGGCCTCTTTATTATGTTTCACGGAAAGTTGGCTACAATCTACGATGCCTGAATCTCTCTTTGAAGTACCCGGATTCACCCTTGTTCGAGCAGACAGGGATGCAAACTCCGGGAAAACCAGAGGAGGCGGTATTTGTGTGTATATTAATGATCTGTGGTGCCGATCATACTCAGTAAATGTAAAACCTGCAATCCCAATGTAGAAATTCTCGGCATGACGTTAAGACCCTTTTCTCTGACCAGAGAATTCGGGTGTATTTTACCGTTTGTTGTTTACGTGCCTCCCAGCGGCAGAGGACACTGTGTTCACGAGCTGCAACTCAGCCACCCCGATGCACCGGCAATAGTGCTCGGGACATGAAGCAATGTCGCCTGGAGACTGTGTTACCTGGTGTTTTAGGGATCACAGCAGGAAAGACAATATCCTGGACAAATGCTTTGTTAATGATAAAGGAGCCTATGTGTCTAAATACAGACCACCAATACTGAACTCTGATCATAATGTTGTGAATATGATACCAGTGTATAAGACCAAACTCAAGGGAAGTCAACTAGAAAAGAAAGTAATAAGGACATGGACAAATGAAAGTAGGGAACAGTTGAAAGCCTGTTTTGATTGGACAGATTGGGTCATGTTTCAGGAAGGTTCACTAGATGAAATAACTACTGTTACCAAAGACTATATTAACTTCTGTGTTCCCACTAAAGAAATACAGATATATCCAAGTAATAAATCATATGTGACTAAGGACATTACAATAAGTTATAAAAACCAGGAAAATAGCTTTCAAAAGCAAAGACTATGGAGCACTTGAACAGACAGAGAAAGAACTGAAAGTCTAATTGAGGGAATCAAAACACAGAGAGCTTTTGGGAAATGCTTTTAAAGCCAAAGACCCCAAAAAAGTGTGGGACACCATGAGAACCATGACAGGAATTACCTCTTCAGCTAAACCTATTGTGACTGACAAGACATACTTGATCCATACCATTTGCCTATAAGCAAGGAGGTGGTACTGCTGCTGCTCTGGTTCACATCATCACTAAACATTTAGATTAATGTCACACCTATGCAAGAGCCCTCTTCCTAGACTTCTCAGCAGCAACACAATACAAGCAGACATCTTGGTGTCAAGAATGGCCAAAATGGAAGTAAATCCATACCTGATTTCTGGTATGGATTTACTGGTAATTTAATTTACTGGTATGCCACTTTGCTCACCAGTAGAGAGCAACTTGACCAAACCCTCTTAGCTTCTTTTGATGACTTTACTGAACTGCTGTCTATATGTCATATGAGGAGAGAGCAACTTGACCAAACCCTGTCATCTGCCATCACAACCAATGTAGGGGCCCCCAGGGCTGCGGGAGTTCAGCCGTGCTCTTAGCTTCTTTAAGCTTCTTTTGATGACTTTACTGAACTGCTGTCTATAGTGTGTTTTGACTTTGACCATCTAGTCATTGTTGGTGATTTTAACATCCATGTTGACAACCCCCAGGACAGAGGGGCTAAAGAACTGTTTTGTCCAACTATAGGCCCATCAGTATCTTACCCATAGTATCCAAGGTATTTGAGAAATTGATTGCCAAACAAATCATCAATCATCTCAACAACAGCTCCTTTCCACTGCATCCAATGCAATTTGGATTCAGGCCTAATCACTCAACAGAAACAGCAACATGCTTCTTCGTGGAGAAAGTTAAGGCATCAATGGACAGGGGTGGGGTTGTGGGGGCCGTGTTCCTTGACTTACGGAAAGCTTTTGACACTGTTAATCACAACATCTTATTGCAAAAAATACTCAACTTAAATGTTTCTATAGAATTCACCAACCTCTTTAATTCGTATCTTTCATCCCGCTCCCAATGTGTTCAAATTGAGAACCATAAGTCAAGTGCATTATGTTTGTCAATTGGAGTACCACAGGGCTCTGTATTGGGCCCAATCCTTTTTAGTATTGTTACGGCTGCTGCCTTCCGGGTTGTCTTTATTGTGTTAATCTATTTTGTATGTAAATGAGCAGTGCGATTGCCCTGACGTCATTGGCTGCCATCTCCTGGTCCGCCCCCTGATGGTTGTGATTGGAGCACGCCGGGCCCGACGCACTCCAATCGCAGCGCACAGCCGGCCCGCACCTGCTGGAGATGACTTCAAAGCCTGGGGACAATCATCACTCTGGAGGCTCTGATGTGGGACAGACGCTACTTGATCCTTAGACCTGAACTTGTGTGCCCATCTCCGTGTGATATTGTGTGTTAGCAGTGTCTAGAGTAGCTTAGTTAGAGGTTAGAGTAGTTTAGGATTTTGTGACTGTTGGCTTTAGTTTAGCTGTGTTTTTGTATAGATTATAGGGCTGTTTTCAAGACTGCCTGTATTTTTTATTTTTATTTAAATTGAGATAATACACCCGAAAAAAACCTTTTTATTGATACAAAACTCGACCCAACGCCGTCTGAATTTCTGACATGACATTCCCAGCAGCCTCCACGCACGTGACGTCATTGTTGCCAAACAGTCTCTGGACCAAATATCCCGACTCGGCAGTTTCGGTCACAGGTCACATGTCAGACCACACTTCCACGCTCACCGGTAGGCACCGTCTGGCCATCGGGAGGGCCGAGAGGGTGTGTGTATGTGTGGCCCGAACGAGCGAGAGAGAGACCTTACGTGCACCGAGCACTTGACTTTATGCAGGAAGCCAGACAGTGGGACATTGTAGGAGAAGTCAGCACACTCATGATTGCAGCGACAAGGCAGCTCCCGTTCGAGCATATGCCTTGAGTTGCACATAGCTACACACACACACACACACACAGAGATTTTAATACTGCAATATCTTCGATAGTGTTGTAGCTATATGATTTCAATTTTACTGGCAATTATAAAAAACCTTTGCATTTGATCTTTAACAATAATTGTTTGCAACCAAATGTCTCAAAGACAGTGTGTATGTTCTTCTCCAAGGGCCACAGCATTATAACAGAACAAGATGTTTTCTTTTCTGGAAGGAGACTTCAGGTTGTCTCGGAGTACAAGTACTTGGGAGTACATATTGACACAAACCTCAAATTCAAAACCCATAGCAAAAAGGTGTGCAATAAAGAATTGTAAATTGCAAGACAGTCTTTCTTCTCTGACATCATTGCCAAAAACAAAATCTGTCGACGGTAGCAAACAAGGCACGTGCCTTGTTTGCTACCGTCGACAGACTAACCCCACAGTATCAGTACCCCCCCCCATTCAGAAAATCAGACAAGCAGTCAGTGCCTCTGCATCAGGGACAGCAGATGTGTTGTCCCTGTGTCCACCTAACATCAATTCAAACACCATGACACAGTTCCATCAGATTAATGATAGAAACCTAGAGAACATTATTCAACTTCTGAAGTCCTCCTCCTGCTGCCTTGACATTATTCCAACAGGGTTTTTCCAAGATGTTTTTCCTTGCATGGCCTCAGATCTACTTCACATATACCTCATTCACACCAACGGTGTTTCAGGGCCGGTTCGGAGCTGGAGCTTGAAAAGCACCGGGTTTTCCTGTTCACACCGCAGCGGAGCAGCCTCTTAGCTCCGGAATCCGGTTCTTTTCAAGCACCAAAAGATTTCCGGCCAGAGCAAAAGCACCGCATACGTCACGCTTACATCGAGGCAGGATCAACTCCTGAACAACAAGATAAAGCCAGCGTTTTATCCAGTTTGTACACAACGATGGAGAAACTTAACAAGCAGCAGTAGTCCACTGAAGAGACCAGCTACCTGCTGGGAATCTGGTCTTCCGAAGAGGTACAGAGGAAGCTGGAGCACAATCGGCCATTATTGTTGTTGTCGGTGTGAGCTGTGAGGGGTTTCCTCGCGGTTTGGCTTTAAGAAGCAGGCACGCAAACGGTTACATCATGACGCAAACGATGACGCAATGAGGCAGCACCAGTCAGACTCTGGTCGGTGTGAAAAGAGCCAGAGCTAAACCGAAGAACCGGTTCTGAACCTGAAAAGCTCTAGCACGGAGCTTGAACAGGAGTTGCGTTGGTGTGAATGAGTTAATAGTAAACAAGTCTCTTTCACTCAGGTGTTTTTCCACAGGCTATGAAAACTGCAGTCATTAAACCGCTCTTAAAAAAAGAATAATCTAGACGCTTCAGTAATGAACATTTACAGCCCCATATCAAACCTCCCATTTCTAGGAAAATCAATGAAAAAGTAGTTTTTCAACAGTTCAGTAATTTCTTGCATTTAAATAACTGGAACGCATTTCAACTGCAGGGCCTCACACGGCTTAGTACGGTATAGTTAGGCCTTGGTAGGCCAGGCTCACTTTATGCTGTGTTTCCAATACAGTTTAGGAACTGCGGCAGTAACTATAGTAACGCAGTGTAGGCGGAGCCGTGACGTCATCTTCAATGTGTGTCACGACCCGATCTGCAGTGTGCATGTGCGAGATGGTCCGCCATATTGGACAACTCCGGGCGGCAACCCAAGATGGACACTTGACACAGTGGCTTTTAGCAAAGCTCAAAAAGAAAACTCGAGAGAGATGAGTTATTGTTATTACAACGTGACATCACTATTATTTAACAACTCTTTTTGTTGGGTCATTTTATTGGGTTGTCAGAATAAGTGAGAAATGGATGTAACTTCTGTTGGACATCTATCATACATACTGAAGAAATATTGACTGAATATATGCAATATGTATGGCATTCATAATTTATATCCAATTACATTAACTGTGAATGTCCTTCATTTTATTTCAAATAACAAAATATTTTAATAAAGATATTTGAGACGTTTATGACTCGCGCATGCACGATGCAAATCGGGCAGCCGTCTAGACGTCAAATGTCCTATTAGAGTTGCCGTATGGAGTTGTCAAATATGGCGGACCTTCTCGCACATGCTCACTGCAGATAGGGCAGGGCTGCAGATCGGGTAGTGACAATGTGAACCACAAAACCAACATCAGCCGTTAGCTGTTCGCCCTCAGAGCTCACAGCTCCTCAGATCTGTTCAGAAACTAGACAGAAGTTAAACAAGTACAAACCACAGACTGTCTGTGTCATGGCGAATACAGTCGCTGCTTTATTTATGTCTGTATAGGGCGTTCCGAGCTGAATAAGGGCGTCAAATGAAGGCAAGACGCCCGCCTGGCGGAAACGCTGGAATTAGGAATATCTTGTGATGAAGTGCACACTGACCTGAGCTCCAGGGAACTCCTTCTCCTCCATGCTGCTCATCAGCTGTCCTGATGAAGACCACAGAGCTGCTTCATTATTAATATAATACAAAGAGTTTATTCAATGATATGTTCTATTTCTAGATGCTTATATCAGGGTTCATACACTTTTTCACCAATGAGTTTCAATGACTTTTCCATGACTTCTCAATGACCTTTACCTCATTTTCCATGACCAAAAGAAAATTACGACTGAAAATGGTTTATTTTAACATGGAACAGGAAAATAAGGTCTGCATATGAAACATGTTGTGCCTAAACTAAAATCTAAAATAAGTCCAATAGTAGGCTTACTAGCTTCTACACGCTAAAGCAACTGTAGTCAGGGATGCAAACTTATCAGGTATGAAAAAGGTGACAAGGATCCGAGCCCCCGACCCCATGGAATATCGGTTTAGGAATAACAGAGGATTTTAGCTGTCAGAACAACTAAAGCAGCAGGTAATAATAACAGAAACGCCAAAGAGTCACATCTAATAGAAATATATAAAGGCATTTATTTTAATTGTGTAGCAGTCAGTTTATAATTCTGGCAGCACTGTTGAGCATTTTGAAAATGTATTTTCATGCCTCTGTGCAAGGCTTTGTCTTTCTATCTTTATAGCCACTGGTGTAAAGTAACTAAGTTCATAAACTCAACAAGTACTATACGTGGGTACAATTTTGAGATACATATTTCAATGTTTTGCTACTGTGTACTTTCACTCCTCTACAGTTCAGAGGTACATGGTGTACTTCTCCTCCACTGCATGTATTCAATACCTTTAGTTACTTCACAGATCTGGATGAATGATGTGAAATCTAATCAAGTCTTAAATCTTTAGTTCCACCTGGAGTGAATCCACCAGCTACCCTGCAGTCTACAAAGTACTTCAGACTAGCTGCTCCTCCACCAGCTACCCTGCAGTCTACAAAGTACTTCAGACTAGCTGCACCTTTACCAGCTTTGAGAACACTTTCATGATCAATCATTATAAAACATATCGTATCTATTATTCTGAAATGGACCAATCTGCACAATGACTATTTTTACTGTCGCTACTTTCACTATATTTTGATGAGAATACTTTTCTACTTTCACTTGAGGAACATTTTGAATGCAGGACCTTTACTGTAACAGAGTATTCCTACACTCTGGTACTTCTACTTTTACTCAAGTACAAGATCTGAGTACTTCTACTTTTACTAAAGTACAAGATCTGAGTACTTCTACTTTTACTCAAGTACAAGATCTGAGTACTTCTACTTTTACTCAAGTACAAGATCTGAGTACTTCTACTTTTACTAAAGTACAAGATCTGAGTACTTCTACTTTTACTAAAGTACAAGATCTGAGTACTTCTACTTTTACTAAAGTACAAGATTTGAGTACTTCTACTTTTACTCAAGTACAAGATCTGAGTACTTCTACTTTTACTCAATTACAAGATCTGAGTACTTCTACTTTTACTCAAGTACAATATCTGAGTACTTCTACTTTTAATCAAGTACTAGATCTGAGTACTTACTTCTACTGTTACTCAAGAACAAGACCTGAGTACTTCTACTTTTATTCTAGTACAATATCTATCCTTATACCACCTCTGTTTATGGCCTACTGTATGAAAAAAACGATTAGAAAACGAAGGCTAAAGCTAACGTTAGCAGATAGTGACAATGCTTGCTAGCTAGCTCAACGATTCCTTAAATAATATTGCGACAGAAAAACGTTTCAGTTCACATCACGCTCTGCCGCTCTGCTCTGAACACCTGAACGGCCCGTTCTAACAGCTGTTCACCAGCGGTGCAGTCTGTGCCACAGTGACTCCGCAGTTTACGAACGCACCGTAGATAATGTAGCTGAACCTCATGCCGGAGCAGCAGAGCTCAGCCGACAGGCAGGAAGACTCGAGCACACAGCTCGCGCTTCATATATTAAAAATTAACGCCATGCGCGTAATGATGGCACATAACAGCTCGCGACCGCAGATTATTTCGGCGATTACATACAATGTAAATTAAAATTTGACGCAACTTGAGTTACATTTCCATGACTTTGGGAAAAATATTGTTTTCCATAACTTTTCCAGGGCCTGGAATTTGCATTTTGAAATTCCATGACTTTTCCAGGTTTTCAATGACCGTACGAACCCTGTTATATGTAGTGTTTTATCACACCACGTGCAGTGCCTTGTCTCATCTATGCTACTGTGACGTAAACATGGTCCAAATTGATCCATTTATTCAATGTGATGCTAAGCAGAGGAGAACATGATAGAAAGGTCAGATAGTTATTAACCTTACATGCAAATTACTTTAACCATTACGATAAAAAGTTGGTTTTCTGTGTAAATTATTATTAATATAATACAAATATTTAGATATAATTCATCATAATCTGTGTAGCAACTTACATTCTAACTTACAGCTCACAGTTAGTTCACTTTTATTTCATCAAAATGACTTTATTCACATAGAAAGTGACATTAATGGTTGTTTGAACCACGGTTATAACGCTATCCGTGTGAAACTATCACTAAGTTAACACAGAAAGCAAACATTAGCTAGTGAGACCGTTTAATGTACTCCATGTATACAGTATTTTCTGTATATTGTGTATTCTTTAGATACTCTAGTGATATGTGTCCTGTGTGTATACTTGCTGCTAATGCTTCATTTGTATTATCTTATTGCATCTTTTAAATATGTTTAACTCGTGTAATGCCTGAAAACACTTCTGCTGTGACACATTCATTTCCCAGTTTAAGATAAATCATTATTTAAATAAAGTATATCTATTTATCTAATGAGCTAAACCGTCGCTTAGCTTAGCGTTAGCTGCTAACTGAAGAACCCCATTCATTTCAATGGGAAAAATGCTACGTCACTGTGAATGTCGATGCTAATAAGCTAGTTAGCATACATTTAAAACCATATCTATGGTAAAGAGCACCAACACAACAACTCAAACCGTCTTAAAGACAACTGGTGTAATAAATAACTAACATAAAGTCAGCTGAGCATTACAAATCAACCGAACTGGAATAATAACTGTAGCTGTTAGCCGATAGCTTTCAGACTTTGGCTGTTAGACTTTATTTAAAGATAGTTTGAGACTGTTGTGTTAAATAAGATAACTTCTGATTCGTGATTAACTGTAAGCTAACAGGTGTAAATACACGTAATGAAACCTCTGCATCTGTTTAATCCACTCACCTCTTCTTTTGTTCTTTTGTTCTTCTGCTTCTTCTTCTTCTGCATCTTCTTCTTCTTCTGCTTCTTTCGTGTTTATTAGCGGTTGGCAAACCAGCTTGTAGGTGCATTACCGCCACCAACTGGACTGGAGGGTGGACAAGAGACTATGCAGAAAAAAATTAAACAAAAGAAACAAAACAAAGAACCAAAACTCTAGATTATTTTAAAAGTATCAATTTCTCTTAGAAACGTAATAATCTCTCAATATATATTGCCTGATGTTTTCCCTAACAGCCCTGATAGCGACAAGTCATGGCATGTTGCTTTCTTCAGTGTCTGGAAAAGCACATTTCTCTGAGTACTATATTTCCTGCAAAGCAGTAAAACATGCTCAGCAGTTTCTGGCTGGCTGCAGTGTACACACTTTCCGGTTGGATGCTTTCCTATTATACTTAAAGTATGGAGACAAGACAAAAAGACAAGACGAGAAATGACATGTTCCTCCCTTCTTTTAAACCCCACCTTCCTTCCACCCCCCACATACCTTTGAATGTTATAAAGATGTCTTCCTGTATCACTAAGGTCCCAATGATCTTGCCATGTTGTTTGTGCATATTTCTGAATGAACGTTTGAACCTCCACTTTGCTGAGTGGAACTTCTATGTCGATGTTCATACTTCTGAGTGTCTGTTTGGCCAGAATATCCACCTGTTCATTACCCTCCACACCAACATGAGCAGGAACCCAGAGGAAACGAGTTGCTATGCCTTTGATTTGCATTTGATATACAATTAGAAATATTTCATTTATTATGTCCGTTCTAGATGAAGATCTGCCTGATCGTATACTCGATAATGCTGAAAAGCTGTCAGATGCAATTACACTGTTATGTATTTCTTTCTCCTCTATCCATTTCAATGACAGCACCAATGCCAACAACTCTGTGGTGTATACTGACACATGGTCTGTTACCCTTTTCTCTATATGTGTATTACTCACTGGGATATACACTGCTGCCCCTGCACGCCCTGCCTCTGGATCTTTGGAGCCATCTGTAACTATGATTGTTGAGTCTGAGTGATATCTTGCAAAGTGATTCCGGACTATGCGCCATACTGGTAGATCTTTCTTTTCCTTTAACTCCTCTCGTATATTGAGGTCTGCACTTGGCAATGGGAACAACCAGGGTGGAATGGACCAGATTGGAGCTGTGGGGCAATACTGTATTTGATTCAAACCTATACTTGCTGCTTTAACATCGCCAATGCATCCAACACTTGTTAAATGTGACTCACTGTGCTCCCAGCAGTCTTTCAAGATACTTTTCTCAGGATGACTATCACTGTGCCCCTGAAGGTTTACCCAGAATGCAACATTAACTTCACTCTTCTTATCCTTAAAGGCATTTCTCCCATTTCCACCTGCATTGCTGATACTGGAGATGTTTTAAAAGCTCCACTACATATTCTCAGGGCCTGAGCTTGTAGGACATCCAGCTTTTTAAGGTTAGATTCTGCTGCTGCCATGAACGCTACACACCCATCATCGAATACAGGTCTCATGAGCGCCCAATATATATTCAGAGGTGATGACCTACTCGCTCCCCACTCCTGCCCCGCCAAACACCGAAGTACATTGTTGACCTTTTTACATTTATTTTGAACTTTTCCTATATGACTGCTCCATGTTAGCTTTCCGTCAAACCAACACCAAGACATCTTATTGTATTAACCCTGTTCAAGAGGTTGCTCATACAATTTTAACGATAGAGGAGCAATGTTATGCCGTTTTGTAAAACAAATGACCTGCGTCTTAGCTACTGACAGTTTGAATCGCCATTTATTTGTCCATTTCTCCACTTCAACTATTGCAGCTTGTATTTTCTTTCCAACATGTGCTACATTGCGGCCTTTTGCCCACAAAGCCCCATCATCTGCAGACAAAGATTTCCCCACACTTGGATGAACTTGATTAAAGATGTCATGCATCATTATATTGAACAGCAACGGACTACACACACTACCTTGCGGAGTACCATTTTCCACAGCATAAACACTTGAATATTCTGCACCTACTCTTACTTGTATTTTCCTGTCCAGTAAAACATTCATAACCCAATGATATGCTTTACCACCAATTCCCAATGATTTGAACTTGATTGGTAGTCCTTCCTTCCAGAGCATGTCATAAGCCTTTTCAACATCAAAGAAGACTGCAGTCACTACTTCCTTGTTGGTCTGTGCTTTCCTGATGTCTGATTCACAGCACAATATAGAATCCATTGTGTTCCGACCCCTCTGGAACCCACTTTGATATGGGGACAACAGAGCTTTACTCTCTAAGATATACGTTAACCTTTCTGTAACCGTTCTCTCCATGATTTTGCATAAATGAGATGTCAGGGCAATAGGCCTGGAGCTAGATGGATCTGAAGGGTCTTTTCCTGGCTTCAGGATGGATCCTGTCCCCTTTATTGTATTACGGAGAGCAATGTGAGCGTCCATTCCCATTGGATAATGGAGGATTTTACACCCGGAAGTAAGTATTCTCTTTACTGTCGATTGATTTTACAGTGATATCTGCACTACTCATCAACTCAAACACACCAGATTATCCTTGTTGATTACACAACATTGGTTGGTTTAAATTGTATGCCATGCTTTTGTAATTTTCCCCTTCGATTCGGAAAAACAAATATGTGTTCAGTTTAGGATGGCCGAAGACACTACACTACCCAGAATCCTCAGCTATTGGTCCGCGTTGCCTCAAGCTCTGTGATTGGTTGACCTCCAACTGCATTCCATATGAAAAAAACGTTTCGTAAAATACCAATCATACTTTATTCAGCAGTGCTTGCTTTACTCTTTGAAAGTCATCACATGAATGCATTGTAAACATTACACATCTGTCGTAGTTCTTTATTTATCTACAGAGATCTCTCTCTCTCTCTCAGGCTGTGAGCACTCAGTCTGTACTTTGTCAGCTCCTTCCTGTGTGTAATATCAGTCACTGTGCTCAGGTAGGCTGCCACAGTATACTGTCTCTTTCGGGCCAGATAGCATTGCATTTCACTTTGTGTTCTGGATCTAGTGTTCCAATGAGTGAGGTAGTTCTGTGTGTGTGTTGTTATAGTCTGGTTGACTCTAATAGATGTGGGCTCAGCCCTGATCACAGTGTGAACCGGTTTGTGAACAGAGTGTCAGGACCAGCTGAGAGAAGGGACTCTTGTTCATCTCTTGGTGCTGCAGGGCTTTGTGGTGGTAGGAGTGGGGCTCACTTTCTTTTAGATGTAGCCAATATGTAATTGATCGTTTCTGGATTTGTATTAATAATGGAAATGTGCCTAATTCCACACTGCAGGCGTTGTTAGTTGTTCTCCTGTGAACCTGGAGGATGCGTTTGCAAAACTCATTGTGAGCATTTTCTATTGGATGATTTTCCCATTTTTCAAATGTTTGGTTTGTGTGTGGGCCCCGCACTTCGCTTCCATCGAGTAGGACGGGTTGTATTACTGATTGAAGTCATTTAAGCCAAATTGGAATTTGAATGTGGATTAGTCTTTTTATTGCATAAAACGCCCTGCGTGCTTTCTCTCTCAGTTCCTTCACAGCTTGATTAAAGCTTCCAGTGGAACTTATTTTCAGGCCTAAATAATAATATTCTGAACAATTTTCTATTGTCTGTGTCCCAATTGTAAAGTCAGTGTTGTTTGCCTGACATCTGGGTCTTTGTTGAAATATCATTGTTTGTGTCTTTGTGATGTTGATTGCCATGGCCCAGGTCTGACAGTCACCTTCCAGTATATTTAAACTCTGTTGAAGTCCTTCTTCTGTGGGGCTTAACAGGATGAGACCATCTGCACACAGCAGGAACCTGATCCCTGTGTTGTGGAGAGTGAGCCCAGGTGCTGTGGACTGCTCTAAGATGGTGGCCAGTTCGTTAATGTAGATGTTGAACAGGGCCGGTGATAAACAGCATCCTTGTCTTACTCCCCGTTCTTGAGAAATGAAGGTGGTTCTCTTGTGTCCGATCTTGATGCTGCACATGTTGTTTGTGTATATAGATTTGATTAGGTCAAATGTTTTCCCCCCTATACCGCTTTGAAGTAGTTTGTTGAATAGACCAACGTGCCAAATCGAGTCAAATGCTTTTTGGAAATCGATGAAACAGGCAAATATTTTGCTTTTATATTTATTAACATATTTGTCAGTTAGTGTGTGTAGGGTGTGAATGTGTTCTGATGTGCGGTGATTTGGTAAGAATCCAATCTGGCTTTTGCTCAGGACATTGTGTTTCGTAAGGAAGTCTATAAGCCGGGAGTTCATAATACTACAGAAGACCTTCCCCAGGTTACTGTTCACACAAATGTCTCTGTAATTATTAGGGTCAGGGAAGTACCCTACAATCAGCATCAAATGTAATAGTTTGAGTTTAGCCAATTTGATCTTTTTACTCGAGTGTTTTAGCATCTCGTTCAATATGCCGTCAAGCCCACTTGCTTTTTTTGGTTTTTAGGTTAATCAACTTTTTGTCCAGTTCCTGTTCAGTCGTTAGAAAGTCCAAAGGGTTCTGGGAGTCCTTGATGACCAGTTCCTGTTCAGTCGTTAGAAAGTCCAAAGGGTTCTGGGAGTCCTTGATGACCAGTTCCTGTTCAGTCGTTAGAAAGTCCAAAGGGTTCTGGGAGTCCTTGATGACCAGTTCCTGTTCAGTCGTTAGAAAGTCCAAAGGGTTCTGGGAGTCCTTGATGACCAGTTCCTGTTCAGTCGTTAGAAAGTCCAAAGGGTTCTGGGAGTCCTTGATGACCAGTTATAATCTGTTGAGCTGTTCAGTTCTTTGTGTTTGTTCTGAGTCAGAGTTGAGAGGAATGCTACAGATGTTTGAAGTGATCGGTCCAGATGTCTCCATTCTGTATCACTGGGTCATCGTGTTTACTTTTATTTAGATTTTTCCAATTTTCCCAGAATCTGTTTGTGTTTAAAGAATCCTCGATGATTGTTGGTTGTTTTTGTGTGTACTGAGCCTTCTTGGTTTTGATTGTACGTTTGTATTGTTTGAGCATGTGGCAGCAAAGGAGGCGTACGTCTGCGTTGCTAGGATCTCTATGTTTTTGGTTCGATATGTTCCTAAGTTCTTTCCTTTTTTGTTGGCATTCTTCATCAAACCAGTTGATTTCTTTTTGTTTTGGGGGCTTGTTGCTGCATTTCTTCAGTTGGGATGTATGAGCTGTTCTCATGAAGATGTGGTTCATTGTTCTGACTGCCAGGTCTATGCCTTCTTTATCGTGGTCATATGTGGTGTCCAGAGAGCTGTCTGAGAGTCTTTGAATGTGTTTGTTTCAATAGCTTTCTGGAACTCTTGTGCACTGTCTCGAGCCCATTTGTATTTTCTTTTAATGTTAAACAGGTTATTGGGTTCAGATTGTGGACGGTTAGTTTCTGTTATTTTCATGAACACAGTCATTTGGCTGTGATCAGATAGAGGTGTTAGAGGTTTGACTATAAATGAACTGAGAGAGAGCGGGTCCAGATCAGTTATAATGTAATCTACGGTACTCGTGCCAAGAGACGAGCAGAAGGTGGGTCTTCCCAAAGAGTCGCCTCTAAACCTATCGTTAACAATGTACAGACCGAGGCTTTGACAGAGTTGGAGCAGGTCTTTCCCATTCTTGTTTATCTGAGGGTCAGAATTATGACGAGGGAGATTTGTGGTGTTGCAGGAAAGTTTTGTCCAAATATATGTTTGTTACCACTCTCTGAGTTTGAGTCTGGATAGGTTCCAGTACGTGCGTTGAGGTCTCCACAGATCCACACTTTTCCTTGGGCCTGAAATCTGCAGATTTGGGTGAGGAGGTGTGGTAATGTTTCCTCGCTGTAGTAAGGAGAGTCACTCTGAGGAACATATATTGTACATAAAAACAAATCATTTTCTGTACATGTGATGCTTTTGGATATTTTATTCCAGATGCGGGAGGGCTCGGTTTTTATTATTGTTATGTATTTTGAGAGTTCGAATTTGTGCCAAATTATAATGCCTCCTGAGTCTCTCCTTTTTTTAATTGCTGATTACATTTTAAAAATGAGATAAACGGGTGTGTGTGTGTGTTAAGTTAAGTCTTATACGACCTGACTCATCAGTGTGGTGCATATAAGGCTAAGGAGGTGTGTGATCTCTCCCAGGTCGATGTTTGGTGGGGTCTTCAGTGCAGTGGCGTAGCTTTTCTGAGCTGGTTGCTGAAACGGGGGGCAGGGCTGATATCCTGGTGTGGGCCTTGAGTTTATTGGAGTGGTGCTGGTCTGTCTTGCTTGTATGGCTCTGGTTCTGGGTGGGTGTCTCTGAAGGTGAGGTAATAATGGTGGAGGGGGGTAGGGGCCTGATCCAAGGGGATATCTGCGATATTCTCTTGCAGGTGGTGATAGGGGTGGTCCAGTTATATGCTGGCTAGCTCGTCCGCGGCTAACAGAGGCTCCGCCCTGGCTTCATCCTAAGGCCACATCTTTAAGTGTCTTAGCAAAGACTTTTACAATGTCCTTACGGAGGTGAACGTGGTCATGGAGGCTGTGAATGCCGAGGGTGGGGTGATGTGCCAGGTGGACATTGGGCATTACAGCACATCCTCTGGAGATCTCCGAATTGATCCTATGGATAGTGAGAGGGTAGAAATCTCTTCTGGGCAGGATTGTGGAGACAGTTATTTTAGAGTTTGGGAGACTCTGCGTAGCCTTTAGCGCCACTTTCGTCAAAGATTCAGCTACTCTCTCTTGCTCTATACGAAGGTTGTTAGTTCCTGTGTGCACAAATGATGTGGCTTGGTTCTCCCAGTTTGGCCTTTGTGAGAACATCAAGTGCATTATCTGTTCTTGGGCACCATATTTTTTTAACTTTTTGTCCGGGAAAGAGTTGTTCTTCATCGAAGAATATTCCACTTGAGCCAATAAGAATTATTACTTCAGCATCAGTCACTTCTGTGTCGGTTGTTATTTTGATTGTGGAAGGAGGAATATTGTCTGGCTGGTAGCTGGTAGATGGTTGTGGCTCATGCTGGGGCGCTGGGCCATTGGTGAATGGTTTCAATATGGGGTTTGGTGAGGTTTTACTGGATGATGGTTGCTGGAGCAGGAGGCTGCTGGTTGGAGGCCTTGGCTCAGTGAGTTGTGTGTTACTCGTGGCAGGTTGGGGTCGCTGCAGTGCTGTGGCTGTGAGGCTCTGGAGTTGCTCTTTCAGGCTCAGGGTGATTTGATGTTTTAGGTGCAACTCCTACTGCTGTTATTTCTTTCTTTAGAATGTCCCTGTCCTCCTGTAGGACAGTCACTTCTCCTCTTAGTTGTTGTATTGGTGTTTTTAATTATTTCTTTAACTGGCAGAGTTCATCCTTAATCTGCTGAAATGATTCACTGGATGTTGAGTGAGAAAGTTTTTCTCTCATTTTCACTATCTCTAGCTCCTGTAGAGATAGACTCTCTCTGAGAAGGGTCATTGTTCCCTGTAGCTTGTCTTCAGGCTGCAGCTGGAGAGGGGTCTGCCTGCAGACCTCCACTCTCAGGACAGTTCCGGTCCAGACCTCCACTCTCAGGACACCTCCACTGTCAGTACAGGAAGTGCATGCTAAGAATTCCAAAAAAAATCACCACTATCAGTACAGTGCCACTTTCCAAACAGGAAATGCACGCAAATACAAAATAAAATCGGATCGTGACACTTATTATGTATATATCTATAGATATATAGATATATATACGGACACCTTGTATTGTAGTTACTATCAGTACAACCGCAGCGCCACTTTCCGAACAGGAAATGCACGCAAATACAAAATAAAATAGTACTGACACTTATTATATAAATAAAGTATATATAGATATATATGTGTAAATGTTTTTGGTCAAACATTTATTAGTTTCACATTTGCATTGATGTAATCAATCATTTTTATGATTTAATTTAATAAAAAAACACATTTCTTGGAGGTGCTTTGGCAATCCTGGGGGGTGCTTCAGCGCCGCCCCTGTCTCTACCTCCTGTAGAGATAGACTCTCTCTGAGAAGGGTCACTGTGCCCTGCAAATTGTCTTCAGGCTGCAGCTCTGCTCCTCTCTGAGAAGGGTCACTGTGCCCTGCAGTTGTCTTCAGGCTGCAGCAGTCTCTCTGAGACCTGGGAAATGCTGCTAGCTTTCTCTTTGTTTTGTGTCTTTGTTAGTGCCTTAATAATAAGGAAATGTTCTTGGACTAAGGTCAGACCTCACACCCAGCCGCCGGAAGTTGATAGACGCCATCTTGTGCACAGAGCCTGATCACAAGATGGCGAAATACCGAGAGGAGGAGAAGGACAAAAGAAGAGGTGAGTGGATTAAACACATGCAGGGGTTTCATTAAGTGTATTTACACCTCTTAGCTTACAGTTAATCACGAATCAGAAGTTATCTTATTTAACACAACAGCTGTAATCTTGGAAGAAAGAAACTCACAACATTTTTTTAAATGTGCGACAAAAATAGTCTCAAACTATCTTTAAATAAAGTCTAACAGCTAAAGTCTAACAGCTAAAGTCTAACAGCTAAAGTCGGAAAGCTAACAGCTACAGTTATTATTCCAGTTCGGCTCTGGGGAGTAACAGTTGATTTGTAATGCTCAGCTGACTTTATGTTAGTTATTTATTACACCAGTTGTCTTTAAGACGGTTTGAGTTGTTGTGTTGGTGCTCTTTACCATAGATATGATTTTAAATGTATGCTAACTAATTTATTAGCATCCCCATTCACCGCGACGTAGCATTTTTCCCATTGAAATGAATGGGGTTCTTCAGTTAGCAGCTAACGCTATAGATATAGAGATATACTTTATTTAAATAATGATTTATCTTAAACTGGGAAATGAATGTGTCACAGCAGAAGTGTTTTCAGGCATGACACGAGTTAAACATATTTAAAAGATGCAATAAGATAATAAAAATGAAGCATTGGCAGCAAGTATACACACAGGACACATCACTAGAGTATCTGAAGAATACACAATATACAGAAAATACTGTATAGGTACATGGAGTACATTAAACAGTCTCACAAGCTAATGTTTGCTTTGTGTTAACTTAGTGATAGTTTCACACGGATAGCGTTATAACCGTGTTTCAAACAACCATTAATGTCACTTTCTATGTGAATAAAGTCATTTTAATGAAATAAAAGTTAACAAACTGTGAGCTGTAAATTAGAATGTAAGTTGCTACACAGTTTATGATGAATTATATCTAAATATTTGTATTATATTAATAATAATTTCCACAGAAAACCAACTTGTTATCGTAATGGTTAAAGTAATTTTCATGTAATGTTAATAACTATCTGACCTTTCTATCATGTTCTCCTCTGCTTAGCATCACATTGACTAAACGGATCAATTTGGACCATGTTTACGTCACAGCAGCATAGATGAGACAAGGCACTGCACGTGGTGTGATAAAACACTACATATATGCATCCAGAAATAGAACATATCATTGAATAAACTCTTTGAATTCCTCCTCTTCACTGCTGACAGTTTATGATGAATTATATCTAAATATTTGTATTATATTAATAATGAAGCAGCTCTGTGGTCTTCATCAGGACAGCTGATGAGCAGCATGGAGGAGAAGAAGGAGACCCCTGGAGCTCAGGTCAGTGTTCACTTCATCACAATATGGATTCAGACTACAAGCTTCTTCCTTCGGGCCGGAGGTTACTTGTCCCAAGGAGTAGAACGAAGCGGTATAGAAACAGTTTTATCCCAGCAGCTATTGCACACATTAACACATCATAGGAGCGTCACACAGATGCCTATTTTAATTGATTTATTTAATTTAGAATTGTGAATTTTGAATGTCCATGTTTATACTAGTGTTTTCCTTCTTAAAATGTTTTTTAAATATTTTTGAGATTTGGTTGAGCAGGGTATACTTGTACTTTTACAAGTCTTTTATTAGAGATGTGTCTGTTGTTTGTGTTTGTTTTTAGTGTCAGGATGGAACCCTTGTATTTTTCTCTGCAAACAGAATCTACCTACGGGTACAAATAAATAACCTGAACCTGAACCTGAATATATTCCTAATTCCAGCGTTTCCGCCAGGCGGGCATCTTGCCTTAATTTGACGCCCTTATTCAGCTCGGAACGCCCTCTACAGACATAAATAAACCAGCGACTGTATTCGCCATGACACGGACAGTCTGTGGTTTGTACTTGTTTAACTTCTGTCTAGTTTCTGAACAGATCTGAGGAGCTGTGAGCTCTGAGGGCTAACAGCTAACGGCTGATGTTGGTTTTGTGGTTCACATTGTCACTACCCGATCTTCAGCCCTGCCCTATCTGCAGTGCGCATGTGCGAGAAGGTCCGCCATATTTGACAACTCCATACGGCAACTCTAATAGGACATTTGACATCTAGACGGCTGCCCGATTTGTATCGTGCATTTGCATCAGTCATAAACGTCTCAAATATCTTTATTAAAAAAAAATTTCTCATTTGAAATACAATGAAGGACATTCACAGTTAATGTAATTAGATATAAATTATGAATGCCATACATATTGCATACATTCAGTCAATATTTCTTCAGTATGTATGATAGCTGTCTAACAGAAGTTACATCCATTTCTCACTTATTCTGACAATGTACTTAACCCAATAAAATGACCCAATAAAAGGATTTGTACTTAACCCAATATGTCCTATTAGAGTTGCCGTATGGAGTTGTCAAATATGGCGGAGCATCTCGCACATGCGCACTGCAGATGGGGCAGGGCTGCAGATCGGGTAGTGACACACAAAAATAAAAAAAAATAACATGTGTTGGTAAATATGAACACACCACTCACATATTTAAAAAAAACTCAATCTATTCAAATGTGTTGATATAGTTACATTGCATTTAGCTAACGCTTTTATCCAAAGCGACTTACATTAAGTACATTCGACCAGGAAGACACAACCTTGAAGAAAAAAGAATCATATAAGTACATCAGGTTTCATAGAGCCAAACATTTCAAGTGCTACACAACTGGCTATAGATAAGCCAGTCCTTTATTAGTATATAAGTGCTCTGTTAGCAGTTCTTTGTTAGTAATTCTATCGCTCGAAGTGGAGTCGAAAGAGATGAGTTTTCAGTCTGGAAGGTGTGTAAGCTTTCTGCTGTCCTGATGTCAATGGGGAGCTCATTCCACCAACTTGGAGCCAGGATAGCAAACCCACGTGTTTTTGCTGATGGGAACTTGGGTGCCCCTCGTAGCGAGTCGTTTGGCTGATGCAGAGCGGAGTGCACGCGCTGGGGTGTACAGTTTAACCATGTCCTGGATGTAGGAAGGGCCAGATCCATTCGCAGCATGGTACGCAAGTACCAGTGTCTTGAAGTGGATTCTAGCAGTTATTGGAAGCCAGTGAAAGGAGCGGAGGAGCAGCGTAGTGTGGGAACATTTAGGAAGGTTGAAGACCAGACGAGCCACTGCATTCTGGATGAGCTGCAGAGGTCCGATGGCACATGCAGGTAGACCAGCCAGGAGGGAGTTGCAGTAGTCTAGGCGTGACATGACGATAGCCTGGACCAGAACCTGCATGGCTTTCTGGGTCAGCTGGGGACGCATCCTCCTGATGTTGTAAAGCGTGTATCTGCAGCAGCGGGTTGTAGCAGCGATGTTTGCAGTGAAGGACAGGTTGTTATCTAGGGTCACGCCCAGAATCCTTGCAGTCTGAGTCGGGGAAACAACAGAGGTGCCGATGTTGATAGTCAGGTCAAGAGTGGGACAATCTTTTCCCTCTGAATGCAGCAGACAGGTCCAACAGGATGATGACAGAGGAGAGGGAGGCTGCTTTAGCCCTGTGCAGTTCCTCAGTGACAGCAAGGAGGGCAGTTTCTGTGGAGTGACCTGCCTTGAAACCAGACGGGTGCGGATGCAGAAGGTTGTTCTGATGGACATAACAGGAGAGTTGTTTAAAGACAGCGCGTTCAAGTGTTTTAGACAGGAATGGGAGTAGAGAGACAGGCCTGTAGTTTATAACATCAGACGGGTTGAGAGTGGGTTTCTTTAGGAGAGGGTTTACTCTTGCCTCCTTGAGACTGTTTGGAAAGTGACCAGAAGTTAGAGAAGTGTTGAAATGGGTGAGAAACGGTAGAATATCAGGAGCAATAGTCTGAAGGAGGTTTGAGGGGATAGGGTGGTAGGGCGGGCAGAGGTAATGAGGGTAAGAACCTCACTTGAAGAGAGAAGGGAGAAGGAGGTTAGTGTGCGGGTGGAAGGAGGGTCTGGTGACCCAGCGGTGAGTGGAGGTAAGTCAGAAAAAGAAGAATATCATCAACCTTTTTTTCAAAGTGGTTAACAAAGTCGCTTGACAGAAGGGAGAAGGAGCTTTGGGAGGGTCCAAGAGGGTGGAGAAGATTGAAAATAGTTTTTTGTGATTGGAATAAGAAGATCGGATCTTATCTTGAAAGAAAGTGCTTTTTGCCTGAGAGATCGAAGCAGAGAAAGAGGAGAGCCTGATAGGTTAGGAGGTCGTCATGGTGTTTGGATTTCCACCGTTTCCGCTCTGCTGCCCGAAGGACGGTTCTATTAGCACGCAGTGCGTCATTTAGCCAGGGAGCAGGAGGGGACTGACGAGCCTGCCGAGATGTGAGAGGACAGAGAGAGTCCAGAGAGGATGAGAGAGGAGAGTTTCTGCAGCAGAGTTTGGAGGCAGGAGTTGGAACGAGTCAGAGGAAGGGAGGGCTGAGAGCACCGATGAGGCAAAGATTGAGGGGGAGAGGGAACGAAGGTTACGGCGGACAGGTGCATGATGAGAAGAGATTAGTTTGTTATGTTTGGAAAGGGGTAGAGAGAATGAAATGAAGAAGTGATCGGGTGTGTGGAGCGGGTTTACAGAGAGGTTAGAAGTAGCGCAGTTCCTTGAGAATATGAGATCAAGGACATTGCCAGCTTTATGAGTTGGTGGGGACGGAGACAGTGAGAAAGCAAAGGCGGTTAACAGAGATGTTAGTTCGTCTATCTTCCCTGTCTGGAGGTTGAAGTCTCCGAGAAGTACAGCGGGAGGGCCTGTTTCAGGGATGTGTGAGAGGAGATGATCTAATTCCTCCAAGAAGTCCCCCAAGGCGCCTGGTGGACGGTAGAGAACAACAAGGGTTCATTGTAAAGGATGAGTTACTGTGACGGCATGGCATTCAAAGGTGGAAGGAGTGAAGTTAGGTAGCTTGAAGAGGGAAAAGCTCCATGTGGGAGAGAGCAGGAGACCAGTGCCACCTCCTCTGCCAGTGGGTCTGGGTGTATGGGAGAAGGAATATGCTGTGGAGAGAGCTGCTGGGGTGGATGTGTTGGATGGAGTAATCCAGGTCTCAGTGAGAGCAAGGAAATCCAGAGACTGCAGGGAGGCGTAGCCAGAGATGAAGTCAGCCTTAGGAACAGCTGACTGGCAGTTCCACAGGCCACCTGAAACTAGATGCCGGATCACGTGGGATAGACGAGAGCGGGCCGGTTATAGCGATTAGGAGATACACGAGGCCAGTGATAATTGCGAGAAGACACATGAACAGGAATGGAGAAAATACACATGATTATAGCATGAGGGGCTAAAAAACTGAAGAACATAAAACACCAGCGAAACTTAGCTCAATCCCTCGTGACTCCAGCAGGACTCCAATGTCTTTGTCTGACGCTGACGCTTCAGGAAAGAGCTACTTAAAATGGACGCCTGATTGCTGAGTTCTCACAGCTGTGAGGCCACGCCCCTCTAATTAGTTAACTCTCGACAGCTGATGGGCGACAGCAGAGTGTCCCTGCCTATATTGTAATGCAGGGTTGAGTGACCCACTGAGACCTGTGTAACAGGTTCAGTTGAGCTACAATAACTACAGAACAATGATACAGAGTAGAATAAATGAAACAGAGAAGTATATTTAAACAAGAATATAACTTACAGTGGTTGCTGCGTCAATAGGTAGTGTCGTCACCCGGTCTAGATGCACACTAGTTAAGCTTAAAACAGTACTGATTATGCACAACATTTTCCATAACAAAATGCCTACTAACATTCAAAAGTGGTTCCAAAGCACAGTCAGGAAATACCCAACCAGGCATCCTAACTGGTTGTGTAGCAAGCCCTGTAGAGCAACCATCAAATCACACAGCTGATCCATAATCGGAGTTAGAACGTGGAATGGACTTCACCCAGACCTTTCAAGTGTTACTAGTCATCAACAATTCAAAACTAAAGTAAAAACAATTATATTTGTAGATTACTCCAGCTAACAAATATTGGATATTCCCAGTGTTATTTATATATGCATTTACTTTTTTCTTGCCCTAACTTTTATTTTTTCCAGTTTTCATTAGTTTTCTTTATACTCCTTAATTTCTATACGTTTTTGACGAAATAACTGCCGTGTGTGTGTGTGGTTAAAACGTAGCAGCCTGCGGTCGCTCGTTAGCTGTTCTAATGAAGAGAAACACAGTGAAGGCAAAGCTGTTTGCAGTTGGTGCTGCTCTTCTCAGATTCTGCTGAGTTACACGTTACTGCCTCCTGGTGCTGCAGAGATTTCATGAAGTGAAGGAGGGTTTTCGTCTATGAAGCAGCTGTGGGCAGCAGATACTGTGAGAGTCACAGACATGAATACATAGGTCAAGGCAGACTGGTTCACAGACTCTCCTGTTTTGCCGATCCGGTGCTTGAACAAATAACTCAAATAATGTATGTATTTCTCCACATAAACATAACAGTCTGCAATGAAACGGCTGTCTCGTGTGCGCTCCACTTCCTACTTTCGCTCTCTTTTATTTTCATTGCCCTCTAGGGGCTTCGTACGATACAAAAACAAATGCAAATATTTTATTTTAAAAAGTCCTTTCGAGTCATCTGTCTCAAGCCTAAGTCTCAAGTCATGAATAAAAAAGTCAAAGTCGAGTCAATGTTAGTCAAGCATGTCTCTAGTCAAAAATTAGGCAAGTCAACTCACATGACTCGAGTCAAGTGACGTAACTCGAGTCCCCCACCTCTGGTATATACTTTGGTTAGAATATTGCTATATTACTGTATCAGATATAATAACCACAAACAGTTGATAAGTAGTATTTTGTTAACTCAAGTTTTATATTAAAGGGGACCTATCATGCAAAATGCACTTTCGTACGTCTTTTATACGTCTCTTATACATGAACATGTGTCCCCGGTGTTCCAGGGAACTCACCAAGTGTCAGAAAACACAACCCTCTCTATTTTCCTCCATACCCAAATCTCTAAAAAAGGGGCTGCAACGCATCTGATACAGACTGATACAGATTTGAACACTTTACTGACGTCAGTAAAGTGGCGCTACGGCTATTGGTCAATTCTCCACCTATCAGGGGAATGAGAGGTTGGGCCACGGCCGGCCATTGCCGCTCGAAAGCGCTGGAGACGCTGTAGTACATATGCCAGGCCTGTAAGTGGTGCTGTCGTCTGCCACAAAAGCAACGAAGAGGGCTTCCCTTGCATGTTTGCCATGGTTACCCTTCTGTTTATTCTCCGCTGTGGCTCTTTTTCTCCCTCCCAGAGGCAAGCGTTTGCGCCTCCTGCTTTAAAACAAATGAATAATGACTCTATATAATCATATGTAAGGGATAATGTGCAGCGACGCGGTCATTATGGGGAAAAGAACACCGACAGGCTGATCAGGAGCCCGTCGCCAAGCGGAGGGATCTAGATCGGCATGAAGGCACATTATGCAATCTGCCCATTATCCCGCTTATTACACGGCCACATTCTCAACAAAGTAATGATATGACTCCCAATATTAATTGAAATGCTTTTATGGATTTAGAAAATGATTTTATTGATTTAAAAAATAGTTGTATTGATTTAAATTGACATGCATCCGCTAAGAGAAATAGTCCGTTGTTACCGTTTGAACTAACGTAGCCACGGCAGGAACTGCTTTGATAGTGTTTTTGAGGAGCTTTTTGATTACAGATTTGAAAACACAAACTTGCTTTAAAGTAGCACAATTCATTATGTCAAACATTGGAAAGTATCTAGATATCCCTGCCCTGATGCCAAAGGAACTGCACACTGAATATGTGTCGCCATTTGATGTCTATGATCTCAGAGCAAGCTCCCCTCTCCTGCAGGGGGCGTGGTCAGCTGCAGCTCACAAAATCAGCCCCCTGCAAAAACAGTGCTGGAAAGAGCGAAATGAGGCGTGGTTAAATTGCAGGATCTTTTTGGTATTTTGAAAAAAATACTATATTTATATAGGTATGAACCTACAATATATTGCTCAAATATAGCATGATAGGTCCACTTTAAGTGAGTTTTTATTGTGTTAACTTGTGTATTTATGCTTTTTAGATTGACTTTATCTCTTTCTCTGTCCGTCTGTTCTAGAAACCGAAAGGAAGAGAAAAACGTCACAGCTGTCAGCAATGTGACAAATCCTTCACAACATCTGGACATTTAAAGAGCCACCTGCATATTCACATGGGGAAAAAAACGTACAGCTGTGAAGAGTGTGGGACAACTTTCACTCAATCAAGTGCTCTCAAATCACATCAACGTATTCACACTGGAGAAAAACCGTACAGCTGTGAAAAGTGTGGGAAAACTTTCACTCAATCAAGTGCTCTCAAATCACATCAACGTATTCACACTGGAGAAAAACCGTACTGGTGTGAAGAGTGTGGGACAACTTTCACTCAATCAAGTGCTCTCAAATCACATCAACGTATTCACACTGGAGAAAAACCTTTCAGCTGTGAAGAGTGTGGGACAACTTTCACTACATCAAGTGCTCTCAAATCACATCAACGTGTTCATACTGGAGAAAAACCGTACAGCTGTGAAGAGTGTGGGAAAACTTTCACTCAATCAAGTGCTCTCAAATCACATCACCGTATTCATACTGGAGAAAAACCGTACTGGTGTGAAGAGTGTGGGACAACTTTCACTACATCAGGTGCTCTCAAAAGACATCACCGTATTCATACTGGAGAAAAACCTTACAGATGTGAAGAGTGTGGGACAACTTTCACTACATCAGGTGCTCTCAAATCACATCACCGTATTCATACTGGAGAAAAACCGTACAGCTGTGAAGAGTGTGGGACAACTTTCAGTACATCATGTGCTCTCAAAAGACATCAACGTATTCATACTGGAGAAAAACCTTACAGCTGTGAAGAGTGTAGGACAACTTTCACTAGATCAGAAGCTCTAGCAAAACATCACCTTACTCATACTGGAGAAAAACCGTACTGGTGTGAAGAGTGTGGGACAACTTTCACTTCATCAGATGCTCTCAAAACACATCACCGTATTCACACTGGAGAAAAATCATACTGGTGTGAAGAGTGTGGGAAAACGTTCACTACATCAAGTTCTCTCAAATCACATCTTCGTGTTCACACAGGAGAAAAACCATAGTGGTTTTAAGAGTGTATGAGCAGCAATTAAGCATATTTTGTTTTTTTCACAGTTTACAATAAACAATTCCCATCTATAGAGTGGCGAAGTCACGCCCATCTATTTCCGCTCCATGGAACCTTATTTCGGAAAATTAAAGTATTGAAGTCAATGGAGAGAAAACGTATCTTTCGATCCCGTTTGAATTGTGCCATGAATTACACATATGATGTTTGTTAATCTTAAAAAAAAATTCCATGTCAAAAAAGTCATCATTTGTCGTAAGACTGTTGAAATATAAGACTATAAAAAATACGCAACTACAAAGACTACCAGTGTTGGGCGTTAGTGTAACACCGTTATTTTTGGCAGTAACTAGTACTCTAACGCATTACTTTTTAAATGTAGTAACTCAGTTACCGTTACTACATGGTGCGTTACTCAGTTAGTTTTTTTATAAAGTCAACAGCCAGGTGAACAGAGATGAGAACTGTACTTAAGTACAGTACTTGAGTAAATGTACTTAAATACTTCCTGTGTCACATGCGGAGACGGGCTGTGGGCGTGTTTGTGTTGTTTATTAACAAGACTATCATGGCGGCGGCGGAGCTCAAGTCTAGTTTCTCCACCTGCAGATATTCTCACTATTTCACTTTTGTCGAGCACAAAGAAAAGAACATTTTAGTTAAATGTAAGTTGTGTCCTGGCCAGAGATGGGGTCGTTACTAAAAAAAAGTAATATATTACACATTACATATTACTTTAAAAAAAAGTAATATATTACACTACTTCGTTACTCTCTACATAAAGTAATTCGTTACTTTACTCGTTACTTTACTCGTTACTTTACTCCCAGGGCCGGCCCGCCCCTCCCTGCAGGCAGATCACGCAGACTGCTAAAGTTTCAAATGTTCTGTTTAGTTCAGTTTCCATTGTCGCATAAGACTGATCCAGATTGCTCCTGAATGTTTTCCTATCTGACCGTGGCTGTCCTCTGTCTCCTGCTATCTGTATATGTTGCGCAGTCTATCTCTGCTCACGCTGTTGCGTCAGCGTGTTCTCCTGCGTGTTGGCCATGTGTTGCACTGGAGCCAGATTAGAGCACACCGCAGCCGAGCACGTACGAACTGCGCATGCGTGAGTGGCAATAACTCTCCTTACCAGCAGGCGGCGGTAGTGTGTATTCGTCATTCAAAACAGGCAACAACCGGAAAACAGAGAAGAAGAACAGACTACGTGTGTAATAAATAAACAACAGCTATGTGCGTTAGCTTAACCTTAGCATGTTTTCTTTGCAGGTGTTTGTTGAGGTTTGATTATGACTGAACTTAGAAAGTAACGAAGTAACGTGTGTCGGGGCAATGTTAGTAACTGTAGTGTGATTACTGAATTATAAAAGTAGCGCGTTACACTACTCCGTTACCGACAAAGTAATATAATTACAGTAACGCGTTACTTTGTAACGCGTTACACCCAACTCTGGTCCTGGCGGGGTCAAAGATCCTATCTACTGCCCAAACCAGTCATTCAAATCTCTTAAAACATCTGCAAAAACAACATGCTGGGACGAAGCTAGTAGCTAAGACCACAGAGACTCAGCCGACGCCACTCCACCTGCAACTAAGCAACAGCGGCTGGATTTTAACCAAGGGACTGCTACTGAAATGAAGGCTATAAGGGCATTAATATCATGGGAGCCCTTTTTTTAAGTAACTAAAATGTTCTTTTTTTAAGTAACTAAAATGTTCACAGTAACGCATTACTTTTTGGTGTAAGTAATCAGTAAAGTAACTGAGTTACTTTTGAAATGAAGTAACTAGTAATGGTAACTAGTTCCTGGTTTTCAGTAACTAGCACAACACTGAAGATTACTAATCCCAGAGTTGCGTAAGTGATGTCACAATTGTTCTCCTCCACTAAGATCAGCGCCATATAGATAGATTCTAAGATAAGATAACTTTAACAAGATGCCTGTGTACTTAGTACCAGGTTGTTATCATACCAGCAATGGGTCTTGCTCGTTCTTTCGCTTCCCGTCTGAAGAAAGGACCAGGAGTGGCTGGATCAAGTTAGCTACCTAGCTAGCATGTTAGTTAGCATTACAGCCTTGTCATTTGTATTAGCCTTAACATGAAGTAACATTACGTAACCTTACATGTTAAACAGTAAGAGTAGTAGTCATATTTCGTGAACCCTTTGAAGAGTACTGTCACCGGTGTGATCATTCTATAATACACCATTTAAGCCCGGGGGAGAAATGATAACGCTAACATTAGCGATCTTTTCTACTTCATGCTATCTGCAGAAATCGTTGACATTGAACATTAATAGACCAGGCAGTTCAGAGAGAATCAAAGGAAGGAAGGCAGGCAGCTTTGCATGACATTCTTCTGGACGTGTTTCCTTGTGGTGATAGTGAGGGTAGTCAATCCTTTTGTTGACAAGACAGTAGTGACAGCCATCTTGGTGACGTGTGTTGTTCTGCGAGACCAGAGATGTAGTTAATTCAGCGTTTCACACAAACAAATGTGTTCACAGTTTTACGACACATTTTTTTTTACTTCCAAAATTATCTTTTAAATGGACAAACATCATATGTGTAATTCGTGGCACAATTCAAACGGGATAGAAAGATAATCTTTGTCTCTCCATTGACTTCAATACATAATTTTTCCGAAATAAGGTCCCATGCAGCTCCACCGGAAGGGGAGGGACTTCGCCACTCTATTGGCCTATATCTTTTTGCCATTACTTCACAGGAGGGTTTAGAGTGATCCTGACGCAGACACAAACATATGAAGTTCCGGTCTTTTGCTGCAGTTTTAGAATTATGTTTTATTGCTTTACATACCAAGGTTTAGGTACACGGTGTCAATAGTTGTAGTATGAGCATCTGCTGGCCGTCTGGTAGAATCAGCAGGCGCTTCGTCCTGTGTCCTCTTCCTCTCCTGTCACCTAAGACCCCTTTTATACACCCCGCCACCAAGTGTTCAAAAATAATATTGCACTATACATATAAATAAGGTAAACTGAGACACCAACAACACTCATAACATGGCTCCTACAAAGAGTGTGGGAAAACCTTTTCTTAAAGTATTCACCTTAAAGTCCATGAGCGAGTTTCACTGTTCACATGCTTCATGTATCTGGAACATATTTACGATGTTTTCAGTTTGATTCTATTCTCTTGTTGAAATGATCAGACTACCAAAAATAAAATGGCCTTAGAAACAGACTCGTCACCCTGCATATTTGTTGTGTTTTGCAGCATATTATAAACATGTCATTCCCTTATCTTCAAATACCCCAGGTTGTGTAGTGTTGTATTTGAGGTGTACTGTCCACATCGCAGACCTGAAGTCGTGCAGTCAATTAATGCGAAGTGTACAGGACCTTGGTCTCTGAGACTCAAAAAAGCCTTTCTCGCCTACCTGTCCACTTTGCAGACCTGAGATCCTGCAGTCGTCTCTCAAAGATAGTGTGGCATATAGGGAGGTGCAAACTCCTGATGGTATAGACTGTATTATAGTGGACATCTGCAACCCTAGAAAACAAGATAACATTAGGATAATCAATGTATACAACCCATGTCCAAATCTAACCACTGATATATTTAAAGAAATAGCAGAAAATAAACATAGGAAGGAAGTTTGGTGTGGTGATTTCAATGCACACAACCGTCTATGGGGCAGCAACCATACAGACAGTAACGGAAACATAGTGGAAGAAATGCTGGAGGAAAGAACAGTAGTATGCCTTAATGATGGACATGGCACAAGAGTAGATGTTCACAGGTGGAAAGTCTCATGTCTGGATCTGACATTCATGTCAAACTGATACGGCTGCTGCCTTCCTGGTCCTCTTAACCGTGTTAATGTGTGTTGCATGTAAATGAGCTGTGCGATTGCCCTGTCGGGATTGGCTGCCATCTCCTGGTTCGCCCCCTGAAGATTGTGATTGGAGCACGCCGGGTCCGACGCACGCCGGGTCCGACGCACTCCAATCGCAGCGTACGCCGGCGCACACCTGCTGGAGACGACTACACAGCCTGGGACAGACGCCTCTCGCTACTTGCTCTTCGGTCTGTGGTTAAATTGTGTGTTCTGTGTTTTGTAGTGTGATGTGATTAGATGTGACTGTGATTAGAGTATCTGAGTCTCTAAATTGACGGTAGTTGTTTAGTTTAGCGGTGTTTTTTTACAGCCTCCTCTTTAGTTAGTACCACTTTGACAGTCAGGGTTTTAGTTACTATTTAGTGTATCTATTTATTTGTATGTAAACAGGCTCCCTTTTTAGAGTCCTCCCTTTGTTTGGGTGTTTATGTAAACTTGCGCCCTTGTGGCCACTTTGTTTGTTTCAGGCTGCCTGCCTGCCATTTGGTTTCACCCTGGTATAATAAAGCCATTTATAATTATTACCAATTCCAATCTGGTGTATGTTGCTCTCCTCTTCCCTAGTCGGGACGTAACAAACTGTTTGGTTCATACATGTGAATGGTTTATTTTGAATAACTCCACTGTAGGAAGTGACCATTATCCAGTGCTTCCTAAAGTGAATAATAATGTATATATGCAGGAAGGAGGTGTGATAACCAGGTGGTGCTTTGCTAAAGCTGATTGGGGGAAATGTAGGATATGGTGTGAGGAGTCGGTACACCTGCTAACATCAGAGGGAAGCATAGAGGTCATCACAAGCCACATAACGCAACATATACTAAATGCAGCAGAGAACAGTATACCCAAAGCAACAACCAAGGGTAGGGAGAAAGTGGTGCCATGGTGGAATGAGGAATGCAGCAGGGCTACTAAAGAGCGAAACGATGCACTTAGAGAATTAAAGAATTAAAGTTTTGGCAAATCTCATATTATACGTCAGTTGTATATTATTGTTATTCCCTAAATAATCCAGTATCAGTCAGGCTGTTTTACCTTTGTGTAATAACAGGAATACAGAGTCAAATGTGATATATTGACGATGCTTTAAATAGAGTTGCAGGTAAATGTGATTTAAACTAATTGTTCCTTGCGTCAATTGTAAGAAGAGCTGTAATTCCCCACCATTAGGTAGCCTTAGCTAGCACCGATTAGATTCACCTTAACTACCTTAATTAACAAAGTGAAGTTTAGCATCTTACCAGCAGTGCAGAAACAAACATCAATTAGTAGATATAAATAAGATATTATATATACGGTAAGCAGTACATATATTCAGCAGGGAAGCATACAGCTGGAAGAATGATACGATTACAGAGTACGCTTTAAATCGGATTGGTCAGTCACTGGGGGTGAGGCGGGGTCTGCTGTTTCTTCACTGGGGGTGAGGCGGGGTCTGCTGTTTCTTCACTGGGGGTGAGGCGGGGTCTGCTGTTCCCTCTCTAGGGAGATAACCTGTCGTGGCACTCTGAACACTCCAGCCAGCTTCTGGCCTCCAGAGTCCAGAATGCAAACCTTTGGCCATGCGTTTGAAGCAATAAGAACAAGACGTCATCTAAAGTATTGGCAGTCGCTGCAGTGGAAATGATATACCGGTCTGCAATTTAATCCACATCTGTGAATGGTATACCCTTAAACATAAGAACATAGAATTGTAGTATTATTATTTCGTGATCATATTATTTAAATGTGTAAATTATGAATACCAAACATCTGGATCAAGTAACTGGTCACCACAAACAAATCATAGGACTTGTTTTGATTTATTGCTCAAATGGAACTGATCATAACATCCAGGCTGCTTTGAATGCAGACGCATTGCAGCTCCATTTGCATTTCACAAGAGACTGTTTGCTCACTTTACCTTCATGGAGAACTGCACGGACATATAATTCATCACCTTGAATTGTAAAGTATTGTCCACATACAAGGCTCCTCCTCCTTCACCCTGGCTTTGTCTATGTGTGTATCTGAGTTCATATCCTCCAGCTTAAAGTCTGTGCCTTCGTCCTCCGTGATCCAAGTTCCAGATATGGCAATGATGCTAAATGTTTGTTGAAACTGATTTGAATATTCCTTGATGAGGTTAAAGTCTGCAGACATGCTTCTGCTGTTGAAGTGAATAGCAGAGAGCTTGCCCTCTGGTGGTATGTTCTGGTTGTACTGTTGATCAGTGTAATAACAGCAGTTGTTGATGGTAGAAGAGAAGAAATTGTTGTCCGGGTCTATTTCATAATCCAGATCTTTTGTTTTATCGTCAGAGTATTCAAATGTTTTTAGCAACAGTTGGTCTTGCTCCTTGATCATCTGAGACATATTCATATGTTCCCCTATTGAAGATGATTGCCTCCATGGCAACCATGAGTCATGGTTGTGTGTAAGTGCTTGTACCTTATGTGTGGTCCAGAACATGAAGATTATTGGTATTCATCCAGATCCTCCATGTTTCTGATGACCAGTACTTTGGCCTCCTCAGGTGTTCCGTTTAGCTTTAGAAATATTTTGCAGTTTGTTGTCCAGGTGTTCTGAACTGTCTTCTGTTTTTCATGAACGAGCCTTTCTGGCTCTGTCGCCGTTGTACTTGGTCAGATGCTCGTTGATGTAGACATCTTATTTTATGTTGTGTGAGCTTATCTCTCTGTACAGCACTTTGGTCTGAAGGTGTTAAAGTGCTATGTAAATAAAGTTGGATTGGATATTCGAGGTGGTTTTAAATAAAATTTCCGTATTTATTTATTTCTCCAAGTTATGTTTGTGTTTGAAAATGAATTATTCGTATTTGATAAATGAGAGGTAACATTTTATTCAAGGTCTTATTTCCACACATTTCTCTCCATTCTTCCTTCTGCCAACGGTGTCGCAGTTTCTCGTCCCTCCTGCTTAGTGCGTACGTATGGGTTAGAGTTTGCGTGGAGGACCGCACGTTTTCCCGTCAAGTTAGTATTTTATAAATCGCAAACATTGCGTAGAAACTGGCGTACGCCATTTTTTGAGCGTATATCCCTTTATAAATGAGGCCCCTGATCTGCTTCATCACAGTGAAGTATTCCTGGGCTGCAGTCGGATAGTTTAAAAAAACAGCTCCTAACGTCTATCTCTTGACCTCTGAGTGAAAGGTCACAAGGTTAAGGGATAGTGGATAGGAGAATTCAAAAGGACTTAGGAGAAGAGACTGCGGTACCTTAGAGAATCGACTGTACTTTCACTATCCGACGTGTTTATGATGCGCCAGCGGACGTCCTGAATGTGCGTCTGCTGCTGTGGGGAAACCATGGAAACTACAGTTTTCTATACAGCGGACTACAACATGGATGTTCAATAAGAACGAGGGACTGATCTAGAGACTCTGCACCGTGCTCTGATGCTGCTGCTTTATGCTTTATGAACGTGGACAACCAGTGGCGTTTCTATATGTACAAAAGTGGTGGGGCACAAAAAACTCATGTCTATATATAAGCTTCTGCAGAGAGGTTCATAGCTGGTGAGGCACTGCCACTGACTCTTCAGGTTTACAAATATATGAAATCAAAATATAACATTATTTTCAAAAGCTTTTTTTGTCTGATCCTTAAATTACTTTTAAACAGACAGTTCAACAGAAGGATACCCAAACATTTTTAATTTTATCATTTAAATATTGAATTGTTCTCTCTTGTAAGATTGTAATTGTAAGATCCCATTTTCAATAAAATTGCAGTCTTACCTTGACTTGAAGATGAAGTCCATTGGCCTATCCTTCTGGACACAAATATCTATTACTTTTTTGTAAAAGTCCTCCTTATCTTCTTGTAGTTTCAAAAGTCTATCATACATCTAATCTAATCAATAGATTTTTGATTCGAAAATGATAAAAGTAGGGTAGACATGTGGATATTATCCGGCTGAAAAAAACGTTCATTTATCTAACAGGTTTGTTTCCCACAGATCTTATTTTGAGCTATTTTCTAAAATCCTATGGAGAAATCTCGTTGCTTTTTTGTGGAGGGAAGCCATGCGCAGCTTACTTCCTGGTTTTAGGACGCCTCACTGCAGCTCTCTCTCCTCCTCTTCACACACCACACTTTTCGCGGCACACGTACTTACAGCCAATCAGCTCTTTATGCTCTTTATTATGTGAGATGACGTATGGTGGGGATGGCAGCACTTTGCCCCTATGGTCATTATGTTTTGCCACACACATTAAATAGGAAAATACTCTGAGCATGCGCAGTGTAGTTTTTGCAGTCACCGTTCACATAGGCCCATTCCCAAACTGCCCCCTACACCCTACCCCTCCGTTTGCGCGTTCACGCGGAGGGTCCGCCATATTGAAACACGCTGTTTACAAGTAGTTCCAGCAAACATCCACTGATAAATTGCGATGTTAACAACCTCATGATAACCTCATATGTTTTTAACTTAGGATCATACCTGTGTTTAGTCTAGAAAAAGGTAAATGTGTGCATTTTATTATAAAGTTGTGTATATTTACAGACCGTTGCAAAAACTAAGAAGCTTATAAACATCAGGGTTAAAACTAAAAGAGCTTTGGAACACAATGAAAGATGTTTGGATTTTATTTGAGTTATTCATTTAAACTTTTTGTCAAAGAGATGCTGATTTGAAACCGTTGTTACATACAGTTACGGCATTTCCTGTTTCTTCCGGAGAGAGGGGAGGCCGTCCCAAAGCTTGTTGCTGTATTTACTCCCTCGGCTGTGCCCCACCTGCCCCTAATGACCAGTGGCCACTGTGGACAACAGAGAAACATATTCTTCATGACCAAAGTTGGAATTGAAATAAAAAAGGAAAGTGAAACTTATGCTCGTCTCCCTCTCCCTCCGGTCCACATTAATACAAATGATCCCAATGCGTATTATTGATGGAAAGATCTTAAATCAATACAGATGTATTTATTATAAACGTTAGTCCTTAACATCTATCACTGTGTATATCACCATTCAAACATCTTTTAAAAGTTGAACAAACTCCACACAGCTCAGTAAAGACTGAAATGTTGACTTTATTTGATAATTTCAGTAAAAATTATCGTTCATATTTCTTTTTTTGATTATAATACTGATGAACGTTCAAAACAAAGCACTTTGGCAACTTATCACATACGTCTTAAAATGCTTAATAAGCACCGTAACTTTCATGATATCATTTCTCGGTCATTTGTTTCCGTGAACGGCCGACTGTTGTGTGACGTCAAATGCTGCGGCTGCAATGCATTGTGGGGCAGCATTTTCGCTTCTCCTGTCGGTTAGGGAGGTCCAGTGGTTCCTAAGCTAAAGGAGGTTATAAAGGAAGTTTCAAACCTCCTTTCCTATCATGTAGAGAATCAGCACTTATCATGGCTGCCACTGAGGGACTTCCGGGTCATTTCACTCCGTTAGGAAGGTTCCTAAGCTAAATGGGCTATTCGACTTCAGCCCTGGTACTTCCCCTGCCTCCCTACTCTGATCTGTGACCTGGAAGAGGAACAGGAGACAGCTTCCTGCAGGGCGGGAAACTTATACTTTGTCACACGGATAAATGCAATCAGATGCAGAAAAGACACATTTCACCTCCCCTGATGAACAAGTTCAAACTCTAATATCATAAAAATAATGTCTTATTTGAATCATACCTTTAGAGGAGGCATCTAGAGGTTGCGTAAGTGATGTGTAAATCATGTAAGTGCTTTGTTAGTAATTCTATCGCTCGAAATGGAGTCGAAAGAGATGCATTTTCAGTCTGGAAGGTGTGTAAGCTTTCTGCTGTCCTGATTTCAATGGGAGCTCATTCCACCATCTTGGAGCCAGGATAGCAAACCCACGTGTTCTGCTGATGGGAACTTGGGTCCCCCTTGCAGCGAGGGTGCAGCGAGTCGTTTGGCTGATACAGAGCGGAGTGCACGCGCTGGGGTGTGCGGTTTAACCATGTCCTGGATGTAGGAAGGGCCAGATCCATTCACAGCATGGTAAGCAAGTACCAGTGTCTTGAAGTGGATTCTAGCAGTTACCGGAAGCCAGTGGAGGATCCCATCAGCAGTGCGGGTGCAGCGGAAATGGTTCATTGTAAGGCTTTACCTGTTGCTGTTACCTGAAAGGTAAAAACCACATTCAAAGAGAGAAGAGGTAGTTTCCTTCCATCAGAAACATTTAACCAGTTTCTAAGTATTGTTTGTTTCATTTCCAGCTCGTCCTGTCTTTGTTTACAAACACAGACTGCTAGCTCTGAAGCTAACCAGGGTTGCCAAATGTGGGTACCTGGCTGGAGTGAGATTTTGATATTTAATTACACATATGCGCACTAAATGACTGCTATCGTGTCAGTAGCGGGACCTTAGCATATATATAGGATATACAAATACACAATATTGGACACAGACTAAAAAGGGCTCACAGTTTCATTCACTAATGAAAGCCAAACACATGTTTGTTTCCACTGTTTCATTGTGTGCATAGGCCTGTCGCGATAAGCTAACAGTTGACTTATCGCTCCAATACACACCTCAAGGCTTTATATTGCAGTCTATCAGTTTGTAAGTGATGTTTTTGCTGCTGCTCCATACGCTATACAACCACAGTCTGTTGTGGACCTCATCATTGATCTGTAAATGTCTATTAATGCTTGTTTGTCTGCGCCCCAGTTGCATCCAGCTACAACTCGCAATACATTTAATAGTTTTTAGCATTTTGTTTCCACTTGATTAATATGCATTTTCCATGTGTATTTGCTATCAAACCACAGTCCTAGGTATTTGAACTCATTCAGCTTTGTCATTGGACGATCATATAGTGTTAGCTGTTGGCCATCAGTCTTGCGTTTGTTTGTAAATATCATGTAGCTTGCTTTCTGACATTTTGAATCCCCAGTTATATGACCACCTCTCCACTTTTTTAATCCCTCTAGCTTCTCCATTACATTACATTTAGTAGCCCTACTATTCTCTGCTGCATTTGTGATGACCTCTATGCTTCCCTCTGATGTTAGCAGGTGTACCGACTCCTCACACCATATCCTACATTTCCCCCAATCAGCTTTAGCAAAGCACCTCCTGGTTATCACACCTCCTTCCTGCATATATACATTATTATTCATTTTAGGAAGCACTGGATAATGGTCACTTCCTACAGTGGAGTTATTCAAAACAAACCATTCGCATGTATGAACCAAACAGTTTGTTACGTCCAGACTAGGGAAGAGGAGAGCAACATACACCAGATTGGAATTGGTAATAATTATAAATGGCTTTATTATACCAGGGTGAAACAAAATGGCAGGCAGGCAGCCTGAAACAAACAAAGTGGCCACAAGGGCGCAAGTTACATAAACAACCAAACAAAGGGAGGACTCTAAAAAGGGAGCCTGTTTACATACAAAGACATAGATACACTAAATAGTAACTAAAACCCTCACTGTCAAAGTGGTACTAACTAAAGAAAAGGAGGCTGTAAAAAAACACAGCTAAACTAAACAACTACCGTCAATTTAGAGACTCAGATACTCTAATCACAGTCACAGTCACATCCAATCATATCACACTACAAAACACAGACCGAAGAGCAAGTAGCGAGAGGCGTCTGTCCCCAGGCTTTGTAGTCATCTCCAGCAGGTGTGCGCCGGCTGTACGCTGCGTCGGACCCGGCGTGCTCCAATCACAATGTTCAGGGGGCGGACCAGGAGATGGCAGCCAATCACGACAGGGCAATCACACAGCTCATTTACATGCAACACACATTAACATGGTTAAGAGGACCAGGAAGTCAGCAGCCGTATCAGTTTGACACTAATGTCAGATCCAGGCATGAGACTTTCCCCCTGTTAACATCTACTCTTGTGCCATGTCCATCATTAAGGCAAACTAGTGTTCTTTCCTCCAGCATTTTTACATGAAGCATGTGAACAGTGAATCTTACTCATGGACTTTAAGGTGAATACTTTAAGAAAAGGTTTTCCCACACTCTTTGGAGGAGCCATTTTATGGGTGTTGTTGGTGTCTCAGTTTACTTTATTTATATGTATAGTGCAATATTATTTTTGAACACTTGGTGGCGGGGTGTATAAAAGGGGTCATAGGTCACAGGAGGAAGAGGACACAGGAGGGAGAGCATACCGATTCTACCAGATGGCCACTCCAGCCCCAGCAGATGGTGATACTACAACTATTGACACCGTGTACTTAAACCTTGGTATGTAAAGCAATAAAACATCATTCTAAAACTGCAGCAAAAGACCGGAACTTCATATGTTTGTGCCTGCGTCAGGATCACTCTAAACCCTCCTGTGAATTAATGGCAAAAAGATATAGCACACTGGAACATTTAAACTGTCATTACATTCAATGGAATCGTACTCTATGAGTGAAACTGGACAATAAGTAACATATCGCATTGGATTAAGGATCGCTTTCAACGGACAAACAATTGGATTACTTCACAACCGACACCGTCATCCCGGATAACACGCCACAATCAGCTGGAGATTGTCACCACCTGCGCTCATCAAGACGGCGAAAGGAGAGGCCGAGAGCCAAGGCTGGGAAAGCGGCCGGGTATGAGCAGCATTCAAACTGAATCGTATATTGGAATCATAAGCTGCATCGGACAATGGCTTGGATTTAATGCTGCAATAATGTCAGCTGTTGGCAGACTGACAGCCAGAAAACGAAACTTAAAGGAACAGTGAACATTATGCATGTCAATTCTGACGTTACGTCAACAGATGAAGCTGTTGGGATGGGATCTGTAATGAAAAAAAGGATTACCCAACACAAGGCCAATAGAGAGGCGAAGTCCCTCCCCTTCCGGTGGAGCTCCATGGGACCTTATTTCGAAAAAATTATGTATTGAAGTCAATGGAGAGACAAAGATTATCTTTCGATCCCGTTTGAATTGTGCCACGAATTACACATATGATGTTTGTCAATTTAAAAGATAATTTTGCAAGTCAAAAAAAAATGTACGTAAAACTGTGAACACATTTGTTTGTGTGAAACGCTCAATGAACTACATCTCTGGTCTCGCAGAACAACACACGTCACCAAGATGGCCGTCACTACTGTCTTGTCAACAAAAGGATTGACTACCCTCACTATCACCACAAGGAAACACGTCCAGAAGAATGTCATGCAAAGCTGCCTGCCTTTCTTTGATTCTCTCTGAGCTGCCTGGTCTTTTAATGTTTAATGTCAACCATTTCTGCAGATAGCGTGAAGTAGAACAGATCGGCGATCGCCGATGCTAGCGTTAGCATTTCTCCCCCGGGCTTAAATTGTGTATTATAGAATGATCACACCGGTGACAGTACTCTTCAAAGGGTTCACGAAATATGACTACTACTCTTACTGTTTAACATGTTGGGTTACTTAATGTTACTTCATATTAAGGCTAATAAAAATGACACGGCTGTAATGCTAACTAAAGTGCTATCCTACTAGCTAGGTAGCTAACTTGATCCAGCCACTCCTGGTCCTTTCATCAGACGGGAAGCGAAAGAACGAGCAAGATCCATGGAAATTCTTTTTTAAGATTGACAAACATCATATGTGCAATTCATGGCACTATTCAAACGGGATCGAAAGATACGTTTTCTCTCTCTATTGACTTCAATACATTATTTTTCCGAAATAAGGTCCCATGGAGCGGAAGTAGATGGGCGTGACTTCGCCACTCTATAGATGGGAATTGTTTATTGTAAACTGTGAAAAAACAAAATATGCTTAATTGCGGCTCCTACACTCTTAAAACCACTATGGTTTTTCTCTTGTGTGAACACGAAGATGTGATTTGAGAGCATCTGATATAGTGAACGTTTTCCCACACTCTTCACCCCATTACGGTTTTTCTCCAGTGTGAACAAGAAGATGTATTTTGAGAGCACCTGATTGATTGAACGTTTTCCCACACTCTTCACACCAGTACGGTTTTTCTCCAGTATGAATCCGGTGATGTGTTTTGAGAGCACTTGATGGAGTGAACGTTTTCCCACACTCTTCACACCAGTACGGTTTTTCTCCAGTATGAATCCGGTGATGTGTTTTGAGAGCACTTGATGTAGTGAACGTTTTCCCACACTCTTCACAGCTGTACGGTTTTTCTCCTGAGTGAACACAAAGATGTGATTTGAGAGCACTTGATGTAGTGAACGTTTTCACACACTCTTCACACCAGTACGGTTTTTCTCCAGTATGAATAAGTTGATGTGTTTTGAGATGACTTGATCTAGTGAAAGTTGTCCCACACTCTTCACAGCTGTAAGGTTTTTCTCCAGTGTGAACACGAAGATGTATTTTGAGCACACCTGATTGATTGAACGTTTTCCCACACTCTTCACACCAGTACGGTTTTTCTCCAGTGTGAACACTAAGATGTATTTTGAGAGCACCTGATTGATTGAACGTTTTCCCACACTCTTCACTCCAGTACGGTTTTTCTCCAGTGTGAATACGGTTATGTGATTCTAGAGCACGTGATGTAGTGAACGTTTTCCCACACTCTTCACAGCTGTAAGGTTTTTCTCCAGTATGAATACGTTGATGTGCTTTGAGATTACCTGATGTAGTGAAAGTTGTCTCACACTCTTCACAGCTGTAAGGTTTTTCTCCAGTGTGAATACGGTGATGTGTTTTGAGAGCATTTGATGAAGTGAAAGTTCTCCCACACTCTTCACGGCTGTAAGGTTTTTCTCCAGTATGAATAAGTTGATGTGTTTTGAGAGCACGTGATCTAGTGAAAGTTGTCCCACACTCTTGACAGCTGTACGGTTTTTCTCCTGTGTGAATACGCAGGTGGCTCTTTAAATTTCCAGATGTTGTGAAGGATTTGTTACATTGCTGACAGCTGTGACGTCTCTCTCTTCCTTTCGGTTTCTAGAACAGACAGACAGAGTAAGTCAATCTAAAAAGCATAAATATACAAGTTAACACAATAAAAACTCACTTAAAGTGGACCTATCATGCTATATTTGAACAATATATTGTAGGGCCATACCTATATAAAGTATATAAATATAGTTTTTTATTCAAAATACCAAAAAGATCCTGCATTTTAGCCACGCCTCATTTTGCTCCATTTGCTCTTTCCAGCGCTGTTTTTGTAGGTGGCTGATTCTGTGAGCTGCAGCTGACCACGCCCCCCTGCAGGAGAGGGGAGGGTGCTCTGAGATCAGCTGCTGGGCTGCAGCGGGGAGAAGAGGGGGAGAAAAAGAGATCTCTCTCCATCTTGTTTTATTCTTATAGAAGTAAGAAGAGAAGTAACGGGGCAGAAACCCTCCTTTTTACGCAGCGGTCTGGGCATAGACACTATTTTTTAAATCAATAAAATAATTTTCTAAATCCATAAAAGCATTTAAATTAATATTGGGAGTCATATCGTTACTTTGTTGAGAATGTGGCCGTGTGATAAGCGGGATAATGTGCACATTGCATAATGTGCCTTCATGCCGATCTAGATCCCTCCACTTCGCTTCGGGCTCCTGATCAGCCTGTCGGTGTTCTTTACCCCATAATGACCGCGTCGCTGCACATTATCCCTTACGTATGATTATATAGAGTCATTATTCATTTGTTTTAAAGCAGGAGGCGCAAGCGTTTGCCTCGGGGAGGGAGAAAAAGAGCCACAGCGGAGAATAAACAGAAGGGCAACAATGGCAACCATGCAAGGGAAGTCTTCGTCGCTGCTTTTGTGGCAGACTACAGCGCCACTTACAAGCCTGGCATATGTACTACAGCGTCTCCAGCGCTTTCGAGCAGCAATGGACAGCCGAGGCCCAACCTCTCATTCCCCTGATAGGTGGAGAGTTGACCAATAGCCGTAGCGCCACTTTACTGATGTCAGTAAAGTGTTCAAATCTGTATCAGTCTGTATCAGATCCGTTGCAGCCCTTTTAGAGATTTGGGTATGGAGGAAAATAGAAAGGGTTGTGTTTTCTGACACTTGGTGAGTTCCCTGGAACACCGGGGACACATGTTCATGTATAAAAGACGTACAAAAGTGCATTTTGCATGATAGGTCCCCTTTAATATAAACCTTGAGTTAACAAAATTCTACTTATCAACTGTTTTTGTTTATTATATTTGATACAGTAATACAGCAATATTCTAACCAAAGTATATACCAGAGGTGGGGGACTCGAGTCACATGACTTGACTCGAGTCTAATGTGTTGACTTGCCTAATTTTGGACTTGAGACTTGCTTGACTAACATTGATAAAAGACTCGACTTGACTTTGACTTGGTATTCATGACTTGAGACTTAGGCTTGAGACAGATGACTCCAAAGGACTTTACTTTTTAAAATAAAATATTTGCATTTGTTTTTGTATTGTACGAAGCCCCTAGAGGGCAATGAAAGAAATAAAAGAGAGAGAAAGTCTCTTCTCGTTCGCAGGAGAAAGTAGGAAGTGGAGTGCACAGTAGACAGCCGTTTCATTGCAGACTGTTGTGTTTATGTGGGGAAATACATACATTATTTGGGATATATATTTCAAATTCGGACTTCATTTTAGGGACATTTCGGCCAGGGGTGTAGAGTTATTTGTTCAAGCACCGGATCAGCAAAACAGGAGAGTCTGTGAACCAGTCTGCCTTGACCTATGTATTCATGTCTGTGACTCTCACAGTATCTGCTGCCCACAGCTGCTTCATAGAAGAAAAACCTCCTTCACTTCATGAAATCTCTGCAGCACCAGCAGGCAGTAACGTGTAACTCAGCAGAATCTGAGAAGAGCAGCACCAGCTGCAAAGAGCTGTGCCTTCACTGTGTTTACCTTCATTAGAACAGCTAACGAGTGACCGCAGGCTGCTACGTTTTAAACACACACACACACACAAACTCACACACACACACAACTGCCCAATTATTCCCCCTATTACCTGTTTTATGATTTCAGAGCCTCACTCTCCATTGTTGTTAATGTTGAAAATAAAACTCTAGTTTCATAACCACTGTCTTTTAACTGATTTAAACTGGGGTTATTCATCAGGATTTTGTAGGACTTGACTTGCTTGACTCTCACCCCAGTAACTTGAGACTTGCACATGTATGACTTACTCCCACCTCTGGTATACAGTAGGGGTGTTGAAAATAATTGTTTCTACGATGCATTGCGATGCAGACGAGGACGATTCGGTATCGATGGAGTGACGGAAGATAATCGATTATAGCGTAACGTTGCTTCCTGTTTTTCTGGCCGCGGCTTTACTAAAAAGTTTTTTTTCTGTCACTTTAATATCAAATCGGTTGGTGGCGCAGAGATCAGGGAACAGATGTGACAGCGGCACAGCAACATCAAACACGGAGCAGTCTGCTTTATCCACCAACACAAGAACACCAGTCCAGAACCAACAGCAGAAGGACCCGCTCCGAATCACTCCGTGTCACTGCGGCTCAGAGACACAGGGATTTATGTTTTTCAAAAATAATCGCGTTACAATCATATCAGGTTTTTGGTGGATTTAATTAAGTCTTGGATTGCAGAGTATGAATGTCCTGCAATTTTCAGACGATATATACGTGTGTAAAGTTTGTGAAGGCAGGAGGAAAAAAGCTTCCGCGATCACCGTCTCCTCACCGTTCCTCCAAACCCCGCGCCCTCCCTGAACATAATGAGTGACAGGCTGACAGTGACCCGATAGAAACTTTATTATTCACTTAATCACTGAGATATAATGAAGCTAACTTAGTCTCATACATTCATGGGATTTATGTAACAGTAAGACAGAGAATGTAAGTGTGCACCCACATGCAGTATTTTTGTTTGTATATGCTATTGTAAATACTCCTGTTGTCTGCTGTGTTCAGACCAAGCCCCAAACTCTGGGGAACAGCCGGGAAGCCAATACGGAAGTGCCACACACTGCAGTTCATACATGGGCCGCTAGGGACTGGCTGCAGAAAGGAGCAATTTCCATAGACCCCCATGTTAAAATGCCCAACTTTACAGCAGAAAAAAACATGTTTCTACCCATGGATGCAATAAATATTATTATCGATATAGTTAGATTCCACCTTCATGATTATGAATCTGTGAGTGAATTGTTTTCTAACACGACCCTTTTATTTATATTAAGTCTTAAAGTTTTTGCATAAATTAGGGCGTGGTCACGTTGATGGACACGTACATGCCTCACTGTCAGCTAACAGCAACTTGTCCACTCTGCTAGGCTACAACCACAGAGGCTACAACGTTAGTTAGTCATAGTACTGTACTTGACCCTTTAGCTTTAGCCGTGTTCGTGGTGATTGTGCCTTTTAGAGAATATTGTTACAAATACCAGACAATTAAAATGTTGTGCTGTGCGCTTGAATGTACTAACAGAACTTCCAAGAAGTCTAAAATGATAATATTATACATGTTAACCCCGTTCGCAGGTGTTTGTGTGCTTGGTAGCTTAGCTTGTTACTTATTAGCCAGCTAAGGACGTAACCTTTTATGCATACATACATATACATTTTTAGTTTATGATTCAGCCTTGGGTAAGACTTTTATAGTCTATGGCTATGACGCCCATAATACTAAACGGGAGCAAATGTTAATAGGGGACCCAATTATCCCATTGGTGGCCGCCGGAGCTAACGGAGCCGCAGGGGGCTAGCGGTGGAGTCTGTCTTTTCTCAACGTGTGAATGACAAGCATTAAGAATAACAAAATATAGATAATTCTCTTGCAGATTGTCTCATTTGATTATGAATGTAACATTTATATAGGGGAACTACACGTTAGCAGTAACCTGGTATGCATGTATTTCATGTTAGCTTAGCTTCTTAGCCTGAGCTAGCTCCGTTTACTTCCAGTTCGGAGGCAGCAGGTCCCGCCTCGGCTCCGCCTCTTTGCCCTTATTTGGAGCAGGCGGGATTAGACTCTGACGTCACAGTCGAGCCGTTAGTGGCCAACTCCGCCTACTAAGGGCTTCACGGCAACTCTGCAGACAACTTTATCTAACTTTCCCACTACCCAAAAACACACCTACACATTAACTCCACCTACATATATATCATTCACAACCTTCAAACCCCCCCTCTCCTAATAATCTATTACCTCATATCACTCATCCACCATTTAAATATATACCTACCCCTCTATTAATCTATTATTTTTTATAATCCCCCAATATTTTTTAATCCAAACAAATAACCAACCCATTAAACCCATCTCTACCCCCTAACAACCCCCACCCCCCTCCACCATTTATACCCACTAAAAAAAACCAAAAAAACTAAACAAATTAAAAAAACCCACCATCCCCCCAACCCCCCCCCCCCCCCCCCCCCCCCCCCAAAAAAACAACCCCACCCCCCCCCCCCCCCCCCCCCCCCTATACCCCCCTCAAAACACCCCCCCCCCCCCCCCTCATACTGCATTTAATCACTTATTTGTTACTGTATGGTTTTCACAAGCTACTATAATGAAAAAAACATCAATATTTTAGATCAAATAAAGTATATAGTTTGCTTTATGCAGTATATTTCTTGTAATATTGTTGGGGTGTTTTTACACAGGACAGTAGATTGAAGTAAATCAACTTATACATTAAGATAAGATAAGATGGACCTTTATTAATCCCGTGGGGAAATTCAGTAGTTCAAACAGCAACAGGGTGAGAGTGAACAACAGGACAGCACAGATTCACACAGATTAATAAAATCAAAAATAAGATGAGCGATACAAATAATAATAATGAGAAACTATGAAATAAGAAATGAATAAAACTAAAATGTAATTATCATATCATATATTATAATGTATTGTATTATTAAGTAATATCATACATTATCCCCATTATAGCAGATGCCACATTGTATGGATGAACACATGTCTGCATCAATAATTACAACAGAGTATTTCTAAATACACGTTGTAAAAATACTTCTATGTATTTAATATTAACCCTTTGGAGTTGACCGTCAAGCCGGCGTAATCAGATCACATGACCTGTTCAAGCCGGTGCCGCATAAAAACAACAGTCCGGACAACATTGCCGTGTGTTTCTGTCGAAAGTACTGGCTTGAAACTATATCCCAGTCTTTGTTTCATGCAAAAAGACCCAGTAAACACGGAGGTACGATGATATAAAGTTAATACAATTCAAAAGTATGAAAAATGGAAGCACATAATTGAATATCTTCGCCGTATTTGATCATTTTACGAAACAGAAAATACTGGAAACTGTAGATTCTGCTCAACAGGATGTATTTACCAGGGAGGGGGTGAGGTAATCAAATGGCCAAATTAGCCCAGGACACCAAAGGGTTAATAACATAATGATTACTTTCAGATGATAATACTTTTCAGGGTTCGGTTCGGTCTGACAGCGCTTAGCTCTCTGCTGCAGAGAAGATCACTGCTCTAAACAAAGTCAAAAATCCTACATCCAAACGAACAATACGAACAATACCCCAACCCATAGATCCGTGGGTGAATAATGTCAATCACCACAGTGTACACATTAATAACAACTACACTATGTTGGCAGTGTAACAATTAAACAAGAACTAATCTCTATTGGCAGTAACAATTAGATAAATAATAAACTGTCAGACTGATACTGAAGACAAACAAACTATTTTCAGCAATCAATCTGTTTAGTTGAATCGTTTTTTGGCTGTTTTAGATGGTGTTGCTCCATCTGGGTCACTGCCGGTGGGTCTTTGGCGACTAGTTTTATAACCTCATGTACATAAGTTAGGTGCTCCAGGAGATTGGCGTCCTTTATCCCCACAAATTGAAAATAGTGGTTATATCTCCAAGTTGTAAATGCGCTGCTGCTCTCGCTGTGTGTGTGCTGGTGGTGGGCATTGCTGTGTATGTGTGTGTGTTAGCATGTGTTTGTGTGTCTGTGTATTTTCCCCATAAGGCAAGACCCGCCCAACTCTGTCTCTGATTGGCTTACACTGAAATATTACCCTGCGTTAACCAATCATCACTCCTCTCTGGTCACTTTCACTTTTCCATGGTACTGTGAGAGGACATCACTGTATGTTTGAGCCGGGCTGCATTTCCTGATGAAAAAACATAGCGATGTTTTGTACTTACACCTAGGCCTATGTGAATTAAACAACATTATTTTGTTAAACATGGTGATGTTTTGTAAATTATTACATGTCTCTTATTTAGCACAGAATATGATCCTATCCGTGACATATGGATCTTAACAAATATCCGATCAGATACCTGTAGACCTATCAGCTGTTTATTTCACATGAGTTCTAGTGTGGCAGCTGTTCACAGTTCCCCCTGGTGGATCCATGATCCATTGCAGCTGGTTTAATTAAAATGACATTTATTTATCAAGGGGGCGTTTCAAGTCCTGCGGGGGGGTTGTCCTTTTCAGCAGGGGCCCATCTCGTGCCAATCACGGACTCGCACGGGTAGGCGTCTGAAATGAAGCGCTACATCTGTAGACTGCAGAAGCATTAGTTTTTTGTTTTTGAGGATGGAACAACTTCACACACAGATATAGGGAGGCTAGACCTATACAATTCATTAAGGTTTATAAATTAATGTCAAGACATTTATGTGATTGATTTCTGAAGCACTTTCTAAATAATAAAAAGAGAGTTCATATGTATTTACTGCATGGATGCATTGATAAAAAATAAGCCATGTGCAGTAATAGAGAAAATTGAGGATGCAACGCATTGTTATGAATCGTGATATCGAATTGAATCAAATCGTTGACAGGATAATCGTAATCGAATCGTGAGACCAGTGAAGATGCACAGCCCTAGTATACAGGAGACAGAGGGAGACGGCATCCTGTCACTGCGAGTCTCAGTATGCTCCGTTCCTCTTGGGTTTTGTTTTTTTTGTCTAATTATTGTCAAAACTTTGTTGTGTCTGTATGAAACGTCATTTTGAGAGACCATGCTTTTGATCCTGTGGATTATATTGGCCTTCTGCAGACCATGTCTGGCCATTCAACTTTCCAAGACACACCTGAGTGACAGCACGAACAGGTATGACGAGGAGCCCCGGCCTCTGCGCTGCTACAGCCGCGAGGCTATGCTAGAGCTACAATGCGATCGGCCTCCTACGAATACCCCAAGCCACCTGTGCTCTTTGTTATTGGATAAAATCCCTCGGGAGCCGCTTAGAAACACCAGGAAAAAGAGACGAGGAAGGAGGGGCGGCATTCAGAATACGGCAGGGATTCAGCCGGCCACCACTTCCATCCATCATTCTCACAAACCTGTGCTCATTGAAAAACAACGTGGACACACTAAGGACATACACAAGGTACTGTCATGAATTTCTCGAGGCCACTTTATTGTGTTTCACGGAAAGTTGAATACAATCTACGATGCCTGAATCTGTGCCTGTACGAGTGCCTGTTTTTCCTGGCCATGGTCAGGGTCCTTGAACACAACACGAGCCAGACTGTCATCACGTGGTATATGTCTCATCTGACAGGGGTGTAGCATGGGGTGTAGTGCTGACGGAGAGCACCAGAACGCGGCTCCGGCACTTCTAAAAATTGCAGTACAGACTGACTCAGCATGTCGGAGCCCACGCACAATAAGGGGCCCACTCTGGACTTAATGATCTCAAAGGGTCTGAATATCTCTGAGGTTGTGGTGACTGATGTTGCGCTCTCTGATCATTCCTTGGAGAGCTCCATTTCTGTTCACACAAATGTTCACAAAGAGGTAACCACAAAGCGATATTTAACTGAAAACACGAGGGAAATGTTTACTCAGGATGTTTCTTCCACACTGGCCCCTGCTAACATCTCAGTAAATGAGCTAGTAGATCATTTTAATTCAAAAATAAAAATGTATAGATGCCATTGCTCCAACTAAGGTAAAGGAAGTGACTGGCAAGAAAAGATCTCCATGGAGAAAGGCCATGACCGTGAGAACAGAAAAAAGAGAGTGTCGAAAAGCTGAACGTAGGTGGAGAAAAACAAATGTCCAGGTTCACTTTGAAATCTATAAAGAGAGACTTGGCTTTTATCATTTGGAATTGTAAATTGCACGACAGCCTTTCTTCTCCGACATCATTGCCAAAAACAAAAACAATGCATGTGCCTTGTTTGCTAACGTCGACAGACTAACCCCACAGTATCAGTATCCCCCCCATTCAGAAAATCAGACAAGCAGTCAGTGCCTCTGCATCAGGTACAGCAGATGTGTTGTCCCTGTGTCCACCTAAAATCAATTCAAACACCATGACACAGTTCCATCAGATTAATGATAAAAACCTAGAGGACATTATTCAACTTCTGAAGTCCTCCTCCTGCTGCCTTGATATTATTCCAACAGGGTTTTTCCAAGATATTTTTCCTTGCATGGCCTCAGATCTACTTCACATATACCTCATTCACACCAACGGTGTTTCAGGGCCAGTTTGGAGCTGGAGCTTGAAAAGCACCAGGTTTTCCTGTTCACACCGCAGCGCAGCAGCCTCTTAGCTCCGGAATCCGGTTTGTTTCAAGCACCAAAAAATGTCCGGCCAGAGCAAAAGCACCGCATACGTCATGCTTACGTCGAGCCGGGATCAACTCCTGAACAACAACAAAAAGCCTGCGTTTTATCCAGTTTGTACACAACGATGGAGAAACTTAACAAGCAGCAGTGGTCCACTGAAGAGACCAGCTACCTACTGGGAATCTGGTCTTCCGAAGAGGTACAGCGGAAGCTGGAGCACAATCTGCCATTGTTGTTGTTGTCGGTGTCAGATGTGAGGGGTTTCCTCGCGGTTTGGCTTTATGAAGCAGGCACGCAAACGGTTACGTCATGACGCAAACGATGATGCAATGAGGCAGTACCAGTCGGACTCTGGGCGGTGTAAAAAGAGCCGGATCTAAACCGAAGAACCGGTTCTGAACCTGAAAAGCTCTAGCACGGAGCTTGAACCGGAGTTAATAGTAAACAAGTCTCTTCACTCAGGTGTTTTTCCACAGGCTCTAAAAACTGCAGTCAATAAAGCGCTCTTAAAAAAAGAATAATCTAGACGCTTCAGTAATGAACAATTACAGGCCCATATCAAACCTCCCATTTCTAGGAAAATCAATGAAAAAGTAGTTTTTCAACAGTTGAGTAATTTCTTGCATTTAAATAACTGGAACGCATTTCCACTGCAGGGCCTCGCACGGCTTAGTACGGTATAGTTAGGCATTGGTAGGCCAGGCTCACTTTATGCTGAGTTTCCAATACAGTTTAGGAACTGGGGCAGTTCACAAGCAGCGGTTTGATTGGCTAGAGCTTGTACTGGCATATGATTTGATTGGCTGACGCTTCTACCGAAAGCTTCAGAAGCTTCAAAAGTTGAACATTGCTCAACTTTGCAGCCTGAAATGCCAGGAAAGCTCCGCTCTGCTTCCCACAATGCATTTCGGCGAAAAGTGACGTCACCCCATTCAAAGTGAATAGGCAGACGAAGCTGTAGTGTGGACGGGCCGTCAGTCAGAACTGCACCCCTGTCAGACGAGACATATACCACGTGATGACACGTTAGGCTCGTGTTGTGTTCAAGGACTCTGACCTTGGCTAGGAAAAATAGGCACTCGCTTCTTAAATGTTTTTGCGGTCTAGATTTCTCTAATTTTTTTCTTTTTTGCTTGTGTTTATAAATTACCTCGAGGGACGTACCAAATTGTCTCGCGGGCCGTATACGGCCCGGGGGCCGGAGGTTCCCCACCCCTGGCTTACTGCATGGCTATTGAGACCACACGAAGGTTCGCAACAGGCTCACAAATGTGAGAGTGGAAAAACTGGTTGGCATTCGGCAAACCTAAGGCTCTTTGAGCCGGACACAGAGCCATCCTCAACAAGGCTGGACAGTGAAACTGCAGAGGAAGAGTGTGATGTTGATGAGGCCCAGGAAGAGCCCGTTGACTGAAAGGGTTTAGTCAAAATGCAGAGGATCGCTTGAAGGAAGATGTGCATGTTTAATCGGACTTTTTGGAGGGAGAAGGGCTCTTTTCATTTAACATTTTGAATGGGACTTTGTGGGGATCTTTGGATGGGGGTGCATTTTTGTTCATTTTTTAATGAGTGGGGTTGAGGCCCACCAACGGCAGCGGCCCAACGGGAAAATTCCTGAATCTTCCGATGGCCAATCCGAGCCTGCTCACACACACACAACTGAAACCAAAGTCATTTGCAGACATATGTATAAATCTCTCATACACACATGTGAAACGCTCTCTCACACACAGACAACCGCATTGCAGTCGGGAAGAAAAGCAATGTGGAGCGGTACCTCACCACTTCATAAGGAGTTTAACCGTGACACTTTTCGAAATCCCGTTTGTGTCCGCAAATATACAAATAGGCCTATGTTTATTATTATCTTTTAACGCAAGCCATCATCGCCACTGAGAAAACACAGCCTCTGTGAGCGAGCGAGACAGAGGGAGAGAGAGAGAAAACACACCTTTATCTATTTAATATAGCCTCGTTGTACAAAATAAAGTAATAAATCATTCCAATGTGTACTATAGGGCAGTAAACAGTTTACAAGGGGAGTGATTAGTAAAATATGTATAAATAAAAAGAAAGAATGCTAACTAGGTAACATAAGATAAGAATGAACACGTTTAAATGATTTGTTATTGTTTGTGATCATATTCTAAAGATGTTTGGATTATTGAACAGTATACAGCATAGAGTGTTGAGAGATGTATCCATAAATTCATGTTGTGCTCAAAGTGCACCAGATGATGCTTTTAACTTCAACATTTTAAAAAAATGATACATTTTCTTCTCACTGCAAACGGGTCCCACAGACCCAAACAGCACACAAAGGTTAAAGGGAAGCATATAATAATGTTAAAATGTGCTAAATATATACACTGCAAAAAAACTGAAAAAGAGGAGTAAAAGTAGCCCCGACTTGTTTTATGTTTTGAAAGTAGCCCTCACCCTAAAAAAGGTTGGTGACCCCTGTCATAGGACGATACATTTGACCATTTTAAGCTTGGCCTACCATTTTATTGGAGCGGCAGGTGGGGCTTGAAAAGCCCCACCTGTTCAAAGTGGGGAATGCCAGGAAAAGTTTGAGAACCACTGAACTATAGTAACGCAGTGTAGGCAGATGTGTGTGTCACTACCCGATCTGCAGACCTGCCCCATCTGCAGTGCGCATGTGCGAGATGGTCCGCCATATTTGACAACTCCATACGGCAACTCTAATAGGACATTTGACACAGTGGCGTTTGACAAAGCAGAAAAAGAACACTCAAAAAACCCAACAATATTAATCTGAACGAGAGACGAGTTATTGTTATTACAACGTGACTTCACTATTATTGAACAACTCCTTTTATTGGGTCATTTTATTGGGTTAAGTACATTGTCAGAATAAGTGAGGAATGGATGTAACTTCTGTTGGACAGCTATCATACATACTGAAGAAATATTGACTGAATGTATGCAATATGTATGGAATTCATAATTTATATCTAATTACATTAACTGTGAATGTCCTTCATTTTATCTCAGATAACAAAATATTTTAATAAAAATATTTGAGACGTTTATGACTCGCGCATGCACGATGCAAATCGGGCAGCCGTCTAGACGTCAAATGTCCTATTGGAGTTGCCGTATGGAGTTGTCAAATATGGCGGACCTTCTCGCACATGCGCACTGCAGATAGGGCAGGGCTGCAGATTGGGTAGTGACAATGTGAACCACAAAACCAACATCAGCTGTTAGCTGTTAGCCCTCAGAGCTCACAGCTCCTCATATCTGTTCAGAAACTAGACAGAAGTTAAACAAGTACAAACCACAGACTGTCTGTGTCATGGCTAATACAGTCGCTGGTTTATTTATGTCTGGATAGGGCGTTCCGAGCTGAATAAGGGCGTCAAATGAAGGCAAGACGTCCGCCTGGCGGAAACGCTGGAATTAGGAATATATTGTGATGAAGTGCACACTGACCTGAGCTCCAGGGGCCTCCTTCTTCTCCTCCATGCTGCTCATCAGCTGTCCTGATGAAGACCACAGAGCTGCTTCATTATTAATATTATACAAATATGTAGATATAATTCATCATAAACTGTCAGCAGTGAAGAGGAGGAATTCAAAGAGTTTATTCAATGATATGTTCTATTTCTAGATGCTTCTATGTAGTGTGTTATCACACCATGAGCAGTGCCTTGTCTCATCTATGCTGCTGTGACGTAAACATGGTCCAAATTGATCCATTTAGTCAATGTGATGCTAAGCAGAGGAGAACATGATAGAAAGGTCAGATAGTTATTAACCTTACATGCAAATTACTTTAACCATTACGATACAAAGTTGGTTTTCTGTGTAAATTATTATTAATATAATACAAATATTTAGATATAATTCATCATAATCTGTGTAGCAACTTACAGCTCACAGTTTGTTCACTTTTATTTCATTACAATGACTTTATTCACATAGAAAGTGACATTAATGGATGTTTGAACCCCGGTTATAACGCTATCCGTGTGTAACTATCACTAAGTTAACACAGAAAGCAAACATTAGCTAGGGAGACTGTTTAATGTACTCCATGTATACAGTATTTTCTGTATATTGTGTATTCTTTCGATACTCTAGTGATATGTGTCCTGTGTGTATACTTGCTGCCAATGCTTCATTTTTATTATCTTATTGCATCTTTTAAATGTGTTTAACTCGTGTAATGCCTGAAAACACTTCTGCTGTGACACATTCATTTCCCAGTTTAAGATAAATCATTATTTAAATAAAGTATATCTATTTATCTAATGAGCTAAACCGTCGCTTAGCTTAGCGTTAGCTGCTAACTGAAGAACCCCATTCATTTCAATGGGAAAAATGCTACGTCGTGGTGAATGACGATGCTAATAAGCTAGTTAGCATACATTTAAAACCATATCTATAGTAAAGAGCACCAACTCAACAACTCAAACCGTCTTAAAGACAACTGGTGTAATAAATAACTAACATAAAGTCAGCTGAGCATTACAAATCAACTGTTACTCCCCAGAGCCGAACTGGAATTATAACTGTAGCTGTTAGACGATAGCCTTCAGACTTTAGCTGTTAGGCGATAGCTTTCAGACTTCAGCTGTTAGACGATAGCTGTTAGACTTTAGCTGTTAGACCAGGGGTGGGCAATTATTTTTCCCAGGGGGCCAAATGAGCAACTGAAAATATTTTGAAGGGCCGGGCCAAAATGCCGAACTCAATTATGCATAATATACATTTTATTTCTATATACAAAGCAGTAAATGGCATTGTTTTGACCGCTGGTAAGAGTGTATGTTATTATTTGGCAATTAAAAGGTGAGGTTAGCTTTCAAAAATATCATTTATTCAAATAGAATTTCCAAAATGAAAACATTTTCAGTCACATTAATAACAAAGGGCATTTTGAGTTTCATATACTATTGAAACAAGGATTTTCTTAGCTTTCTAAAGACATCACATCATCTTTGTAGCCAAAATAAACAAGACAAATCACTGAACTGTGTAACTGTGTAAAGGAAAGTGTCCCCGTTTTGTAGCCTTTTTGACTTTACATGCCTATTAAACATTTAATGTTTTCAGAACTGTGCAAAGATCAAGTGTCCCATTTCACTTGTTATATTTCCACATGTTAGTGTTCTTCAGTTCTTTTTTTTCATTCAGTGTGAGAAATCTAGTCTCTGTTGAGCTTTAACAAGTCCATCAAAGTCAGGTTGAATGTCTGAGGTGGAGATGCGAAGCACAGCTGACAGATGTTCATCAGTGAGAGAGGATCTGTACCTGGATTTGGTAAACTTCATGACTGAGAATGTATGTTCACATGTGTAGGTGGATCCAAAGAGAACCAACATCTTCTGAGCATGTCTCCTCGTGTTTGGAAAATTCTCCTCCTTGAGAGCAGAGTAGAACTATAGCAGTGATGCTGACTTAAAGTGCTCTTTCAGTAGTGAATCAGACTGCAGGTCAATGAGTTCAAGCTGAACCTCAGTGGGTGCACTCTCAACACTGCAGGTAAAGGGAGAGGAAACCAGCTGCACTTCATCCTAAACCTTTTTGAAATCTGGAAAACGCCTTGAAAATGCATCATGCAGTGCTCCTAACATGGATGAGTACCTGTGCCGGTGATCAGCTGATGGTTGGACTTCTTTCAGGGTTTTCATGTGTTCCAGATTGTTGCTGCCTCGTTGCCTTGAAATTATTTGCAACTTTGTCATGAAGGCTTTCACATGGCTATGCATTTCATGAGCAACAAGGCCCTTGTCCTGCAGTTGTGTGTTCAGTGCATTCATCATTGCAGTCACATCAACAGCAAATGTTAAATCTGCCATCCAGTCCTTATCAGACAGCTCTGGGATGGTTTTGCCTTTCATCTCACAAAACTCTTTTAACTCTGATTTCAGAACCCAAAACCTTTTCAGCACTTTGCCCAGGCTGAGCCATCTGACAGCTGTGTGGTACCTGACATCCCCATGTTCGCTCTCTTGCTCCTCCAACAGTGAAAGAAACTGCCTGTGCTTTAATGCTCGCGCTCTGATGAACTGTTGTAGTAACAACATCAACCACATGGCTAAGTGTTAGCACTGACTTGCACAACGCTTGCTGATAAATAATACAATGTATAAACACCAATTTCTGCTCTGCGTTGAGTTCACTCACTTTATCTTGCATTCTTTTCAAAAGCCCAACATGTTTCCCTGTCAAATTCGGACATCGTTTACCTCGGTGAACAGATCACTCCCCGTTGTGGTTCCTTTCATTGGCCGCATTAGCCGCGTTCACACTGCGGTACTTTTCCCACAAAGGTTCATGCGAACTTAGTTCATGCTCGCGTTCACACCAAAAAGAGCCGGTACTAAAAGTAGTTCATGCGAACCTTTTTACCCGCTCGAAAGTCCCCGCTAGAGAGCAGGGACTTTCGAGCGGCTCTTTTTTGAGAAAAGAGCTATATTTCTGATTGGCTGGGCGAATTGCAAACCACGCCCCGTAAAACTCCCAAAAAGTTTTGTGAAGCCGCCATTTTATTATCCTCGCATTAGCATTATTAGCATTAGCATTAGCCCAGCGCAGAAACGCAGAGAGACTAACTTATGGCAACACAAAATAAAACATGGGAGCGGTGGAGATGAGGAGGTGTCGGCGTTCTGGCGATTTACTCGGAAGGCTTCAGTAGAAGCTGCTGGGACTCCCAGCAGCTTCTACTGAAGCCTTCCCCAACTCCGGGAACTTCCGGCCGGGGACTTTGGGCGGCAGTATACGCCGTGAAGTGGTTTGCGGCCTGCCAGTAAACCCAAAGCAGAAGAAGAAGAAGTGACGTCAGCGGCTTCATTTGCCTAATCCACCCCCAGGGACCTTTTCTGGTGTGAACGCGATCTGTACTTAGTTCATGCGAACTAAAGAGTTCGCATGAACTAAGTTCGCATGAACCTTTGTGGGAAAAGTACCGCAGTGTGAACGCGGCTATTGCTGCCAGCTCCTCCGTAAGCTTGAAGTCGCGCGTTATCCCCCGGAGAAATATGAGCAGCTGGGCTGTGTCACGGATGTCACAGTTCTCATCCAAAGCCAAAGAAAAAAAGTCGAAGCTTCCCACTTCACTTTGCAGCTGAAACTCCAGATTCTCTGCATGTCCTCCACCCTTCTCGTCACGGTGCGGCGGGACAGCGGGATGTTTTCAAACGCTTCTTTTTTCTCTGGGCATGGCAGTGCTGCAGACTCGACCATGCACTCGACCAAACTCCCCCTCCGAGAACGGCTTACTGTTCTGGGCTATCACAAAGCTGGTTCTGGTCGCTGCATCTCTGTCTGCATGCAGCTTAGTAAAACAGCCTTGTTGTTTTTCTAGCTTTGCTAGTAAATCCGTTGATGTCCGCGCTCGTTCGGCATCAGTCAAGTTTTTGTATTTCGCGGCATGTTTTGTCTCGTAATGCCGTTTCAAATTGTACTCTTTAAACACGGCGACATGCTCCCCACAAACCAAACACACAGGTTTACCCTTGACTTCAGTAAAGAAAACATTAGTAGTCCATATTTGTTTGAAAGTTCTGCTTTCGGCATCCACTTTCCTCTTTTTGGCATGAGCCGACATTTTCGCATTTTTCAGGGGTGACAAGGAAGGTAGACACGCATTTCACGTGCACAGTTGACGTGCACAATTGCGTGCACTGTGAGAATAAATGGGCTTCAAAATAAAAGCAATGCGGCTTTAGTCCACCCATAAGATAATTAGAAAATATGTTTTATTTTCTAATTTTCATGTAATCTTTCGCGGGCCGGTCAGAATCGTCCCGCGGGCCGTATTTGGCCCGCGGGCCGTACAATGCCCAGGTCTGTGTTAGACGATAGCTGTTAGACTTTAGCTGTTCGACGATAGCTGTTAGACGATAGCTTTCAGACTTTAGCTGTTAGACGATAGCTTTCAGACTTTAGCTGTTAGACTGTAGCTGTTAGCCTTTATTTAAAGATAGTTTGAGACTATTTTTGTCGCACATTTTAAAGTTTTTTTGTGAGTTTCTTTCTTCCGAGATTACAGCTGTTGTGTTAAATAAGATAACTTCTGATTCGTGATTAACTGTAAGCTAACAGGTGTAAATACACTTAATGCATCTCCACTCTGCATCTGTTTAATCCACTCACCTCTTCTTTTGTCCTTCTTCTCCTCTTGGTTTTTTCGCCAACTTCCCGCGGCTGGGTGTGAGGTCTGACCTTAGTCCAAGAAAATGTTCTTATTATTAAGGCACGAACAAAGACACACAACAAAGAGAAAGCTAGCTGCGTTACCAAGCGGCAAACTCTGGGGAAGAGCCGGGAAGCCAATACGGAAGTGCCACACACTGCAGTTCATATATTGGCCGATAGGCGATGGCTGCAGAAAGGAGCAATTTCCATAGACCCCCATGTTAAAATGCCCAATTTTACAGCAGAAAAAAACATGTTTCTCTCCCTGGCTCCATACATTTTATTATCGATATAGTTAAATTCCACCTTCATGATTATGGATCTGTGAGTGAATTGTTTTCTAACGCGACCCTTTTATTTATATTAGGTCTTAAAGTGTGTGCAGAAATTAGGGCGTGGTCACATTGAGTGACGGCTCTGTCAAGTGCCTGCCGCTGTTAGCTTCTTGTCTCTCTGCTAGCTGCTCCGTGAAGCTAGCTACAGGGACTCTGCCTGCTCAGCTCATCCAGGAAACACAACTTGTAGCCGGCCGTGATTGTTTGTTCTTCATGCTTATATATCGGACTATTGTGACTCGCTCTGCGGTTAAAACAGACGGTGCATGAATGCGGTAAGTAAAATTCGAGTGCTTTATTTATGTGTTAATGATTTTAATCAGCTACGTAATGAATAGTAAGGCTTGGGTTAGCATGTAAGCTAGTGGTAGCTACATCGGTGCTAACGATGCTAATCGTAGCCTCCAACTTAAAATCATAGACTGTATATATAAAGGTTAAAACGAAATAGACAAGTGTTAAGTGGGATAATACTGTTGAACAAACGGCTTCTGTTTGAGGTTGATAAAATAAGGTTACATCCTTGTAACTTAGAGATATTTTATTATGTAGGTAGAACTGTATGCATCTAAGGTTAATTTAAATTGGCTATTCTCAAGTATGTAGACAAGCTAATGTCGAAGTAGTGTATGTGAAATCAACCTCACAATAAGATGTGTGTATATTACAATTATTAATGTCATATTTCAAGATGATTACTTAGATATTACAATATGGTTGATTGAGCTGGAGTTCATTATTGAGCTTACACGTTAACGTCATAGTCATCTGAAGAACGAACCCAAACCTTGTTGTTTTTATTAATTGCATTACCAAATGGGTATCAAATAAACAGTAAGCATTGGTAACACAACTTCCAAAGTTACAGTAAAATAAAAAGGACCCTGACAATACACAATCCAACATGTTCAACAGCAGAGAATCAGTTATATTGTTTATACACATGGTACTTTACATATATATATATCTGTTTGTTTAAGGTGTCCAGGTGATGCAGACAGGCTGGACCAGAGAGTGAGAGACAGAACTGGACTCCTCACAGCAGTGAACTTCAGCACATGTACAAAGACTCTTCTTTTCATACTGTACAAAGAATCAAGAAAGATATTGGTTTAAATGAATGAAGTATTGACTTGAATACACTGATATACATTCCAATAAACAATACTAAATACTAGATCACCTACACATCAGTTAAGTTGAGAGTTTATTCCATGCAAAAAGTTACATTTAGATATTTAGCAATATGACTTTGTCAGCTCTCTAATTTAATGTATTGAAGGCAAAGATATTTAACACATAGTTAGAACTGCTACTATTTATCTCTCAATATTGTCTGTAAAACGTGGTAAAAGTTATTCTTTCAGTGAGACAACAGAGCAAGCTTCTACAGTTGCACTACGTTTTGTAACAGTTAACTATTATTTTGATAATAACATATATTTCAATGTTGATGAACTTCATACTGTTCATTCATAATCTGATTGCTCACTGTTAAAATAAAATGAAAACATTACAATTCCAAAATAATTATATCTTCAGCCCCTAAACACACAAACACACCGCTTTCATAAATAACACACTTGTTCTACAATAATATGTTTTATGTTTCCTGTCATTTTTGTTAGGAAAGGACATGCCTGAAAGACACGACATGTTCTCCTTCTCTGAGGGTCAAGAAGAACATCCAAGAGGAACATTAAAAGTTGATGTTATGAGATTTTAAGACCAGTACAGGACATTCACTAAGACACTACTTTTATTGTAAAAACAGTCAGCTGATCGAATGCAGCTATTTCCACATCTACACTCCATCCGCTGATTAATTCTATTTGCCTCACTTTATGAGCTTCACATCACTTGTGCCTTGTACCGCAGAGTTTGCAACGTCACAAATAAATGGGGTCAATCTTCAGTCAGATGGGAATGTGTAATCTAACATTTTCAGTAAGAATAATGGACAAAAGGAATGCAAATACAAATACAATTTATTGAAATATGAACCAAAAGTTAATCAAATGTTTTAAATAAAAAGCACATATGGACAGAAGGTGTAAACCTATTAAATGTATAAGTAAACACATTTAGTCAAATAAAGTGACAGACTAGGCCTGTGCAGGTGGTATCAGCTGTGCCCAGCATGGGCTCCTCCATCAGCCCTGGTCGTCCTCGCAGAGGAAAGACCCTCAGTCCTCTCCACACCAACATACAGGACGTCCATCACACGGAGGTTTCTCCCTGAAGTCTCTGCTGCTCTCTGGACACCAGGCTGTCTCAATCCGTCCACACTGAATATGAGAGGGGGGAAATGAAAATAATAAATGCTTTAGACAATAAGAAACATAAAGTTGACTGTTGAGTTGCTCAGTTTTTTTAGATTGTCAATACTATTACTGTATCACTAATATCTCAGGTTAAGAGGCACATTCAAATAAAGATTGGTCTTTAAATACATTTTGTCTTTTGAATTGTTTGTCTAAAGTCAAGGATCTAGAACTGGTACTTAGTTTGAATAATACAGTCTGGTTATTATGCTGTTTGGAGGAGGCCTCACAGGTAAGAGCACTAACTAGCTACCATCACATGTACCTTAGCTTGACTTAAATGTATTAAACGTATAGTTAAGTGATATCAAAATATAAATAACTAATGTCATGCAAACATTAATATTTGCTTGATTCCAGTGTTGAATTTAGCACAATTGCATACAAACGTTAAGGGGTTTTAAGATTCTGAAGTATTATGCTAAAAACTCAATAAGTTAGATTATAATTTATAGTTTTGCTGAATAGTTTCAAGGCCGCTTACCTTAGAAACGTAAAATGCGACGGCAGCGTGCAGATGGGGAGCATGTTAGCTTAGCTTGGTAGCTTCAGCTAGCTCTGGAACTTCCAGCTCGGTGGCAGCAGGTCCCGCCTCTTTGCCCTTATTTGGAGCAGGCTGGAGAAGGCGGGAGTTGAACTCTGACGTAACTGTTGAGCCGTTAGTGGCCGACTCCGCCTACTAAGGGCTTCACGGCAACTCTGCAGAATCCTATGGGTGACGTCACGGACCCTACGTCCATTTATATATACAGACTATGTGCGTTACCCAGGTCTCAGAGAGGAGCAGCAGCCTGAAGACAAAATGCAGGGAAAGTGACCCTTCTCAGAGAGGAGCAGCAGCTGCAGCCTGAAGACAAGCTACAGGGAACAGTGACCCTTCTCAGAGAGTCTATCTCTACAGGAGGTAGAGACAGGGGCGGCGCTAGGGCGTGCTGAAGCACCCCCCAGGATTGCCAAAGCACCTCCAAGAAATGTGTTTTTTTTTACATCAATGCAAATGTGAAACAAATAAATGTTTGACCAAAAACATAAAGCCAACACAGGTGATATGATTAGGCCAATGGCCAGCACCCATTCGATGTTTGACCTACTCATAGGCTAAATTACTTTGTGACACTTGAGTGACTTCCTGTTAGCTGGAGCCCCAAATGATTTGCTAACAGCAAAGTGACAAATGGATCGTCATTTAGTCCTTAAACGTCCACGTGTGGACACTCAATCAAAACCACCTGAAAGCGAGAGGGATTCTGCACATAATAGGCCTCGTGAGTACAAGTAGCTTACTTCTGGGTCTGTTTCATTCAAGCTCTGCTCTGTGTGTGTGGCACGAGCCATTTTGTGTGCGTGCGCAAGCGAGCAAGAGAGAGAGCTCGCGCACCGGTAGGTCTACCGGAGATCGTTGTGGTTAGCATCTGGTGCTAGCTAGCCAAGCTAACGGGTATAAAGGCCCTGACACACCAACCCGATTTTGGGAGTCAGAGGCCGTCAGAGGCTGTCGGGCATTTGCGGCGCCATAGTCAGGTTGGTGTGTCCCGAACCGTCTGCCGTGACACGCCTTATTTGGACTGCCCGACCCGATGCATGGCCGATTCAACATGTTGAATCGGCCATGCATCGGGTCGGGCAGTTGGACCAAGCAATCACTCTGATTGGCTGTTCAGCTAGCCGCCTGCCTGCTGGTAAGGAGAGTTATTGCCACTCATGCACTGAAGTCGGTGCGGTGTGTTCCCGTGCGACACATGGCCAAAACGCAGGAGAACACGGCCAGGCAACAGCCGACTTCAGCGTCGGCTAGTCCTCTGGTGACTGCTTGGTGTGTCAGGGCCTTTAGGAGCTTTTTCAACAACAAGGTGGAGGGAGAACTCTCTCCTGTCAGACTGAGAGTCTCAGATAACCTCAGCTCAGGTGAAGTAAAGGACTATCAGTGTTTAGATAGTTAACTTTAGTCTAGTTATCTCAGTGGGTCTCAAACGGTTTGTTTTAAAAGGGGAGTGATTTGTAAAATATCTATAAAGAAATAGAAAATCTGTTTGCAGTTCTGTTTCATATGTATGTTGAGAGATACTGTATATCCATAGATCTCTTCATTTTGGCTCTCAAAGTGTACCAGATTGATGCTTTTAACTTCAATATTTAAAAAAAAATCTTCAACCACATGTAAAAATAGCACTTTACCCCTGCTTACACCTATATGCCGTGAGCTGATTACCGAGCCTTCATTGTAACAGTCGCGGGTACACTCAGGGGCGCCGTTATGAGAGAGACTATCTGCAACTGAAACACAGTCAGAATCCCCCTCACCGTCTGTGTCCATCTCTGTCACCTCATTATTGTCTGCAGTGGCGCCGTAAGGGGGTGAAAAGTTAGGACGATTCTAAGGGCCCGTGACTGGCAGGGGCCCCAAAATGTAACTGTAAGTAACCTTTCATCAATCCTCAATAATTAACATTAATAGAACGTTATGTTAATAAATTACTCACTAAACTTACGATTCATTTAACTTATTTTCTTCCAAAATGTAATTACCCAAAGCCTCTGTACACCCCCTTCTATTTACATGTTATGGTTTGGTCCTGCCTCCAAACGCGTTGTGGCACCAGCACTTGCAGAGAGTGAAAGCATGCATGTGAGGAGGGATGCTAGTACTTAGCCTAGGTAAGTGTGTTGTACTATGGTTGTACCATGTTTCAATGGCTCAAAAAGTCAGGCTGTAAGAAAAGAAGAGAAAGGAGGGAAAGACAAGAGAGAGGGACTAAAGGGCGACAGTATGTCACCCAGTTTTTCACAAGAAAAGGTGGGTGTGGTCCATGACTGGTGGAAATTAGTCTGTTAGCTAAGGTTTTTTGTTTACTAAGCTGACATTAAGTACTGATAATATCTTTACAGAAAATTCAGAGGTCTTTCATTTCACTGCTCTTTTAGCTGACATTTAAAGGTATGGTAGGTCATTCACTTCAGAAACACTTTTTGTTATATTCCATGGAATGCTCTTAACATCCCGATAGCAATGAATCTATGAAATGCTTTGACAATAAATACATACAAAAATGTTATCTGTGGAAGCCGTGGCGCTGTAAAAAGCACGACCAATCATCTGAGCTGGCCCTGTAAAAATGACTGGATGGCCTACCTGTCTGTCAGCCTTCCATCTGTGCACAAACTGATCTCGTGCCCTCATTGGTCGCGTTCGTGTGTGTTGGGTGAGGGGCTCTGTAAGGAACTCTGAAGGATAGGCCAGATTTTTTTCGGTTGTGTACTTTCAAATTCTAGCGCACTCGAGCTGGTTTCTCCATTCTTACCTACCTACCTTTTAATAAATGCAGGCACATTTTTAGCTCATATTCATAGTCAATCAGTTGTCCCTCCCCCTGGTGCCAGGAACAAAAGATCCATCTCTAGGCTCAGCAGCCCTGTCCCCCCATAATGCTGAACCTGAACCAGCTTTTCTCCCAACTGAAGGAGGTGAGCAGCATTGTGTTGAATGACATGCCACATAAATGGAGACTGGAATACAAAATATATATACAACAAAAAGTTAACATCTAATTTAAATTATGCATTTCAAACAGTATTTTCCCACATAGCCAATGATCTATATCAAACAAAAAAGTGCTTTTAGTCTCTTTAGGATGATGGACAGTTTGAAGCATTGAGTGATTAGTCTGTAGTTTGGTTATGATATTAATACTAATGTTATTATATTAAAGCAGGGGTGGGGAACCTCCGGCCCCCGGGCTGTATACGGAACGCTTTTTACATTCTGACGAAAAATTAAAATAATTATGAATACAAATAAAATAAAAGAAGCCTCCCGCGAGTTACTACAAGCTATAAAGTAGATTTTAAAAACGTTTTATAGAATAAAAGCTCACTGCAGGACGTTGTAGAAATGCGTGTGTGCACCCAACACATCCTCACTCCCAGGTCGGCCTATGTTGACGTAATGTCAAGTCCCCTGCCGGCTTTTTCCAACGCAAGGGGGGGGCCTTAGCGTCCATTTTCAAGCAAGGGGGGGGGCCTTAGCGTCAATTTTCAGCTTTCCGGGATGTCCATGTGCTTCTATGGACGCTCATGGAAGCACGGCATTCGTTTGTGTCAACTGCCCTTAAAGGCAATGAAGACACTACACTACCCAGAATCCCCAGCTATCGTTTGGACTACACCATGTGCTCTGTTTGGCAAACCCCGTGATAGTTCTCAAGCTCTGTGATTGGAGAGTGTGCTCCGAGGGTTACCGAGCCTCGAACAGTACTTGAAATGGGATGGAACCACGGCAGACTGTTCAAAACTGGATTTGAACGGGTCCACCGCGTTCCCCCCCTCCCCCACCCTGTCCCCAGAACTACACATGCTGGCTATTCTGTTTCGCAACATGTTCTCTATGGCACGTCTCTACTGGGAGTTGTAGTTTTAAAAGACGTTTTCGTATTTCCCATAATAAGAAGTTGCCAGTATTAAACTGTGTACATCCCTGGAGGTTTAGGGGACAGGAAACACTCACATTTAAAACATATAATTAATAAATGGGTGAAAATTGCTTGTGCCCATAATGGGCAGTATTAATATATATATACCCACACGCCAGCTAAGGTCAGAAGAGCTTTATTTAACAGCTGGACTTATGTTTGTGACCCCTCCTGTTGTTCATTGATAACATTTCATTACATTACATTAATTGATAAGCCTGAAACATGCACTTGTCAAGGTTCAGAGGCACATTTTGCAAATATGGCAGTAGCCATCGATCAGCTTAAGATAAGATATACTTTATTGATCCCAAGTTGGAACATTTGCGTTACATCAGCATGTGTAACAGTTAAATATGCAGTGGTGTTTATTTGTAAATCATTTAGTATAATCACACAAATTCTGTGTTTTATATTTAACAATTCGGTGTTCTTTATTGTTTATTGTTCAATACCTGACAAGGCCGGAGATGAAATATCTGCATACATCTTATAAGAGTATAATACATTATGTATAATATCAGTTAAAATAAGTGCTTCAACATAGTTAACATTGCTGGAGGTATGCACACATATTGATAGATGTCTTGTAATGCACTGTTGAGGAACCTGAGACCCAAGTTTTTCATTCAGTGCAGAACTACACCACAGTTGTGTAGGCCTATATGATATGTCAATAAACCTTAGAACATCTTGAAATCTTGAACGGGATGTGCAAAATAGTCATTATATACAGTCTTTAATTAACTATTAGTAGAGAATAACGAGTAATGAATATACTTTATAGTGATCCTATTAATATCTAATAATAAAAATAATGAAATTCAATAACATGCTTTAACCACCAGGTGTCTCTTTATATCATCTGTGCACCTTTATGGTGTAAATACAGCCTATCTACCAATTGGATCAAATATAAAAGTGAGCCGAATTAGTGTTGATACTGCAAGGAGACGTATTGTGTGAAAAGAAATGTAAGATGTTGTTTAATGGCTGATATATTTATGATCCACGTCACATTTTCAGTTCCTCATGTTTGTCTTCTCATCAGGGCTATAAATACAGAACTACGGCAGATATGTAATATTTAATGCAGCCGAACCGTGTATTACAATGCCGTTATGTGATGACTTTCAAAGAGAAAAGCAAGCACACTCGGAATAAGGTATTATTATTTTTTTTTAAATGTTTTCGGTCTGTTTCTGGTATTTGTTAATGACGATGTGCTGTGAGATGTGAGACTGGAATTGCACAGGGGAAAATAACGTATCTTTAGATGCGGATTGTGTTAAACTAATATGTTTGCGCTGTGGACCAACACTATACATTGACGGGGAAGGGGGTAGCAATAAAGATAACACCATTAAACAGTTACACAACATAACAGAAATAATATCGATAGCAGCGTCCCTAGCAACCACCTTGGTAACAATGAAAACGTTGGACGCAATTTCCTGAAGTAATCTTCGTAATAACTAGCAAACTAAAGATCATGTACATCCACTGCACACATCATCTGAAATAACAACTCATATTTCTCGCATCAAATGACATCAAAACGCATTTTAATGGCCAAACTAACGTTAAAATAGGCATTTTACACCCAGAATAAAACGAAGTTCGGCCATGTTTTCTTTTTCTGCAGGGAGAAATGTGAAGATCACGTGACGTCAAACAGAGCTGGGGATTCTGGGTAGTGTAGTGTCTTCTGCCATCCTTTACTCCGAAAAAAGATTTGTTTCTCCGAATCGAAGGGGAAAAATACAAAAGCATTGCACACAATTTAAACCAATCAATGTTGTGTAATTAACAAGGATAATCTGGTGTTTTTTAGTCGATGAGTAGTGCAGATATCACTGTAAAATCAATCGTCAGTAAGGGGAATATTTACTTCCGGGTGTACAATTCTCATTCTCATGCCTTTAAGGGCAGTCGACACAAACGAATGCCGTGCTTCCATGAGCATACATAGAAGCACATGGACATCCCGGAAAGCTGAAAATGGACGCTAAGGGCCCCCCCCTTGCGTTGAAAATGGACGCTAAGGCCCCCCGCCTTGTGTTGGAAAAAGCCGGCAGGGGACTTGACATAACGTCAACATAGGCCGACCTGGGAGTGAGGATGTGTTGGTGCACCACGACAAAAGAGCCTCATTCACTTTACATGTTGTTTGCGTGGTGCAGACACGTAAATGTAACAAAGTTCGTGAGTCCACCACGCAATGCAGTGTTAAGGAGTCGTGGTGGAGTCACGCATTCTGGTGAGATCAGGTTATGTGTGTAGTCCGTTGCTGTTCAATATAATGATGCATGTAGGGTGACCAGATGTCCCGCTTTGCGCGGGACTGCACAGTATTTTCACGACTTTTGGTGCGTCCCGCAAATTGAGACGATGTCCCGCATATTTCATTTTGATTGGCTAAAACGCTTTTCTTTAAAATCAGATTCATCCAATGGCTGTTGAGAAAGCAGGGAAAGCTATCATCAGGGGGCTGTGTTTGCTGTCAATCAAACTGTAACACACGGCGGGTGCTGGTCAAGTGTTAACCAATGAGAGTAACTCACTCACACACACCACCCCACCCCGCCAAACAACAACAACGAACGCAGGCGACGCAGCAGGTTATGGAAAATGGAGGAAACTGAAACTACAGCTAAGAAGAAAAGAAGATGCACATACAACAAAGACTGGGAAGACACTTACCCGTGGGTGAAGCCAGTGTAGGGCGACTCTCAGAGAGTTTTGCAATCTTTGCAAGAGTCATTTTTTAATTTCACATGGCAGTGAATACGACGTCAAAAGACACGAGAATGCGATTCTCACAAGAAACGTGTCGCTCAAAAAGAGACATCCCACTCTATGGAGACATTCCTCCTCAAACCAAAACATGATGGCCACTCAGACAAGGTGACAGCAGGAGAAATAACCAGTGTTTACCATATAGTGCAACACTCCCATCATACCGGTCACATGACTGGTAACAAGCTAGCTCCGACCATTTTTCAAAACTCTGAGATAGTAAAGAAAATGTCATGTGGTCGTACAAAAGCAGCGTCCATAATAACAGATGTGCTTGCCCCTGCCTCTGTGGAGAGCTGTCTGACAGAGTCAAAGACACCAGTGGTTCTAGGTGACAAAATAGCCCACACACTGTGTGGGGGCCCACCTTCTGTTGCTGTGATGGACAAAACTGAAAGCTATTTTATTTTATGTATTATTATGTTTCTGTTCCCTCCTGGCCAGTGTTGGTTTTATTTTATCTATTAATTTATGTTGTGCCTACTTGTACAGGTAATACACTAGTTGAATTAAGAAGATGCATTTCTAAACACTTGAAGTGAATAATGCCTGTTGCCTTGTTTAGCCTTAGTTTACTTTTCTTTATTAAAAAACTGCATTTTGACTTCACTTTCTGCTCTGTTGTTATATATTTGTTCCGTTTTTTTTCTTTTCCGGGGGTTGGGGGGTGCTGTTGAGAGGGTGTCCCACATTGTCCCACATTGTCCCACACAACCATACTCCTTGTCCCACATTTGGTTTGTTGGGATCTGGTCACCCTAGATGCATGACATCTTTAATCAAGTTCATCCAAGTGTGGGGAGATCTTTGTCTGCAGATGATGGGGCTTTGTGGGCAAAAGGCCGCAATGTAGCACATGTTGGAAAGAAAATACAAGCTGCAATAGTTGAAGTGGAGAAATGGACAAATAAATGGGGATTCAAACTGTCAGTAGCTAAGACGCAGGTCATTTGTTTTACAAAACGGCATAACATTGCTCCTATATCGTTAAAATTGTACGGGCAACCTCTTGAACAGGTTAATACAATAAGATGTCTTGGTGTTTGGTTTGACGGAAAGCTAACATGGAGCAGTCATATAGGAAAAGATCACAATAAATGTAAAAAGGTCAACAATGTACTTCGGTGTTTGGCAGGGCAGGAGTGGGGAGCGAGTAGGTCATCACCTCTGAATATATATTGGGCACTCATGAGACCTGTATTCGATGATGGGTGTGTAGCGTTCATGGCAGCAGCAGAATCTAACCTTAAAAAGCTGGATGTCCTACAAGCTCAGGCCCTGAGAATTTGTAGTGGAGCTTTTAAAACATCTCCAGTATCAGCAATGCAGGTGGAAATGGCATTCTGGGTAAATGTCCTGATGATCTTCATCTAGAATGGACATAAGAAATGAAATATTTCTAATTGTATATCAAATGCAAATCAAAGGCATAGCAACTCGTTTCCTCTGGGTTCCTGCTCGTGTTGGTGTGGAGGGTAATGAACATGTGGATATTCTGGCCAAACACTCAGAAGTATGAACATCAACATAGAAGTTCCACTCAGCAAAGCGGAGGTTCAAATATTCATTCAGAAATATGCACAAACAACATGGCAATATCATTGGGACCTTAGTGATACAGGAAGACATCTTTATAACATTCAAAGGTATGTGGGGAATGGAAGGAAGGTGGGGTTTAACACTTGTGTTATGTTCACATTTCGCACCCTTTGGTAATGTTCGGGTCACATTGACAGGGTTTTAAAAAAATACAGAATTAAATTCAACATGCACAATTCCTTATATATATTGTCTTTAATTAATTCCCCAACAATATAAATGAAATATATGATTAGTTTTTTAATACTCTTTGCGAGATCAAATTTAACATCCCATCGTTTTTGTGATAAAAATGTAATTTATGTCAAAAAAGAATACACTGTAATAAAAACTAAGTTTACATTTTGCTCATGCTTTTCTAGGACACATGTAAATTAAAAAATGTTTCATTAATGTTTATTATTTTTAATCTGTCATATACTAATCAAAGCCTTGACGGAAATAAAGCAATTTATCAGCAGTTGGAACACAAGAACCACATCCAAGAGTATTTGGCTGTGAAATATAGAGGGAATGAAACAAATTACATCGAACAGATATATAAACACAAAGCAAATAAAAACAATTCACAGTCACTATTCATAAAATACAGTATATCCGAAAACTATATTGATGAAGTGACGCTGCAGAACATCATGTGAGTCGATGGGCAGGTCCGTTTAGGAAACACATGATGTACAGAACTTCTTCGTGGGTATAGCACAGATGTATTTGTTGCAGTTGCTGCATGTAGTCTGTGTCATGGAGTCCTTTCAGGGTCCACAGACCTCACAGCTGGCTGTGGGGGTCTTCCAGAAGCTGGCTGTGGGGGTCTTCTTGCGGCTGGCTGTGGGGGTCTTCCAGAAGCTGACTGTGGGGGTCTTCCAGCAGCTGACTGTGGGGGTCTTCTTGCGGCTGACTGTGGAGGTCTTCCAGCAGCTGACTCTGAGTCAAGTTCATCTTCCAATTTGCTGTCAAATTCTGATGTTACCTCCACATTATCCTCATCTTCAGAAATGTCTTCCTGTCCCACTTCACCATGTTCCTCTAATGCATTCCACTCGCTCTCATCCATCATTAGCTCCAAGGCTCTGAGCAGAATATCTTTTGGCCATTTTGTTGGTAGATAATTGTAGTTCTACACTACACTGTTACTACACTGAGGTTATGTCTCTGTTTAGTCCCTCCTCCGGCGTGCAGGTGCGAGGGGGGACAGTGCGAGAAAATATAAAATGTTTATACATTTCTGGAAGATCTAAAATGTTTATAATGCTCTAGGATAGTTTTGTGTACGCACTACAAAGGGTAAAGATCAAGGGAAAACAGGATCAAACAGCTTCTCTATGCATACAAGTGTGTGTGTGCGTGTGTGTGTGCGTGTGCGTGTGCGTGTGCGTGTGTGTGTGTGTGTGTGTGTGTGTGTGTGTGTGTGTGTGTGTGTGTGTGTGTGTGTGTCCGTCCTGGTATTGTATCCGGGTCAGATTGACCCGAACCTCTTCTGAAGGACATAAATGCGGGTGGGCATTTTTTCAAAAGTGGAAAAAAATAAAAACAATTCCACATGTCCTTCACAATAAATAAGCCGCAGCCATTGAGTTTTTTCAGGTTGAACGAAAATATCCTAATATATTTTTTTATTCATTGAAAATGGAAATCGGGTCAATTTGACCCGAACACCACACAAGGGTTAAAAGAAGGGAGGAAAATGTCATTTCTGGGATGAGAATAGGTCATACAGATCTCAATCATACTTGAAGTATAACAGGAAAGCGTCCAACCGGAAAGTGTGTACACTGCAGCCAGCCAGAAACTGCTGAGCATGTTTTACTGCTTTGCAGGAAATATAGTACTCAGAGAAATGTGCTTTTCCAGACACTGAAGAAAGCAACATGCCATGACTTGTCGCTATCAGGGCTGTTAGGGAAACATCAGGCAATATATATTGAGAGATTATTACGTTTCTAAGAGAAATTGATACTTTTAAAATAATCTAGAGTTTTGGTTCTTTGTTTTGTTTATTGTTTTCTGCATAGTCTCTTGTTCACACTCCAGTCCAGTTGGTGGCGGTAATGCACCTACAAGTTGGTTTGCCAACCGCCAATAAACACGAGAGAAGAAGAAGAAGAAAACAAGAGGTGAGTGGATTAAACACATGCAGAGGTTTCATTACGTGTATTTACACTGTTAGCTTAGTTTACAGTTAATCACGAATCAGAAGTTATCTTATTTAACACAACAGTCTCAAACTATCTTTAAATAAAGTCTAACAGCTAAAGTCTGAAAGCTAACGGCTATCGGCTACAGTTATTATTCCAGTTCGGCTCTGGGGAGTAACAGTTGATTTGTAATGCTCAGCTGACTTTATGTTAGTTATTTATTACACCAGTTGTCTTTAAGACGGGTTGAGTTGTTGTGTTGGTGCTCTTTACCATAGATATGGTTTTAAATGTATGCTAACTAGCTTATTAGCATCGCCATTCACCGCGACGTAGCATTTTTCCCATTGAAATGAATGGGGTTCTTCAGTTAGCTGCTAACGCTAAGCTAAGCGACGGTTTAGCTCATTAGATAAATAGATATACTTTATTTAAATAATGATTTATCTTAAACTGGGAAATGATTGTGTCGCAGCAGAAGTGTTTTCAGGCATTACACGAGTTAAACATATTTAAAAGATGCAGTAAGATAATACAAATGAAGCATTAGCAGCAAGTATACACACAGGACACATATCACTAGAGTATCTAAAGAATACACAATATACAGAAAATACTGTATACATGGAGTACATTAAACAGTCTCCCTAGTTAATGTTTGCTTTCTGTGTTAACGTAGTGATAGTTACACACGAATAGCGTTATAACCTTGGTTCAAACATCCATTAATGGCACTTTCTTTTATTTAACCTTTATTTAACCAGATAAAAGCATTGAGATAGAATCTCATTTGCAATGCTGACCTTTCTATAAGAATAAAGTCATTTTAATGAAATAAAAGTGAACAAACTGTGAGCTGTAAATTAGAATGTAAGTTGCTACACAGATTATGATGAATTATATCTAAACATTTGTATTATTAATAATAATTTACACAGAAAACCAACTTTTTATCGTAATGCTTAAAGTAATTTGCATGTAACGTTAATAACTATCTGACCTTTCTATCATGTTCTCCTCTGCTGAGCATCACATGGACCAAATGGATCAATTTGGACCATGTTTACGTCACAGCAGCATAGATGAGACAAGGCACTGCACGTGGTGTGATAACACACTACATAGAAGCATCTAGAAATAGAACGTATCATTGAATAAACTCTTTGTATTATATTAATAATGAAGCAGCTCTGTGGTCTTCATCAGGACAGCTGATGAGCAGCATGGAGGAAAAGAAAGAGACCCCTGGAGCTCAGGTCAGTGTGCACTTCATCACAAGATATTCCTATTTCCAGCGTTTCCGCCAGGCGGGCATCTTGCCTTAAATATCTTTATTAAAATATTTTGTTATTTGAAATAATATGAAGGACATTCACAGTTAATGTAATTAGATATAAATTATGAATGCCATACATATTGCATACATTCAGTCAATATTTCTTCAGTATGTATGATAGCTGTCCAACAGAAGTTACATCCATTCCTCACTTATTCTGACAATGTTCTTAACCCAATAAAATGACCCAATAAAAAGAGTTGTTAAATAATAGTAAAGTCACGTTATAACAATAACTCATCTCTCTCGAGTTTTCTTTTTGAGCTTTGCTAAAAGCCACTTTGTCAAGTATCCATCTTGGGTTGCCGCCCGGAGTTGTCCAATATGGCGGACCATCTCGCACATGCGCACTGCAGATCGGGCAGGGCTGCAGATCGGGTAGTGACACACATTGAAGATGACGTCGCGGCTCCGCCTACACTGCGTTACTATAGTTACTGCCCCAGTTCCTAAACTGTATTGGAAACGCAGCATAAAGTGAGCCTGGCCTACCAAGGCCTAACTATACCGTACTAAGCCGTGTGAGGCCCTGCAGTGGAAATGCGTTCCAAACAGTTATTTACATGCAAGAAATTACTCAACTGTTGAAAAACTACTTTTTCAATGATTTTACCTAGAAATGGGAGGTTTGGGCTGTAAATGTTCATTACTGAAGCGTCTAGATTATTCTTTTTTTAAGAGCGGTTTAATGACTGCAGTTTTCAGAGCCTGTGGAAAAGCACCTGAGTGAAGAGACTTGTTTACTATTACCTCATTCACACCAACGCAACTCCGGTTCTAGCTCCGTGCTAGAGCTTTTGGGTTCAAAACCGGTTCTTCGGTTTAGCTCTGGCTCTTTTCACACCGCCCAGAGTCCGACTGGTGCTGCGTCATGATGTAACCATTTGCGTGCCTGCTTCATAAAGCCAAACCGTGCGGAAACCCCTCACAGCTCACACCGACAACAACAACAATGGCCGATTGTGCTCCAGCTTCCTCTGTACCTCTTCGGAAGACCAGATTCCCAGCAGGTAGCTGGTCTCTTCAGTGGACCACTGCTGCTTGTTAAGATTCTCCATGGTTGTGTACAAACTGGATAAAATGCAGGCTTTTTGTTGTTGTTCAGGAGTTGATCCCGCCTCGATGTAAGCGTGACGTATGCGGTGCTTTTGGTCTGGCCGGAAATCTTTTGGTGCTTGAAACGAACCGGATTCCGGAGCTAAGAGGCTGCTCCGCTGCGGTGTGAACAAGAAAACCCGGTGCTTTTCAAGCTCCAGCTCCGAACCGGCCCTGAAACACCGTTGGTGTGAATGAGGTATATGTGAAGTAGATCTGAGGTCATGCAAGGAAAAACATCTTGGAAAAATCCTGTTGGAATAATGTCAAGGCAGCAGGAGGAGGATTTCAGAAGTTGAATAATGTCCTCTAGGTTTTTATCATTAATCTGATGGAACTGTGTCATGGTGTCTGAATTGATGTTAGGTGGACACAGGGACAACACATCTGCTGTACCTGATGCAGAGGCACTGACTGCTGGTCTGATTTTCTGAATGGGGGGATACTGACACTGTGTCGACGGTAGCAAACAAGGCACGTGCATTGTTTTTGTTTTTGGCAATGATGTCAGAGAAGAAAGACTGTCGTGCAATTTACAATTCCAAATGATAAAAGCCAAGTCTCTCTTTATAGATTTCAAAGTGAACCTGGAGATTTGTTTTTCTCCACCTACGTTCAGCTTTTCGACACTTTTTTCTGCTCTCACGGTCATGGCCTTTCTCCATGGAGATCTTTTCTTCCCAGTCACTTCCTTTACCCTAGTTGGAGCAATGGCATCTATAACATTTTTATTTTTGAATTAAAATGATCTACTAGCTCATTTACTGAGATGTTCGCAGGGGCAAGTGTGGAAGAAACATCCTGAGTAAACATTTCCCGAGTGTTTTCAGTTAAATATCGCTTTGCGGTTACCTCTTTTTGAGAGCGCAACATCAGTCACCACAACCTCAGAGATATTCAGACCCTTTGAGATCATTAAGTCCAGAGTGTGCCCCTTATTGTGCGTGGGCTCCGTCACATCCTGATTCAGTCCATTGAATTGATCTATTTAAAACAAGGGACAGTGTACATTAATCAACATATTAAAAACATGTAAAAGTACTCGAATAGCCAAAAGGCTAGTTTTCTTGGATAGTCCCTTTGCCAGATGGTGATTGACATCCTAAAACCAATAATAAAAATACCACGACATTGTTATACCATTGTACATATTTACAATAGATGACATCACTGAATACAGATAAGAGCAAGTCATGATAATAAATAAAACATGTACAATACGCACTCATACACACACCTACACACACACACATCAGTGCTGACACTGTTGATTCCACAGTCACATGCATTCCGGGGGCTAGAGCGGGCGACGTTGAGGCGCATCTTAAACTGCTGGCTAAAAATAAACATAAATACGGTAGGATTGTTATTCACGTCGGTGGTCATGATGTTCGTTTACGCCAATCAGAATGCACCAAACTTAATGTGGAGTCGGTGTGTAGTTATGCTAAAACAATGTCGGACACCGTAAAAAAAAGCAATAATAAAAATACCTTTTTGAATGGCTTTTTGTCTCGTGTTTTGAGTGCTTGTTTATACAGTGATTCCAGTGGCCTTAGAGCTACAGAGTGTGCATTAGACCAGCTGATCAGACAGTAGTAGATGTGGGAGAGGACCATTGAGTGAAGGTATAGCTTAGCTGCTGCAGATGATAGGAAGTTTCTAATGTATCTGTAATTTGACAGATTGAACTTTACTTTATTGCAGACCTTTTTGATATGGGTTTTGAATTTGAGGTTTGTGTCAATATGTGCTCCTCAGTACTTGTACTCCGAGACAACCAGAAGTCTCCTTCCAGAAAAGAAAACATCTTCTGTTATAATGCTGTGGCCCTTGGAGAAGAACATACACACAGTCTTTGAGACATTTGGTTGCAAACAATTATTGTTAAGCCATGATGTAATATTCTCCAACACATCAGTGACCTTGGTAGCAGCCTCTTCTGCAGTTCTGCCATGAGTAAAAACAACTGTATCATCAGCATACATTAATACATCACATTCTCCACACAAAGAAGGCAGATCATTTATGTACATACTACACAGGATTGGGCCCAATACACAAAACAGTTATTTAGCCCCTCTGTCCTGGGGGTTGTCAACATGGATGTTAAAATCACCAACAATGACTAAACGGTCAAAGTCAAAACACACTAAATTAGGTCTAGATTTACTTCCATTTTGGCCATTCTTGACACCAAGATGTCTGCTGGTATTGTGTTGCGGCTGAGAAGTCTAGGAAGAGGGCTCTTGCTAAGGTGTGATGTTTATCTAAATGTTTAGTGATGATGTGAACCAGAGCAGCAACAATACCATCCCCTTGCTTATAGGCAAATTGGTATGGATCAAGTATGTCTTGTCCGTCACAATAGGTTTAGCTGAAGAGGTCATTCCTGTCACGGTTCTCATGGTGTCTCACACTTTTTTGGGGTCTTTGGCTTTAAAATCATTTCCCAAAAGCTCTGTGTTTTGATTCCCTCAATTTGACTTTCAGTTCTCTCTCTGTCTGTTCAAGTGCTCAATAGTCCTTGTTTTTAAAAGCTATTTTCCTGGTTTCTATAACTTATTGTTATGTCCTTAGTCACATATGATTTATTACTTGGATAGATCTGTATTTCTTGAGTGGGAACACAGAAGTTAATATGGTTTTTGGTAACAGTAGTTATTTCATCTGGTGAACCTTCCTGAAAAATGTCCCAATCTGTCCTATCAAAACAGGCTTTCATTTGTCCATGTCCTTATTACTTTCTTTTCTGGTTGACTTCCCTTGAGTTTGGTCTTATACACTGGTATCAAATTCACAACATTATAATCAGAGGTCAGTATTGGTATTTAGACACATAGGCTCCTTTATCATTAACAAAGCATTTGTCCAGGATATTGTCTTTCCTGCTGTGATCCCTAACATACTGCTGGAACCCAGGAAACACAGTCTCCAGGCGACATTGCTTCATGTCCCCGAGCACTATTGCCGGTGCATCGGGGTGGCTGAGTTGCAGCTCGTGAACAGTGTCCTCTGCCGCTGGGAGGCACGTAAACAACAAACAGTAAAATACACCCGAATTCTCGAGGCAGATAAAAGGGTCTTAACGTCATGCCGAGAATTTCTACGTTGGGATTGCAGGTTTTACATTTTACTGAGTATGATCGGCACCACAGATCATTAATATACACACAAACACCGCCTCCTCTGGTTTTCCCGGAGTCCGGGTACTTCAAAGAGAGATTCAGGCATCGTAGATTGTATCCAACTTTCCGTGAAACACAATAAAGAGGCCTCGAGAAATTCAGGACAGTACCTTGTGTATGTATTGATTTAAATTGAAATGCATCCGCTAAGAAAAATAGTCCGTTGTTACCGTTTGAACTAACGTAGCAACGGCAGGAACTGCTTCGATAGCGTTTTTTGAGGAGCTTTTTGATTACAGATTTGAAAACATCGCTCCTTGCTTTAAAAGTAGCACAATTCATTATGTCAAACCTTGGAAAGTATCTAGATATCCCTGCCCTAATGCCAAAGGAACTGCACACTGAACATGTGTCGCCATTTGATGCCTATGTCTGGACCGCTGCGTAAAAAGGAGGGTTTCTGCCCCGTTACTGCTCTTCTTTCTTCTATAAGAATAAAACACGGTGGACGGAGATCTCTTTTTCTCCCCCTCTTCTCCCCACTGCAGCCCAGCAGCTGCTCTCAGAGCACGCTCCCCTCTCCTGCAGGGGGGCGTGGTCAGCTGCTGCTCACAGAATCAGCCCCTGCAAAAACAGCGCAGGAGAGAACAAATAGAGCAAAATGAGGCGTGGCTAAAATGCAGGACCTTTTTGGTATTTTGAAAAAAAAACTATATTTATATACTTTATATAGGTATGGCCCTACAATATATTGTTCAAATATAGCATGATAGGTCCACTTTAAGTGAGTTTTTATTGTGTTAACTTGTGTATTTATGCTTTTTAGATTGACTTTCTCTCTTTCTCTGTCCATCTGTTCTAGAAACCGAAAGGAAGAGAGAGACGTCACAGCTGTCAGCAATGTGACAAATCCTTCACAACATCTGGAAATTTAAAGAGCCACCTGCGTATTCACACAGGAGAAAAACCGTACAGCTGTCAAGAGTGTGGGACAACTTTCACTCAATCAGGTGCTCTCAAAACACATCAACGTATTCACACAGGTGAAAAACCGTACAACTGTGAAAAGTGTGGGACAACTTTCACTCAATCAGGTCATCTCAAATCACATCAACGTATTCATACTGGAGAAAAACCTTACAGCTGTGAAGAGTGTGGGACAACTTTCACTAGATCAGGTGATCTCAAAATACATCAACGTATTCACACTGGAGAAAAACCTTACAGCTGTGAAGAATGTGGGACAACTTTCACTCAATCGGGTGCTCTCAAAACACATCAACGTACCCACACTGGAGAAAAACCTTACAGCTGTGAAGAGTGTGGGACAACTTTCACTACATCAGGTGCTCTCAAATCACATCACCGTATTCATACTGGAGAAAAACCGTACTGGTGTGAAGAGTGTGGGACAACTTTCACTACATCAAGTAATCTCAAATCACATCAACATATTCACACTGGAGAAAAATTGTACTGGTGTGAAGAGTGTGGGAAAACGTTCAGAAGATCAGATCATCTCAAGTCACATCACCGTATTCACACTGGAGAAAAACCGTACTGGTGTGAAGAGTGTGGGAAAACGTTCACAACATCAAGTAATCTCAAAACACATCACCGTATTCACACGGGAGAACAACCATAGTGGTTTTAAGAGTGTAGGAGCCGCAATTAAGCATATTTTGTTTTTTCAGTTTACAATAAACAATTCCCATCAATTGGCCTTCTGTTGGGTAATCCTTTTTTCCATTACAGATCCCATCCCAACAGCGCCATCTGTTGACGTAACTTCAGAATTGACAGGCATAATGTTCATTGTTCCTTTAAGTTTCGTTTTCTGGCTGTCCGTCTGCCGACAGCTGTTTCACACAGCTGACAGTATTGCAGCATTAAATCCAAGCCATTGTCCAATACAGCTTATGATTCCAATATACGATCCAGTTTGAATGCTGCTCATACCCGGCCGCTTTCCCAGCCTTGGCTCTCGGCCTCTCCTTTCGCTTCTTGATGAGCGCAGGTGGTGACAATCTCCAGCTGATTGTGGCGTGTTGTCCAGCTGATCCGGGATGTGGGTGTCTGTTGTGAAGTAATCCAATTGTTTGTCCGGTGAAAACGATTCTTAATCCAATGCGATATTTTTCTTATTGTCCAGTTTCACTCACAGAGTACGATTCTACTTAATGTAATGGCAGTTTAAATGTTACAGTGTCCTATATCTTTTTGCCATTACTTCACAGAAGGGTGTAGAGTGATCCTGACGCAGACACAAACATATGAAGTTCCGGTCTTTTGCTGCAGTTTTAGATGGATGTTTTATTGCTCTACATACTGTAGTGGACATTTTTATTATATCCTTATATGCTTAAACCAAATGCTTCTCATTTCCTGAGATGTGCTTTCTTCCTTCCATTCTACTCTACTTTGGGTTTATTCCCAGGCGCTTCAAGGCCACAGAGCTGCTTTGGCTACTGGGAGACTCACACACAGTCACACAAGAACTTCCCTACTCTGAGAACCGTTATGCTATCTACAGCTCAAGGACAGATGTCTAATAACAATGTGACCGTGTGAAGTCAGATTTCTAACCTTCCCACTCCTTCTGTGTATAAGCTTTGCTACCATATTGTATGGCACACACTCACGCAGACTATTATATGCTCTGTGAGACCTGTGTCTATTTTTATTGTATCTGTATTTGAAGCTTCAAATACACAACTAGAAAGACAGCTCTGTCTGATTCACCATTTATTTGTTTTGATGACTTTGACTTGTACTCTCCACAGTGTTGGGTCCTAGATTTCCATAACATGACCCAGCCTATCCAATGCAAAGATGGCTAATGAAACCATTTCCGGACACCGGGAGACTGACCCCTGAACGGCACACCTACAATTGCAGGCTGAGTAGTGCACGGTCGGTTGTTGAGATGGCATTTGGAAGGCTAAAAGGAAGATGGAGGTGCCTCCTAAAAAGGAACGACTGCGAGCTGGAGCTCAGCAAAATAATGACAGTGACTTGCTGTGTCCTACACAACATATGTGAGGAACATAGCGACAACTTCACTGACGATTGCCATGAACTTGTGTACGACCAACCCGCTTTACACCCCTTACCAGATAATGGTAGACAAGAAGGAGCTGATGTTAGATCCGCATTGATGGACTATTTCAACATGGGGGACCACTAATATTACTGCAGTTAAACCTGATTTATTTTGTATCATGCCCCTTTTTTTTTACAATAAAATCACTGGATCAGACTTGAAGTGTGTTTATTTTGTATACAAACAGGTATGAACTATATTCTTATAAAAAAAGTGCATAAACAAACAGCAACAACTCAAATACACAGTGGGTCAAAATAAAAAATAAATGGTTACGAGTCGAGGGCCAGACTGGTTCAATGTTATTGCAAAATGTATTGATTGCACATATAAAACCTGGAACTAACAAAGCTTCAATTGTTGCCTATAAAAAGATTACACATTAAATCAGTTGCATTCCTTTCTTATGGCTCTATCTGCAGCTTTTCCAGAGTCATTTCTGTGGTTTAGACTATATTGTAAAATCAAATGAAAAAAACTATAAAAAGCACATCGAGTTATGAATACAATTGAAACTGGACAAAATAACTACAAATAATATAGAACATTATCATACAGTCCTGACCTCCCCAAAATCATATAACCATTGTTAACAGCAGTCCTTATTATATTTCCATAATAACAATGACTGCTGTTCATCTACACAACAGTGGAACATGTTCATTTCATTATTGGCAATACTCAATCTTATTACCCTTTATTAAAAACTATATTAATTAATTTGACAGGAAAGAAAAATAAAAAGGATCCCTATCAATGTAGCTTGTTTATACTGATGCTTCTATACTGTTATCAGAATAAAAAAACATGTATTGATCGGGCTCATATATATAATTATACAGTATGTCATATCATAAGTGAATGCCCTGTATTTAAATGTGTGTCAATCTGTGAGTGGGCCTTCTCCTAGGAAGACATTGCAAGTATACATTTACATTTCAAACATCATTTTATGGGCACTTTAAATGATAAGGATTGCACACATGAGTAATATTAAACCTGGAACAAACAAAGCTTAAATTGTTGCCTATAAAAAGATTACACATTAAATCAGTTGCATTCCTTTCTTATGGCTCCATCTGCAGCTTTTCTGTGGTTTAGACTATATTCTTATAAAAAAGTGCATACCCAAACGGTTTAGACTATATTCTTAACTCAAATACACATGCCTATCCGTTTTTTCAATAAAATGGATCAGACATGAATTTTTTTTATTGTATGGACAATAATTCACCAAAAAGTGTGGCGAATATACTATAATTATAATGTGTATACAAAAAAGGTATGAACTATTTACATAAAAAAATATGGTCAGCTTTCGTTGTTGGCCTTCATAAGCCTGTCTACCATGCCAAGCATTGAGTGGCTGTTCTGCTCGATTCTGGTGAAAACTCGTAGGAACTCAGCATTGGCCACATGCACCTCCTGAAGCATCGCCTGGCCCTGCTCCTGAAGCCTGTCCTCACTTTTATCCAGATACTCCAGAAGGCCAGATGATAAATCCCGCTTCCTTTTAACAACAAAAAGAGAAAAATAAAGTCAACACTGTGTTCATGGCATTTTATGAGATGTATATTATATACTGTGTAATGACATGTTGTATTGTTCTTATGGCTGCAGTTGTATAACTTGAACAACTACTACAATGACTATGCCATGATAAATGCACATGGCAACGGGGAACAGTATTACTATTATGACCACTGTAAACCTTACCCTGTTTGTGTCGGCCCACCGGCTGGATTAGGTTCACCAGAGATTCCTGGGAAGAGCTGCTTGTGGGAAAAGGAGACTCTTCATTGGCGAGCTACACGCCGACGGCTGTGGTGATTCCGACACAGTATACTCCAAACCAGATATTTCTGTAAACACAATATAAACACAATGAATCATAAATCGTTAGTGAGAAGAAAGAAGATACATTGGAGGCGTTAGCTGTCTTTGCCATGGGGATACCTAGCTTTATTACCAGGTCTGTCGATAGCTACATGGTTTAGTTTATGTTGTAGTCAGAAATAAAACAAATGGGTAATGCATAACTCACCGGCATCAAATGAGCTCTGCACACTCAGCAACTCGTCCTGCAACATCATTGACGTGAGAGAAAGCGAGTTCACCGTGGAACCAAAACCACTCGTCGGTCTGTCCCCGAGGACCGAGTCTAGAAAGTCATAATGTGGAATTATTTTTGGACGACCGCTACCACTCCGTCCGAGGTCTCGCTTTTGGTCCCGATAGTCCTTCTTGACTTTTTTTTTAATTTGTTGCCAATCTGTTCTACGGTACGGTAAAAACCAGTGGTTAACATCTCTTTCTGCAATTGTTGGATAATTGCTTTGGACCGCGTGCTCCCCTCCAGCTTCCTCTGTACCTCTTCGGAAGACCAGATTCCCAGTAGGTTGCTGGTCTCTTTAGTGGACCACTGCTGCTTGTTAAGTTTCTCCATCGTTGTGTACAAACTGGATCAAACGCGGGCTTCTTGTTGTTGTTGATCCCGCCTCGACGTAAGAGTGACGTATGCGGTGCTTTTGCTCTGGCCGGAATTTTTTTGGTGCTTGAAATGAACCGGATTCCGGAGCTAAGAGGCTGCTCCGCTGCGGTGTGAAGAGGAAAACCCGGTGCTTTTTAAGCTAAAGCTCCGAACCGGCCCCGAAACACCGATGGTGTGAATGAGGCATTAGTGGAGGAAGACAATTGTGACATCACTTACGCAACTCTGGGATTAGTAGTCTTTGTAGTTGCGTATTTTTCATAGTCTTATATTTCAACAGTTTTACGACAAATTGTGTCTCTTTTGACATGGAAATAATTGTTTAAGATTGACAAACATCATATGTGTAACTCATGGCACTATTCAAACAGGATCGAAAGAAGTTCTCTCTCTCCATTGACTTCAATACATTATTTTTCTGAAATAAGGTCCCATGTACCGGAAGTAGATGGGCGTGACTTCGCCACTCTATAGATGGGAATTGTTTATTGTAAACTGTGAAAAAAACAAAATATGCTTAATTGCAGCTCCTACACTCTTAAAACAACTATGGTTTTTCTCCTGTGTGAACACGAAGATGTGATTTGAGAGCACTTGATTGAGTGAAAGTTGTCCCACACTCTTCACAGCTGTACGGTTTTTCACCCGTGTGAATACGTTGATGTGTTTTGAGATTACTTGATGTACTGAAAGTTGTCCCACACTCTTCACAGCTGTACGGTTTTTCTCCCGTGTGAATACGGTAATGATTTTGTAGATCACCTGATGTACTGAAAGTTGTCCCACACTCTTCACAGCTGTACGGTTTTTCTCCCGTGTGAATACGTTGATGTGATTTGAGAGCATCTGATCTAGTGAAAGTTTTCCCACACTCTTTACAGCTGTACGGTTTTTCTCCAGTATGAATACGGTGATGTGATTTGAGAGCACTTGATGTAGTGAAAGTTGTCCCACACTCTTCACACCAATACGGTTTTTCTCCAGTGTGAATAAGGTGATGTCTTTTGAGAGCACTTGATCTAGTGAAAGTTGTCCCACACTCTTCACAGCTGTACGGTTTTTCTCCAGTATGAATACGCAGGTGGCTCTTTAAAGTTCCAGATGTTGTGAAGGATTTGTCACATTGGTGACAACTGTGACATCTCTCTCTTCCTTTCGGTTTCTAGAACAGACGGACAGAGAAAGAGAGATAGTCAATCTAAAAAGCATAAATACACAAGTTAACACAATAAACACTCACTTAAAGTGGACCTATCATGCTATATTTGAACAATATATTGTAGGGCCATACCTATATAAAATATATAAATGTAGGGTTTTTTTCAAAATACCAAAAACATCCTGCATTTTAGCCACGCCTCATTTCGCTCTATTTGCTCTTTCCAGCGCTGTTTTTGCAGGGGGCTGATTCTGTGAGCTGCAGCTGACCACACCCCCTGCAGGAGAGGGGAGTGTGCTTTGAGATCAGCTGCTGGGCTGCAGTGGGGAGAAGAGGGGGAGAAAAAGAGATCTCCGTCCACTTTGTTTTATTCTTATAGAAGTGAGAAGAGAAGTAACGGGGCAGAAACCCTCTTTTTTTAAGCAGCGGTCCAGACAGACATCAAACGGCGACACATATTCAGTGTGCAGTTCCTTTGGCATCAGGGCAGGGATATCTAGATACTTTCCAAGGTTTGACATAATGAATTGTGCTACTTTTAAAGCAAGGAACAATGTTTTCAAATCTGTAATCAAAAAGCTCCTCAAAAACGCTATCGAAGCAGTTCCTGCCGTTGCTACGTTAGTTCAAACAGTAACAACGGACTATTTCTCTTAGCGGATTCATGTCAATTTAAATCAATACATACAACTATTTTTTAAATCAATAAAATAATTTTCTAAATCCATAAAAGCATTTCAATTAATATTGGGAGTCATATCTTTACTTTGTTGAGAATGTGGCCATGTGATAAGCGGGATAATGTGCAGCGACGCGGTCATGATAAATAACACCTTCATGCAGATCTAAATCCCTCCGCTCCACTTACTGACGTCAGTAAAGTGTTCAGATCCGTTGCAGCCCCTTTTTTAGAGATTTGGGTATGGAGGAAACAAATGAAATGAAAAATAAGCCATGTGCAGTAATATAGAAAATTGAGGATGCAACGCATTGGTATGAATCGTGATATCGAATTGGATCAAATCGTTGACAGGATAATCGTAATCGAATCGAATCGTGAGACCAGTGAAGATGCACAGCCCTAGTATACAGGAGACAGAGGGAGACGGCATCCTGTCACTGCGAGTCTCAGTATGCTCCGTTCCTCTTGTGTTTTTGGTCTAATTATTGTCTAAACTTTGTCGTGTCTGTAAGAAACGTCATTTTGAGAGACCATGCTTTTGATCCTGTGCATTACATTTGCCTTCTGCAGACCATGTCTGGCCATTCAATATTCCAAGACACACCTGAGTGACAGCATGAACAGGTATGGCGAGGAGCCCCGGCCTCTGCGCTGCTACAGCCGCGAGGCTATGCTAGAGCTACAATGCGATCGGCCTCCTACGAATACACCAAGCCATCTGTGCTCTTCGTTATTGGATGAAATCCCTCGGGAGCCGCTTAGAAACATCAGGAAAAAGAGACGAGGAAGGAGGGGAGGCGTTCAGAATCTCCTACGGCGGAGATTTAGCCGGCCACCACTTCCATCCATCATTCTCACAAACCTGCACTCATTGAGCAACAACGTGGACACACTAAGGACAAACACAAGGTACTGTCATGAATTTCTCGAGGCCTCTTTATTATGTTTCACGGAAAGTTGGCTCCAATCTACGATGCCTGAATCTCTCTTTGAAGTACCCGGACTCACCCTTGTTCGAGCAGACAGGGATGCGAACTCGGGGAAAACCAGAGGAGGCGGTGTTTGCGTGTATATTAATGATCTGTGGTGCCGATCATACTCAGTAAAATGTAAAACCTGCAATCCCAACGTAGAAATTCTCAGCATGACGTTAAGACTCTTTTCTCTTTCTAGAGAATTCGGGTGTATTTTACTGTTTGTTGTTTACGTGCCTCCCAGCGGCAGAGGACACTGTGTTCACGAGCTGCAACTCAGTCACCCCGATGCACCGGCAATAGTGGTCGGGGACATGAAGCAATGTCGCCTGGAGACTGCGTTACCTGGGTTCCAGCAGTGTGTTAGGGATCACAGCAGGAAATACAATATCCTGCACAAATGCTTTGTTAATGATAAAGGAGCCTATGTGTCTAAATACAGACCACCAATACTGAACTCTGATCATAATGTTGTGAATATGATACCAGTGTATAAGACCAAACTGAAAGGAAGTCAACCAGAAAAGAAAGTAATAAGGACATGGACAAATGAAAGCCTGTTTTGATTGGACAGATTGGGACATTTTTCAGGAAGGTTCACCGGATGAAATAACTACTGTTACCAATGACTATATTAACTTCTGTGTTCCCACTAAAGAAATACAAATCTATCCAAGTAATAAATCATATGTGACTAAGGACATTACAATAAGTTATAAAAACCAGGAAGATAGCTTTCAAAAACAAAGACTATGGAGCACTTGAACAGACAGAGAGAGAACTGAAAGTCAAATTGAGGGAATCAAAACACACAGAGAGCTTTTGGGAAATGCTTTTAAAGCCAAAGACCCCAAAAAAGTGTGGGACACCATGAGAACCATGACAGGAATGACCTCTTCAGCTAAACCTATTGTGACTGACAAGACATACTTGATCCATACCATTTGCCTATAAGCAAGGGCGTGGTACTGTTGCTGCTCTGGTTCACATCATCACTAAACATTTAGATAAACGTCACACCTATGCAAGAGCCCTCTTCCTAGACTTCTCAGAAGCAACACAATACAAGCAGACATCTTGGTGTCAAGAATGGCCAAAATGGAAGTAAATCCATCAATAATTTACTGGTATGCCGCTTTCCTCATCAGTAGAGAGCAACTTGACCAAACCCTGTCATCTGCCATCACAACCAATGTAGGGCCCCCCCAGGGCTGCAGGAGTTCAGCTGTGCTCTTAGCTTCTTTTAGCTTATTTTGATGACTTTACTGAACTGCTGTCTATAGTGTGTTTTGACTTTGACTGTCTCGTCATTGTTGGTGATTTTAACATCCATGCTAACAACCCCCAGGACAGAGGGGCTAAATAACTGTTTTGTGTTCTTGATAACTATGGTGGGGACCCTCATGACATCCAACTATAGGCCCATCAGTATCTTACCCAAAGTATCCAAGGTATTTGAGAAATTGATTGCCAAACAAATCATCAATCAACAACAGCTCCTTTCCACTGCATCCAATGCAATTTGGATTCAGGGCTAATCACTCAACAGAAACAGCGACATGCTTCTTCGTGGAGAAAGTTAAGGCATCAATGGACAGGAAAACTTTTGACACTGTTAATCACAACATCTTATTGCAAAAAATATTCAACTTACATTTTTCTATAGAATTCATGAACCTCTTTAATTCGTATCTTTCATCCCGCTCCCAATGTGTTCAAATTGAGAACCATAAGTCTAGTGTGTGTCAACTGGAGTACCACAGGGCTCTGTATTGGGCCCAATGCTGTTTAGTATGCACATAAATGATCTGCCTTCTGTGTGTGGAGAATGTGATGTATTAATGTATGCTGATGATACAGTTGTTTTTACTCATGGCAAAACCGCAGAAGAGGCTGCTACCAAGGTCACTGATGTGTTGGAGAATATTACATCCTGGCTTAAAAATAATTGTTTGCAACCAAATGTCTCAAAGACAGTGTGTATGTTTTTCTCCAAGAGCCACAGCATTATAATTAACAATCCTGTTTAGTATAGTTACGGCTGCTGCCTTCCGGGTCGTCTTTATTGTGTACCAGTAAAGGAGGTAGGGAAGTAACCAAACATGAGACAGGAAGAGCAGGAAATAGCACCCAAGGGTGGGGAAAGAGCCATGGCTAGCTATCAAGCTAAAGTAGCTACCGTTAGCAAACCCGAAAAGAGTGTAGGCAACTGTGGAGTTACAGTCGCTAAGAGAAGGAGAGTTGTGAGTGCTTAAGCTGTAGTAACGTGTAATTACAACGTCAGGCAGTTGCAGTGATCAAGAGTTTTAAAACGATCGACACACACAAAATGTTCAAAAAGAGGTAACCACAAAGCGATATTTAACTGAAAGCACGAGGGAAATGTTTACTCCATTATTCCAACAGGGTTTTTCCAAGATGTTTTTCCTTGCATGGCCTCAGATCTACTTCACATATACCTCATTCACACCAACAGTGTTTCAGGGCCGGTTCGGAGCTGGAGCTTGAAAAGCACCGGGTTTTCCCGTTCACACCGCAGTGGAGCAGCCTCTTAGCTCCAGAATCCGGTTCGTTTCAAGCAACAAAAAATGTCCAGCAAGAGCAAAAGCACCGCATACGTCACGCTTACGTCGAGGCGGTATCAACTCCTGAACAAAACAAAAAGCCCGCGTTTTATCCAGTTTGTACACAACGATGGAGACACTTAACAAGCAGCAGTGGTCCACTGAAGAGACCAGCTACCTACTGGGAATCTGGTCTTCCGAAGAGGTACAGAGGAAGCTGGAGCACAATCGGCCATTGTTGTTGTTGTCGGTGTGAGCTGTGAGGGGTTTCCGCACGGTTTGTCTTTATGAAGCAGGCACGCAAACGGTTACGTCATGACGCAAACGATGACGCAATGACGCAGCACCAGTCCGACTTCGGCGGTGTGAAAAGAGCCAGAGCTAAACCAAAGAACCGGTTCTGAACCTGAAAAGCTCTAGCATGGAGCTTGAACCGGAGTTGTGTTGGTGTGAATGAGGTAATAGTAAACAAGTCTCTTCACTCAGGTGTTTTTCCACAGGCTCTGAAAACTGCAGTCATTAAACGGCGCTTAAAAAAAAGAATAATCTAGACACTTCAGTAATGAACAATTACAGGCCCATATCAAACCTCCCATTTCTAGGTAAAATCATTGAAAAAGTAGTTTTTCAATAGTTGAGTAATTTCTTGCATTTAAATAACTGTTTGGATTGCATTTCCACTGCAGGGCCTCGCACGGCTTAGTGCGGTATAGTTAGGCCTTGGTAGGCCAGGCTCACTTTGTGCTGCGTTTCTAATACAGTTTAGGAACTGGGGCAGGAACTAGAGTTGCAAGATTCCATGAATTTTTTCAAAGATGGAAACTTTCCACGGGAATAAACTGGGAATTTTCTAAATTGAAGGTTGGCTCTTCATAGGGAACTTAAATATCGTTGGAAAAAGTATATTTTAGCATAATCTTGGGTGTAGATACCCAAGACTTGAATATCCATGCCATAGCACACTGCTTACTGCATGGCTATTGAGACCACACAAAGGTACGCAACAGGCTCACAAATGTGAGAGTGGAAAAACTGGTTGGCATTCGGCAAACCTAAGGCTCTTTGAGCCGGACACAGAGCCATCCTCAACAAGGCTGGACAGTGACACTGCAGAGGAAGAGTGTGATGTTGATGAGGCCCAGGAAGAGCCCGTTGACTGAAAGGGTTTAGTCAAAATGCAGAGGATCGCTTGAAGGAAGATTTGCATGTTTAATGGGACTTTGTGGAGGGAGAAGGGCTCTTTTCATTTAACATTTTGAATGGGACTTTGTGAGGATTTTTGGATGGGGCTGCATTTTTGTTCATTTTTTAAAGAGTGGGGTTGGGGGGATGAGTAACGTGCAACAACATGAACCTTTCTGTTGGTCGCTTGTTAGCAGACCGAAACCCGCAAAATAAAGCAAAAGTCGAGACAACTTGAAAGGATATGACGTTCCACTAAACTTGAAGAATCTCCTTTAATTTGGCATATTACTCTCAATGAATATAAGAAAGCACTGCGTAAAGCGAGAGCAGCTTACTACTCTTCATTAATAGATGAGAATAAGAATAATGCAATATTTCTTTTCAGCACTGTAGCCAGGCTGACAGAGAGCCACAGCTCCATTGAGCCTTCTATTCCCATAGCACTCAGTAGTAATGATTTTATGTGCTTTTTTAACGATAAAATTGTTACTCTTAGAAACAAAATCAATGACCTCTTGCCTTTGACCAGTATAGTGTTATCAACAGCTCCCGGAAACGTAAGTTCTCATATTACACTAGATAGTAAACTAGAATGCTTTTCATCCATAAACCTTGAACAATTAAATTCAATGATTCTCTCTTCTAAACCATCAACGTGCATGTTAGACCCAATTCCAACTAAGCTGTTGAAGGAAGTTTTTCCATTAATTAGCACTTCTTTATTAAATATTATGAATATGTCTTTATTATCAGGATATGTTCCACAATCATTCAAAGTAGCAGTGATAAAACCGCTTCTTAAAAAGCACAACCTCGATCCAGAGGTTTTAGCCAATTATAGACCTATTTCTAATCTTCCGTTCCTCTCAAACATTCTTGAGAAAGGAGTCGCAAAACAGCTGTGTGATTACTTAAAAAACAATGATTTATCTGAAGATTTTCAGTCTGGCTTTAGAACACATCATAGCACAGAGACAGCTCTGGTTAAAGTCACAAATGACATTCTAATAGCCTCTGACAAGGGACTTGTCTCTATTCTTGTCTTGCTCGATCTCAGTGCTGCATTTGATACTATCGACCATGATATCCTATTGCAAAGACTAGAGCACTTAGTTGGCATACAGGGAACTGCTTTAGGCTGGTTTAGGTCCTATCTATCTGAACGCTCTCAGTTTGTACGTGTTAACGATGAATCTTCCACGCAAACCAAAGTTAGCCATGGAGTGCCACAGGGCTCAGTGCTCGGACCTATTTTGTTCACATTATATATGCTTCCGTTAGGCAATATAATAAGGAATCATTCTGCAAACTTTCATTTTTATGCGGATGATACTCAACTATATTTATCAATCAAGCCTGATGAAATTAATCATCTAAATAAAATTCAAGACGGCCTCAAGGACTTAAAAACGTGGATGACCTTAAACTTTTTGATGTTAAACACGACCAAAACTGAAGTTATTGTACTTGGCCCGAAGAATCTACGAAACAAATTATCTAAAGATATACTAACTATGGATGGCATTAATTTGGCCTCCAGTGAGACTGTAAGGAATCTTGGTCTTATATTTGATCAGGATTTATCCTTTAACGCCCACATAAAATCAAATTCAAGGACCGCCTACTTCCATCTACGTAACATTGCAAAAATCAGGCATATCTTGCCTCAAAACGATGCAGAGAAACTAGTCCATGCATTTGTTACTTCAAGGCAGGATTATTGTAACTCCTTATTATCAGGGTGTACCAAGAAGTCAGTCAAGTCGCTTCAGCTGATTCAAAATGCTGCAGCTCGTGTACAAAGGCAAATGTCAGCCTTATGGACAGAGGTACCGTGGGACTTGCCCTTCAAATGTACGCGTGTCCGCTCAATGGAAATGCGATGTCAACTTCCGATGTCAAGTCCCTGCCAGCGGCTGGACAAATGTTACCAGTGTTTACCAGTGTTGCCAGGGGCACGAGAATACCCTCCACTGGAGGGTGGGTGCTGCTGCTGTGAAGAAGGCCGACTATGGGTGCCGATTAGCCATAGGAGAATGAAATGGACAGATTCCTATACATTTCAATCACTTTTAATGGGAGTCGTCAGGTGTGGATGAAATGGCCATATCTTCCTTAAACTCACATCAATCTTACCCAGCTTTCACACACTAATTCCTGGGTAATACAGCCATGTGCACCCTGTGTTTAAAGTAATCTTACCCAGCTTTCAGACACTAATTCCTGGGTAAGAAAGTCACCCTGGACGGGTCGTCAAATGTGAATGAAATGGACAGATTCCTGTACATTTCAATCACTTTTGATGGGAGTATTCAGGTGTGGATGAAATGGCCATATCTTCCCTAAATTCACATCAATCTTACCCAGCTTTCAGACACTAATTCCTGGGTAAGAAAGTCACCCTGCATGGGTCGTCAAATGTGAATGAAATGGACAGATTCCTGTACATTTCAATCACTTTTAATGGGGTCGTCGAATGTGAATGAAATGGACAGATTCCTGTACATTTCAATCACTTTTGATGGGAGTCGTCAGGTGTGGATGAAATGGCCTGTTTAATCCGATTTTGAGCACTCTTTTCCCCGCATAAACTAGTTTAAATCACCGTTAAACACTTATTTTCGATGTCTATATAATGGACTTCCCGCTATGCATTGAAGTCCGTGATATGGACACAACTACCCTGTACACTAGGCAGACCGCGGCCGGTAGTAAATGTCCAACCAGTGTACCCTCCGGTCCCTAGAGTATGGAGAGTTGACCAATAAGCGGAGCACTTCTTTGTGACGTAGAAAAGTATTGGAATGTGGATCCGTTTTTTTCAGATCCGTTGCAGCCCCTTTTTTAGAGATTTGGCGAAGGAGGAAAATAGAGAGGGTTGTGTTTTTTGACTTTTGGTGAGTTCCCTGGAACACCGGGGACACATATTCATGTATAAAAGAGGTACAAAGGTGCATTTCGCATGATAGGTCCCCTTTAAAATTCTTCTTCTCGCCTACAAAGCCCTTAATGGGCAGGCGCCATCTTACCTTAAAGAACTCATTATACCCTACTGTCCTACTAGGGCATTGCGTTCCAAGAATGCAGGGTTGTTGGTTGTTCCTAGAGTCTCTAAAAGTACAATGGGAGCCAGAGCCTTTTCTTATCAAGCTCCACATTTGTGGAATCAGCTTCCAGTTTGTGTTCGGGCGGCAGACACCCTATCCGTTTTTAAGAGTGCGCTTAAGACCTTCCTTTTTGATAAAGCTTATAGTTAGGGCTGATTAGATTCAGCCCCTAGTTTTGCTGATATAGGCTTAGTTTGTCGGGGGACATCTTACTTCTTCCTTCTCTCTGTCTATACCTGTGTACTCTCATGTTCCGATTAACCCAGCTTCCCCAAATGTCTTTCTTTTTGGGGTCTATATATGCTGGGATCCGGAGTCATGGATGATCCTGCGGTCTTGTGTCCTGGATCGCGAGCGCTGGATCTTGAGTCGTGGCTGTGGTCCTGGATCATCGGTCCTGGATGGATATCCTCATGGATTCATCTTCCTATTATACACACATGCATTTCCAAACATTTGGACTACCTATGTTGCAAATGTATTATCTTTTCAATTTACACACGGCATCTATTGCACGTCTGTCCGTCCTGGGAGAGGGATCCCTCCTCTGTTGCTCTCCCTGAGGTTTCTCCCATTTTTCCCTTTAAACTGGGTTTTCTTTGGAAGTTTTTCCTTGTACGATGTGAGGGTCTAAGGACAGAGGGTGTCGTATTGTCATACTGATATTCTGTACACACTGTGAAGACCACTGAGACAAATGTAACATTTGTGATATTGGGCTATATAAATAAACATTGATTGAGGGCTGATTAGATTCAGCCCCTAGTTTTGCTGATATAGGCTTAGTTTGTCGGGGGACATCTTACTTCTTCCTTCTCTCTGTCCGTACCTGTGTTCTCTCATGTTCCGATTAACCCAGCTTCCCCACATTTCTTTCTTTTTGGTGTCTATATACGCCGGGATCCGGAGTCATGGATGATCCTGCAGTCCTGTGTCCTGGATCGCGAGCCCTGGATCTTGAGTCGTGGCTGTGGTCCTGGATCATCGGTCCTGGATGGATATCCTCGTGGATTCATCTTCCTATTATACATACATGCATTTCCAAACATTTGGACTACCTATGTTGCAAATGTATTTCAATTTACGCACGGCATCTATTGCACGTCTGTCCCTCCTGGGAGAGGGATCCTTCCTCTGTTGTTCTCTGTATTTTTCCTTTGAATGTTTCTTTCATTAGCTTTTCTTTTTTAATGTCTTTCATTTTTTGTAAAGCACTTTGAATTGTCTTGCGTTGAAAAGTGCTATATAAATAAACTTGCCTTGCCTTCTCCCTGAGGTTTCTCCAATGTTTCCCTTTAAACTGTGGGTTTTCTTCTGATGTTTTTCCTTGTACGATGTGAGGGTCTAAGGACAGAGGGTGTCATATTGTCATACTGATATTTTGTACAGACTGTGAAGTCCACTGAGACAAATATAACATTTGTGATATTGGGCTATATAAGTAAATATTGATTGATTGATTGATTGATTGAGTCATGCATATTTTACTAATCACATTACATTTCATTTAGCTGACGCTTTTATCCAAAGCAACTTATAATGACCGATTACAGGGACATTCTCCCTGGAGTAACTAAGGGCTAAGTGCCTTACTCAAGGGCAAACTAGTGGTGGTGTTCCTGGCGGGATTTGAACTCACAGCCTTCCGATCTTCAGCCCACCTCACTATCCATTAGACCAGGGGTCGGCAACAGGCGGACCGCGGTCCGGATCCGGACCCAGACGGACCCGGAGCTATAATCAATACATTAATAGGGGATTTTTCGGCGCCTCCCGCTTTTTTAACGCTGATTTGGGTGACTTGTGTAATTCGTGGAGAACCGAAGAGTTTTCGTTTTGGGGGTGGGGGGGAGGGAGTCAGTCCGACAGACGGACAACTTCTCACTTCAAAAAAGAAGAAGAAATCTAGACCGCAAAAATAATTAAACAAGCGAGTACCTGTTTTTCCTGGCCAAGGACAGGTTCATGAACACAACACGAGCGTAACGTGTCTTCACGTGGTATATGTCTCATCTGAAAGGAGTGCTGACAGAAAGCACCGGAACGCCGCTCCAGCCCTTAAAATATTGCAGTACCCATAAGGAGCCGTACACATGCCGCAGTGTTTGCGTGGCTGTGTCTTTAGTTGTAAACACAGTGGCGATCTGTTGTTGTTAGCATCTGGTTAGCTAGCTATGCTAACGAATTTAAAGAGCTTTTCTACAACCAGGTGGAAGAGAGCTCTCTCCTGAGAGGCTCAAATAACCTCAGCTCAGTGAGGTTAAGGCACACCTTGATATGATCATTATAGTTATTAATGAGACTAAATGAAAAACAGGTATAACATACTACATGACAGCAACAAAAAAGTTGTTAAAAATAACAGGAATAGAGTTTAAAGGAGGAGTGATTTGTAAAATATCCAAAAAGGAAAATATGCTACAGTTCTGTTTCATATGGGTGTTGAGAGATGTATCCATAGATCTCTTAATGTTGCTCTCAAAGTGCACCACATTGATGCATTTAACTTCAATATTTAAACATTACACATATCCACAGTATTTAAGTAATGTTAATTGACAATAAATATTGTTGTTTTTGAATTGTACTTTCTTTATTTGATTGGCAGTCAGTTGTTGATTACATGCCGACAGTGATAAAGCTACAGGTCACTTCAATATATATCACACTAATTCATGAAGGAACTTAGACATTTTGATGTTCCGGACCTTTGCATGGGGACATTTTCTCTAACTGGACCTCGTTGAATTTTAGTTGAAGACCCCTGCATTAGACCAATTACTACCCTCTCAAATGGAAATATGTGTTTACACCGTTTGAAACCCACTGAGGACTTAGACTAAGTTAAGACTTAGACTATCTAAACACTCAGAGAGTCCTTTACCTCACCTGAGCTGAGGTTATCCCGAGCTTGAATGACACACAGAGACCAATCAAGGGCTTTGATTTATGATCTGTATGACAGTGGCCATGTCGGCAGGCCACATCATGTAGACAGCCAGTCAACCTGTGTGAGGCAGGCCACTTAACAGGCCAGAAGGAAGCGAGATCAGAGCAAGGGAGCGAGGGATCATTGTCCACAAGTTAATCGATCGCAGATGGCGTCGTGGTCACGGACGAATACATTTTTTTTTATAAATGGTAATTATAAACCTAAATGGGTCGCGAAATATACTTGGGTGGCCGTTAATATACCTGGGCAGCCCGCCCAAGTATAGTCTATGTGTGGGAAACCCAGCCTTTACAACCCTAGCAGTAACTATAGTAACGCAGTGTAGGCGGAGCCGCAACGTCATCTTCAATGTGTGTCACTGCCCGATCTGCAGCCCTGCCCTATCTGCAGTGTGCATGTGCGAGATGGTCCGCCATATTTAACAACTCCATACGGCAACTCTAATAGGACATTTGACACAGTGGTGTTTGGCAAAGCAGAAAAAGAACACTCAAAAAACCCGACAATATTAATCTGAACGAGAGAGACGAGTTATTGTTATTACAACGTGACTTCACTATTATTGAACAACTCCTTTTATTGGGTCATTTTATTGGGTTAAGTACATTGTCAGAATAAGTGAGAAATGGATGTAACTTTTGTTAGACAGCTATTATACATACTGAAGAAATATTGACTGTGAATGTATGCAATATGTATGGCATTCATAATTTATATCTAATTACATTAACTGTGAATGTCCTTCATATTATTTCAAATAACAAAATATTTTAATTAAGATATTTGAGACGTTTATGACTCGCGCATGCACGATGCAAATCAGACAGCCGTCTAGACGTCAAATGTCCTATTAGAGTTGCCGTATGGAGTTGTCAAATATGGCGGACCTTCTCGCACATGCTCACTGCAGATAGGGCAGGGCTGCAGATCGGGTAGTGACAATGTGAACCACAAAACCAACATCAGCCGTTAGCCCTCAGAGCTCACAGCTCCTCATATCTGTTCAGAAACTAGACAGAAGTTAAACAAGTACAAACCACAGACTGTCTGTGTCATGGCGAATACAGTCGCTGGTTTATTTATGTCTGTATAGGGCGTTCTGAGCTGAATAAGGGCGTCAAATGAAGGCAAGACGCCCACCTGGCGGAAACGCTGAAATTAGGAATATCTTGTGATGAAGTGCACACTGACCTGAGCTCCAGGGGTCTCCTTCTTCTCCTCCATGCTGCTCATCAGCTGTCCTGATGAAGACCACAGAGCTGCTTCATTATTAATATAATACAAATATTTAGATATAATTCATCATAAACTGTCAGCAGTGAAGAGGGGGAATTCAAAGAGTTTATTCAATGATATGTTCTATTTCTAGATGCTTCTATGTAGTGTTTTATCACACCACGTGCAGTGCCTTGTCTCATCTATGCTGCTGTGACGTAAACATGGTCCAAATTGATCCATTTGGTCAATGTGATGCTAAGCAGAGGAGAACATGATAGAAAGGTCAGATAGTTATTAACATTACATGCACATTACTTTAACCATTACGATAACAAGTTGGTTTTCTGTGTTAATTATTATTAATATAATACAAATATTTAGATATAATTCATCATAATCTGTGTAGCAACTTACATTCTAACTCACAGCTCACAGTTTGTTCACTTGTATTTCATTACAATGACTTTATTCACATAGAAAGTGACATTAATGGATGTTTGAACCACGGTTATAACGCTATCCGCGTGTAAACTATCACTAAGTTAACAAAAAAAGCAAACATTAGCTAGTGAGACCGTTTAATGTACTCCATGTATACAGTATTTTCTGTATATTGTGTATTCTTTAGATACTCTAGTGATATGTGTCCTGTGTGTATACTTGCTGCTAATGCTTCATTTTTATTATCTTATTGCATCTTTTAAATATGTTTAACTCGTGTAATGCCTGAAAACACTTCTGCTGTGACACATTCATTTCCCAGTTTAAGATAAATCATTATTTGAATGAAGTATATCTATTTATCTAATGAGCTAAACCGTCGCTTAGCTTAGCGTTAGCTGCTAACTGAAGAACCCCATTCATTTCAATGGGAAAAATGCTACGTCGCGGTGAATGGGGATGCTAATAAGCTAGTTAGCATACATTTAAACCCATATCTATGGTAAAGAGCACCAACGCAACAACTCAAACCGTCTTAAACACAACTGGTGTAATAAATAACTAACATAAAGTCAGCTGAGCATTACAAATCAACTGTTACTCCCCCAGAGCCGAACTGGAAGAATAACTGTAGCCGTTAGACGATAGCCTTCAGACTGTAGCTGTTAGCCTGTAGCTGTTAGACTTTATTTAAAGATAGTTTGAGACTATTTTTGTCGCACATTTTAAAGTTTTGTGAGTTTCTTTCTTCCGAGATTACAGCTGTTGTGTTAAATAAGATAACTTCTGATTCGTGATTAACTGTAAGCTAAGCTAACAGGTGTAAATACACTTAATGTATCTACACTCTGCATCTGTTTAATCCACTCACCTCTTCTTTTGTCCTTCTTCTCCTCTTGGTTTTTCGCCAACTTCCGGCGGCTGGGTGTGAGGTCTGACCTTAGTCCAAGAAAATGTTCTTATTATTAAGGCACGAACAAAGACACACAACAAAGAGAAAGCTAGCTGCGTTACCCAGTGTTGTATATGTAAGACTATGGACTACGACATTTAGGTTGATCGTTTATTGAACACGTTGTTGCATACGCTTCCATGACAACACAACTGTATCCGGTTCACACATCACAAAACTCCCGGTGCCATCTTAAAGGCACAGTCACACCTGATGTGACACATACATAACATTTACCCCTCCCCACAAGGAACCCAATTAACTTTTAGCTATCTACTCTAGATGAACTGGGTAGACTGCCAGTCACCAGCATAGCCATGTGGATTATTCTGCCACGCAACAGACTATGCTCTGAACATTACCCCTGAGTCACAAGCTCACAATATAATCTTCCAAGTATCTTGGTCTGACCCGGACACGGGCCGGATGAGCTTCAAAACGAACCACTGGCTCAACCGGCTCAGGAGGGAACCCGGCTGGACCCTGCAACTGTTCATCAGGAAAAACAAAGTCCCCGTCCTCCCTGGGCCCTGGGTCCACGATGGGGGGCGGTGCCACCTTCCGAAGCCGGCTTGCATGCCACCGTGATCCGTCGGCCAAACGAAAGGTGGCTGACCCCAGTTGAGCGGTGACCTTCATCGGCGCCGTCCAGAAGGATAGCAGCTTGTGGTCCCGGTTAGGACGGTGAATCCTGACCCAGTCTCCCACTGTGAAGGAAGGTGCTCCCACCCTCCGTCTCTTGTCGAACCGCTGCTTCATGCGACGCTGAGCCTCTGCAACCCTGGCACTCTGGCAGGGTGTGGCTGTTGGCGTGACGGCCGCCGGGGCCCGTAGCCGATCATCAAGAGTGCTGGGGAGCTGCCGGTAGTTGAATGCGGCGTCGCCCGGTAGTGAAGCAAGGTGCGAAGCAGCGCGGCTGAGAATGGAAGACCATCTGCCAGGTGTGCTCTGATCCCGTTCTTTAGGGTTTGGTTGAACCTTTCCACCCCCCCATTTGCTTGCGGGTGGTAGAAAGCTGTACGGATGTGTTTAATCCCCCTCTCTTCCACAAAGGTGGCGAACTCAGAGGAGACAAATTGTGGGCCGTTATCCGTAGTGATGGCGTTAGGACTGCCCCACCGAGCAAACAGAGAAGAGAGGAAGTCTGTGACCACCCGAGCCGTTACGGACCCTGTGGCGACCACCTCTGGCCATTTCGAATGGAGGTCGTAGGCCACCAGGAGGAAGCGTTGGTGGTGCGGGACCCCATGCAGCTCCCCACAGATGTCCAGTTGCATGTGCTCCCAAGGCGCGTGTGGCCACTGCAAGGGCTGCAGGGGCGGTGGGAGTGGCGGGCCAGTTTTGCCACTGACCAGGCAGGCCGTGCACTCCTTCACCATTGTCTCTATATCTCAATCTATGCCCGGCCACCACACCAAATCCCTGCAGCGCTGTTTTACCTTCACGATACCCAGGTGGCCCTCGTGCGCCATAGACAATACGCGGGCCCTGAGGTCGATGGGAACGAACGTGCGGAGGACCCGAGCCACGCAGACACCGTTCCAGCAGGTCAGCTCGTCCTTGACCCGATGAAAAGACGCCAGCTCCTCCGGGAACTTCACAAGCCATCCCTCCCGGATGTAAGTGCGGAGCCGGGAGAGCGTGGGGTCCTCCTCCGACGCGAGCCGAAGGTCATCCAGGGAAACCGCGGCCTGAAGCGGGGCGTGGAGCATGAGTATGAGCTCTGACTCTGTTGCGTCCGGGCCCTCGCCGGGCGCTGGGGTGGGGGTGGCGCGGGAGAGCAGGTCAGCCACCACATTCTCCCTGCCGGGAGTAAACACTGTGGTGAAGTCATACGGCAGGAGTCTCTCTGACCAGCGGTAGATCCTCAGCGGTTTGTGCCCCGACCCCGATGTAGCAAGCAGGGCTGTAAGAGCCTGATGGTCAGTACGCAACGTAAAATGCCGCCCATACACGTACATGTGCCACCGCTCGCACGCCCAGACGCAGGCCAGCGCCTCCCGCTCCCCCACTGAGTATTTCTGTTCGGCCGAGTTGAGGGACCGAGAGGCGAACGCCACCGGGCGTTCTGTGCCCCCCTGGATCTGGGACAGCACCGCCCCTATTGCCGTATTGGACGCGTCACAGGTCACGAACGTGGGGCTCTTCAGGTCAAAGAATGCAAGCACCGGTGTTGAGGTGAGCTGCGTCTTGAGCTGGCGAATAGCGGCAGAGCAGGCCGGGGTCCACTCCCAGACCGCGTCCTGTTCCAGGTCTCAGAGAGGAGCAGCAGCCTGAAGACAAGCTGCAGGGAAAGTGACCCTTCTCAGAGAGGAGCAGCAGCTGCAGCCTGAAGACAAGCTACAGGGAACAGTGACCCTTCTCAGAGAGAGTCTATCTCTACAGGAGGTAGAGACAGGGGCGGCGCTAGGGGGTGCTGAAGCACCCCCCAGGATTGCCAAAGCACCTCCAAGAAATGTGTTTTTTTATTAAATTAAATCAGAACAATTATTGATTACATCAATGCAAATGTGAAACAAATAAATGTTTGACCAAAAACATAAAGCCAACACAGGTGATATGATTAGGCCAATGGCCAGCACCCATTCGATGTTTGACCTACCCATAGGCTAAATTACTTTGTGACACTTGAGTGACTTCCTGTTAGCTGGAGCCCCAAATGATTTGCTAACAGCAAAGTGACAAATGGATCGTCATTTAGTCCTTAAACGTCCACGTGTGGACACTCAATCAAAACCACCTGAAAGCGAGAGGGATTCTGCACATAATAGGCCTCGTGAGTACAAGTAGCTTACTTCTGGGTCTGTTTCATTCAAGCTCTGCTCTGTGTGTGTGGCACGAGCCATTTTGTGTGCGTGCGCAAGCGAGCAAGAGAGAGAGCTCGCGCACTGGTGGGTAGGCCTATCTACCGGAGATCGTTGTGGTTAGCATCTGGTGCTAGCTAGCCAAGCTAACGGGTATAAGGAGGTTTTTCAACAACAAGGTGGAGGGAGAACTCTCTCCTGTCAGACTGAGAGTCTCAGATAACCTCAGCTCAGGTGAAGTAAAGGACTCTCAGTGTTTAGATAGTTAACTTTAGTCTAGTTATCTCAGTGGGTCTCAAACGGTTTGTTTTAAAAGGGGAGTGATTTGTAAAATATCTATAAAGAAAGAGAAAATCTGTTTACAGTTCTGTTTCATATGTATGTTGAGAGATACTGTATATCCATAGATCTCTTCATTTTGGCTCTCAAAGTGCACCAGATTGATGCTTTTAACTTCAATATTTAAAAAAAAATCTTCAACCCCACAAGAGGAGGTGAGGACCCTCCTCGAGGAGGTGAGGTCCACTCCCCACTTGTAAAAATAGCACTTTACCCCTGCTTACACCTATATGCCGTGAGCTGATTACCGAGCCTTCATTGTAACAGTCGCGGGTACACTGTGTGGGGAGTGTTGCAGTAGAAAATTCAACTGTAGCGCTGGTGCATTAATGGGAAACCCTTAATGTTTGTGCACCCTCTATGAAACGTCAAGCTACCCCACAGCACCCCCTAGAGAAAATCTCTGGCGCCGCCACTGGGTAGAGATAGTGAAAATGAGAGAAAAACGTTCTCACTCACCATCCAGTGAATCATTTCAGCAGATTAAGGATGCAGTCTGCCAGTTAAAGAAATAATTAAAAACATCAATACAACAACTAAGAGGAGAAGTGACTGTCCTACAGGAGGACAGGGACATTCTAAAGAAAGAAATAACAGCAGTAAAAGAGGAGTTGCACCTCAAACATCAAACTACCCTGAGCCTGACAGTAGCTCCAGAGCCTCACAGCCACAGCACTGCAGCGACCCCAACCTGCCACGAGTAACACACAACTCACTGAGCCAAGGCCTCCAACCAGCAGCCTCCTGCTCCAGCAACCATCATCCAGTAAAACCTCACCAAACCCCACATTGAAACCATTCACCAATGGCCCAGCGCCAGGGGCGGACTGGCCATCGGGACGTTCGGGACGAATCCCGATGGGCCGGTACTGAAGTGGGCCGGTCGGACGATGTGGGCCGGCCGGTAACCGGCAGGGCTCGACATTAAATGGCCCGCTGGCCCGGAAGCACTATTTAGACACCCCGGGCCAGCATAACGTACTTTCCACTTGCCCGCTCGGGCACTAAAAATATTGCTTTAAAAAAATGGTCCTGTGGTATTGGTATTTTGACAAGCAATTTAGTTAAATAGTTTCGTTTATAAACGCTACAACATAGCGTTCCGTGAGTCGGTTGTCGTTATTGTTGGGTGAAAAGCTAACGGCTGTTTGCTGCGGAGCGCAGCGGGATCGCGCTCCTTCAGTACAGACCAGAGGCGGCGCTAGGGGGTGGCTACTTGGGCTCAAGCCCCGGATGTTTTCTGAAAAGCCCCAGATGTTTCACTTAAAATAATTTTAAATGTCTCGGGAGTAATGTGCAGTACCGGAGTCCACCAGAGAGGCAGCCGCTGCGGAACATTAGCCTGCGTACTGCGTAGCCTTCTCTGCCCTGAAAAAGAAGTGATCCTTCCAAGTGCCTGACAAGTTTTAAGCCTATACAGTTATGGATATTAGAAAGTTATTTTCATCGAAGCAGGCGCCACAAGCTGCAGCAGCAGTATCAGCAGCAGACAACAATGTCATCACCAGCAGTGAAGAAATGGATGATGTTTCAGGTTTGTGAATCTAATGGTGATATCTGCACTCTGGCTGACTGAGTAAGAAGTGAAAAAGAGTGATGTACTGTAACGTTAATCTTATAGCTAGTAAACATGGAGTAACCAAGGCAAGGCAAGTTTATTTATAGAGCACCTTTCAACACAAGGCAATTCAAGGTGCTTTACAAAAATGAAAGACATTCAGACAAAGGCATTTAAAAACAGTAAAAGATAATAAAAGAAACATTAAAAGAAAAAATACATGAATAAAAAGTTACAGTGCAGTTTAAGATATGAATAGTTCACACAGAAGTTCCACTTCACTGATAAACACAACGGCTCGGTTTAAATTAAAAGCAGCGACAAAAAGATAAACCACACTAAGTCATTACCCTTATATGTTAGTATGTATACAGAACATGACTAAAAGTGATCCTAAGATGTAACGTTAACCCTTCATACCTCAGTCTACTTTTAAGACACTAAAATAACGTATTTCAATTTTTATTTTGTTTTCGCGCATAGAATTATACCGGCTCTCGTTTCAGTACACATAGCAACGGAACCATAGCAACGGAACTGACAGGCAACGGAACTGACAGGCAACGGAACCGACAGGCAACACTCTGAATCTGATTGGCTGTGACTGCATCCACTCAGAGTGCCCGATTCAGAAACGTGACTCTTACACTCTTTACGTCACAAACAAAGATGGTGGATGAGAATAGATCTATAAAACGATAAGCAATGCGCAGTGGATCGGAAGAGGACGGTGTGTCGGCGTTGTTCGATAGCAGTGCGGTATGCTGATGTTAACACACGCCAAACATGCTAAATCACATCAGAAGGCATCACCCAGATTTGCCAATCACCGGAGCCCCAAAAGACAACAGCAGTTCAACAGCTGATCCCCGCTGTTTTTAATAAACTAATAGACATGAAAGCCGAGAGACCAAAATAAATAACGAAAGCTTTTGGCATATTTTTTCAACGACTTTGCGCTCTGGAAACACTTTCTTATTATTTATGATGTAATATTTTCAAGACATTCTTTTTAGTTTTACAGCTTGATGAAACCTTTTTGTTTGACATCAGCCATTATAGATACTATGGCCATCTGAGTGTGTGTGGTACTGTTTGTGGTTTGTTTTTAACTGTTTAATACAGTTAATTATTCAAAATGTCAGAGTTCCTTATTTTTAAACTGAAACTTGCACTACTGTTCAAAAGTAAATAACAACAAACCTGGAATTATGCATTTGGGACTTTTTTTTGCTTTTTCTTGTTGTACCGAACCGTGACCCTCAAACCGAGGTACGAACCGAACCGTGACTTCTGTGAACCGTTACACCCCTAATCCCCGGTGTTCCAGGAAACTCAACAAGTGTCAGAAAACACATGTTTGGTCCACCTCCCACTTGTAAACAAAATAGCACTTTACCCCTGCACCCCCCCAAACAACTCCTGGGCTAAGCCCCGGATCTCCTACAATTCTAAATCCGCCTCTGGTACAGACTATCGCGCCACATAACCATTCGCCAAATGTTTTTAATACCAGCGGTAACCGGCCAAGCACCGGGCAAAAAACAATCTTCAAATAAAAGAAAGTCACCGGAGGAGTTAAAGGAGAGTGACATGGAGTATGAAAAGAAGAGGGAGAGAAAGTTTCAGCTTGATCGATGGAGTTGGCTTCTAGTGGTGCAGTGACGCGTCCTAAAACCCTTTTATAATCTATCGATTAGATTTATGATTCGAAAATTATAAAAGTAGGGTAGACATGTGGAGATTATCCGGCTGAACAAAACGTGCATTTATCAAACAGGTTTGTTTTCCACAGACCTTATTTCCAGCTATTTTCCAAAACCCTTGTGGAGGGAACCAGCAGCTTACTTCCTGGTTTTAGGACGCGTCACTGGCTGCACCTCTCAATATGATGCCAATATAAACAAGGTATTCTGTCGGCTCTGTACATGAATGCCGACCTACAGTATGCTGACAAGTAAGTGAAGAGTAGACATAATAGCAGACATTTTTTAACAATGACCACAATATCATTATTTTAATAAACCAAATATGAACAATTGAGGAAGAACTGATGATTAAAATGTTGTAGTGAGAGAGAGAGAGAGAGAGAGAGAGAGAGGTCCAGATCTCTGTAGATAAATAAAGAACTACGACAGATGTGTAGGAAATATAGTATTCAGAGAAATGTGCTTTTCCAGACATTGAAGAAAGCAACATTCCATGACTTGTCACTATCAGGGTTGTTAGGGAAACATCAGGCAATATATATTGTGAGATTATTACGTTTCTAAGAGAAATTGATACATTTAAAATAATCTAGAGTTTTGGTTCTTTGTTTTGTTTCTTTTGTTTCTTGTTTTCTGCATAGTCTCTTGTCCACACTCCAGTCCAGTTGGTAGCGGTAATGCACCTACAAGCTGGTTTGCCAACCGCCAATAAACACGAAAGAAGCAGAAGAAGAAGAAGAAGAAGCAGAAGCAGAAGCAGAAGAAGAAGTGAGTGGATTAAACACATGCAGAGGTTTCATTACGTGTATTTACACCTGTTAGCTTACAGCTACAGTTATTATTCCAGTTCGGCTCTGGGGGAGTAACAGTTGATTTGTAATGCTCAGCTGACTTTATGTTAGTTATGTATTACACCAGTTGTCTTTAAGACGGTTTGAGTTGTTGTGTTGGTGCTCTTTGCCATAGATATGGTTTTAAATGTATGCTAACTAGCTTATTAGCATCGTCATTCACTGCGATGTAGCATTTTCCCATTGAAATGATTGGGGTTCTTCAGTTAGCAGCTAACGCTAAGCTAAGCAACGGTTTAGTTCATTAGATAAATAGATATACTTTATTTAAATAATGATTTATCTTAAACTGGGAAATGATTGTGTCACAGCAGAAGTGTTTTCAGGCATTACACGAGTTAAACATATTTAAAAGATGCAGTACGATAATAAAAATTAAGCATTAGCAGCAAGTATACACACCGGACACATATCACTAGAGTATCTAAAGAATACACAATATACAGAAAATACTGTATACATGGAGTACATTAAACAGTCTCACTAGCTAATGTTTGCTTTCTCGTGTTAACTTAGTGATAGTTACACACGGATAGCGTTATAACCGTGGTTCAAACATCCATTAATGTAACTTTCTATGTGAATAAAGTCATTTTAATGAAATAAAAGTGAACTAACTGAGCTGTAAATTAGAATGTAAGTTGCTACACAGATTATGATGAATTATATCTAAATACAGTGGCGGCCGGCCCATAGGGGCGCTAGGGGCGCCGCCCCACCTCTTGCCAGATACAAAATAAAAAATAAAAATAAATTAAAAAAAATTACTTTAAAAAAAATATTTAAAAAAAATATATATTTTATATTTTAATTTTTAATGAACAAGGTAAATATCATACAATTAGTATCACAAAAATGTATAATCTACAATACAATCTCGTTTAAAATTGTGTTACAATGTCTAAAGTTACTGATAAGTCACCTGTTTCCTGCCTGGCCTTGCCCGTGGCATTAGTTTATCATTACGGGCAGAGCCCCCGAGCGAAACAGCAGCAACCAGCAGGTTGCAAAAGTCTCAATAGTAAACTGTGCCGCCGAAACATAATTTCAGCCAATTAGCGCCGTCAAATATTTTTGTCACATGGGCGCTCACGTTGGCGCCCATGTTGCGTACGTGCGTTGACGTGAGGAGGTGTTTTTTTAGACTCGTGAGTAACCACGGTGACGCAGTATTTGGATGAGAATGGTGTGCAGGTGGAGTCGCCGGAACCTCGGTCCGCCCAAGAGCTACTCTCCAATCCTTTTGAAAGGAGAAGTTTGGGAGATAAATTGATACTTAAAGACCTTGGACCGGACCAACCCGATTTGTATATATCACAGCAGGCTCGTGAAAAAGACACAACGTTTCAACAAGGCTTCTCACATGGCTAGCTGGATGCAAACAGGTAAATGCTATCTTTTGTTTCACATGCTTGCTCTTCAAACAGCCGGGTACAGATACGATCTGTTCAGAAACGAGACAAAAGTTAAACAAGTACAAACCACAGACTGTCTGTGTCATGGAGAATACAGTCGCTGCTTTATTTATGTCTGTAGGCCGTTGTGAGTGTGGACGTTAGCGTTAGCTTAGCCAAGCTCCATTCAGGGAACAAGCATTCTAAAAGGTTTTTCGCCTGCAGTCTGTCGGCAGACTTGTCAAAGCATTAATTCATGGTTTTTACTAACCGGTATCAGTATGTTGTTACGTCGGCATCATTTTGAAACGTGTATTATAATTAAATCACGGTCAAATATGTTACTCTTGTTGTAGCTGTAGCTCCCGAGCCAGCGCGTCTTGTTTGAATGATGCGAGTAAACACAGCTGACAGCTGCGGTGAAACTCGAGCGACTAGATAGGAGCATTTAGAGCAAAGCGAATATTCGCATCGCGTCCGGTCTGAACGCAGCATTAAAGCGAGCTCCGCGCTGCACTGGAAACGCGCCATTACATCACCAGAAGTCCTAATTTAAGAAGTCATTTCTCCCAAACAATTTTTTTTACTCACTATATCAGCAGCCCCACCAAAAATATTTTCCACCAGCCGCCACTGTCTAAATATTTGTATTATATTAATAATGAAGCAGCTCTGTGGTCTTCATCAGGACAGCTGATGAGCAGCATGGAGGAGAAAAAGGAGGCCCCTGGAGCTCAGGTCAGTGTGCACTTCATCACAAGATATTCCTAATTCCAGCGTTAACGCCAGACGGGCGTCTTGCCTTCATTTGACGCCCTTATTCAGCTCGGAACGCCCTCTACAGACATAAATAAAGCAGCGACTGTATTCACCATGACACCATGACATGGCAGTCTGTGGTAGGGCTGTGCAATTAATCGTATTTTAATCGCGATTACGATTATGGCTTTCGACGATTATGAAAACAGCATAATTGACAAAATACGATTATTTTGATGGGTGCGCTTTCGCCCCTCCCTAAAAGCCCACTCGGCCATGTGGGAGTGACATGTGTTGTGAGTGTTCAGCGCGAGCGAAGATGTCAGAACAAGAGCAGCAACTCGTTAAAAAGAAGGGTAAAACTATTTGCAAGTACTTTGCCATTACATTTCATATCGTTAAAGATATGTGCCCTGTTAGCAACCAGGTATTAAGCAACTTGTCAACACGTTGGACAAGCGTTACGCAATGTCGTCTCGGTATTATTTCAGCAGGTCTGCGCTGCCTGCACTATATGACAAATGCCGCGGGGAAGTTGAGAGAGATGTGGCTTCAGCTGACTTTGCTACCACAACAGACCTATGGTCTAGCCGAGGGGTGCCCAACCAGTCGATCGCGAGATGTGTCTAAAAATAGAACAACAATATTCTGTTTTATCGTTAATGTCCTGTAACATAATCTTCCTGTGCCAGAATAATGCACTTGAACGCATCAAAGCTTTGTGATTGGCCGGCGTCACCCCATGTGTCGGGGCGTGGCTGAGGGTCTTCAGTACAGGTGGCTTGTCACCTGCCTGCGCTCATCTCTGAAACCAGACCATGTAAACAGGCTGGTGTTTCTTGCAAAACATCTTTAAGAGATGACATGAGCAGCCCTATCAGCATTTGCCATGGTGGCCTAAACATTTTGATTTGGTCTTAAATTGTAGTTCAACATTTATTTCCTGTTACTTCTGGAGAATCTGGACCATAACGGTTGGCCAGCCTTCAATGTTTAACTGAGTGGAATATGTTGAATATGTTTTACAAAAATGTTGGCTATATGTTAAGGAGTTTTCAGTAGGTTGTGACCGTGCACTGCATCATATTTGATTTAATTTATTTTGGTCTAATTTATTTTTATTTATCATATTAATAATATATGTTTAGTATGGTTTTGGAAGTGCGCTCCAACATATGTGTTGATCTTGTTTATTGGTAAAATATTATTTGTTTTAAAGTTCAATAAATGGTCAATGAATAATCGTCAAAATAATCGTGATATCAATTATTGACCCAAATAATCGTGATTATGATTTTTGCCATAATCGCACAGCCCTAGTCTGTGGTTTGTACTTGTTAACCTCTGTCTAGTTTCTGAACAGATATGAGGAGCTGTGAGCTCTGAGGGCTAACAGCAACGGCTGATGTTGGTTTTGTGGTTCACATTGTCACTACCCGATCTGCAGCCCTGCCCTATCTGCAGTGCGCATGTGCGAGAAGGGAGTCGGAGTTGAGCCGCTCCTCCTTCGCGTCGAAAGGAGCCAGTTGAGGTGGTTCGGGCACCTAGCTAGGATGCCACCTGGGCGCCTCCCTAGGGAGGTGTTCCAGGCACGTCCAGCTGGGAAGAGACCAAGGGGTAGACCTAGGACCAGGTGGAGGGACTATATCTCTTCGCTGGCCTGGGAGCGCCTTGGGATCCCCCAGTCAGAGCTGGTTGATGCGGCCAGGGAAAAGACAGTTTGGGGCTCTCTGCTGGAACTGCTACCCGACCACGGATAAGCGGGAGAAGTTGGATGGATGGAAGCTCTGACAAAACAATGTCCACGTATAGACGCAGTCAGTGTGTTTTACTGGAGCCTCAGTTCGATAAGAGATTATTTTCTGAGTTCTTTAACTTCGGTACTCTCTCTCAAAATGGTAATGTGCATTATGTTTTAATTATACTTCTTATCATTTCGAAGCTTTTTGTGTGTGTTTATGTTTTACTGAGTGCTTATAGGCCATTTCCATCCCAGTATTCAGTTAACTGTTTCTTTTCTGCGCACATTACATAGACTAGCTAATATAACCTACTGCTTGGGACTTTGAGTCTTCAAAATGTCCAATGTCACAGGCGGGGACTTACTTTAGAGTCAGTCGTTTACATTCAGTATGACTTGTTATGGTTCAATGGGAAAGAGTATACTGCTCAATAAATAGTGATCACCTCACCACCTCTCTTGACATCTAGGCGCTTGAGAGTGAGGCAGAGGCAGAACACAGGGACAGTGGAGAGAGGTCCGTTGCTGAGGTGAGTGATGAAAGGGAAATGACAGTTTAGAGTAAATTGTGATGTGGACTCTCATCCCAGAGTGTTAAGGAAATCAGTGGGGATATTGAACAGGAAACATCTCAGTCAAGGGGCATCATGTGACCAATATAGACAGAAGAGCAACATTTATTTGAACATTTAAGTCAATGATACCATAGGTGAACTTAACATCTGTATGGAGTCAGATCAGTCTCAATATTAATAAATGCTCACAGAAGGATTCACAAATGTATTTTGCGATTGATATATAAATGACCCTCCACAACAATATCTCTCAACGCACTCACAAATATTTATTGTTGTATCTAAATGTACAAAAAATGGGCATTTAAACTGCTTTTTATGAATTCAAAGACGGCTCTGAATTAATAATCAAATATGTTTCCTTTCTTTACTACTGGGTGAAATTACAAAATGTACTCATCATTTTCTTCATGCTAGTATAGCCACATAAAAGTATCAAACCACCTGTTAAAATGCACCAGAATACAGGAAATCTATTTTTCACCCCCCGTTGAAAATGTCCCCCCCCACATTCAGGATGCTTCCTACGCCCATGGTTACGGTATTGACTATGGCCAGTACTACTTGCACGGCTTGGGACCGTAGTTACAGTAGTAACTATGGCCAGTACTTACGGCATAGAACCGTAGCCAAAGCTGGGACTCAAATGCTAATGATAGCTCGGGCACAACGGTAGTAACTGTGGCCGATGCCTAAAAGTGTCAGCCAAACGGCTGCCCACTAGATAATATAATATTGGGAGGAGGAAATCCTCTTTAATGGCCACACATGCAGAGCACACAGTGAAGATTGTTCTCTGCATATCGTCCTAGTGCTCGGAGTCTAGTACTAGGAGCAGTAAATACAACGATATAGCACTACTGCAACCATACCGTGCGTTTACCGGGAGCGGGAGCGAGAGCACTGCCCTCACCGGCTGAGTTAAATAATGAAGCTTAACAGTACATGCAAGGTGTTAGCCAAGCGGGTGCTGCTAACAACCAAGCAACCAAGTCAGAACACAATGTTAAGACCAGATAATTCGCTTATAAGAAAGAGAACAGACCGCATAGAACCGTAGGCCATGGTTACAGTATAACTTGAGTCATGACAACTGGCGACATTCTATTATTTTCGTCATAGGAATCCGGGGCGTGTACATTGAGGACCCATTGTTGACTTACCTTGTCGATCGCCTTGTTTGTCGTTTACGTTCATCTTTTGCTATATCTGCCTTCCTAAGATCACTTTGATGCACATGCAGTACTCATATGTGAGGTTGTGGGTGAGAGGTGGCTATCGTGACGCTTACAGGGAGGTATCGAACATTACAAAGTAGGTGACTGTGTGGATGCCTGTTCAAAATATTGCAAACTTGAATAAATCATTTAAATTATATATTTGTAATTGTGACTGTAACAGTGTAATTGCATCTGACAGCTTTTCAGCATTATCGAGTATACGATCAGGCAGATCTTCATCTAGAATGGACATAATAAATGAAATATTTCTAATTGTATATCAAATGCAAATCAAAGGCAGAGCAACTCGTTTCCTCTGCGTTCCTGCTCATGTTGGTGTGGAGGGTAACGAACAGGTGGATATTCTGGCCAAACAAACACTCAGAAGTATGAAGACATAGAAGTTCCACTCAGCAAAGCGGAGGTTCAAACATTCATTCAGAAATATGCACAAACAACATGGCAAGATCATTGGGACCTTAGTGATACAGGAAGACATCTTTATAACATGCAAAGGTATGTGGAGGATGGAAGGAAGGTGGGGTTTGAAAGAAGGGAGGAAAATGTAATTTCTGGGATGAGAATAGGTCATACAGGTCTCAATCATACTTTCAGTATAACAGGAAAGCATCCAACCGGAAAGTGTGTACGCTGCAGCCAGCCAGAAACTGTTGAGTATGTTTTACTGCTTTGCAGGAAATATAGTACTCAGAGAAATGTGCTTTTCCAGACACTGAAGAAAGCAACATTCCATGACTTGTCGCTATCAGGGCTGTTAGGGAAAACATCAGGCAGTATATATTGAGATTATTACGTTTCTAAGAGGAATTGATACATTTAAAATAATCTAGAGTTTTGGTTCTTTGTTTTGTTTGTTTTGTTTCTTGTTTTCTGCATAGTCTCTTGTCCACACTCCAGTCCAGTTGGTGGCGGTAATGCACCTACAAGTTGGTTTGCCAACCGCCAATAAACACGGAAGAAGCGGAAGAAGAAAACGAGAGAAGAAGAAGGACAAAAGAAGAGGTGAGTGGATTAAGCACATGTAGAGCTTTTCATTAAGTGTATTTACTATTTATTTTACAGATGCAGAGTGGAGATGCATTAAGTGTATTTACACCTCTTAGCTTACAGTTAATCACGAATCAGAAGTTATCTTATTTAATACAACAGCTGTAATCTTGGAAGAAAGAAACTCACAAAAAACCTTTCCAGTTCGGCTCTGGGGAGTAACAGTTGATTTGTAATGCTCAGCTGACTTTATGTTAGTTATTTATTACACCAGTTGTCTTTAAGACGGTTTGAGTTGTTGTGTTGGTGCTCTTTGCTATAGATATGTTTTTAAATGTATGCTAACTAGCTTATTAGCATCGCCACTCACCACGACGTAGCATTTTCCCATTGAAATGAATGGGGTTCTTCAGTTAGCAGCTAACGCTAAGCTAAGCGACGGTTTAGCTCATTAGATAAATAGATATACTTTATTTAAATAATGATTTATCTTAAACTGGGAAATGAATGTATCACAGCAGAAGTGTTTTCAGGCCTTACACGAGTTAAACATATTTAAAAGATGGAATAAGATATCATAAAAATGAAGCATTAGCAGCAAGTATACACACAGGACACATATCACTAGAGTATCTAAAGAATACACAATATACGGAAAATACTGTATACATGGAGTACATTAAACAGTCTCACTAGCTAATGTTTGCTTTGTGTTAACTTAGTGATAGTTACACACGGATAGCGCTATAACCGTGGTTCAAACAACCATTAATGTCACTTTCTATGTGAATAAAGTCATTTTAATGAAATAAAAGTGAACAAACTGAGCTGTAAATTAGAATGTAAATTGCTACACAGATTATGATGAATTATATCTAATTATTTGTATTATATTCATAATAATTTACACAGAAAACCAACTTGTTATCGTAATGGTTAAAGTAATTTGCATGTAATGTTAATAACGATCTGACCTTTCTATCATGTTCTCCTCTGCTTAGCATCACATTGACCAAATGGATCCATTTGGACCATGTTTACGTCACAGCAGCATAGATGAGACAAGGCACTGCACGTGGTGTGATCACTACATAGAAGCATCTAGAAATAGAACATATCATTGAATAAACTCTTTGAATTCCTCCTCTTCACTGCTGACAGTTTATGATGAATTATTTCTAAATATTTGTATTATATTAATAATGAAGCAGCTCTGTGGTCTTCATCAGGACAGCTGATGAGCAGCATGGAGGAGAAGAAGGAGACCCCTGCAGCTCAGGTCAGTGTGCACTTCATCACAAGATATTCCTAATTCCAGCCTTTCCGCCAGGCGGGCGTCTTGCCTTCATTTGACGCCCTCATTCAGCTCGGAACGCCCTCTACAGACATAAATAAAGCAGCGACTGTATTCGCCATGACACGGACAGTCTGTGGTTTGTACTTGTTTAACTTCTGTCTAGTTTCTGAACAGATATGAGGAGCTGTGAGCTCTGAGGGCTAACAGCTAACGGCTGATGTTGGTTTTGTGGTTCACATTGTCACTACCCGATCTGCAGCCCTGCCCTATCTGCAGTGCGCATGCGCGAGTCATAAATGTATCAAATATCTTTATTAAAATATTTTGTTATTTGAAATAAAATGAAGGACATTCACAGTTAATGTAATTAGATATACATTATAGGGGTGTAACGGTTCACAAACATTTCGGTTCGGTACGTACCTCGGTTTTTAGGTCACGGTTCGGTTCGGTACGTTTTCGGTACAGCAGAAAAAATTATCACAAAACATAACATATATTTTTTTAATTATTATTAAACTGTGAATAATGTATTCACTCAACTCAATACAAAATATAATAAAATAAACATTTAAGGTGCAGCATTTCGATGAACTGAAATAATCTTTATTTGAACTGTACTGTTCTAGTACTCACAAAACAAACTATTAGTTTCGGGTTTTTAATTATTATTAAACTATGAATATTCACTCAAATATAAAATATAATAAACATTAAGGTGCAGCTTTTCGATGAACTGAAATAATCTGTATTTGAAGTTTACTGTACTAGTACCAGGTAGCGCTTTGCTAACATGGCAACAAGGATAAGGATATTTGCCGTTTGTAATAGCTTTGGCTCGGTCTGAACTTTTTGCGAGCGGTGGAGGCTTAAATGCTAGCGGGAGTTGAGTTTGCACTTCAGTCTTTTGGTACCGGTGATATTCACGTTCGGGTGATGCCTTTTCAAATGAGTGTGCAAGTTTGATGTATTGCCAGCCGTGTAACCAATGTTAGTTGAACAATGCCGACAAACAGCTTTGGTTCGGTCCACCTGTCTTTGTCCGTCATCCTTGTACGTAACTGCGAAACCAAAATGTTCCCAAACAGGAGACTTCAATGATGCTGGAGGATTTTCGAGCTCAACTTTATCTGCGTTCGCCATTTCGACAGTTCCTCAAATTACTGACTGCATTTGAACTTTTACTCCTCTTTTTCAGTTTTTTTGCAGTGTATATGTTTAGCACATTTTAACATTATTATATGCTTACCTTTAACCTCTGTGTGCTGTTTGGGTCTGTGGGACCCGTTTGCAGTGAGAAGAAAATGTATGATTTTTTTTTAAATGTTGAAGTTAAAAGCATCATCTGGTGCACTTTGAGCACAACAAGAATTTATGGATATATCTCTCAACACTCTATGCTGTATACTGTTCAATAATCCAAACATCTTTAGAATATAATCACAACCAATAACCAATCATTTAAACTTGTTCATTCTTATCTTATGTTACCTAGTTAGCATTCTTTCTTTTTATTTATTCATATTTTACTAATCACTCCCCTTGTAAACTGTTTACTGCCCTATAGTACACTTTGGAATGATTTCTTACTTTATTTTGTACAACTAGGCTATATTAAATAGATAAAGTCTCTCTCTCTCTCTCTCTCTCTCACACAGAGGCTGTGGCGATGATGGCTTGCGTTAAAAGATAATAATAAACATAGGCCTATTTGTACATTGGGGGACACGAACGGGATTTTGAAAAGTGTCACGGTTAAACTCCTTATGAAGTGGTGAGGTACCGCTCCACATTTATTTTCCTCCCGACTGCAACGCGGTTGTGTCTGTGTGTGTGTGAGAGCATTTCACATGTGTGTATGAGAGATTTATACATATGTCTGCAAATGACTTTGGTTTCAGTTGTGTGTGTGTGTGTGTGTGTGTGTGAGCAGGCTCGGATTGGCCATTGGAAGATTCGGGACTTTTCCCGTTGGGCCGCTGCCGTTGGTGGGCCGCTGGCTCTGGCATAGGTGGGCCGTGGACTTTCACAGCGCCGCTGTGCCGGTACCGCATCCGCCGCCGCAAACACCCGCCGTTGCGAGGCTCTGGCAGCTCCGGCAGGTCTGGTGCAGCGGTGCTGTGAAAGTCCACCGCCGTTGCGAGTCTCCGGCTGTAATAATCCACTACCGCCCGCGAGGACCCAGGTTCGATTCCGGCCTGAGGTCCAAAACATTTATAATAAAAAAAAATCTTTTCAGGCTGCAAAGTTGAGCAATGTTCAACTTTTGAAGCTTCTGAAGCTTTCGGTAGAAGCGTCAGCCAATCAAATCATATGCCAGTACAAGCTCTAGCCAATCTAACCGCTGCTTGTGAACTGCCCCAGTTCCTAAACTGTATTGGAAACTCAGCATAAAGTGAGCCTGGCCTACCAAGGCCTAACTATACCGCACTAAGCCGTGTGAGGCCCTGCAGTGGAAATGCGTTCCAAACAGTTATTTAAATGCAAGAAATTACTCAACTGTTGAAAAACTACTTTTTCAATGATTTTCCTAGAAATGGGAGGTTTGATATGGGCCTGTAATTGTTCATTACTGAAGCGTCGAGATTATTCTTTTTTTAAGAGCGGTTTAATGACTGCAGTTTTTAGAGCCTGTGGAAAAACACCTGAGTGAAGAGACTTGTTTACGATTACCTCATTCACACCAACGCAACTCCGGTTCAAGCTTTACCACCGTGCTAGAGCTTTTCAGGTTCAGAACCGGTTCTTCGGTTTAGCTCTGGCTCTTTTCACACCGCCCAGAGTCCGACTGGTGCTGCCTCATTGCATCATCGTTTGCGTCATGACGTAACCGTTTGCGTGCCTGCTTCATAAAGCCAAACCGCGCTGAAACCCCTCACATCTGACAACAACAACAACAACAACAATGGCCGATTGTGCTCCAGCTTCCTCTGTACCTCTTCGGAAGACCAGATTCCCAGCAGGTAGCTGGTCTCTTCAGTGGACCACTGCTGCTTGTTAAGTTTCTCCATCGTTGTGTACAAACTGGATAAAACGCAGGCTTTTTGTTGTTGTTCAGGAGTTGATCCCGCCTCGACGTAAGCGTGACGTATGCGGTGCTTTTGCTCTGGCCGGAAATGTTTTGGTTTGAAACGAACCGGATTCCGGAGCTAAGAGGCTGCTCCGCTGCGATGTGAACAGGAAAACCCGGTGCTTTTCAAGCTCCAGCTCCAAACCGGCCCTGAAACACCGTTGGTGTGAATGAGGTATATGTGAAGTAGATCTGAGGCCATGCAAGGAAAAACATCTTGGAAAAACCCTGTTGGAATGATATCAAGACAGCAGGAGGAGGATTTCAGAAGTTGAATAATGTCCTCCAGGTTTCTATCATTAATCTGATGGAACTGTGTCATGGTGTTTGTATTGATGTTAGGTGGACACAGGGACAACACATCTGCTGTACCTGATGCAGAGGCACTGACTGCTGGTCTGATGTTCTGAATGGGGGGATACTGACACTGTGGGTTAGTCTGTCGACGGTAGCAAACAAGGCACGTGCGTTGTTTTTGTTTTTGGCAATGATGTCAGAGAAGAAAGACTGTCATGCAATTTACAATTCCAAATGATAAAAGCCAAGTCTCTCTTTATAGATTTCAAAGTGAACCTGGAGATTTGTTTTTCTCCACCGACGTTCAGCTTTTCGACACTCTCTTTTTTCTGTTCTCACGGTCATGGCCTTTCTCCATGGAGATCTTTTCTTGCCAGTCACTTCCTTTACCTTAGTTGGAGCAATGGCATCTATAACATTTTTTATTTTTGAATTAAATGATCTACTAGCTCATTTACTGAGATGTTAGCGGGGCAAGTGTGGAAGAAACATCCCGAGTAAACATTTCCCGAGTGTTTTCAGTTAAATATCGCTTTGTGGTTACCTCTTTTTGAACATTTGTGTGAACAGAAATAGAGCTCTCAAAGGAATGAACAGAGTGCAACATCAGTCACCACAACCTCAGAGATATTCAGACCCTTTGAGATCATTAAGTCCAGAGTGTGCCCCTTGTTGTGCGTGGGCTCCGTCACATGCTGAGTCAGTCCATATAATTGATTTATTTAAAACAAGGGACCGTGTACATTAATCAACATATTAAAAACATGTAAAAGTACTCGAATTAGCCAAAAGGCTAGTTTTCACCGATAGTCCCTTTGCCAGATGGTGATTGACATCCTAAAACCAATAATAAAAATACCACAACATTGTTATACCATTGTACATATTTACAATAGATGACATCACTGAATACAGATAAGAGCAAGTCATGATAATAAATGAAAAATGTACAATACGCACTCATACACACACCTACACCCACACATCAGTGCTGACACTGTTGATTATTAATGAGCCACTTTGTAACACTGTGCTTGAATGTGTTGTAGGATGAGGACTCTCATTGGTTGTGGTATTGAATTCCATTGATGGGATGCGTGGAATGAAAGACAGCCTGGCTGAATGCGCTCTTCCTAAATGGGATGGTGCAGTCTCCCCAAGTCGCACCTCGAGTAGCCCTGGTTGAAGTGGACTTTAGGCTGATGCAGCCAGAGGAGGAGGAGCCAACCCACGAGTGATCTTATAAACTAAGCAGATGTTTTTGTAAACTATGAGATTTTCCCAGCTGAACAGATTATACTTTTTAACAATGTGACAGTGATGATACCGGAATGGCTTTTTGTCTCGTGTTCTGAGTGCTTGTTTATACAGTGATTCCAGTGGCCTTAGAGCTGCAGAGTGAGCATCAGACCAGCTGATCAGACAGGAGTAGATGTGGGAGAGGACCATTGAGTGAAGGTATAGCTTAGCTGCTGCAGACGATAGGAAGTTTCTAATGTATCTGTAATTTGACAGATTGCACTTTACTTTATTGCAGACCTTTTTGATATGGGTTTTGAAATTGAGGTTTATGTCAATATGTACTCCCAAGTACTTGTACTTGAAACAACTGTCATCAGCATACATTAATATATCACATTCTCCACACACAGAAGGCAGATAATTTATGTACACACTAAACAGGATTGGGCTCAATACAGAGCCCTGCGGTACTCCAGTTGACAAACACTAGACTTATGGTTCTCAATTTTAACACATTGGGAGCGGGATGAAAGATACGAATTAAAGAGGTTGGTGAATTCTATAGAAACATTTAAGTTGAGTATTTTTTGCAATAAGATGTTGTGATTAACAGTGTCAAAAGCTTTCCGTAAGTCAAGGAACACGGCCCCCGCAACCCCACCCCTGTCCATTGATGCCTTATCTTTCTCCACGAAGAAGCATGTCGCTGTTTCTGTTGAGTGATTAGCCCTGAATCCAAATTGCATTGGATGCAGTGGAAAGGAGCTGTTGTTGAGATGATTGATGATTTGTTTGGCAATCAATTTCTCAAATACCTTGGATACTATGGGTAAGATACTGATGGGCCTATAGTTGCATGTCATGAGAGGGTCCCCACCATAGCTATCAAGAACACAAAACAGTTCTTTAGCCCCTCTGTCCTGGGGGTTGTCAACATGGATGTTAAAATCACCAACAATGACTAGACAGTCAAAGTCAAAACACACTATAGACAGCAGTTCAGTAAAGTCATCAAAAGAAGCCAAAAGAAGCTAAGAGCACAGCTGAACTCTCGCAGCCCTGGGGGCCCTACATTGGTTGTGATGGCAGATGACATGGTTTGGTCAAGTCATCAATCAGCTGGGGTTGTATATGTGATAATTATACATTTTGAAGGGAAGCCAACTACACCGTAGTTAACCGGAGGTGTGCAGAACATTTCCTGCGTGCTCATCTACGTTACAGGATGAGTTTAGGACAAGGTTGTAGGGATTTGTTAGAGATTCAGACATCTGATCTCGTTGGGTTGTGTTTTTTGCGTGTGTTTTTTTTTCTTTCTCTTTCTTTCTCTTTTTTCTCAATACGGGAGGAACTTTTTTCTTTGGTGCCCATCTTTATAACACATTTGAAGTTGTTACCTTGCTCTGTGTTGTAGCCTACTGGCTAATTCATAATTTCATCATATTATTCCAAAGGCTGATATTGTGGCTCATGCTCTATGGCTGATATAAGACAGAGAGCTATGCAAGGATCAATCAGGTTTACAAGCTGGAATGTCAGAGGACTTGGCGGACCTACTAAAAGAGCCAGAGTATTTTCACATTTTAAGGATATGACGACGGACATTGCTTTTCTGCAGGAGACCCACCAGACTGCGGAAACCCTGGGTCGGACAAGTGTTCCACTCCAGCTTCAATAGCCGTTCCAGAGGTACAGCAATTTTACTACACAAACGACTGCAGTTCTCTTTAGAAAAATGTATTTCTGACACAAATGGGCGTTACATTATAGTCGTGGGTGTATTGCTCCAAATTCCTGTTATTATGGTTTGCGTCTATGCCCCTAATTGGAGTTGTCCTAATTTTATGACATCCTTATTCTCATTAATCCCATGCCTGGATTCACACCACCTTATTTTGGGGGGAGATCTTAATTTGGTTGTTAATCCTGCCCTTGATTTATCCAAGCCAAAAAACCTAACCCCATCTCGTACGGCTAGAGCTCTTATGTCACTTGTGGACCAAATCGGTTGTGTGGATACGTGGAGATTCAGCCACCCAACAGCAAAAGAGTTTTCATTCTACTCTCATGTTCATCAAACATATTCTCGCATTGATTATTTTTTTTTAGACAAAATACTCCTTCCTTCAGTGAAATTATGTGAATATTCAGCAATAGTCATATCAGACCAGGCCCCCCTTTTATTAGACTTGGAATTGCTTCCTAAAAGTGGACAGTGCTCAAATTGGAGATTGAATACTGGGTTATTATCTTCTAATAAATTCTGCGAATTTATTTCTGAGAAAATTAGGCTCTTTATCCTAAATAACAAATCTGACTCGACTTCTCCTTCCCTCCTGTGGGAAACCTGTAAAGCGGTAATTCGCGGTGAGATTATCTCTTACAGTGCCAGGGAACATAAGCAGCAAATACAGAGGCAACTTGAGCTGATGGAAGCAATTCTACAAATTGACAGACAGAACCCCTCTTCTCCTAGTCCCGCTCTTCAGACGGAGAGACTCAAGCTCCAAACTGAATTTGATCTTATTTTCACAAACAAAGCAGAGTTTGTTTTAAGGTGCACAAAGAGCACCTATTATGAATATGGGGACAAGGCCAGCCGACTGCTAGCGTTACAACTAAAGCGTCAATCTGCCTCACGTTTTATTACACAGATTCGCAAATCCCCCCATACAATAGTTACAGACCCAAGGGAGATAAATAATGTTTTCACTTAGTACTATTCTAATCTTTACCAATCAGAGGCTCCACCTGACAACATCTTAATGAAACAATTTTTGGATAATTTGGACTTCCCTACCATCAACGAAACAAGTAAAAGGAATCTAGATGCTCCACTCAGTTTAAAGGAGGTTACAGACAGTCTCAGATTAATACACAATGGCAAGGCACCGGGCCCGGACGGCTTCCCAGCTGACTTTTTAAAGAAATTCTCTGATCAACTGGCTCCCTTGCTATTGGACATGTTCAACGACTCCTTAGAGCGTGGGTCCCTTCCTCCATCCGTAACTCAAGCATCAATTTCACTCATTAAAAAAAAACAAAGATCCAGCAGAATGTAGCAGCTGGAGACCTATTAGTTTGCTCAACTCTGACATACAGCTATTAGCTAAGACCCTGGCTAGCCATCTGGACCCCTGTCTACCAAACATTATTTCGGGTGATCAAACTAGCTTCATAAGGGGTAGACAGTTGTCCTCAAATATTCGTCGCCTCCTTAATATTATAATGTCTAAGTCTAGCACACAAGAGGCTGAAATGGTAATCTCTATGGATGCGGAGAAGGCTTTTGACCGAGTGGAGTGGGGTTATTTATTTTCAGCTCTTGACAAGTTTGGTTTTGGTCAAAGATATATTTCATGGATTCAATTATTGTATAGTGCTCCTACAGCTAGTGTGACTACCAACTCCACTCAATCCAAATGTTTCCCCTTACAACGCGGTTGCCGCCAAGGCTGTCCCCTGTCGCCTTTACTGTTTGCAATTGCAATCGAGCCACTTTCCATCGTTCTCAGAAACTCACCAGCTTTTACAGGTATCTATAGGAATGGGGTTGAACACAGGGTTTCGCTGTACGCAGATGATTTGCTGCTCTATGTCTCGAACCCTACGGCCAGTATTAATGGGATTCTTGACGTTTTACAAACGTTTGGTTCCTTTTCGGGATACAAGTTGAACATCAGTAAGAGCGAATGCTTCCCTCTTAATCTTGCGGCAAAACAGATTCCGGCCCAGAGTCTGCCTTTTCATTTGGCTTCCTCTGGTTTCCGGTACCTGGGCATTAATATTTCGCATAGTCTCCCCTCACTTCATAAGCATAACGTATTGAAGTTGGTGAAGGAGGTTAAATCTGACCTACAGTGCTGGAACTCTCTCCCTCTGTCGATTGTAGGTAGAATCAATTCAATCAAAATGAATGTGCTTCCAAGATTCTCATTCCTTTTTCAATGTTTACCATTATTCCTCCCCAAATCTTTTTTTAAGGACTTAGACAAGACTATTTCATCTTTCATTTGGGCAGGAAAGACCCCAAGGGTAAAATATTCTGTCCTACAAAGGGCTAAAGAAGATGGTGGCCTTGCTCTACCTAACCTTCTGGCATACTGTTGGGCGGCCAATATTCAAAAGATTCACACTTGGCACAACTCCCCCATTACAGACTGGTGCCAGATGGAAGCGCGGACTTGTGGCTCTATCTCTTTATCATCGTTGATTTGTGCCCCCCTAAAATCATATCCTGCTAAACGCGTATCCAACCCAATTGTACAATCTACTGTAAAGATTTGGAGGCAATTTAGACGCCACTTTAAAATTGTTTCCCTTTCCCTGCTAATGCCCATTTGTAATAATCATATTTTTCTTCCTTCATCTCTTTGCCCAGTTTTCTCTTTGTGGAAGGAGAAAGGGTTGGTTTATTTCAAACAACTTTTTGTTGATAACATTTTTGTCTCCTTCGATATTCTCAAGACTAAATTTGACCTTCCAAACTCTCAGTTATTTAGATATTTTCAAATCCGAGACTTTGCTCGTTGTAACTTCCCCAATTTTCCTCATCAACCACCTAATTCTCTCATTGATACAATTCTATTGACCCCTGTACGTGGAGTAATTTCAGCCGTGGGGAAGTTAATCTTGTCAGCACTATCATCTCCTTTAGCGACTAGGAACATCTGGGAGAAGGAGCTTGGGGCTACCTTTTCAGATGAATGGTGGCAGGGGGCCCTAGACAGAGTCAACTCTACTTCATCTTGCGCCAGACTGACACTGATACAGTTTAAGGTCTTACACAGATCACACCTGACCAAAGTTAGACTCAGCAAACTGTTTGACACAAGTGAGATGTGTGATAGATGCTCTCTCTCTCCGGCCAACCACACACACATGTTTTTCTCCTGTCCAAAGCTGGGTTCATTCTGGTCCTCTCTTTATGATACACTCACAAAGGCCTTCAATAAGCCGGTGGTTCCTAGCCCTTTCATTTCTATTTTTGGTGTCCCTGAGGAATTCTCTAGTTTCACTAACAAGGAGAGAAATGTTATTGCTTTTGCTTCACTTGTAGCCCGCAGACGTATTTTACTGCAGTGGAAGGACCAGAAACCTCCATCTTCTCAGTCGTGGTTGCAGGACTTAATGTCTTTCTTATACTTAGAGAAGATTAAGAATAGTATAAGGGGATGCTCTCATAAATTTAGTAAAACCTGGGATCCTATTCTCTCTTTTGTTAATTCGATTCCTTCTTTAGCGGATTAGACAATTCTATTACTCATTAATGTACGTCGTAGCTACTATTGAGACTGGACAGTTATAATGCAATGATAAGTGATTGTCTCCTTTGGCTTGTGAATGGTCATGCAGCCCAATGTGCATGGTGCAACAGTGTTTCTTTGTATTTCTGTGCTTTTGTGATACCCTCTTGTATTTTATTTTTTGTATTTTTTTTGTATTTACTTATTTTTGCTCCTCTTTTATATTGTATTGTGACGCTTTTCGGTTTTGTTTTGTAGGGGGATGGTTACTATGCCATGTTTGTTGTAAAAAAAAAGTAAAATCGGGTGATCTTATGTCAACAGTTTGTATGTTTTAAGATTGATGGCCCAATAAAAATACTTGTGATCACCAACAATGACTAGACGGTCAAAGTCAAAACGCACTATAGACAGCAGTTCAGTAAAGTCATCAAAAGAAGCTAAGAGCACAGCTGAACTCCCGCAGCCCTGGGGGCCCCTACATTGGTTGTGATGGCAGATGACAGGGTTTGGTCAAGTTGCTCTCTACTGGTGAGGAAAGCAGCATACCAGTAAATCAGGTATGGATTTACTTCCATTTTGGCCATTTTTGACACCAAGATGTCTGCTTGTATTGTGTTGCTGCTGAGAAGTCTAGGAAGAGGGCTCTTGCATAGGTGTGACGTTTATCTAAATGTTTAGTGATGATGTGAACCAGAGCAGCAACAGTACCACCCCCTTGCTTATAGGCACATTGGTATGGATCAAGTATGTCTTGTCCGTCACAATAGGTTTAGCTGAAGAGGTCATTCCTGTCACGGTTCTCATGGTGTCCCACACCTTTTTGAGGTCTTTGGCTTTTAAAAGTATTTCCCAAAAGCTCTCGGTGTGTTTTGATTCCCTCAATTTGACTTTCAGTTCTCTGTCTGTTCAAGTGCTCCATAGTCTTTGTTTTTGAAAGCTATTTTCCTGGTTTTTATAACTTATTGTAATGTCCTTGTCACACATGATTTATTACTTGGATAGATTTGTATTTCTTTAGTGGGAACACAGAAGTTAATATAGTCTTTGGTAACAGTAGTTATTTCATCGGTGAACCTTCCTGAAAAATGACCCAATCTGTCCAATCAAAACAGGCTTTCAACTGCTCCCTACTTTCATTTGTCCATGTCCTTATTACTTTCTTTTCTGGTTCCCTCGGGTTTGGTCTTATACACTGGTATCATATTCACAACATTATGATCAGAGTTCAGTATTGGTGTCTGTATTTAGACACATAGGCTCCTTTATCATTAACAAAGCATTTGTGCAGGATATTGTATTTCCTGCTGTGATCCCTAACATAGTGCTGGAACCCAGGTAACAGTCTCCAGGCGACATTGCTTCATGTCCCCGACCACTATTGCCGGTGCATCGGGGTGGCTGAGTTGCAGTTCGTGAACACAGTGTCCTCGGTCGCTGGGAACAACAAACAACAAACAGTAAAATACACCCGAATTCTCTAGTCAGATAAAAGGGTCTTAACGTCATGCCGAGAATTTCTACGTTGGGATTGCAGGATTTACATTTTGACTGAGTATGATCGGCACCACAGATCATTAATATACACATAAATACCGCCTCTGGTTTTCCCCGAGTTCGCATCCCTGTCTGCTCGAACAAGGGCGAGTCCGGGTACTTCAGAGAGAGATTCAGGCATCGTAGATTGGAGCGAACTTTCCGTGAAACATAATAAAGAGGCCTCGAGAAATTCATGACAGTACCTTGTGTATGTCCTTAGTGTGTCCACGTCGTTGCTCAATGAGTACAGGTTTGTGAGAATGATGGATGGAAGTGGTGGCCGGCTGAATCTCCGCCGTATTCTGAACGCCGCCCCTCCTTCCTCGTCTCTTTTTCCTGGTGTTTCTAAGAGGCTCCCGAGGGATTTCATCCAATAACGAAGAGCACAGATGGCTTGGTGTATTCGTAGGAGGCCGATCGCATTGTAGCTCTAGCATAGCCTTGCGTCTGTAGCAGCGCAGAGGCCGGGGCTCCTCGCCATACCTGTTCGTGCTGTCACTCAGGTGTGTCTTGGAAAGTTGAATGGCCAGACATGGTCATGGTATTTTCAACAATGGAGAGTGGGGCTCTGAAATCATAAAACAGGTAATAGGGGGAATTGTGTGTGTGTGTGTGTGTGTGTGTGTGTGTTTCTCTGATGAAGGGAAACACAGTGAAGGCACAGCTCTTTGCAGCTGGTGCTGCTCTTCTCAGATTCTGCTGAATTGCACGTTACTGCCTCCTGGTGCTGCAGAGATTTCATGAAGTGAGGGAGGGTTTTCTTCTATGAAGCAGCTGTGGGTAGCAGATACTGTGAGAGTCAGACATGAATACATAGGTCAAGGCAGACTGGTTCACAGACTCTCCTGTTTTGCCGATCCGGTGCTTGAACAAATAACTCTACACCCCTGGCCGAAATGTCCCTAAAATGAAGTCCGAGTTTGAAATATATCTCAAATAATGTATGTATTTCCCCACATAAACATAACAGTCTGCAATGAAACGGCTGTCTCCTGGGCGCTCCATTTCCTACTTTCTCCTTTCTCTCTCTTTTTCTTTCATTGCCCTCTAGGGCAGTGGTTCCCAAACGGTGTGCCGTGGGATTTTGTGACAACCATACGCAATATACAACTACACAGAAATAATATTTTTTTCATTTACTATATCAGTACTTTGTAGGTTTATATGTACGTAATCTGCGCGACTTGCGCGTCCACATCTCCACGTGCAGTGCTGCATAAACATGGCTGAGTCAGTGATAACTTTCGAGGGGTGGAGGTATGCCCATTATTTTTGAGTTCGTCCGAGGAATAGACAGGAATGTGACGGTGAGGTGCAAACTGTGTCCAGGCCAGAAGCTGTTATCCACTGCTGTGAACACCACGTCAAACCTCAACAAACACCTGCAAAGAAGACATGCTAATGTGAAGCTACCGCACGCGCTATTTGTTGTTTTGTTTATATCACGTAGTTCTTCTTCTCTGTCTTCCGGTTGTTGCCTGTTTTGAATGACAAATACACACTACCGCCGCCTGCTGGTAAGGAAAGTTATTGCCACTCACGCATGCGCAGTTCGTACGTGCTTGGCGAGTAAAGTAACGAGTTACTTTATGTAGATAATAACGAAGTAGTGTAATATATTACTTCTTTTTTTTTAAGTAATATGTAATATATTACATTTTTTTAGTAACGACCCCATCTCTGGAGTTGGCGTTCTCTACTCTGATTTACATGAAGAACAGCAGGAGGTCACGGCTCTCTGTTGAACAGGACTTGCGAGTGGCCCTCTCCTCAGTGCCACCAAGGATTACAAAATTATGCGTGCCCCGACAGGCACATGTATCTCACTAATTTGTAAGTCGGCAAAAATATTTACAATAGCACATGTTTCAATGCTGATTGCTGAAATGTTACATTTATAATGTGTAGTTCAGGACCATGGACAATGCAGCTTCCTTGCATTGACTGTTCTCTGTGCTGAATTTCTGCTGAGTTTCCTTTGCCTCATTTTTTATTGTGTGACCTGTCTGGTTTAAATGAGTGTGTTGCTGCTTTGATGAAGCCTAATTTGATACAGTTTCAAATTAATTTCTGAAATATTTCGTTAATGAATATTTCATGAGTAATATAGTTGTCTTTGTCACATTTTATTTGGCATTAGTAAATAATTATGCACATGTACAGATATCTTACATGATATGAGTGATAACACGTGTTATAAGGGCTATTTTGCACAATAGGTGTGCCTTGAGATTTTTATTTGTCCTTTTTGGAACCACTGCTCTAGGGGCTGCGTACAATACAAAAACAAATGCAAATATTTTATTTTAAAAAGTAAAGTCCTTTCGAGTCATCTGTCTTAAGCATAAGTCTCAAGTCATGAATACCAAGTCCAAGTCAAGTCTTTTATCAATGTTAGTCAAGCAAGTCTCAAGTAAAAAATTAGTCATGTGACTCGAGTCACATGACTTGACTCAGCTCACAGAATCAGCCCCCTGCAAAAACAGTGCTGGAAAGAGCAAATGGAGCGAAATGAGGCGTGGCTAAAATGCAGGATCTTTTTGGTATTTTGAAAAAAATACTATATTTATATACTTCATATAGGTATGGCCCTACAATATATTGTTCAAATATAGCATGATAGGTCCGCTTTAAGTGAGTTTTTATTGTGTTAACTTGTGTATTTATGCTTTTTAGATTGACTTTCTCTCTTTCTCTGTCCGTCTGTTCTAGAAACCGAAAGGAAGAGAGAGACGTCACAGCTGTCAGCAATGTGACAAATCCTTCACAACATCTGGAAATTTAAAGAGCCACCTGCATATTCACACAGGAGAAAAACCGTACAGCTGTGAAGAGTGTGGGACAACTTTCACTCAATCAGGTCATCTCAAAACACATCAACGTATTCATACGGGAGAAAAACCTTACAGCTGTGAAGAGTGTGGGACAACTTTCACTACATCAGGTGCTCTCAAATCACATCAACGTATTCATACTGGAGAAAAACCTTACAGCTGTGAAGAGTGTGGGACAAATTTCACTACATCAGGTGATCTCAAAAAACATCATCGTATTCACACTGGAGAAAAACCGTATTGGTGTGAAGAGTGTGGGAAAACTTTCACTAGATCGGATCATCTCAAATCACATCAACTTATTCATACTGGAGAAAAACCTTACAGCTGTGAAGAGTGTGGGACAACTTTCACTACATCAGGTGATCTCAAAAAACATCATCGTATTCACACTGGCGAAAAACCGTATTGGTGTGAAGAGTGTGGGAAAACTTTCACTAGATCAGATCATCTCAAATCACATCAACGTATTCATACTGGAGAAAAACCTTACAGCTGTGAAGAGTGTGGGACAACTTTCACTACATCAAGTGCTCTCAAATCACATCTTCGTGTTCACACAGGAGAAAAACCTTACAGCTGTGAAGAGTGTGGGACAACTTTCACTTCATCAGGTGCTCTCAAAAAACATCATCGTATTCATACTGGAGAAAAACCTTACAGCTGTGAAGAGTGTGGGACAACTTTCACTACATCAGGTGCTCTCAAATCACATCAACGTATTCATACTGGAGAAAAACCTTACAGCTGTGAAGAGTGTGGGACAACTTTCACTACATCAGGTGCTCTCAAAAAACATCATCGTATTCACACTGGCGAAAAACCGTACTGGTGTGAAGAGTGTGGGAAAACTTTCACTAGATCAGATCATCTCAAATCACATCAACTTATTCATACTGGAGAAAAACCTTACAGCTGTGAAGAGTGTGGGACAACTTTCACTAAATCAGGTGATCTCAAAAAACATCATCGTATTCACACTGGCGAAAAACCGTACTGGTGTGAAGAGTGTGGGAAAACTTTCACTAGATCAGATCATCTCAAATCACATCACCGTATTCATACTGGAGAAAAACCTTACAGCTGTGAAGAGTGTGGGACAACTTTCACTACATCAAGTGCTCTCAAATCACATCTTCGTGTTCACTCAGGAGAAAAACCATAGTGGTTTTCAGAGTGTAGGAGCCTTAATTAAGTATATTTAGTTTTTTTCACAGTTTACAATAAACAATTCCCATGTATAGAGTGGCGAAGTCACGCCCATCTACTTCCGCTCCATGGGACCTTATTTCGGAAAAATAATGTATGGAAGTCAATGGATAGAGAAAACGTATCTTTCGATCCCGTTTGAATTGTGCCATGAGTTACACATGATGTTTGTCAATCTTAAATAATAATAATTTCCATGTAAAAAAAGTCACAGTTTGTCGTAAAACTGTTGAAATATAAGACTATGAAAAATACGCAACTACAAAGCCTACTGATCCCAGAGTTGCGTAAGTGATGTCACAATTGTTTTCCTCCACTAAGAGATAGCTAAGATCAGTGCCATATAGATAGATTCTATCTATATGGCGCTGATCTTAGCTAAGATAAGATAACTTTAACAAGATTCCTGTGTGCTTAGTACCAGGTTGTTATCATACCAGCAATGTGTCTTCCTCGTTCTTTCGCTTCCCGTCTGATGAAAGGACCAGGAGTGGCTGGATCAAGTTAGCTACCTAGCTAACACAATTTAAGCCCGGGGGAGAAATGCTAACGCTACATTAGCATCGCCGATCTGTTCTACTTCATGCTATCTGCAGAAATGGTTGACATTAAACATTAAAATACCAGGCAGTTTAGAGAGAATCAAAGGAAGGCAGGCAGCTTTGCATGACATTCTTCTGGACGTGTTTCCTTGTGGCGATAGTGAGGGTAGTCAATCATTTTGTTGACAAGACAGTAGTGATGGCCATCTTGGTGACGTGTGTTGTTCTGCGAGACCAGAGATGTAGTTCATGTTGCAAATGTATTATCTTTTCAATTTACACACGGCATCTATTGCACGTCTGTCCGTCCTGGGAGAGGGATCCCTCCTCTGTTGCTCTCCCTGAGGTTTCTCCCATTTTTCCCTTTAAACTGGGTTTTCTGTGGAAGTTTTTCCTTGTACGATGTGAGGGTCTGAGGACAGAGGGTGTCGTATTGTCAAACTGATATTCTGTACACACTGTGAAGACCACTGAGACAAATGTAACATTTGTGATATTGGGCTATAGAAATAAACATTGATTGATTGATAGTTCATTGAGCGTTTCACACAAACAAATATGTTTTACGACACTCCTTGAAAAATATTTTTTTAAATGGACAAACATCATATGTGTAATTCGTGGCACAATTCAAACGGGATCGAAAGATAATCTTTGTCTACATCTACATCCATCTGTTGACGTAACGTCAGAATTGACAGGCATAATGTTCACTGTTCCTTTAAATTTTGTTTTCTGGCTGTCCGTCTGCCGACAGCTGTTTCAAACAGCTGACATTATTGCAGCATTAAATCCAAGCAATTTTCCGATGCAGCTTATGATTCCAATATACGATCCAGTTTGAATGCTGCTCATACCCGGCCGCTTTCCCAGCCTTGGCTCTCGGCCTCTCCTTTCGCCTCTTGATGAGCACAGGTGGTGACAATCTCCAGCTGATTGTGGCGTGTTGTCCAGCTGATCCGGGATGACGTGTCGGTTGTGAAGTAATCCAATTGTTTGTCCGGTGAAAACAATCCTTAATCCAATGCGATATGTTTCTTATTGTCCAGTTTCACTCATGGAGTACGATTCTACTTAATGTAATGGCAGTTTAAATGTTCTAGTGTCCTATATCTTTTTGCCATTACTTCACAGGAGGGTTGAGAGTGATCCTGACGCAGACCCAAACATATGAAGTTCCGGTCTTTTGCTGCAGTTTTAGAATAATGTTTTATTGCTTTACATACCAAGGTTTAAGTACACGGTGTCAATAGTTGTAGTATGAGCATCTGCTGGGGCTGGGCTGGCCATCTGGTAGAATCTGAATGCTCTTCCTCCTGTGTCCTCTTCCTCTCCCGTCACCCATGACCCCTTTTATAAACCCCGCCACCAAGTGTTCTAAAATAATATTGCACTATACATATAAATAAGGTAAACTGAGACACCAACGACACCCATAAAATGGCTCCTACAAAGAGTGTGGGAAAACCTTTTCTTAATGTATTCACCTTAAAGTCTATGAGCGAGTTTCACTGTTCACATGCTTCATGTATCTGGAACATATTTACGATGTTTTCAGTTTGATTCTATTCTCTTGTTGAAATGATCAGACTACCAAAAATAAAATGGCCTCAGAAACAGACTCGTCACCCTGCATATTTGTTGTGTTTTGCAGCATATTATAAACATGTCATTCCCTTATCTTCAAATACCCCAGGTTGTGTAGGTATGTATTTGAGGTGTACTGTCCACATCGCAGACCTGAAGTCGTGCAGTCAATGTATGCGAAGTGTACAGGACCTTGGTCTCTGAGACTCAAAAAAGCCTTTCTCGCCTACCTGTCCACTTTGCAGACCTGAGATCCTGCAGTCATTTCTCAAAGAAGGTGTGGCATATAGGGAGGTGCAATCTCCTGATGGGATAGACTTTATTATAGTGGACATCTGCAACCCTAGAAAACAAGATAACATTAGGATAATCAATTTATACAACCCATGTCCAAATCTAACCACTGATATATTTAAAGAAATAGCAGAAAATAAACATAGGAAGGAAGTTTGGTGCGGTGATTTCAATGCACACAACCGTCTATGGGCAGCAACCATACAAACAGTAACGGAAACATAGTGGAAGAAATGCTGGAGGAAAGAACAGTAGTATGCCTTAATGATGGACATGGCACAAGAGTAGATGTTAACAGGGGGAAAGTCTCATGCCTGGATCTGACATTAGTGTCAAACTGATACGGCTGCTGCCTTCCTGGTCCTCTTAACTGTGTTAATGTGTGTTGCATGTAAATGAGCTGTGCGATTGCCCTGTCGTGATTGGCTGCCATCTCCATGGCCGCCCTCTGAAGATTGTGTTTGGAGCACGCCGGGTTCGACGCACTCCAATCGCAGAGTACAGCCGTCGCACACCTGCTGGAGACGACTACACAGCCTGGGACAGACGCCTCTCGCTACTTGCTCTTCGGTCTGTGGTTAAATGGTGTGGTCTGTCTGCTGACACTAGGTGGGGCACAGCCCCACCTAGTGTCAGCAGAAAGTATTAAAATAATGATTACAACAAAATGTAAAAAATAAATTAAAAAATATATAAAATATATTTTAAGATCATGTTTAATCATCTGATTCGTCTGCACATTGCTGTTTTAGTATGTGTTCTTCTAATTAGTGTCTACAGTGTGTGCCTATTGAGCTGTTTAGAGCCATGTGGGACAAAACCTAATCCTGCCCCTCCCTCATACTGTCTAAGTCAATGGTGACTGCAAAAACTACACTGCGCATGCTCAGAGTATTTTCCTATTTAATGTGTGTGGCAAAAAATAATGACCATAGGGGCAAAGTGCTGCCATCCCCACCATACGTCATCTCACATAATTCAGAGCTGATTGACTGTAAGTACGTGTGCCGCGAAAAGTGTGGTGTGTGAAGAGGAGGAGAGAGAGCTGCAGTGAGGCGTCCTAAAACCAGGAAGTAAGCTGCGCATGGCTTCCCTCGACAAAAAAGCAACGAGATTTCTCCATAGGATTTTAGAAAATAGCTCAAAATAAGATCTGTGGGAAACGTAGCTGTTAGATAAATGTACGTTTTGTTCAGCCAGATAATATCCACATGTCTACCCTACTTTTATCATTTTCGAATCAAAAATCTATTGATTAGATTTATGATAGACTTTTGAAACTACAAGAAGATAAGGATAGAATAGAGATTTTTCTCCAGAGGGATAGGCAAATGGACTTCATCTTCAAGTCAAGGTAAGACTGCAATTTTATTGAAAAAGGGATCTTACTAAGAGAGAACAATTCAATATTTAAATGATAAAATTATATTTTTTTGGGTATCCTTCTGTTGAACTGTCTGTTTAAAAATAATTGAAGCATCAGACAAAAAAAGCTTTAGAAAATAGTATTATATTTTGATTTAATATATTTGTAAACCTCTTCAGGTTTACAAATATATTAAATCAAAATCTAATATTATTTTTGGTGAGGCAGTGCCAGTGCCTCACCAGCCATGAACCTCTCTGCAGAAGCTTATATAGAGACATCGGAGTTTTTTGTGCCCCACCACTTTTGTACATATAGAAACGCCACTGGATATGCGTAACAATGGACATTGAAACGTGGAGAGCCGGCCAGCAGAGGATATACAGCGCGACCTGAGGGGTACGGCCTCTTTCTCCGCTTGCCAGAGCCAGAGACACAGCTGTATTTCTGTTGGACAATATCCTGTTTGTAACATTACCACGCTTTTTATGAATTAAAGTACCAATTTGAAACAATCTCAGAGACTCCATTTAGTCTCCTTTTTTAAGCTTCTCTCGTGGACGCGAGAATAATCAACACAGATAACAATATCCTATATATATGCTAATGTCCCGCTGCGGACAGGATAGCAGTCATTTAGTGCGCATATGTGTAATTAAATATCAAAATCTCACTCCAGCCAGGTACCCACATTTGGCTACCCTGGTTAGCTTCAGAGCTAGCAGTCTGTGTTGTAAACAAAGACAGGACGAGCTGGAAATGAAACAAACAATACTTAGAAACTGGTTAAATGTTTCTGATGGAAGGAAACGACCTCTTCTCTCTTTGAATGTGGTTTATACCTTTCAGATAACAGCAACAGTTAAAGCCTGACAATGAACCGTTTGGCTTAGCTACATATTGTTCTTGTTCTACTCTTTGTTTGTCTGGATTATATCTCATTTGCATTAACAGTAATATATGTATAAATGCTACTAAATGAATGCAACATATATGATACTCTACATAGAAGCTACTCCGTGTATGTCACAGTTCACACTTCACCCTTTCTAAACACTGAATGAAATAGGTTTTTGATGCTTATACAAATAAACGACCTGTTTAAACTTGTAATGAGGTTTATACATTTCAGATAACAGCAACAGTTAACGGTACAAAAATAAACAGTTTTTCATGGTTGGAAAGTAAATAAAGTTAATTTACTCAAATACAGGTTGCAGGTAGTTGTATTAGCTGAAATATTTTCATTTGATGTCACTTTATACTACTCCTTCATTACATACCAGATATAAAGATGTACTTTTAATAAGATGAGAGAAGAGTTACACATCATGTGAAACTAAAACTGGTATATCTACATATATATAATCAATGAGTAAATGTGTCTTTCAGACGCCCCTTGATTACATGATGGTTATTACGTCACCTCAATATATTTCTGTTTTCTTTCTGCTGATTCTCTGTCATTAAGGTGAGAGTTATCACGATGCCGGGGGAAAACGGGACCAGTTCAAACAGAGAGACCTGGTGTTCGCCAAGACGAAGGGACTCGCCCACTGGCCTGTCAGGACACACACGCACACACACACACACCATAAATACCTGAGTACAGATGTGTATTCCTAGCTAACGTGATATTCTGTCTGTTCAGGTGTGTGGAAAGAATTTACAGGTACAAATGTTATTTCTCACGGGGATATTCACAAGCAACCAACTCCCATGCACTCTGAATGTGCATTAGTAGACCCACTGTTGGTATGACATGAAAGAGCTTCCTCTCAGACTCCCTTTTCCTTTCTGTTTCAGCGAGTCTGCAGCTGCAGTGTGACAAGAAGCAGATCACGGCTCTCCTCCAGCTATGAGAACCAGCTGCTCAGCAACAAGTACTGTGCCGAGGCAGTGGCGGATCTAGATAAGACAACCCAGTCTCATGGCATTTCGTGTTCACCAACACGATTTCCCCCTTTTTTTCGTGTTGCACAGAACGATTTTAAAAGCAATGTATTTCTACTGGTAATGTGTTTCCTGCAGCACGTCTTTTTCTCCGGTCGGGTCTTGGAAGACCGGAAGCTGTGTGGTTCATAAAAACATGTTCTTACTCAATATCAAGCCACAATTATTACTTTTATTTTAAATCGTATAATTTCTGACTTTTGTTGCCGTCTGTGAGGAAAATACATGGGGCTCAGAGCCTCGTATTTTTAAAATCTTTTTTTCTTTCTAATTTGTTATTCTTTTCAAAATAACACACTGTTATTTACTCACCAATAACACACAATTATCCTTGCTTTTATTTATCGGTTTAATTCCATAATCTCTGGCTTTTTTGGCGTCCGTCAGGAACAGAATTTCAAAATAGAAATATCATAATATATATAATTGCTTGGACCTTAAAACAGGAACTTAAAGGTGGGGTAGGTAAGTTTGAAAAACCGGCTCGAGATACACTTGTTATATTCCATGGAATGCTCTTAACATCCCGATAGGAATGAATATCTGAAGTGCTTTGACAAAAAATCCATAAAAAACGTCATCTGTGGAAGCCGTGGTACTGTAAAAAGCACGACCAATCATCTGAGCCGGCCCGGCTAAAGTAACCGGATGGCCTACCTGCCCGTCAGCCTTCCATCTATGCACAAACTGATCTCATGCCCTCATTGGTCATGTGGGCGTTCATGTGTGTTGGAGGAGAGGCTCGGTGAGGAAGTGGCAGATTTTTTCCGTTTGTGTATTTTCAAATTCTAGCGCACTCGAGCTGGTTTCTCCAAAATTACCTACCCCACCTTTAATCTCAACTTTAAATTCACACAATTCAAGTTTTATATCTCTACAACTCCATCTTAGTGCCAAAGTCTGTCCACTCCCAGCAACGTTTATCACTTCTCAGGAAAGAAGAGTAATGATGAGAAGGTGTCAGAGTGGAACATTTCCATGCTGAGAAACAGACAGGAAGCGGGGGGCGGGTCTCAGACTCTGGACCTTCACACTCATGTGTTAATATTTAATCCACTACAATAGGCTGGTTGCACGGGATGACTTTGAGGATGCCTGCCACAACCAATATTACCAGTATTGTTTGTCCTTCGAGCAGCTGCCCTTTTCCTTTGATACTCTATAACATTATTTTGTGTCATGTTTCTTTAATTCTCTATGTGCATCGTTTCGCTCTTTAGTAGCCCTGCTGCATTCCTCGTTCCACCATGGCACCACTTTCTCCCTACCCTTGGTTGTTGCTTTGGGTATACTCTTCTCTGCTGCATTTGGTATATGTTGCGTTATGTGGTTTGTAATGACCTCTGTGCTTCCCTCTGATGTTAGCAGGTGTACCGACTCCTCACACCATATCCTACATTTCCCCCAATCAGCTTTAGCAAAGCACCTCCTGGTTATCACACCTCCTTCCTGCATATATACATTATTATTCATTTTAGGAAGCCCTGGATAATGGTCACTTCCTCCAGTGGAGTTTTTCAAAACAAACCATTCACATGTATGAACCAAACAGTTTGTTACGTCCCGACTAGGGAAGAGGAGAGCAACATACACTAGATTGGAATTGGTAATAATTATAAATGGCTTTATTATACCAGGGTGAAACAGAATGGCAGGCAGGCAGCCTGAAACAAACAAAGTGGCCACAAGGGCGCAAGTTTACATAAACAACCAAACAAAGGGAGAACTCTAAAAAGGGAGCCTGTTTACATACAAAGAAATAGATACACTAAATAGTAACTAAAACCCTCACTGTCAAAATGGTACTAACTAAAGAAAAGGAGGCTGTAAAAAACACAGCTAAACTAAACAACTACCGTCAATTTAGAGACACAGATACTATAATCACAGTCACATCTAATCATATCACACTACAAAACACAGACCACACAATTTAACCACAGACCGAAGAACAAGTAGCGAGAGGCGTCTGTCCCAGGCTGTGTAGTCGTCTCCAGCAGGTGTGTGCCGGCGTACGCTGCGATCGGAGTGCGTCGGACCCGGCGTGCTCTTCAGGGGGCGAACCAGGAGATGGCAGCCAATCACGACAGGGCAATCGCACAGCTCATTTACATGCAACACACATTAACACAGTTAAGAGGACGAGGAAGGCAGCAGCCGTATCAGTTTGACACTAATGTCAGATCCAGGCATGAGACTTTCCCCCTGTTAACATCTACTCTTGTGCCATGTCCATCATTAAGGCATACTACTGTTCTTTCCTCCAGCATTTATTCCACTATGTTTCCGTTACTGTCTGTATGGTTGCTGCCCCATAGACGGTTGTGTGCATTGAAATCACCACACCAAACTTCCTTCCTATGTTTATTTTCTGCTATTTCTTTAAATATATCAGTGGTTAGATTTGGACATGGGTTGTATACATTGATTATCCTAATGTTATCTTGTTTTCTAGGGTTGCAGATGTCCACTATAATACAGTCTATACCATCAGGAGATTGCACCTCCCTATATGCCACACCATCTTTGAGAAACGACTGCAGGATCTCAGGTCTGCAAAGTGGACAGGTAGGCGAGAAAGACTTTTTTGAGTCTCAGAGACCAAGGTCCTGTACACTTCGCATACATTGACTGCACGACTTCAGGTCTGCGATGTGGACAGTACACCTCAAATACAACACTACACAACCTGGGGTATTTGAAGATAAGGGAATGACATGTTTATAATATGCTGCAAAACACAACAAATATGCAGGGTGACGAGTCTGTTTCTAAGGCCATTTTATTTTTGGTAGTCTGATCATTTCAACAAGAGAATAGAATCAAACTTAAAACATCGTAAATATGTTCCAGATACATGAAGCATGTGAACAGTGAAACTCGCTCATGGACTTTAAGGTGAATACTTTAAGAAAAGGTTTTCCCACACTCTTTGTAGGAGCCATTTTATGAGTGTTGTTGGTGTCTCAGTTTACCTTATTTATATGTATAGTGCAATATTATTTTTGAACACTTGGTGGCGGGGTGTATAAAAGGGGTCATAGGTGACAGGAGAGGAAGAGGACACAGGACGAAGCGCCTACTGATTCTACCAGACGGCCAGCAGATGCTCATACTACAACTATTGACACCGTGTACTTAAACCTTGGTATGTAAATCAATAAAACATCATTCTAAAACTGCAGCAAAAGACCGGAACTTCATATGTTTGTGTCTGCGTCAGGATCACTCTAAATCCTCCTGTGAAGTAATGGCAAAAAGATATAGGCCAATAGAGTGACGAAGTCCCTCCCCTTCCGGTGGAGCTCCATGGGACCTTATTTCGGAAAAATTATGTATTGAAGTCAATGGAGAGACAAAGATTATCTTTCGATCCTGTTTGAATTGTGCCACGAATTACACATATGATGTTTGTCAATTGAAAAGATAATTTTGAAAGTAAAAAAAAATAAATGTGTCGTAAAACTGTGAACACATTTGTTTGTGTGAAACGCTGAATTAACTACATCTCTGGTCTCGCAGAACAAAACAAGTCACCAAGATGGCTGTCACTACTGTCTTGTCAACAAAAGGATTGACTACCCTCACTATCACCACAATGAAACACGTCCAGAAGAATGTCATGCAAAGCTGCCTGCCTTCCTTTCTTTGATTCTCTCTGAACTGCCTGGTCTATTAATGTTCAATGTCAACGATTTCTGCAGATAGCATGAAGTAGAAAAGATCGCTAATGTTAGCGTTATCATTTCTCCCCCGGGCTTAAATGGTGTATTATAGAATGATCACACCGGTGACAGTACTCTTCAAAGGGTTCACGAAATATGACTACTACTCTTACTGTTTAACATGTAAGGTTACGTAATGTTACTTCATGTTAAGGCTAATACAAATGACAAGGCTGTAATGCTAACTAACATGCTAGTTAGGTAGCTAACTTGATCCAGCCACTCCTGGTCCTTTGATCAGACGGGAAGCGAAAGAACGAGCAAGACCCATTGCTGGTATGATAACAACCTGGTACTAACTACACAGGCATCTTGTTAAAGTTATCTTATCTTAGAATCTATTTATATGGCGCTGATCTTAGTGGAGGAGAACAATTGTGACATCACTTACCCGACGCTGGGATTAGTAATCTTCAGTGTTGTGCTAGTTACTGAAAACCAGGAACTAGTTACCATTACTAGTTACTTCATTTCAAAAGTAACTCAGTTACTTTACTGATTACTTACACCAAAAAGTAATGCGTTACTGTGAAAAGTAACATTTTAGTAACTTAAAAAAAGGGCTCCCATGATATTAATGCCCTTATAGCCTTCATTTCAGTACTGTTATTGCATTAGAAAATAATACAATCTGTTGATCAACTTGACATGCATTATATGCAATCTGGATAGCATCGATATGAGCTGGCTTTACATTTTTGTGTATTCTTTCTCCAGGTAGTTGGAAAAAGTTTTCCGTTTCATATGCCGTGTGCCGCCCGGACATGCTATCATGCTAACTAGCTCCCTGAAAGCGGGTGACTCCAATGTAGCAATAGCCTGCATGTGTTCTACAACATACTGTGCAATGGCTTTATCGACTTTTCCCTGGCTAGCAGTTCCTCGGTTAAAATCCAGCCGCTGTTGCTTAGGTGCAGGTGGAGTGGCGTCGGCTGAGTCTCTGTGGTCTTAGCTACTAGCTTCGTCCCAGCATGTTGTTTTTGCAGATGTTTTAAGAGATTTTAATGACTGGTTTGGGCAGTAGATAGGCTCTTTGACCCGCCAGGACACAACTTACATTTAACTAAAACGTGCTTTTCTTTGTGCTCGACAAAAGTGAAATAGTGAGAATATCTCCAGGTGGAGTAAACAACACAAACACGCCCACAGCCCGTCTCCGCATGTGACACAGGAAGTATTTAAGTACATTTACTCAAGTACTGTACTTAAGTACAGTTCTCATCTGTTCACCTGGCTGTTGACTATATAAAAAAACGGAGTAACGCACCATGTAGTAACGGTAAATGAGTTACTGAATTTAAAAAGTAATGCGTTAGAGTACTAGTTACTGCCAAAAATAACGGCGTTACTGTAACGCGTTAGTCCCAACACTGGTAGTCTTTGTAGTTGCGTATTTTTCATAGTCTTATATTTCAACAGTCTTACGACAAATGATGACTTTTTTGACATGGAAATTATTTTTTAAGATTAACAAACATCATATGTGTAATTCATGGCACAATTCAAACGGAATCGAAAGATATGTTTTCTCTCCATTGACTTCAATACATTATTTTTCCGACATAAGGTTCCATGGAGCGGAAGTAGATGGGCGTGACTTCGCCACTCTATAGATGGGAATTGTTTATTGTAAACTGTGAAAAAAACTAAATATGCTTAATTGCTGCTACTACACTCTTAAAACCACTATGGTTTTTCTCCTGTGTGAACACGAAGATGTGATTTGAGAGAACTTGATGTAGTGAACGTTTTCCCACACTCTTCACACCAGTACGGTTTTTCTCCAGTGTGAATACGGTGATGTGTTTTGAGAGCACTTGATGAAGTGAAAGTTGTCCCACACTCTTCACACCAGTACGGTTTTTCTCCAGTATGAATAAGGTGATGTTTTTCTAGAGCATCTGATCGAGTGAAAGTTGTCCCACACTCTTCACAGCTGTAAGGTTTTTCTCCAGTATGAATACGTTGATGTCTTTTGAGAGCACCTGATGTACTGAAAGTTGTCCCACACTCTTCACAGCTGTACGGTTTTTCTCCAGTATGAATACGGTGATGTGATTTGAGAGCACCTGATGTAGTGAAAGTTGTCCCACACTCTTCACATCTGTAAGGTTTTTCTCCAGTATGAATACGGTGATGTCTTTTGAGAGCACCTGATGTAGTGAAAGTTGTCCCACACTCTTCACACCAGTACGGTTTTTCTCCAGTATGAATACGGTGATGTGATTTGAGAGCACCTGATTCAGTGAAAGTTGTCCCACACTCTTCACACCAGTACGGTTTTTCTCCAGTGTGAATACGTTGATGTGATTTGAGAGCACTTGATTGAGTGAAAGTTTTCCCACACTCTTCACAGCTGTACGGTTTTTCTCCAGTATGAATACGTTGATGTGATTTGAGAGCACCTGATGTAGTGAAAGTTGTCCCACACTCTTCACACCAGTACGGTTTTTCTCCAGTATGAATAAGGTGATGTGATTTGAGAGCACCTGATGTAGTGAAAGTTGTCCCACACTCTTCACAGCTGTAAGGTTTTTCTCCAGTATGAATACGTTGATGTGATTTGAGAGCACTTGATCTAGTGAAAGTTGTCCCACACTCTTCACAGCTGTACGTTTTTTTTCCCATGTGAATACGCAGGTGGCTCTTTAAATGTCCAGATGTTGTGAAGGATTTGTCACATTGCTGACAGCGGTGACGTCTCTCTCTTCCTTTCGGTTTCTAGAACAGATGGACAGAGAAAGAGAGAAAGTCAATCTAAAAAGCATAAATACACAATTTACCAGAATAAAAACTCACTTAAAGTGGACCAATCATGCTATATTTGAGCAATATATTGTAGGGCCATACCTATATAAAGTATATAAATATAGTATTTTTGTCAAAATACCAAAAAGATCCTGCATTTTAACCATGCCTCATTTCGCTCTTTCCAGCGCTGTTTTTGCAGGGGGCTGATTTTGTGAGCTGCAGCTGACCACGCCCCCCTGCAGCTGACCACGTCCCCTGCAGGAGAGGGGAGCTTGCTCTGAGATAATAGACATCAAACGGCGACACATATTCAGGGTGCAGTTCCTTTGGCATCAGGGCAGGGATATCTAGATACTTTCCAAGGTTTGACATAATGAATTGTGGTACTTTAAAGCAAGCAACGATGTTTTCAAATCTGTAATCAAAAAGCTCCTCAAAAACACCATCGAAGCAGTTCCTGCCGTGGCTACGTTAGTTCAAACAGTAACAACGGACTATTTTTCTTAGCAGATGCATGTCAATTTAAATCAATACAACTATTTTTTAAATCGATAAAATCATTTTCTAAATCCATAAAAGCATTTCAATTAATATTGGGAGTCATATCATTACTTTGTTGAGAATGTGGCCGTGTAATAAGCGGGATAATGGGCAGATTGCATAATGTGCCTTCATGCCTCGCTGCACATTATCCCTTACATATGATTATATATAGGGATGCACGATAATTATCGGCCCGATAATTATCGGTCCGATATTAGGAATTATGACGTCATCCCGATAAACCGATAACAGTATTAATAGCCCCGATAATATACAATATATTTTTTGGGTAAAAAAAAAGAAAAAGATACTGCGGTGTGGGTGGATTGGGATGAGGGGCGCTTGTTTTTCACTCGGCTCCTCCCGTTTTGCCAGTACTGTGGTGTTAGTGGTTTAGGAAGAGGGGAGTTCTTCACAAATCCAGCGCTCCCTAATACTTCGAACCTGATCAGTCACCTGAAACATCGCCATCGCTACGATGGTGTTTTAAAAGCGTACGAAGACAATAATACAATTCAGTGTGTGTGTGTGTCTGTGTCTGCGCGCGCGCGTTGGAGCTATGTGCAACTCAAGGCATATGCTCGAACCGGAGCTGCCTGGACGCTGCAATCATGTTGCTGACTTCTCGTACAATGTCCCGCTGTCTGCTTCCTACATAAAGTCAAGTGCTCGGCGCAGTTGTGTGGATAGAGCGCTCCTCTGTTTTCATATAAACAGCTCCTTATATCCGTTAGCACAGCTAGCTAGCACCAGATGCTAACAACAACAATGCACGTAAGGTCTCTCTCTTGCTCGCTCGGACCACACGTACACACACCCTCCCGGTCCTCGAGATGGCCAGTCGGTGCCTGCCGATGAGCGTGGAAGTGTGGTCTGCCACAAGCGGGCGGCAGTAGCGGGGCTGTCAGCATCAGCTTGTAGATGGTATTTTAAACTCGATGCGCTCTGAAACTACGGGGCGGCCGAGGAAAAAAAATACACATGCGTTAATCGCGTTAAAATAATTAGTGGCGTAATTTTTATTTGTATTATTGGTATCGGTATCTGTCTTGAGAAGCAGGAAGTTATCGGTATCGGTTTCAAAAAACCAATATCGTGCATCCCTAATTATATTGTCATTATTCATTTGTTTTAAAGCAGGAAGCGCAAATGCTTGTCTCTGAGAGGGAGAAAAAGAGCCACAGCGGAGAATAAACAGAAGGGTAACCATGGCAACCATGCAAGGGAAGTCCTCTTCGTCCAACCTCTCATTCCCCTGATAGGTGGAGAATTGACCAATAGCCGTAGCGCCACTTTACTGACGTCAGTAAAGTGTTAAAATCTGTATCAGTCTGTATCAGATCCGTTGCAGCCCCTTTTTTAGAGATTTGGGTATGGAGGAAAATAGAGAGGGTTGTGTTTTCTGACACTTGGTGAGTTCCCTGGAACACCGGGGACACATTCATGTATGAAAGACTTACAAAAGTGCATTTTGCATGATAGGTCCCCTTTAATATAAACCTTGAGTTAACAAAATACTACTTATTAACTGTTTGTGTTTATTATATCTGATACAGTAATACAGCAATATTCTAACCAAAGTATATACCAGAGGTGGGGGACTCGAGTCACATGACTTGACTCGAGTCATGTGAGTTGACTTGCCTAATCTTTGACTTGAGACATGCTTGACTAACATTGATAAAAGACTCGACTTGACTTTGACTCGGTATTCATGACTTGAGACTTAGGCTTGAGACAGATGACTCGAAAGGACTTTTTAAAATAAAATATTTGCATTTGTTTTTGTATTGTACGAAGCCCTAGAGGGCAATGAAAGAAAAAAGAGAGAGAAAGGAGAAAGTAGGAAGTGGAGCGCACAGGAGACAGCCGTTTCATTGCAGACTGTTATGTTTATGTGGGGAAATACATACATTATTTGAGATATATTTCAAACTCGGACTTCATTTTAGGGACATTTCGGCCAGGGGTGTAGAGTTATTTGTTCAAGCACCGGATCGGCAACACAGGAGAGTCTGTGAACCAGTCTGCCTTGACCTATGTATTCATGTCTGTGACTCTCACAGTATCTGCTGCCCACAGCTGCTTCATAGAAGAAAACCTCCTTCACTTCATGAAATCTCTGCAGCACCAGGAGGCAGTAACGTGTAACTCAGCAGAATCTGAGAAGAGCAGCACCAGCTGCAAAGAGCTGTGCCTTCACTGTGTTTACCTTCATTAGAACAGCTAACGAGCGACCGCAGACTGCTACGTTTCTCACACACACAAACACACACACACGGCAGTTATTTCGTCAAAAACATATAGAAATTAAGGAGTACAAAGAAATAAAAAAAACTAATGAAAACTGGAAAAAATTAAATAAAAGTTAGGGCAAGGAAAAAGTAAATGCATATATAAATAACACTGGGAATATCCAATATTTGTTAGCTGGAGTAATCTGCAAATATAATTGTTTTTACTTTAGTTTTGAATTGTTGATGACTAGTAACACTTGAAAGGTCTGGGTGAAGTCCATTCCACGTTCTAACTCCAATTATGGATCAGCTGTGTGATTTGATGGTTGTGCTACAGGGCTTGCTACACAACCAGTTAGGATGCCTGGTTGGGTATTTCCTGACTGTGGTTTGGAAATGATTTTGAATGTTAGTAGGCATTTTGTTATGGAAAATGTAGTGCATAAACAGTACTGTTTTAAGCTTAACTAGTGTGCATCTAGACCGGGTGACGACACCACCTATTGACGCAGCAACCACTGTAAGTTATATTCTTGTTTAAATATACTTCTCTGTTTCATTTATTCTACTCTGTATAATTGTTCTGTAGTTATTGTAGCTAAAACAGCGCTTTTGAGAGATTTTAATTCTCAGATCTGCTCATCTGAACCTGTTACACAGGTCTCAGTGGGGTCACTCAACGCTGCATTACAATATAGGCAGGGACACTCTGCTGTCGCCCATCAGCTGTAGAGAGTTAACGAATTAGAGGGACGTGGCCTCACAGCTGTGAGAACTCAGCAATCAGGCGTCCATTTCAGGTAGCTCTTTCCTGGAGCGTCAGCTTCATGGTCAGACAGACGAAGACTGACTAAGACATTGGAGTCCTGCGGGAGTAAGACTGACAAAGACATTGGAGTCCTGCGAGAATCACGAGGGTGGCATAGAGGAGGCAAATCCTCCTCTGATTGAGCTAAGTTTCGCTGGTGTTTTATGTTCTTTAGTTTTTTAGCCCCTCAGGCTATAATCATGTGTATTTTCTCCATTCCTGTTCATGTGTCTTCTCGCAATTATCACTGGCCCCGTGTATCTCCTAATCGCTATAACCGCCCTGCTCTCGTCTATCCCACATGCTCCACTGAGATCCAACATCAAGTTTCAGGCGGCCTGTGGAACTGCCAGTCAGCTGTTCCTAAGGCTGACTTCATCTCTGGCTACGCCTCCCTGCAGTCTCTGGATTTCCTTGCTCTCACTGAGACCTGGATTACTCCATCCAACACATCCACCCCAGCAGCTCTCTCCACAGCATGTTCCTTCACCCATACACCCAGACTAGTGTTGTCACGATACCAACATTTTGGTTTCGATACCGATACCAAGTCAAGAATTGCGATTCCGATTCTTTTTCGATACTTTTCTTAAAAAAAGGGAAACAGTCTTAAATATAATCAGGGATGCAAACTCATCAGGTATGAAAAAGGTGACAAGGATCCTAGCCCCCCGACCCCACGGAATATCGGTTTTAAAATTAGGAATAACAGAGGATTTTAGCAGTCAGAACAACTAAAGCAGCAGTGTTACTAAGAATAGAAACGCCAAAGAGACACATCTAATATAAATATATATAAAAGCATTTATTTTAATTGTGTAGCAGTGAGTTTAACATTTTGGCAGCACTGTTGAGCATTTTGAAAATGTATTTTCATGCTTCTGTGCAAGGCTTAGTCTTTCTATCTTTATGGCATCTGGTGTGAAGTAACTAAATTCATAAACTCAAGTACTACTTGGGTACAATTTTGAGATACTTGTTCTTTATTTAAGTATTTCAATGTTTCTTTTGCTACTTTGTACTTCTAATCCACTACAGTTCAGAGGTACATGGTGTACTTTTACTCCACTACATGTATTAATCCCTTTAGTTACTTCACAGATGTGGATGAATGATGTGAAATATAATCAAGTGTTGAATCAGCCTTTAGTTCCACCTGGAGTAAATCCACCAGCTACCCTGCAGTCTACAAAGTACTTCAGACTAGCTGCACCTCCACCAGCTTTGAGAACACTTTCATGATCAATCATTATAAAACATATCGTATATATTATTCTGAAATGGACCAATCTGCACAATGACTACTTTTACTGTCGCTACTTTAATACTTTTACTTGAGGAACATTTTGAATGCAGTACTTTTACTGTAACAGAGTATTCCTACACTCTGGTGCTTCTAGTACAAGACCTGAGTACTTCTACTTTTACTGTCGCTACTTTAACTATATTTTGATGATAATACTTTTGTACTTTTATTTGAGGAACATTTTGATTGCAGGATTGTTCCTACATTCTGGTACTTCTACTTGAACTCAAGTACAAGATATATACTTATACCACCTCCGTTTATAGCCTATGAAAAAAACTAATATAAAACGAAGGCTAAAGCTAACGTTAGCAGATAGTGATGCTAGTTTGCTCGTTAAGTTTGCTCAACGATAATATTGCGACTTTTCACTGCACATCACGCTCTGCCGCTCTGACGGGGAGCTCTGCTCTGAACCCCTGAACGGCCCGTTCAACGGACCTATGGTCTAGCCCAGGGGTGCTTAACCAGACGATCGCGATCGAGGAGATTCCCAGTCGATCGCGAGATGTGTACAAATAGAACAACAATATTCTGTTTTATCGTTAATGTCCTATAACATAATCTTCCTGTGCCAGAATAATGCACTTGAACGCATCAAAGCTTTGCGATTGGCCGGCGTCACCCCATGTGTCGTGTCGGGGCGTGGCTGGTGGGCAGTGCACTATTTCGCTGACGTTGTCCGTGTCAACAGGAGTGACAGTCCGCACACACACAAGACCGCAATAATGGCAGAAGCAAAAAAGCCCAAAATATATCATTTTCACTCCGAGTGGGAGGATGATTATTTTTGTATCTATTCCAATTCAAAGTCTCATGCCTCCAAACTCTGCTGCAGAAACTCTCCTCTCTCATCCTCTCTGGACTCTCTCTGTCCTCTCACATCTCGGCAGGCTTGTCAGTCCCCTCCTGCTCCCTGGCTAAATGACGCACTGCGTGCTAATAGAACCGTCCTTCGGGCAGCAGAGCGAAAACGGTGGAAATCCAAACACCATGACGACCTCCTAACCTATCAGGCTCTCCTCTCCTCTTTCTCCGCTTCGATCTCTCAGGCAAAAAGCACTTTCTTTCAAGATAAGATCCAATCTTCCTATTCCAATCCCAAAAAACTATTTTCCATCTTCTCCTCTCTCCTGGACCCCCCCAAAGCCCCTCCCCCCTCTTGGACGCCCCCAAAGCCCCTTCCCCCTCCTCCCTCTTGGACCCTCCCAAAGCCCCTTCCCCCTTCTGTCAAGTGACTTTGTTAACCACTTTGAAAAAAAGGTTGATGATATTCGCTATTCTTTTTCTGACCCTCCTTTCACCCACACACTGACCTCCTTCTCCCCTCTCTCTCCAAGTGAGGTTCTTACCCTCATTACCTCTGCCCGCCCCCGCTACCACCTGCATGTGCCATCCGACCTCTGCAGCTCATCCAGAATGCAGCGGCTCGTCTGGTCTTCAACCTTCCTAAATGTTCCCACACCACGCCGCTCCTCCGCTCCCTCCACTGGCTTCCGGTAACTGCTAGAATCCACTTCAAGACACTGGTACTTGCGTACCATGCTGCGAATGGATCTGGCCCTTCCTACATCCAGGACATGGTTAAACCGTACACCCCAGCGCGTGCACTCCGCTCTGCATCTGCCAAACGGCTCGCTGCGAGAGGGACCCAAGTTCCCATCAGCAAAAACACGTGGGTTTGCTATCCTGGCTCCAAGATGGTGGAATGAGCTCCCCATTGACATCAGGACAGCAGAAAGCTTACACACCTTCCAGACTGAAAACTCATCTCTTTTGACTCCATCTCGAGCGATATAATTACTAACAAATAACTGCTAACAGAGCACTTATATACTAATAAAGGACTGGCTTATCTATAGCCAGTTGAGTAGCACTTGAAATGTTTGGCTCTTTGAAACCTGATGTACTTATATGATTCTGTTTTCTTCAAGGTTGTGTCTTCCTGGTCGAATGTACTTGTAATGTAAGTCGCTTTGGATAAAAGTGTCAGCTAAATGCAATGTAACTATATCAACAAATTTGAATAGATTGAGTTTTTTTAAACAAGGGAGTTGTGTGTTCATATTTACCAACACATGTTATTATTTTTTTATTTTTGTGTGTCACTACCCGGTCTGCAGCTCTGCCCTATCTGCAGTGCGCATGTGCGAGATGGTCTGCCATATTTGACAACTCCATACGGCAACTCTAAAATAGAACATATTGGGTTAAGTACATTGTCAGAATAAGTGAGAAATGGATGTAACTTCTGTTGGACAGCTATCATACATGCTGAAGAAATATTGACTGTGAATGTATGCAATATGTATGGCATTCATAATTTATATCCAATTACATTAACTGTGAATGTCCTTCATTTTATCTCAAATAACTAAATATTTTAATAAAGATATTTGAGACGTTTATGACTCGCGCATGCACGATGCAAATCGGGCAGCCGTCTAGACGTCAAATGTCCTATTAGAGTTGCCGTATGGAGTTGTCAAATATGGCGGACCTTCTCGTGCATGCGCACTGCAGATAGGGCAGGGCTGCAGATCGGGTAGTGACAATGTGAACCACAAAACCCTCAGAGCTCACAGCTCCTCATATCTGTTCAGAAACTAGACAGAAGTTAAACAAGTACAAACCACAAACTGTAAAGAGGAATGTTGTCCATTCACTTCCGGTAAGAAGTTCCTTCAAAATAAGAGTCCCGATCTTATTGCTACCAAAATAAAAGTGCAAAACGAAACTTTACAATAGGAAAATATTGGCATAACATTATAATCACTTCTATAAAAAGGTAACACATTTTAATATAGTTAGACATATTAAAGGTAATTTACAGCATTAATAATTCATATCTAATTCTTAACTGTGAATGATTTTAATTTATTTAACATTAGAGATGTATTCGTCTGGCCGATCAAGACTTCAATGCTGAAGGGCCCACGGCTCTATGGTGGGGGTCAGCACAGAGGTCAGGAAAACCCAAATTTGAAAGGGAGACAACGGATGACGAAACCAGTGATTTGCTCAATTCATTTTTGGGGGATCTGCGAAGAACATGACCACAGCTGCACTCCTGGTATGTAGTATACCAGCCATGGAGGGTGGACAAGTTTGCTACCACTTAAGTTTCAAATAATTGTGTTAATTGCTTACTGTAAAGCATTTGAACACTCTTTTGTGTCACATGTTCATTATTAAGTTGATGTATAAAGTTAGTATCTTCATTATTTAAAATATAAGGTGTCTAAAAATGGCAACCGAATTTTCAGTTTTGGCAACCAAAAGCTGATGCCTAGCTGCCAGCCTGGCAAGCACTTTTAAAAGTTAGCGTTGAGCCCTGCGGAGACTTCAATGATGCTGGAGGATTTTCGAGCTCAACTTTATCTGCGTTTTCCATTTCGATAGTTCCTAAAATTATTGTTTAAATTTGAACGCATCCCTGTGACCAGCTCTCATAGTATGCCTCTCGTCCAATGAAATGACTTAGTCGCTCTATGGCGCGTTGAAATTGCACTGAACGCTGCGTTCCTGCAGCCCCTCCCGGAGCATGGGCTGCAGGAACATGCTACTCGAACACTGCGACGCAGCACCTGAGATTACTTCCAAAAAAGTTATTCACGTTCTCAATTTTTTACGTTTAACGTTATATTCGTGCGGTACACACGTGTCCCGAACCGAATAATTTCATGATACTGGCATAATAGATCGGGCAACCAGCAGGTGAGGCTTTATTGCCCGAGCTAAATACTAGATGGCCATCGGGCCGTCCTTAATGTCGAGCCCTGCGTCACACCCCTAGTAGATGGCGCTCCGAGCTGAATAAGGGCGTCAAATGAAGGCAAGACGCCCGCCTGGCGGAAACGCTGGAATTAGGAATATCTTGTGATGAAGTGCACACTGACCTGAGCTCCAGGGGCCTCCTTCTTCTCCTCCATGCTGCTCATCAGCTGTCCTGATGAAGACCACAGAGCTGCTTCATTATTAATACAATACAAATATTTAGATATAATTCATCATAAACTATCAGCAGTGAAGAGGAGGAATTCAAAGAGTTTATTCAATGATATGTTCTATTTCTGGATGCTTCTATGTAGTGTGTTATCACACCACGTGCAGTGCCTTGTCTCATCTATGCTGCTGTGACGTAAACATGGTCCAAATTGATCCATTTGGTCAATGTGATGCTAAGCAGAGGAGAACATGATAGAAAGGTCAGATAGTTATTAACCTTACATGCACATGACTTACATACTTGTGTAACAAACATCCAGTATAACACTACCTAAACTATACCTTTCATAAGGTGCACATTTATTCATAACTTCACATGTATGGAAATATTTAGTGGGCGGGAGCCTTCAGACACACTAGGCTTGTTTGAGACAAGCAAGACCTGTGCAGACCTGCGATCAACGTCTTGCTAGTGCGTTGCATGATGGTTAGTCATTTTGTCCGACTTGCTCTGGAGGCTCGCCCACATGAGACTTTGAAATCTCGCGGGACAAAGACGCCCGCAGCCTTGAGAGCGAGGCGAGGCGAGTTGGCGCAGTTGCTCTCCACGAGCTGCGGAAGCGAAATGCTTGATGGGAAACGGCTTGCTGGTATCTGAGCGCTCATTGGTGGGTTTTACCACGTGCTGCTGATGAAGCTCTCCCATTGGCTGGCAACAGTTTGTTGTTGTTTTGTGTCAGTTTTACGTCGCCACATCCATTCCCATTTTTCATCATTGTTCCACAATGTTTATCATCATGAAATTAATATCTATATATTTTATACTAAACTGCTTACCGTTTTCATACTTTATATATCTTAGCATATTCATACACTGTTCATACTGCTCACAGGCTGATATCTAGTGTATTCATACACACTTTTCATACTGCTCACAGGCTGGTATCTAGTGTATTCATACACACTGTTCATACTGCTCACAGGCTGATATCTAGTGTATTCATACACACTTTTCATACTGCCCACAGGCTGATATCTAGTGTATTCATACACACTGTTCATGCTGCTCTCAGGCTGATATCTAGTGTATTCATACACACTGTTCATACTGCTCACAGGCTGATATCTAGTGTATTCATACACACTGTTCATACTGCTCACAGGCTGATATCTAGTGTATTCATACACACTGTTCATACTGCTCTCAGGCTGATATCTAGTGTATTCATACACACTTTTCATACTGCCCACAGGCTGATATCTAGTGTATTCATACACACAGTTCATGCTGCTCTCAGGCTGATATCTAGTGTATTCATACACACTGTTCATACTGCCCACAGGCTGATATCTAGTGTATTCATACACACTGTTCATGCTGCTCTCAGGCTGATATCTAGTGTATTCATACACACTGTTCATACTGCTCACAGGCTGATATCTAGTGTATTCATACACACTGTTCATACTGCTCTCAGGCTGATATCTAGTGTATTCATACACACTGTTCATACTGCTCTCAGGCTGATATCTAGTGTATTCATTCATACACACTGTTTATTCATCATTCAATTCATTCTATGTTATTCTGTAGATTGTGTACATTACTTTCCACTTCTCTGCTTGTTGCACCTGGTTAGAAGCTCAACTGCATTTCGTTGTCTCAGTACCTGTCATCTGTGCAATAACAATAAAGTTTCTCTTTAAGTTAAACCAAATCATTAAAATAAAATATATTGTAATGTAATGATTTGGTTTAACCTTATTTATTGAATACATCATTTAAAATGGCAAGATTAAATCAATTTCCGCCATTGCAAACCCAGCCAGTCAAGCCGACTCCGAGTCCGAGCTGTCCGACATAAGACGAGCTTTTTGACACCTCCCCCGGCTCCGATCGGCTACTTTCGAGGCGAGCCGCAATGTGTCTCAAACAAACCTACTATCTCACTCGCACCATTTCCGTGTCAGACCACGTTATCCCCAAGATGGCGCCGCGCGGGGAAAGCTAAGCTAAGCTAATACGCACACACTCTTTTTAACATGTAAACAGCGCTACAAATACTCCACACGCTTAGTGGGCCGTCACACCATATACGCGAACATTATGGGGGGTTCATATGATTTGTGCAGCTTTTACTAACCTGTAATGAGCAGGTGAGACAGGAGCAATGAGTACAAGGGGTTATTTGGTTTCCTTCCAGATTGCTTCTGAGGAAACACCGGAAGTCCGTCCCTCTAACCAGTCCCCGGAACACAAACGTTCCGCCACACTACCAAATGCACTGCTCAACCCCGCCAACGAAATGAAAATAGACCGATGTACAAAACAAAGGCATATTCCAACTCCAAACAATAATGATTACTATATCAATGTGGTCACACATCCCAGGGGTGCCACATATACAGTATTTTCTGTAGCCTATATTGTGTATTCTTTAGATACTCTAGTGCAGGGCTCTCCAACACGTCGATCGCGAGCAACCGGTAGCTCGCGGGCAGCTTTTCAGTAGCTCGCCACTCGATTATCGATTAAGGTTGCTTATTGATTTTTCGGCCGCGGCTCGACAATAATGTTTTTTTATTTTAGAATTGTTTCTGTCACACGAATATCAAATTGGTCGGTGACGCAGAGATCAAGGAACAAACGTGACAGCGGCACAGCGACACCACACACGGAGCAGTCTGCTTTCTCCACCAACACCAGTCCAGAACCAACAGCAGAATGAGCCGCTCTGAATCAGTCCGTGTCGCTGCGGCTCGGACACACAGGGAGGGATTTGTGTTTTTGAGAAACACTCGTTATCGTTATGTCAGTTTGTTGGTGGATTCAATCAAGTCTTTGATTGCAGAGAATAATGTCCTCTTGCTATTTTCAGGTGATAAATACTTATGTAAAGTTTGTGAAGGCAGGAGGAAAAAAGCTCCCGCGATCACCGTCTCCTCTGTTCCTCCAAACCCCGCCCCCTCCCCTAATCAGGGGCGCCGTAAGGGGGTGAAAAGTTAGGACGATTCTAAGGGCCCGTGACTGACAGGGGCCCCAGAAATGGTAGAACATTAAGAAAAAATGTTTAAGTAACCTTTCATCAATCATCAATAATTAACATTAATATAACATGATTGATAATGTACTCACTAAACTTGCGATTAATGGTTTGGTCCTGTCTCCAAACGCTGTGCGGCACCGCATTTTCTAGCAGAGTGAAAGCATGTGAGGCAGGGATGCGAGTACTCACGTGTGTATAATGTCTCGACCACTAACAAAGTCAGGCTTTCAAAAAGAAAAGAAAGGAGAGAAAGACAAGAGAGTTTTTCTCTGATTTAGCACCACCATCAGGCCTTTTCATTTTCATTTCCGTTTTGTTGTCCATTTACACTTTAATACATGCTTATTTTGTAGTTGGTATGTTTATTTAATTAGAACATCTGCTGCTTATGTTATGTTATAAATGATAATATTGGTGTTAATGTTCACTATATTTTAATTTAAGAGGTCATGTATATTTAAGTTATACTTATTTTGATTTATGAATGTTCCATTCAAAAATGTTATTAAAAAGGCACCATAAAAGATGACTGAGGTCTATTGTCAGGAATGTTAGTGTTATATCAAATAGTGAATTCTACTGCAGCAGAATGTTGCACGTCTGCACAGTGTTATATGTTCACCGCTCAGTGTCAGTAAATATAGTGCAGTTAGTATTGGACTACAAGATAGATGCAAGCCTGTACAGGTAGCGTTATTTAAAGCATCAATGAGTCGGTTGGGTTCTGGAGGTGTGGTTACAGCTTTGTGCTTGGTTTGCGTGGCCTGGGCCTGGTGGTGGGGCACAATGTGATATATTTTCATGGGGCCCAAAATCCCTGGCGGGGCCCCTGCCCCTAATGGCTGATAGTGACCCGATAGAAACTTTATTATTCACTTAATCACTGATTGAGATGATGAAGCTAACTTAGTCTCAAACATTCATGGGATTTATGTAACAGTAAGACAGAGAATGTAAGTGTGCACCCACATGCAGTATTTTTGTTTTTATAATGCTGTTGTAAATACTCCTGTTGTCTGCTGTGTTCAGACTCAAGTCATGTGTGTGATGCCACATTTAAGACATTCAGTGTCTTTTTTTTTAACAGAAGGCCGTAGCTAGCAGCTAGACTGCAGAAGCATTCGTTTTTTGTTTTTGATGGTGGAACAATTTCACACACAGATATAGGGAGGCTCGACCAACCCGGTATCAATTCATTTATTGTGGTTTATAATTTAATGTGAAGAAGAAGAAGAAGAAGAAGAAGAAGAAGAAGAAGAAGAAGAAGAAGAAGAAGAAGAAGAAGAAGAAGAAGAGAAGAAGAGAAGAAGAAGAAGAAGAAGAAGAAGAAGAAGAAGAACCCCATTCATTTCAATGGGAAAATGCTACGTCGCGGTGAATGGCGATGCTAATAAGCTAGTTAGCATACATTTAAAACCATATCTATGGCAAAGAGCACCAACACAACAACTCAAACCGTCTCAAAGACAACTGGTGTAATAAATAACAAACATGAAGTCAGCTGAGCATTACAAATCAACTGTTACTCCCCAGAGCCCAACTGGAATAATAACTGTAGCTGTTAGACTGTAGCTGTTAGCCTTTATTTAAAGATAGTTTGAGACTATTTTTGTCGCACATTTTAAAGTTTTTTTGAGAGTTTCTTTCGTCCAAGTTTACAGCTGTTGTGTTAAATAAGACTTCTGATTCGTGATGAACTGTAAGCTAGAGGCTTCGGAGCATGTGTCGAGTAATCCCCGAAGCTTTTTGTAAACCTTGTATCGAGACTTGTATCGTTTTGGGCCAGTGACGTCATCGATGACAAACGAAGCCTCGCTGCCTGTCGATACCACGTGACTGCTTCAGGAAGTGATTCAGATCGGTTGAACCGTTGAACCACAACGCTCATAATACCCATGGAGGTATAATAAGAACGATATTACCCCTCCTGTACCCGGGCCCGGTGCTGACACGATGTAATCAAGAGAGCTCAGACCCTCACTCATACAGAGGTCGGAACATGTCATAATAAATAGATACAAGCATGAATAAATGTAGGAATAAAAACATCAATAAATACAGGACTAAATATATTTCAGTGTTTTCAGGGAGCTGTCAGTGTGTGTGCTGTGGCTCAGCCGGAAAGCAGTTGACTCATGACCGCAGGGTCCCCGGTTCAACGACTGAACAATACGTATTTTTTGTTGTTTATAAAAGCTACAGCTAAATGAGATAATGTAGTTAATAAATGTATTCTTTGATATGGTTTAGCCTTTCTCCGGCTACAACATGGTTACGTTTATGAATATTATTAAGGAATACAAATCCCTCTTTGCAATGTTTACCAGCCTCCTTAGGCTTTTCAATCACAATCATTAAACTGGAATAAATACAATATTGTTAACATGAACATATGATTTAATGTTCGTTGTTTAGAGTTATTCTAAGGCTTTACTCAATGGGAACTCGGTATGAGAGAGAGCACACTGTTGAGAAGTCCAATCTGCCTGTTTTACACACTTTGACCAGCAGGGGGGTTTGTGTTCAGATGAAGCCCATGATGAAGCCTCATGAGATGAACCCTTTTGAGAACCAATTGGCTGGAAAGCTTCAAAGCTTCATAAGGCTTCATCTCGCCATCACTAGCTTTATATATATATATATATATATAAATATATATATATATATATATATATATATATATATATATATATATATATATATATATATATATAAACACTGGATACAGCGTGGGAGGCGGGGGCCTCATTCATTCCTATGAGAGTTGCTCATGATGGTAAAATGGCCCAACTTTTGAGAGAATGAAACGTCACAGATTACCCGGCATGCCTGAGAAGTACCCGTATGTGCGCTCATAGCGCATGCGCAACTTTAACCAAAATGCTCGTTCACATCAAGCACGTCAATTTGCGTACACGTAACAGCACCGCGCGTTCATCACAGCATGGCAATGATTTGTTATTATGATGGATTTGATATTAACGAGGCGGCAGTTAGCAGTTAGCAGCTGGCTAGTAATTATGCTAATGTACACATCAATCGTTATCCAAGCAACAGAGCTTCATTTAGCATGAAATAATTATTGCACTGTGTATATATATATTTATATATATATATATATATATATATATATATATATATATACATATATATATATATATACATATATATATATATACATATACATATATATATATATATATATATATATATATATATGTATATATATGTTAACGCAAACAAAAATTAACGCCACTAATTATTTTAACGCGATTAACGCATATGTATTTTTTTTTCCTCGGCCGCCCCGTAGTTCAGAGCGCATCGAGTTTAAAATACCATCTACAAGCTGATGCTGACAGCCCCGCTCCTGCCGCCCGCTAACGTATATAACGAGCTGTTTAAATGAAAACAGAGGAGCGACATTTCGCCACAACTGCACCGAGCACTTGACTTGATGCAGGAAGCATACAGCGGGACATTTAGGAGAAGTCCGCACTCAGCTCGGATAGTGCAACATGATTGCAGCGTCCAGGCAGCTCCCGTTCGAGCATATGCCTTGAGTTGCACATAGCTCCAACGATCCATCACACACACCCACACACACACCACACACACACACACACACCACACACACACACACACACACACACACACACACACCACACACACACACACACACAACACACACACACACACACAACACACACACACACACACCACACACACACACTTTGTATTGTATGAGAGAGGTTCCAGGTTGAATTGAGGCGAATATTTGTAATGTTCAGAGGTTGTTGTGTTTAATATTCATGAGAATATTTTTCATTGTTCAAATGATAATAAACATTAGCATAAAGCATATTTGTCCACTCATATGTTGATGAGAGTATTACAAACTTGAAAAATATTCCTCTAAGGTACATTTAGAACAGATAAAAAATGTGCGAGATATGGGTCCGTTCTTATTGTGCATCCATGTGTAAAGATAAACGCAACTCACATTGGTTTCTCAAACAGCATCTCTGTAAACTACGTGTATTGTATTCACTGAATTTCACTCTCTGCCTTTAACGGCTCGTTGTAGCTCTGTGTGCTCTGATTGGTCGGGACCATGCTGAACACGTACTGTAACATGAAAGTGCCGGGCGACGCGGCCTGTGGGTTAGATGCGCGTTCATAATGCCGAGGGAAATAACTCTCAGAATAACGTTATTAGCACATGTTTACAACTTGAGGAACGAATGTTTTTAATAAGGGCTATACAAGTGTTCATATTGGGTTGTTTATTTAGTTTAAAAAAAAATATCCAACGAGTTACAGACCACTCTTTTCCAATGTAAGTCAATGGGAAAAAGTGTTTCCGGGCCCAGCAACCTAACGGAAGTGTAGTACCGCCGTTTGGCCACAACGAATATTCTCATCAGACTGAACCCAAGCCCCCAGGAAGTGCGCTGGAATACACTTAAAATAAATACATCTATTTGTGGGAATCTGACGTCATTGTCACCTGATGCGGTCACATGACCGGTGACCAGGTAAACAGGAAGCCATAAAAAGTTTGCCGTCAGTTCAAAAAAAGTCTCTCTTGGCTGCCTGTCACTGGTCTTCTCACAAAGGTAGGAATAACAGTTTTAAGGTGGTTTTATGGTCTTTTAAATTAACTTATGCAAGTGGCTCATTTAGTTTGGTTTTATTAGGGCGAGTGCAAGACGAGAGTTTACCATTGACGGAGGGAAACTCTCCCGACAGGCACAAGACCGGGTCTGTTATGAGTCATTTGCTTTTAAACCGACGTTTTTAATTGTGTTTTAAGCAACTTATTTATGTGTTTTACAGAGCTTAATGTACACAACCGGCCCAGCTACCCGGGATATTAAGCGACCATTTCCCCGGCAGGATTAAGCTGAGTTGGAAATATACTCTCTTGGAAGTATGCCTTGTTTTTAACTCTTTCATTTTATATTGAGTTGGTGAATGAGGCTGGCAACTAACATGTTACGTTTCCTTTTCAAAAGGACCAGGCCAGCCACTGTCCTATAGTGTTTCTTGTCTTCTTCATGTGCAGTGTATGGCAGTATAATCATTTTATTGTTTGTGTCGTAGGTTGCGCTCCTCTGCGGCGTAGGCCTGGGCCCGGGTGGAACGCTGCCTGCCTTCAGTGTAGGGACTGCACGGTGTGACACTTTCTTTTCTGTATGCTAAATATCTCACTGTTATTATTTCATAGAGTTTGTGGTTTAAATATTGCATGCATATGTTGTTTTGGTGTGTGGCTTTTCTTGCTTTTGTCCCTCACGATTAGCAGGCACTGCAACCCAGCGGACCAGGCCTGCCCAGCGGAGGAGGGTAACTTATATATGTATTGAATTATATTTGCCATTTTTATACTTTACATGAATTGATATTTTAAATAGTTTCCAAACACTTGTTGAATAAAGCTGTATTATGTTTTTGGAAATCATGCCTCCGTCATAATCGAACCGATTAAGGGAAGCTTTCAAATCGATCCACGACTTAGGGTCTACGGGTTCCTCCTGCCCCTTAGCAGGAGGTGGCGTTGTCAGTGACTAGCTTTACATGTGGCAACCTCAGTCACGGTTACCACATTTTGATAACTCGGAACGACCATCGTCTCTCTAACTGTGTGTGGCGGTTTTGTTCTTCGTGTTGACCCAAACCCATAAGACAATAGCAGTGGAAGGATAGCTGGAACTGAAGGGAGTCATCCAGCTGCCCTCATTGATACTCCAGTCTGCCTCAGAATGGTCCATCTTCCCTCCTCAACATGGCAAGGGAAAGACAGATTTGACCTGGGTAGAAAATAGCACTTGCATTCTGGGTTAACAGCCTACGCTACCAGCCTCTTAAACAAGGCCCCCCCGCTGACACTTTGCCTCTGCAATCTGTAATCTGTGAGATGTCTGGAAATAAGACGGGATATTTAGATAAATCAGGTCTAGTGATTATCTGGAGAACTCATTCTGAACTATATTTGACCAGAGCAGGAGATGTTGTTACAAAATAAGCTGCTAATGATCAAAAGCGTTCTGTGTTCTGATGTTAGTTGGTGATTTTCTAATAAATACGTAACAAAAGATGAGTTTCATCTGAGATGCAACTCAGAATAAGAGGATTTGACAAAAAAAGTATGACAAAAAGCCAGCTCTATTTAACAAAAGCCGATTACAAAGAAAAAACAGAAACCACTAAAAACTAACAAACCCGGGAGCAGGAGGAACGGGAAGTAACTTACAAGCAGGAGTAGGCAACGTGGACGAGAGAGACGGCGATCAGACATGGAGCATTATTACATGACATGTCACTTTTAGATGCTTTTATCCAAAGCCACTCACTCACTCAATGCTGTGGGCAATCCCCACAGGAGCACTTTGGGGTGAAGCGTCTCAGGGACACAACGACATGCTGACTGCAGTGGGGTTTGAACCTGATCTGAACACCAACGCTCTACCCACTGCGCCACACACCTACATTTGATTGATTTTGCTGTCTTATAACAGAGCTTATGAGGCGATACACCTCGAGTGAGCGGCCCAGACCTTCGTATGTTTTTCTGTATGTGGCCCTCAGTGAGAAAGTGTGGACCCCCTGCTCTAGATACACACACCTCGTTGTAAATGGTCTGTGTGAGAATATCTCTCTGTGTTGATTCACCATGACGCCACTAGAGGTCAGCGTGCTGCTGATGCTCAGGAACACCTGCTGGATGCATGTTTTAAAGAGGCCTTATTCCTCTCCTGTAGTTCTGTTAGTCAGTGGCGTTTTCTCCCGGAGGCCAAGGGAAGCCGGCTTCCCCTGTTTTTTCAGTTTGTAGTTATCATTTTAACAAATAAATAAACACTTTGTTTAGTTTCAGTAATTATTCTGTGCTGTGTGCTGCTGCCATCTCTCCCCATTCTCGATTCTCTGAGGACGGATATTAAACTTTGAAGTCATCATGTCTGGCGTCTGTCCCAGGCTGTGTAGTCGTCTCCAGCAGGTGTGCACCGGCTGTACGCTGCGATTGGAGTGCGTCGGACCCGGCGCGCGCCAATCACAATCTTCAGGGGGCGGACCAGGAGATGGCAGCCAATCACGACAGGGCAATTGCACAGCTAATTTACATGCAACACACATTAACACAGTTAAGAGGATCAGGAAGGCAGCAGCCGTATCGGTTTGACACTAATGTCAGATCCAGGCATGAGACGTTCCCCCTGTGAACATCTACTATTGTGCCATGTCCATCATTAAGGCATACTAGTGTTTTTTCCTCCAGCATTTCCTCCACTTTGTTTCTGTTACTGTCTGTATGGTTGCTGCCCATAGACGGTTGTGTGCATTGAAATCACCACACCAAACTTCCTTCCTATGTTTATTTTCTGCTATTTCTTTAAATATATCAGTGGTTAGATTTGGACATGGGTTGTATACATTGATTATCCTAATGTTATCTTGTTTTCTAGGGTTGCAGATGTCCACTATAATACAGTCTATACCATCAGGAGATTGCACCTCTCTATATGCCACACCTTCTTTGAGAAATGACTGCAGGATCTCAGGTCTGCAAAGTGGACAGGTAGGCGAGAAAGGCTTTTTTGAGTCTCAGAGACCAAGGTCCTGTGCACTTCGCATACATTGACTGCACGACTTCAGGTCTGCGATGTGGAAAGTACACCTCAAATACATCACTACACAACCTGGGGTATTTGAAGATAAGGGAATGACATGTTTATAATATAACAAATATGCAGGGTGACGAGTCTGTTTCTAAGGCCATTTTATTGTTGGTAGTCTGATCATTTCAACAAGAGAATAGAGTCAAACTGAAAACATCGTAAATATGTTCCAGATACATGAAGCATGTGAACAGTGAAACTCGCTCATGGACTTTAAGGTGAATACTTTCAGAAAAGGTTTTCCCACACTCTTTGTAAGAGCCATTTTATGGGTGTTGTTGGTGTCTCAGTTTACCTTATTTATATGTATAGTAGGGATGTCAGCGATTCGATTATTCGTTACAGTCTCCATAATCGAATATTATTTTTAAAAATAGATTTTTTTATTTTTATTTATTATTTATGTATTTTTTTTCTGGCTTAGTTTCAACCAAAATATATATATAAATATATATATGCTAATAATAGTAATAGTATTAATAATTGTAAATGGCCATTGGTCACACCACCAGTTTGTTTTACTGTAAACAGCAGAGCAGACTGCTGCTGCAGCACGCTACATACCGGATAGATATAGGACACTGGAACATTTAAACCATTACATTCAGTAGAATCGTACTCTGAGTGAAACTGGACAATAAGAAACATATCGCATTGGATTAAGGAATTGTTTGAAACAGCTATCGGCAGACGGACAGCCAGAAAACAAAACTTAAAGGAACAGTGAATATTATGCCTGTCAATTCTGACGTTACGTCAACAGATGGCGCTGTTGGGATGGGATCTTAATTGCGGCTCCTACACTCTTAAAACCACTATGGTTTTTCTCCAGTGTGAATACGGTGATGTGACTTGAGATGATCTGATCTTCTGAACGTTTTCCCACACTCTTCACACCAGTAAGGTTTTTCTCCAGTGTGAATACGTTGATGTGAGTTGAGAGCACCTGATGTAGTGAAAGTTGTCCCACACTCTTCACACCAGTACGGTTTTTCTCCAGTGTGAATACGGAGATGTGACTTGAGATGATCTGATCTTCTGAACGTTTTCCCACACTCTTCACACCAGTACGGTTTTTCTCCTGTGTGAATACGGTGATGTGTTTTGAGAGTATCCGATGTAGTGAAAGTTGTCCCACACTCTTCACAGCTGTAAGGTTTTTCTCCAGTGTGAATACGTTGATGTATTTTGAGAGCACTTGATGTAGTGAAAGTTGTCCCACACTCTTCACAGCTGTACGGTTTTTCTCCAGTGTGAATACGGTGATGTGACTTGAGATGATTTGATCTTCTGAACGTTTTCCCACACTCTTCACACCTGTACGTTTTTTCTCCAGTGTGAATACGTTGATGTGATTTGAGAGCACCTGATGTAGTGAAAGTTGTCCCACACTCTTCACACCAGTACGGTTTTTCTCCAGTATGAATACGGTGATGTGATTTGAGAGCACCTGATGTAGTGAAAGTTGTCCCACACTCTTCACAGCTGTAAGGTTTTTCTCCAGTGTGAATACGTTGATGTATTTTGAGATCACCCGATTGAGTGAAAGTTGTCCCACACTCTTCACAGCTGTATGGTTTTTCTCCAGTGTGAATAAGTTGATGTATTTTGAGATGACCTGATCTAGTGAAAGTTGTCCCACACTCTTCACATCTGTAAGGTTTTTCTCCAGTATGAATACGGTGATGTCTTTTGAGATCACCTGATGTCGTGAAAGTTGTCCCACACTCTTCACAGCTGTAAGGTTTTTCTCCAGTGTGAATACGTTGATGTATTTTTAGAGCACTTGATGTCGTGAAAGTTGTCCCACACTCTTCACAGCTGTAAGGTTTTTCTCCAGTGTGAATACGTTGATGTGATTTGAGATGACCTGATGTAGTGAAAGTTGTCCCACACTCTTCACAGCTGTAAGGTTTTTCTCCAGTGTGAATACGTTGATGTGTTTTGAGAGCACCTGATTGAGTGAAAGTTGTCCCACACTCTTCACAGCTGTACGGTTTTTCTCCTGTGTGAATACGCAGGTGGCTCTTTAAATTTCCAGATGTTGTAAAGGATTTGTCACATTGCTGACAGCTGTGAGGTCTCTCTCTTCCTTTCGGTTTCTAGAACAGACAGACAGAGAAAGAGAGAAAGTCAATCTAAAAAGCATAAATACCCAAGTTAACACAATAAAAACTCACTTAAAGTGGACATATCATGCTATATTTGAACAATATATCGTAGGGCCATACCTATAAAGTATATAAATATAGTATATTTTTCAAAATACCAAAAAGATCCTGCATTTTAGCCACGCCTCATTTAGCTCTATTTGCTCTTTCCAGCACTGTTTTTGCAGCGGGCTGATTCTGTGAGCTGCAGCTGACCACGCCCCCTACAGCTGACCACGCCCCCCTGCAGGAGAGGGGAGTGTGCTCTGAGATCAGCTGCTGGGCTGCAGCGGGGAGAAGAGGGGGAGAAAAAGAGATCTCCGTCCACAGTGTTTTATTCTTATAGAAGAAAGAAGAGAAGTAACGGGGCAGAAACCCTCCTTTTTACACAGCGGTCCAGACATAGACATCAAACGGCGACACATATTCAGTGTGCAGTTCCTTTGGCATTAGGGCAGGGATATCTAGATACTTTCCAAGGTTTGACATAATGAATTGTGCTACTTTTAAAGCAAGCAACGATGTTTTCAAATCTGTAATCAAAAAGCTCCTCAAAAACACTATCGAAGCAGTTCCTGCCGTTGCTACGTTAGTTCAAACAGTAACAACGGACTATTTTTCTTAGCGGATGCATGTCGATTTAAATCAATACATACAACTATAGAAAAAGAGCCACAGCGGAGAATAAACAGAAGGGCAACTATGGCAATCATGCAAGGGAAGTCTTCTTCGCTGCTTTTGTGGCAGACTACAGCGCCACTTACAGGCCTGGCATATGTACTACAGTGTCTCCAGCGCTTTCGAGTGCCAATGGCCGGCCGTGGCCCAACCTCTCATTCCCCTGATAGGTGGAGAATTGACCAATAGCCGTAGCACCACTTCTGTGACGTCATAGAAGTGTTCAAATCTGGATCAGTCTGTATCAGATCCGTTGCAGCCCCTTTTTTAGAGATTTGGGTAAGGAGGGAAATAGAGAGGGTTGTGTTTTCTGACAGTTGGTGAGTTCCCTGGAACACCGGGGACACATATTCATGTATAAAAGACGTACGAAAGTGCATTTTGCATGATAGGTCCCCTTTAATATAAACCTTGAGTTAACAAAATACTACTTATCAACTGTTTGTGTTTATTATATTTGATACAGTAATACAGCAATATTCTAACCAAAGTATATACCAGAGGTGGGGGACTCGAGTCACATGACTTGACTCGAGTCAAATTAGTTGACTTGCCTAATTTTTTACTTGAGACTTGCTTGACTAACATTGATAAAAGACTCGACTTGACTTGGTATTCATCACTTGAGACTTAGGCTTGAGACAGATGACTCGAAAGGACTTTACTTTTTAAAATAAAATATTTGCATTTGTTTTTGTATTGTACGAAGCCCCTAGAGGGCAATGAAAGAAAAAAAAGAGAGAGAAAGTAGGAAGTGGAGCGCACAGGAGACGGCCGTTTCATTGCAGACTGTTGTTTATGTGGGGAAATACATACATTATTTGAGATATTTCAAACTCGGACTTCATTTTAGGGACATTTCGGCCAGGGGTGTAGAGTTATTTGTTCAAGCACCGGATCGGCAAAACAGGAGAGTCTGTGACTCTCACAGTATCTGCTGCCCACAGCTGCTTCATAGAAGAAAACCCTCCTTCACTTCATGAAATCTCTGCAGCACCAGGAGGCAGTAACGTGTAACTCATCAGAATCTGAGCTGCAAAGAGCTGTGCCTTCACTGCGTTTACCTTCATTAGAACAGCTAACGAGCGATCGCAGGCTGCTACGTCACACACACACACACACACACACACACACACACACACACACACACACACACACACACACACACACACACACACACACACACACACACACACACACACACACACACACACACACACACACACACACACACACACACACACACACACACACACACACACACACACACACACACACACACACACACACACACACACACGGCATCCTGTCACTGCGAGTCTCAGTATGCTCCGTTCCTCTTGTTTTGTTTTTTTGTCTAATTATTGTCTAAACTTTGTCGTGTCTGTATGAAACGTAATTTTGAGACCATGCTTTTGATCCTGTGGATTACATTTGCCTTCTGCAGACCATGTCTGGCCATTCAACTTTTCAAGACACACCTGAGTAGGGCTGTGCAATTAATCGTATTTTAATCGCGATTACGGCTTGCGACGATTTTGAAAACAGCATAATTGACAAATACGATTATTTTGCTGGGTGTGCTTTCGCCCCTCCCTAAAAGCCCACTCGGCCACGTGGTAGTGACATGTGTTGTGAGTGTTCAGCGCGAGCGAAGATGTCTGAACAAGAGCAGCAACTCGTTAAAAAGAAGGGTAACAATATTTCCACTATTTGCAAGTACTTTGCCATTACATTTCACATCGCTAAAGATATGTGCCCAGTTAGCACTGTTAGCAACCAGGGCTTTAAGCAACTTGTCAACACGTTGGACAAGCGTTACACGATGCCGTCTCGGTATTATTTCAGCAGGTCTGCGCTGCCTGCACCATATGACAAATGCCGTGGGGAAGTTGAGAGAGATGTGGCTTCAGCTGACTACTTTGCCACCACAACAGACCTATGGTCTAGCCCAGGGGTGCCCAACCAGTCGATCGCGAGATGTGTCTAAAAATAGAACAACAATATTCTGTTTTATCGTTAATGTCCTATAACATAATCTTCCTGTGCCAGAATAATGCACTTGAACGCATCAAAGCTTTGTGATTGGCCGGCGTCACCCCATGTGTCGGGGCGTGGCTGAGGGTCTTCAGTACAGCTGGCTTGTTACCTGCCTGCGCTCATCTCTGAAACCAGACCATGTAAACAGGTTGGTATTTCTTGCAAAAAATCTTTAAGAGATGACATGAGCAGCCCTACCAGCATTTGCCATGGTGGCCTAAACATTTTTATTTGGTCTTAAATTGTAGTTCAACATTTATTTCCTGTTGCTTCTGGACCATGACGGTTGGCCAGCCTTCAACGTTTAACTGAGTGGAATATGTTGAATATGTTTTACCAAAATGTTGGCTATATGTTAAGGAGTTTTCAGTAGGTTGTGACAGTGCACTGCATCATATTTGATTTAATATATTTTGGTCTAATTTATTCATATTAATAATATATGTTTAGTATGGTTTTGGAACCGCGCTCCAACATATTTTTTGATCTTGTTTATTGGTAAAATATTATTTGTTTTAAAGTTCAATAAATGGTCAATGAATAATCGTCAAAATAATCGTGATTTCAATTATTGACCCAAATAATCGTGATTATGATTTTTGCCATAATCGCACAGCCCTACACCTGAGTGACAGCACGAACAGGTATGGCGAGGAGCCCCGGCCTCTGCGCTGCTACAGCCGCGAGGCTATGCTAGAGCTACAATGCGATCGGCCTCCTACGAATACACCAAGCCATCTGTGCTCTTCGTTATTGGATGAAATCCCTCGGGAGCCGCTTAGAAACACCAGGAAAAAGAGACGAGGAAGGAGGGGAGGCGTTCAGAATACGGCGGAGATTCAGCCGGCCACCACTTCCATCCATCATTCTCACAAACCTGCTCATTGAGCAACAACGTGGACACACGCACAGGTACTGTCATGAATTTCTCGAGGCCTCTTTATTGTGTTTCACGGAAAGTTGGCTACAATCTACGATGCCTGAATCTCTCTTTGAAGTACCCGGCTTCACCCTTGTTCGAGCAGACAGGGATGCGAACTCGGGGAAAACCAGAGGAGGCGGTGTTTGTGTGTATATTAATGATCTGTGGTGCCGATCATACTCAGTAAAATGTAAAACCTGCAATCCCAACGTAGAAATTCTCAGCATGATGTTAAGACTCTTTTCTCTGTCTAGAGAATTCGGGTGTATTTTACTGTTTGTTGTTTACGTGCCTCCCAGCGGCAGAGGACACTGTATTCACGAGCTGCAACTCAGCCACCCCGATGCACCGGCAATAGCGGTCGGGGACATGAAGCAATGTCGCCTGGAGACTGTGTTACCTGGGTTCCAGCAGTGTGTTAGGGATCACAGCAGGAAAGACAATATCCTGGACAAATGCTTTGTTAATGATAAAGGAGCCTATGTGTCTAAATACAGACACAAATACTGACCTCTGATCATAATGTTGTGAATATGACAACACTGTATAAGACCAAACTCAAGGGAAGTCAACCAGAAAAGAAAGTAATAAGGACATGGACAAATGAAAGTAGGGAGCAGTTGAAAGCCTGTTTTGATTGGACAGATTGGGACATTTTTCAGGAAGGTTCACCAGATGAAATAACTGCTGTTACCAAAGACTATATTAACTTCTGTGTTCCCACTAAAGAAATACAAATCTATCCAAGTAATAAATCATATGTGACTAAGGACATTACAATAAGTTATAAAAACCAGGAAAATAGCTTTCAAAAACAAAGACTATGGAGCACTTGAACAGACAGAGAGAGAGCTGGAAGTCAAATTGAGGGAATCAAAACACACAGAGAGCTTTTGGGAAATGCTTTTAAAGCCAAAGACCCCAAAAAAGTGTGGGACACCATGAGAACCGTGACAGGAATTACCTCTTCAGCTAAACCTATTGTGACGGACAAGACATACTTGATCCATACCATTTGCCTATAAGCAAGGGGGTGGTACTGCTGCTGCTCTGGTTCACATCATCACTAAACATTTAGATACACGTCACACCTATGCAAGAGCCCTCTTCCTAGACTTCTCAGCAGCAACACAATACAAGCAGACATCTTGGTGTCAAGAATTGCCAAAATGGAAGTAAATCCATACCTGATTTACTGGTATGCCGCTTTCCTCACCAGTAGAGAGCAACTTGACCAAACCCTGTCATCTGCCATCACAACCAATGTAGGGGCCCCCAGGGCTGCGGGAGTTCAGCTGTGCTCTTAGCTTCTTTTAGCTTCTTTTGATGACTTCACTGAACTGCTGTCTATAGTGTGTTTTGACTTTGACCGTCTAGTCATTGTTGGTGATTTTAACATCCATGTTGACAACCCCCAGGACAGAGGGGTTAACAGCTAAATAACTGTTTTGTGTTCTTGATAACTATGGTGGGGTCCCTCTCATGACATCCAACTATAGGCCCATCAGTATCTTACCCATAGTATCCAAGGTATTTGAGAAATTGATTGCCAAACAAATCATCAATCATCTCAACAACAGCTCCTTTCCACTGCATCCAATGCAATTTGGATTCAGGGCTAATCACTCAACAGAAACAGCGACATGCTTCTTCGTGGAGAAAGTTTAGGCATCAATGGACAGGGGTGGGGTTGTGGGGGTCGTGGGGGCCGTGTTCCTTGACTTACGGAAAGCTTTTGACACTGTTAATCACAACATCTTATTGCAAAAAATACTCAACTTAAATGTTTCTATAGAATTCACCAACCTCTTTAATTCGTATCTTTCATCCCGCTCCCAATGTGTTCAAATTGAGAACCATAAGTCTAGTGCACTATGTTTGTCAACTGGAGTACCACAGGGCTCTGTATTGGGCCCAATCCTGTTTAGTATACACACTCCAATCGCAGCCCACAGCCGGCGCGCACCTGCTGGAGATGACTTCAAAGCCTGGGGACAATCATCACTCTGGAGGCTCTGATGTGGGACAGACGCTACTTGGTCCTTAGACCTGAACTTGTGTGCCCATCTCTGTGTGATATTGTGTGTTAGCAGTGTCTATAGTAGCTTAGTTAGAGGTTAGAGTGGTTTAGAGTAGCTTAGGATTTTGTGACTGTTGCCTTTAGTTTAGCTGTGTTTTTGTATAGATTATAGGGCTGTGCATCTTCACTGGTCTCACGATTCGATTACGATTATCCTGTCAACAATTTGATTCGTTTCGATATCCCGGTGCATCGCGATTCATACCAATGCGTTGCATCCTCAATTTTCTATATTACCGCACATGGCTTAATTTTCATCAATGCATACATGCAGTAAATACATATTAACTCTCTTTTTATTATTTAGAAAGTGCTTCAGAAATCAATAACATAAATGTCTTGACATTAATTTATAAACCATAATAAATTAATTGTATAGGTCTAGCCTCCGTGTGTGAAGCTGTTCCATCCTCAAAAACAAAATAATGCTTCTGCAGTCTAGCTGCAGCTTCTAGCCACGGCCTTCTGTTAAAGGACACTGAATGTCCTGAATGTGGCATCACACACAGGACTTGAGTCTGAACACAGAAGACAACAGGAGTATTTACAATACTGTTACATAAATCCCATGAATGTATGAGATTAAATTAGCTTCATTATATCTCAGTGATTAAGTGAATAATAAAGTTTCTATCGGGTCGCTCTCAGCCTGTCACTCATTATTTCCAGGGAGGGGGAGGGGGCGGGGCTTGGAGGAACAGGGAGGGGGCGGGGCTTGGAGGAACGGAGAGGGGACGGTGATCGCGGAAGCTTTTTTCCTCCTGCCTTCACAAACTTTACACACGTATATATCGTCTGAAAATTGCTAGAGGACATTCATACTTTGCAATCCAAGACTTAATTAAATCCACGAAAAACGTGACATGATTGTAACGCGATTATTTTTTAAAAACATAAATCCCTGTCTGTGTCTCTGAGCTGCAGCGACACGGAGTGATTCAGAGCGGGTCCTTCTGCTGTTGGTTCTGGACTGGTGTTCTTGTGTTGGTGGATAAAGCAGACTGCTCCGTGTTGCTGTGCCGCTGTCACGTCTGCTCCCTGATCTCTGCGTCACCGACCGATTTGATATTAAAGTGACAGAAAAAAACGTTATAGTAAAGCCGCGACCGGAAAATCAAGAAGCAACGTTACTACGCTATAACCGATTATCTTCCGTCACTGCATCGAGACCGAATCGTCCACGTCCGCATCGCAATGCATCGTAGAAACGATTATTTTCAACACCCCTACCCCCTACCCTTAAGAACAATTAACACACACACACGTTTGGAGTTGGCCTTTGGTGTGAGGATTCGAGATAAGCATGGGATGTTAATCTATATGTTGATTAAGACACTCTCTGTGAGGGGGGAAGGAAGAGGGACGGGGAGGAACATTCAGAGGATGAAGAAGCAGAAAACATAACTTGTTTGTAAAACGGACAGCACGTCAGTTTCAAGAAAGATGACACCGTTTTTATGCATGACATGCAACATATCTTGAAGCCCTATAAAAACAAAAAAAGTATATTGTGTTGAAAATATCGCAAAAGTCGTAACATTGTATATCACTATTTAGTTTTTCAAAAAATATAATGGAAAAAGGAGAGAAAGACAAAAAACTAAATATCACACTATGTTGAAAAAAATATGAAAAAAGTAATGTTGTGTTTAAAATAACATGAAAGAAATCAAAGTAATGCCTCTAAAAAAACATATATTTAGAAAAGTAATGTTCGTCATGTAAAGTTATCAAGACTGCTGTGTTTCATCGAAACAGTGTTAAATTCACAAACTTGCCTTTTAGAGAGACAAAGAAAAGGAATTCCTTACAAATGAATGATTATTTATATATACTAAAAGTATCTTAGTAACACAAGAAAAGAGAATAAAGCATTGATGTCAACAAAACTGGATTGCTCCAATAAAATAATAAATATATAATTTAAAAAAAAGTGCTTTTAAAGAAAATGTATTCAGATAAAGTATTTTATTTTCAGAAAGGTTTTTGCATACATAAAAAGTGTATCTTACAGTTCCTTTGTGAGAGAATTACACACACATCTGCAGAGTGTCACTAACAAGTTTTACACAGTGACTGACATTCTGTAGTGGGGGTTCACACCTGGCGTTGAAAAGGGGTGAGTATGTTTGGCTCTCGGGGGATGGTAATGCATCGTAGAAACGATTATTTTCAACACCCCTAATAGATTATGTGTGTTAATTGTACCACTTTTAAAGTGAGGTTTAGTTTAGTTTCTTATTTAGTGCAATAGTGTTTATTTCCTTGTATGCAAGTAGACTCCTTTTGTTAGAGTCCTCCCTTTGTTTGCTTATTATTCAACCTGTGACAAATTTGTTTGTTCCAGGCTGCATGCCTGCCATATTGTTTACCTCTGCTATTTAAAATAAACCGATTTATAATTATTACCAATTCCATTCTGGTGTATGTTGGTTTCCTCTACCCCAGAGGGGGACGTAACAAGTATGTACGTAAATGATCTGCCTTCTGTGTGTGGAGAATGTGATGTATTAATGTATGCTGATGATACAGTTGTTTTTACTCATGGCAGAACCGCAGAAGATGCAGCTACCAAGGTCACTGATGTGTTGGAGAATATTACATCCTGGCTTAAAGATCTAATGCAAAGCTTCCAAATATGCAACATTTTTATAGAAATGTTGTTTTCAAGACAGCCTGTATTGTTGTATTGTATTTAAATCGAGATAATACACCCGAAAAAAAGCTTTTTATTGATACAAAACTCGACCCAACGCCGTCTGAATTTCTGACATGACATTCCCAGCAGCCTCCGCGCGCGTGACGTCATTGTTGCCAAACAGTCTCTGGTTCTAAACCCTACAAAGAGCTGGAGCTGATCGTCAAAAGCTGCTGTTGAAGGACATCGCTCGCCTGTCGCCTGCAGAACAAACGTCGTCTTTGGAGTCGTTTCATAAAGTCATTTTATTCTTTGCACCCAAGAGCGTGCATTTCCCATTCACTACTATGGCTGCCAGGTATTTCTAAAAATTCCGTTGCTCAAGGGATTGTGACGACCCCTCCACACCGTGCGTGCGTGCGTGTGTGTGTGTGTGTGTACGTGCGTTCTGGTTGTTTTCAGGTTCTGATGAGCTGCACCTGCTAAAGCGGGATAAAGGAGGAGCCCAGGTGGTTGCGTCGGTCTCACTCCTCTGGGCACTTTCTCGGTGCCAGCCTCGGGGACCTGTGTCATCTGTGGTGACCACACACACACACACACACTGGGTTACATAATCCACACATGGAACTACAGTGGGGGGTTTTGTTTCCACATGGACATGTATGTGGATCTCTATATATATTGTGTGCCCTCCTGTCTTCTCTCTCTTTCTTCCCGGACTGCAACCGGACAACATGTAACAAATAAAGTCAACTTGTGTACCTCCATTGCACCGCCTGCGACTCCCTATCTCTCGACACTACACATCTTTCTTTATTGTACTGGTGCTCAAAATCAATTCATTTCATGTTGATCTTGGTTATACTTATGAGGGTTACCAGGGGGATAGAATTGTGCATATCTAATTTATTTTGAGAAGACTGCTGTGGTCATGTTAGGTTCGAGGTCTGATATGAGTTATTTAAATCCAGATGATTCAAAAATACTCTTCCGTTGAGCAGCTGGTCACTGGACAATAACTCTGGGGTGTGTTAAGGATTTCTGCTGTGTTTCTTTCAGATTTCATATGGTGGTAAGCTACAGAGCCCTTGGCACTATTTTGTTCTTATAATAATAAATTAATGAAACACTATGTACATTATTTTGTTTGTTTTTATGCTTTTGACCATACTGCACATAATGTTTTTCTTCAACTATTATACAATAAGACAACCATACCCAAGTACCTTAAAGTAATTCATGTAATTTATTTGTACTGAATTTCGTGTTACACATTCACTTATTATTATTATTCACATATAGATAATTGAAACCGTACACAGATCATTCACTGACGGCTGGTTTAAATCCTGTGTAGGCAACGCTTTCAGGATTAGGAAATGCTCTCCTGATGGCCAGTACAGCGCAACTCGGAATAACACGTCTATTCCCACGGCCAAGTTCTCGTATAGATATGGTTGGATGTCGACAACATACTCCAGATATTGGGTGGCCTCCGACTCAGAATCAGACATGATAGACGAAACTAAGTTGTACTATCGGCGGGAGCCGCTGTGAGCGATAAGCCAGGGTTTGTTTGTTTGTTTGTTTGGCAACTCTGACGTCACGCGACGCCATTTTGCGGAGGAGCAGCTGAGAAAATAAATCGTCGGACTTGGTGTTGGGGGTTGAACAAAATAAATATTGCGCATTGCCAGACGCATATTATCTTTTAATACTGCAATATCTTAGATAGTGTTGTAGCTATATGATTTCAATTTTACTGGCAATTACAAAAAAACCTTTGCATTTGATCTTTAACAATAATTGTTTGGAACCAAATGTCTCAAAGACAGTGTGTATGTTCTTCTCCAAGGGCCACAGCATTACAACAGAACAAGATGTTTTCTTTTCTGGAAGGAGACTTCAGGTTGTCTCGGAGTACTTGGGAGTACATATTGACACAAACCTCAAATTCAAAACCCATAGCAAAAAGGTGTGCAATAAAGAATTGTAAATTGCACGACAGTCTTTCTTCTCTGACATCATTGCCAAAAACAAAAACAATGCACGTGCCTTGTTTGCTACCGTCGACAGACTAACTAACCCCACAGTGTCAGTATCCCCCCATTCAGAACATCAGACAAGCAGTCAGTGCCTCTGCATCAGGTACAGCAGATGTGTTGTCCCTGTGTCCACCTAACATCAATTCAAACACCATGACACAGTTCCATCAGATTAATGATAAAAACCTAGAGGACATTATTCAACTTCTGAAGTCCTCCTCCTGCTGCCTTGATATTATTCCAACAGGGTTTTTCCAAGATGCTTTTCCTTGCATGGCCTCAGATCTACTTCACATATACCTCATTCACACCAACGGTGTTTCAGGGCCGGTTCGGTGCTGGAGCTTGAAAAGCACCGGGTTTTCCTGTTCACACCACAGCGGAGCAGCCTCTTAGCTCCGGAATCCGGTTCGTTTCAAGCACCAAAAAATGTCCGGCCAGAGCAAAAGCACCGCATACGTCACGCTTACATCGAGGTGGGATCAACTCCTGAACAACAACAAAAAGCCAGCGTTTTATCCAGTTTGTACACAACGATGGAGAAACTTAACAAGCAGCAGTGGTCCACTGAAGAGACCAGCTACCTACTGGGAATCTGGTTTTCCGAAGAGGTACAGAGGAAGCTGGAGCACAATCGGCCATTGTTGTTGTTGTCGGTGTGAGCTGTGAGGGGTTTCCTCGCGGTTTGGCTTTAAGAAGCAGGCACGCAAACGGTTACGTCATGACGCAAACGATGATGCAATGAGGCAGCACCAGTCGGTCTCTGGGCGGTGTGAAAAGAGCCGGAGCTAAACCGAAGAACCGGTTCTGAACCTGAAAAGCTCTAGCACGGAGCTTGAACCGGAGTTGCGTTGGTGTGAATGAGGTAATCGTAAACAAGTCTCTTCACTCAGGTGCTTTTCCACAGGCTCTGAAAACTGCAGTCATTAAACCGCTCTTAAAAAAAGAATAATCTAGACGCTTCAGTAATGAACAATTACAGCCCCATATCAAACCTCCCATTTCTAGGTAAAATCATTGAAAAAGTAGTTTTTCAACAGTTGAGTAATTTCTTGAATTTAAATAACTGTTTGGAACGCATTTCCACTGCAGGGCCTCGCACGGCTTAGCACGGTATAGTTAGGCCTTGGTAGGCCAGGCTCACTTTATGCTGCGTTTCCAATACAGTTTAGGAACTGGGGCAGTTCACAAGCAGCGGTTTGATTGGCTAGAGCTTGTACTGGCATATGATTTGATTGGCTGACGCTTCTACCGAAAGCTTCAGAAGCTTCAAAAGTTGAACATTGCTCAACTTTGCAGCCTGAAACGCCAGGAAAGCTCCGCTCTGCTTCCCACAATGCAGTTCGGCGAAAAGTGACGTCACCCCATTCAAAGTGAATGGGCAGACGCGTTGGAAACCGTTTTTGAAGCTGACGAAGCTGTAGTGTGGACGGGCCGTCAGTCAGAACTGCACCCCTGTCAGACGAGACATATACCACGTGATAACACATTAGGCTCGTGTTGTGTTCAAGGACCCTGACCTTGGCCAGGAAAAACAGGCACTCGCTTGACCACACGAAGGTTCGCAACAGGCTCACAAATGTGAGAGTGGAAAAACTGGTTGGCATTCGGCAAACCTAAGGCTCTCTGAGCCGGACACAGAGCCATCCTCAACAAGGCTGGACAGTGACACTGCAGAGGAAGAGTGTGATGTTGAAGAGGCCCAGGAAGAGCCCGTTGACTGAAAGGGTTTAGTCAAAATGCAGAGGATCGCTTGAAGGAAGATTTGCATGTTTAATGGGACTTTGTGGAGGGAGAAGGGCTCTTTTCATTTAACATTTTGAATGGGACTTTGTAGGGATCTTTGGATGGGGGTGCATTTGTTCATTTTTTAATGAGTGGGGTTGGGGGGATGAGTAACATTTAACTCAACATTCCTGTTTTCGTTCTTCAATGAAACAAATAATTGTTCAATAAAATAATTAAAACTTGTTCTGTTCTACTTTTTAAAAAAAATGTCAAAAAAAAAGAGATATGATAGGTGGGTCGCGAATGGACGTGATGAACGGGAGATTTTTTTTTATATAAATGTTTTGGACCTCAGGCCGGAATCGAACCTGGGTCCTCGCGGGCGGTAGTGGATTATTACAGCCGGAGACTCGCAACGGCGGTGGACTTTCACAGCATCGCTGCACCGGACCTGCCGGAGCCACCAGAGCCTCGCAACGGGTGTTTGCGGCGGCGGATGCGGTACCCGCACAGCGGCGCTGTGAAAGTCCACGGCCCACCTAGAGCCAGAGCCAGCGGCCCACCAACGGCAGCGGCCCAACGGGAAAAGTCCCGAATCTTCCGATGGCCAATCCGAGCCTGCTCACACACACACACACAACTGAAACCAAAGTCATTTGCAGACATATGTATAAATCTCTCATACACACATGTGAAACGCTCTCACACACACACAGACACAACCGCGTTGCAGTCGGGAGGAAAAGCAATGTGGAGCGGCACCTCACCACTTCATAAGGAGTTTATCCGTGACACTTTTCGAAATCCCGTTTGTGTCCCCCCGCTTTACAAATAGGCCTATGTTTATTATTATCTTTTAACGCAAGCCATCATCGCCACTGAGAAAACACAGCCTCTGTGAGCGAGCGAGACAGAGGGAGAGAGAGAGAAACACACCTTTATCTATTTAATATAGCCTAGTACAAAATAAAGTAAGAAATCATTCCAAAGTGTACTATAGGGCAGTAAACAGTTTACAAGGGGAGTGATTAGTAAAATATGTATAAATAAAAAGAAAGAATGCTAACTAGGTAACATAAGATAAGAATGAACACGTTTAAATGATTTGTTGGTTGTGATCATATTCTAAAGATGTTTGGATGATTGAACAGTATACAGCATAGAGTGTTGAGAGATGTATCCATAAATTCATGTTGTGCTCAAAGTGCACCAGATGATGCTTTTAACTTCAACATTTAAAAACATCATACATTTTCTTCTCACTGCAAACGGGTCCCACAGACCCAAACAGCACACAGAGGTTAAAGGGAAGCATGTAATAATGTTAAAATGTGCTAAACATATACACTGCAAAAAAACTGAAAAAGAGGAGTAAAAGTAGCCCCCGACTTGTTTTATGTTTTGAAAGTAGCCCTCACCCTAAAAAAGGTTGGTGACCCCTGTCATAGGACGATACATTTGACCATTTTAAGCTTGGCCTACCGTTTTATTGGAGCGGCAGGTGGGGCTTGAAAAGGCCCGCCTGTTCAAAGTGGGCAATGCCAGGAAACGTTTGAGAACCACTGAACTATAGTAACGCAGTGTAGGCGGAGCCGCGACGTCATCTTCAATGTGTGTCACTACCCGATCTGCAGCCCTGCAGTGCCTGTCTAACCCTGCATGTTGAGATGGTCCATATTAATCTGAACGAGAGAGACGAGTTATTGTTATTACAACGTGACTTCACTATTATTGAACAACTCCTTTTATTGGGTCATTTTATTGGGTTAAGAACATTGTCAGTATAAGTGAGGAATGGATGTAACTTCTGTTGGACAGCCATCATGCATACTGAAGAAATATTGACTGTGAATGTATGCAATATGTATGGCATTCATCATTTATATCTAATTACATTAACTGTGAATGTCCTTCATTTTATTTCAAATCACAAAATATTTTAATTAAGATATTTGAGACGTTTATGACTCGCGCATGCACGGTGCAAATCGGGCAGCCGTCTAGACGTCAAATGTCCTATTGGAGTTGCCGTATGGAGTTGTCAAATATGGCGGACCTTCTCGCACATGCACACTGCAGATAGCGCAGGGCTGCAGATCGGGTAGTGACAATGTGAATCACAAAACCAACATCAGCCGTTAGCTGTTAGCCCTCAGAGCTCACAGCTCCTCATATCTGTTCAGAAACTAGACACAAGTTAAACAAGTACAAACCACAGACTGTCCGTGTCATGGCGAATACAGTCGCTGCTTTATTTATGTCTGTATAGGGCGTTCCGAGCTGAATAAGGGCGTCAAATGAAGGCAAGACGCCCGCCTGGCGGAAACGCTGGAGTTAGGAATATCTTGTGATGAAGTGCACACTGACCTGAGCTCCAGGGGCCTCCTTCTTCTCCTCCATGCTGCTCATCAGCTGTCCTGATGAAGACCACAGAGCTGCTTCATTATTAATATAATACAAATATTTAGATATAATTCATCATAATCTGTGTAGCAACTTACATTCTAACTTACAGCTCACAGTTAGTTCACTTTTATTTCATTACAATGACTTTATTCACATAGAAAGTGACATTAATGGATGTTTGAACCCCGGTTATAACGCTATCCGTGTGTAACTATCACTAAGTTAACACAGAAAGCAAACATTAGCTAGTGAGACTGTTTAATGTACTCCATGTATACAGTATTTTCTGTATATTGTGTATTCTTTAGATACTCTAGTGATATGTGTCCTGTGTGTATACTTGCTGCTAATGCTTCATTTGTATTATCTTATTGCATCTTTTAAATATGTTTAACTCGTGTAATGCCTGAAAACACTTCTGCTGGGACACATTCATTTCCCAGTTTAAGATAAATCATTATTTAAATAAAGTATATCTATTTATCTAATGAGATAAACCGTCGCTTAGCTTAGCGTTAGCTGCTAACTGAAGAACCCCATTCATTTCAATGGGAAAAATGCTACGTCGCGGAGAATGGCGATGCTAATAAGCTAGTTAGCATACATTTAAAACCATATCTATGGTAAAGAGCACCAACACAACAACTCACACCGTCTTAAAGACAACTGGTGTAATAAATAACTAACATAAAGTCAGCTGAGCATTACAGATCAACTGTTACTCCCCAGAGCCGAACTGGAAAGGTTTTTTGTGAGTTTCTTTCTTCCAAGATTACAGCTGTTGTATTAAATAAGATAACTTCTGATTCGTGATTAACTGTAAGCTAAGAGGTGTAAATACACGTAATGAAAAGCTCTACATGTGCTTAATCCACTCACCTCTTCTTTTGTCCTTCTTCTTCTCTCGTTTTCTTCTTCTTCTTCTTCTTCTTCTCTCGTGTTTATTGGCGGTTGGCAAACCAACTTGTAGGTGCATTACCGCCACCAACTGGACTGGAGTGTGGACAAGAGACTATGCAGAAAACAAGAAACAAAAGAAACAAAACAAAGAACCAAAACTCTAGATTATTTTAAAAGTATCAATTTCTCTTAGAAACGTAATAATCTCTCAATATATATTGCCTGATGTTTCCCCTTACAGCCCTGATAGCGACAAGTAATGGAATGTTGCTTTCTTCAGTGTCTGGAAAAGCACATTTCTCTGAGTACTATATTTCCTGCAAAGCAGTAAAACATGCTCAGCAGTTTCTGGCTGGCTGCAGTGTACACACTTTCCGGTTGGATGCTTTCCTGTTATACTTAAAGTATGGAAAAAAAAAGACAAGACAAAAAGACAAGACGAGAAATGACATTTTCCTCCTTTCTTTCAAACCCCACATACCTTTGAATTGTATAAAGATGTCTTCCTGTATCACTAAGGTCCCAATGATCTTGCCATGTTGTTTGTGCATATTTCTGAATGAATGTTTGAACCTCCGCTTTGCTGAGTGGAACTTCTATGTCTATGTTCATACTTCTGAGTGTTTGTTTGGCCAGAATATCCACCTGTTCATTACCCTCCACACCAACATGAGCAGGAACCAGAGGAAACGAGTTGCTATGCCTTTGATTTGCATTTGATATAAAATAAGAAATATTTCATTTATTATGTCCGTTCTAGATGAAGATCTGCCTGATCGTATACTCGATAATGCTGAAAAGCTGTCAGATGCAATTACACTGTTATGTATTTCTTTCTCCGCTATCCATTCCAATGACAGCACCAATGCCAACAACTCTGTGGTGTATACTGACACATGGGCACTTTCTCATTTCTCTAACTCCCCTCCTCGACTCCTATCCTCGATACTTAGTCCCGCCCACAGGAGATGCGAGCGGAGGAGCCGAGGAGAGAGGAGGGGAAGCAGCAGGCCGTTAGAGAAATGAGAACTCTTCTCCTCTGAGCGGTCATTTTAAAGAGACGTCCATTAATGATGACAGGAGGCACAGCAGCCTCTGTCTGAGGACAGATGTGTTCATGACCACTTCTATATTTACTTTGATTCATTCACAGTGCGGTATGAGACAATAATGGCTACAGATGCGGACACACACACACATATGTATATATTTATATAAATATATTAGGGCTGTCAGTCGATTAAAATAGTTAATCGCGATAAATCGCAAATTAATCGCACATTTTTTATCTGTTCTAAATGTACCTTAGAGGAATATTTTTCAAGTTTTTAATACTCTTATCAACATATGAGTGGACAAATATGCTTTATGCTAATGTTTATTATCATTTGAACAATGACAAATATTCTCATGAATATTAAACACAACAACCTGGAACCTCTCTCATTCAATACAAATGGTGTGTGTGTGTGTGTGCAATATTTTTGAACAGGCATCCACACAGTCACCTACTTTGTAATGTTCGATACCTCCCTGTAAGCGTCACGATATCCACCTCTCACCCACAACCTCACATATGAGTACTGCATGTGCATCAAAGTGATCTTAGGAAGGCAGATATAGCAAAAGATGAACGTAAACGACAAACAAGGCGATCGACATGGTAAGTCAACAATGGGTCCTCAATGTACACGCCCCGGATTCCTATGGCGAAAATAATAGAATGTCGCCAGTTGTCATGACTCAAGTTATACTGTAACCATGGCCTACGGTTCTATGCGGGCTGTTCTCTTTCTTAGAAGCTAATTATCTGGTCTTAACATTGTGTTCTGACTTGGTTGCTTGATTGTTAGCAGCACCCGCTTGGCTAACACCTTGCATGTACTGTTAAGCTTCATTATTGAACTCAGCCGGTGAGGGCAGTGCTCTCTCCCGCTCCCGGTAAACGCATGGTATGGTTGCAGTAGCGCTATATCGTTGTATTTACTGCTCCTAGTACTAGACTCCTAGCACTAGGACGATATGCAGAGAACAATCTTCACTGTGTCCTCCCAATATTATATTATATAGTGGGCAGCCGTTTGGCTGACACTTTTAGGCACCGGCCACAGTTAGTACCGTTGTGCCCGAGCTATCATTAGCATTTGAGTCCCAGCTTTGGCTATGGTTCTAAGCCGTACGTACTGACCATAGTTACTAGTGTAACTACGGTTCCAAGGCGTGCAAGTACTGGCCATAGTCAATACCGTAACCATGGGCGTAGGAAGCATCCTGAATGTGGGGGGGACATTTTCAACGGGGGGGTTTGGGGTTCCTCCCCCCGAAAAAAAATAGATTTCCTGTATTCTGGTGCATTTTAACAGGTGGTTTGATACTTTTATGTGGCTATACTAGCATGAAGACAATGATGAGTACATTTTGTAATTTCACCCAGTAGTAAAGAAAGGAAACATATTTGATTATTAATTCAGAGCCGTCTTTGAATTAATAAAAAGCAGTTTAAATGCCCATTTTTTGTACATTTAGATACAACAATAAATATTTGTGAGTGCGTTGAGAGATATTGTTGTGGAGGGTCATTTATATATCAATCGCAAAATACATTTGTGAATCCTTCTGTGAGCATTTATTAATATTGAGACTGATCTGACTCCATACAGATGTTAAGTTCACCTATGGTATCATTGACTTAAATGTTCAAATAAATGTTGCTCTTCTGTCTATATTGGTCACATGATGCCCCTTGACTGAGATGTTTCCTGTTCAATATCCCCACTGATTTCCTTAACACTCTGGGATGAGAGTCCACATCACAATTTACTCTAAACTGTCATTTCCCTTTCATCACTCACCTCAGCAACGGACCTCTCTCCACTGTCCCTGTGTTCTGCCTCTGCCTCACTCTCAAGCGCCTAGATGTCAAGAGAGGTGGTGAGGTGATCACTATTTATTGAGCAGTATACTCTTTCCCATTGAACCATAACAAGTCATACTGAATGTAAACGACTGACTCTAAAGTAAGTCCCCGCCTGTGACATTGGACATTTTGAAGACTCAAAGTCCCAAGCAGTAGGTTATATTAGCTAGTCTATGTAATGTGCGCAGAAAAGAAACAGTTAACTGAATACTGGGATGGAAATGGCCTATAAGCACTCAGTAAAACATAAACACACACAAAAAGCTTCTAAATGATAAGAAGTATAATTAAAACATAATGCACATTACCATTTTGAGCGAGAGTACCGAAGTTAAAGAACTCAGAAAATAATCTCTTATCGAACTGAGGCTCCAGTAAAACACACTGACTGCGTCTATACGTGGACATTGTTTTGTCAGAGCTTCCATCCATCCAACTTCTCCCGCTTATCTGTGGTCGGGTAGCAGTTCCAGCAGAGAGCCCCAAACTGTCTTTTCCCTGGCCACATCAACCAGCTCTGACTGGGGGATCCCAAGGCGCTCCCAGGCCAGCGAAGAGATATAGTCCCTCCACCTGGTCCTAGGTCTACCCCTTGGTCTCTTCCCAGCTGGACGTGCCTGGAACACCTCCCTAGGGATGGCCCAGGTGGCATCCTAGCTAGGTGCCCGAACCACCTCAACTGGCTCCTTTCGACGCGAAGGAGGAGCGGCTCAACTCCGAGTCCCTGACGGATGACCGAACTTCTCACCTTATCCCTGAGGGAGACGCCAGCCACCCGGCGGAGAAAACCCATCTCGGTTTGTATCCCCGATCTCGTTCTTTCGGGTCATGACCCATCCTTCATGACCATAGGTGAGGGTAGGAACGAAAATGGCCCGGTAGACAGAGAGCTTTGCCTTCTGGCTCAGCTCCCTTTTCGGCACAACGGTGCGGTAAAGCGACTGCAGTACCGCTCCCGCTGCTCCGATTCTCCGGCCCATCTCACGCTCCATTGTTCCCTCACTCGAGAACAAGACCCAGAGATACTTGAACTCCTTCCCTTGGGGTAAGGACCCAGAGCTTGAGAAATGCAATTCACATCTGGCTCCAGTCCAGCAGGTGGAGGCTGGGAGCTTAGGGTGTGATTTCACTGAGAAAGTGGCTCAAAGGAAGTGAGCTTCCTATTTAATGAGCTAAATGCAGCACACCTGGGAACACACTCTCAGCACAGGACAAACAATTTGCTGTGGAGGGAGGGAGAGGAGAGGAGAGGAGAGGAGAGGCGAGCGACGAGACGAGACTCAGGGATTCGACCAAAGACGCTGCTGGTGGATGTCGTCTGGTTTAACCTTGTTTGATTACATGTATTATTATTTCTAGTCTTAAGTAAGAAGCTAACATAAGATGCTGTAATATAATTTACTTTGTTGAGATGCAGTTACTTTTGATTAGATGTTAAGTTTAATTGTAAACTTGATCATGAAGCAGGAAAGAAAGTGCTTGTTGAAGGATGGCATGGTTTTATTGAAATGTTTGTTTGCCTAAAATGAATGAAAATATGTTTTGTGTTCAAGGTTTTCAACCTAAATGACTAAATGAGCATCAAGAGGCTAACAAGAAGCTGAATGAAGCAAACAGGAATCTGCATCACTCAAATAAAGAGGAACAAATTCAAGTCTGACTTGTCCCATGTGTCCTTTTGGAAAGAATCAAGCCATTTTCAAATGTAGGCAGGAGTCAATCAATCAAACCCAATCACAACTTGACAGACATCATGGTGTTTACATGAGCACAGAGAGATCGGGTTATTCATGTTCCCTGTTTACATGATAAATACTAGTCACCTGGCATTTCGATGCCTTTTCTCATCTAAACTATTCAGTATTTGTATCTCTCTATGACATAAAGACGAAACTGTTCTCCAGAAGTGAGACGCCGCCGCCATCACTGTTAACTGATGAACTGCTACCAGCTGAAGACTTACTTTCCTCTTCTTTGAAAACAATGTTCTTATGTCCATGTTGTCTGGGGGAGAAAACATATCAAACCAAGAGATCGTCAGCTTTGATTTTCGCGGTATTAACAATGTCCTGAACACTTGGTGTGTGTGCCTTACCTCCGCTACCGGCATCGCTTCATACAACAGATCTGAGCTGTCCAACTATGACAACACTCCTTGAACATGCGTGCGCTATGTGAGAATCTGCCTTGGTACAAAGTAGCAGTGAAAACATGGTACGGAGTTTCATTGATTTGGGCATTCTCTCAATAAGCAAGTGGAATGGATTTGTTATGAAGCACTGACACAGCGCTCTACAAAGTGCAGCGAGTGGAGAGACCGATTCACGGACTTTCCACATGGTAAAAGTGGGGGGTCAACACTAATCATTTGAAAAAGTGGGGGGGGACTTGTCCCACCCTCATATAATGGCTGTGACGCCCATGACCGTAACTACGGCCCTATGCTGTGTAAGTAGCCTACTGGACATAGTTACTAATGTAACTACGGTTCCAAGCCGTGCAAGTACTGGCCAGAGTTAAGCAGGGCCGCCCCTCCCTACAGGCCAATCACGCAGGCTGCATGGGGCCCCGCCTTGCGCAGGGGCCCCACCCCGAGGGCCTCAGCTGCTGTGTGCAGTTCTCCGCTCACTCTCCGCGCACCCCCGCGAGAGTGAGAGATGACAAGGGGAGCACGTCTGTAACCCGACACCGTTGTAATATATCGACATCTGACCAATCACGGCTTTGATACGGCCACTAGTGCAGGTGAAGAGATGTCGGTGAAAAGACCGTTTCAGTCCGGCGCAAAAAACAAAACATGAAGAAACTAGAGCATCACTCGAAGGTGGGTTATTATTGTATGTAATGTACAACTTGCGAATGTTGTATAAGTCAAATTGCCAATTGCCAGAGGTGGAACCAAGTCATTGTTTTGCAAGTCCGAGTCAAGTCTCAAGTCTTTGCGCTCAAGTCAAGTCCTAAAGTTTGACAAAACGAGTCTTAAACAAGTCATTATGTGCTTTTCATCAAATGTAATGACATCGATCAACAGAATACTACTTAATTATCAAACTGCTCTTTATTAGTCACATTAATAATTTAATAATTCATTTTCTCTCTGCTGGTAAAGTAACGTGTTTTTCTATTTTAAGAGGGATCAGTAAGGTAAGGCTACTGTGACGGTTTGATTCAGAAGGAGTTTAATGTATAAGATCCCTGATGTTGAGGTGACAGAATGTTTATTTCCACTGTGTACAACATGTTGTAAGGGACCCACAATCCATCTTTATGCCAGGGATAATGTGCAGGCGGTCTCTATGGGGACCACCTGCATCTAGATCCCTCTGCAGGTGGTACTTTAAGTATATTTTGATGCTAATACTTTTCTACTTTTACTTGTAACATTTTGAATGCAGGACTTTTTAACACCTTTTTAAGACCACTTTAAATAGAATTTAAGACCTATTTCACGGCAATAAAGTATGAAGGAAAATGTATATGAAAGAAGAAATACGTCCCATAATCACTTACAAAGTAAATGTATTCATGTTCAACATATGCAGGGGGACGAGTCTGTTTCTAAGGCCATTTATTTTTGGTAGTCTGATCATTTCAACAAGTGAATAGAATCAAACTGAAAACATCGTAAATATGTTCCAGATACATGAAGCATGTGAACAGTGAAACTCGCTCATGGACTTTAAGGTGAATACTTTAAGAAAAGGTTTTCCCAACACTCTTTGTAGGAGCCATTTTATGGGTGTTGTTGGTGTCTCAGTTTACCTTATTTATATGAATAGTGCAATATTATTTTGAACACTTGGTGGCGGGGTGTATAAAAGGGGTCATAGGTGACAGGAGGAAGAGGACACAGGAGGAAGAGCATTCCGATTCTACCAGACGGCCAGCCCCAGCAGATGCTCATACTACAACTATTGTCACTGTGTACTTAAACCTTGGTATGTAAAGCAATAACACATCATTCTAAAACTGCAGCAAAGACCGGAACTTCATACGTTTGTGTCTGCGTCAGGATCACTCTAAACCCTCCTGTGAAGTAATGGCAAAAAGATATAGGACACTGGAACATTTAAACTGCCATTACATTCAGTAGAATCGTACTCTGAGTGAAACTGGACAATAAGAAACATATCGCATTGGATTAAGGATCGTTTTCACCGGACAAACAATTGGATTACTTCACAACCGACACCGTCATCCCGGATCAGCTGGACAACACGCCACAATCAGCTGGAGATTGTCACCACCTGCGCTCATCAAGACGGCGAAAGGAGAGGCCGAGAACCAAGGCTGGGAAAGCGGCCGGGTGTGAGCAGCATTAAAACTGGATTGTATATTGGAATCATAAGCTGCATCGGACAATGGCTTGGAATTAATGCTGCAATAATGTCAGCTGTTTGAAACAGCTGTCGACAGTCAGAAAATGAAACTTAAAGAACAGTGAACATTATGCCTGTCAATTCTGACGTTACGTCAACAGATGGCGCTGTTGGGATGGGATCTGTAATGGAAAAAAGGATTACCCAACACAAGGCCAATAGAGAGGCGAAGTCCCTCCCCTTCCGGTGGAGCTCCATGGGACCTTATTTCGAAACTATTCTGTATTGAATTCAATGGAGAGACAAAGATTATCTTTCGATCCCGTTTGAATTGTGTCACGAATTACACATATGATGTTTGTTAATTTAAAAGATAATTTTGCAAGTAAAAAAAAATATGCAGAACAACACACGTCACCAAGATGGCCGTCACTACTGTTTTGTCAACAAAAGGATTGACTACCCTCACTATCACCACAAGGAAACACATCCAGAAGAATGTCATGCAAAGCTGCCTGCCTTCCTTTGATTCTCTCTGAACTGCCTGGTCTTTTAATGTTTAATGTCAACCATTTCTGCAGATAGCATGACGTAGAAAAGATCGGCGATCGCCGATGCTAGCGTTAGCATTTCTCCCCCGGGCTTAAATTGTGTATTATAGAATGATCACACCGGTGACAGTACTCTTCAAAGGGTTCACAAAATATGACTACTCTTAAGGTTTAACATGTTGGGTTACTTAATGTTACTTCATGTTAAGGCTAATAAAAATGACAAGGCTGTAATGCTAACTAACGTGCTAGCTACTAGCTAGGTAGCTAACTTGATCCAGCCACTCCTGGTCCTTTCATCAGACGGGAAGCGAAAGAATGAGCAAGACCCATTGCTGGTATGATAACCTGGTACTAAGCACACAGGCAGCTTGTTAAAGTTATCTTATCTAATCTAAGATCAGCGCCATATAGATATAATCTATCTATATGGCGCTGATCTTAGCTATCTCTTAGTGGAGGAAAACAATTGTGACATCACTTATGCGACTCTGGGATTAGTAGTCTTTGTAGTTGCGTATTTGACAGTTTTATATTTCAACAGTTTTACGACAAATTGTGACTTTTTTGACATGGAAATTATTTTTAAAGATTGACAAACATCATATGTGTAATTCATGGCACTATTCAAACGGGATCGAAAGATACGTTTTCTCTCTCCATTGACTTCAATACATTATTTTTTCGAAATAAGGTCCCATGGAGCGGAAGTAGATGGGCGTGACTTCGCCACTCTATAGATGGGAATTGGTTATTGTAAACCGTGAAAAAAACAAAATATGCTTAATTGCGGCTCGTACACTCTTTAAACCACTATGGTTTTTTTCCTGTGTGAACACGGTGATGTCTTTTTAGATTACTTGATGTAGTGAAAGTTGTCCCACACTCCTCACAGCTGTATGGTTTTTCTCCTGTGTGAATACGGTGATGTGTTTTGAGATCACTTGATGTAGTGAACATTTTCCCACACTCTTCACACCAGTACGGTTTTTCTCCTGTATGAATACGGTGATGTGATTTGAGAGCACCTGATTCAGTGAACGTTTTCCCACACTCTTCACAACAGTACGGTTTTTCTCCAGTATGAATACGGTGATGTTTTTGTAGAGCACCTGATGTAGTGAAAGTTGTCCCACACTCTTCACAGCTGTAAGGTTTTTCTCCAGTGTGAATACGGTGATGTTTTTGTAGAGAACTTGATTGAGTGAAAGTTGTCCCACACTCTTCACAGCTGTAAGGTTTTTCTCCCGTGTGAATACGTTGATGTGATTTGAGATGACCTGATTGAGTGAAAGTTGTCCCACACTCTTTGCAGCTGTACGGTTTTTCTCCTGTGTGAATACTCAGGTGGCGCTTTAAATTTCCAGATATTGTAAAAGATTTGTCACATTGCTGACAGCTGTGACGTCTCTCTTTTCCTTTCGGTTTCTAGAATCGACGGACAGAGAAAGAGAGAAAGTCAATCTAAAAAGCATAAATACACAAGTGAACACAATAAAAACTCACTTAAAGTGGACCTATCATGCAATATTTGAACAATATATTGTAGGGCCATACCTATATAAAGTATATAAATATAGTATGTTTTTTCAAAATACCAAAAAGATCCTGCATTTTAGCCACGCCTCATTTCGCTCTATTTGCTCTTTCCGGTGCTGTTTTGTGCAGGGGGCTGATTCTGTGAGCATTTGTATTGTAGGAAGCCCCTAGAAGGCAATGAAAGAAAAAAAAGAGAGAGAAAGTAGGAAATGGAGCGCACAGGAGACAGCCGTTTCATTGCAGACCGTTATGTTTATGTGGGGAATTACATACATTATTTGAGATAGATTTCAAACTCGGACTTCATTTTAGGGACATTTCGGCCAGGGGTGTGGAGTTATTTGTTCAAGCACCGGATCGGCAAAACAGGAGAGTCTGTAAACCAGTCTGCCTTGACCTATGTATTCATGTCTGACTCTCACAGTATCTGCTGCCCACAGCTGCTTCATAGAAGAAAACCCTCCTTCACTTCATGAGATCTCTGCAGCACCAGGAGGCTGTGCCTTCACTGTGTTTACCTTCCTTAGGCAAGGCAAGGCAAGTTTATTTATATAGCACCTTTCAACACAAGGCAATTCAAGGTGCTTTACAAAAATGAAAGACATTCAGACAACAGCATTTAAAAACAGTAAAAGATAATAAAATAAACATTAAAAGAAAAAAATACTTGAATACAAAAGTTACAGTGCAGTCTAAGATATGAATAGTTCACACAGAAGTTCCACTTTACTGATGAACACAACGGCTCAGTTTCAATTAAAAGCAGCGACAAAAAGATAAGTCTTCAGCCTGGATTTGAAAGCAGTCAGAGTTGCAGCGGACCTGCAGGTTTCTGGGAGTTTGTTCCAGATATGTGGAGCATAATAACTGAACGCTGCTTCTCCATGTTTAGTTCTGACTCTGGGGACAGGAAGCTGACCAGTCCCTGAAGACCTGAGAGATCTGGATGGTTCATCATTTAGCAGGAGGTCAGACATGTATTTTGGGTCTAAACCATTCAGTGCTTTATAAACCAGCAGCAGTATTTTGAAATATATTCTTTGACACACAGGAAGCCAGCGTGAAGACTTCAGAACAGGAGTGATGTGATCCACTTTCTTAGTGTCAGTGAGGACTCGAGCAGCAGCGTTCTGAATCAGCTGCAGCTTTCTAACAGATGTGTTTAGTGAGACCTGTGAAGACACCATTGCAGTAGTCCAGTCTACTGAAGATAAAGGCATGGACACGTGTCTCAGATCCTGCTGTGACATTAGTCTTTAACCCTAGATATGTTCTATAGGTATAATTCTATGTACTGGTGCTGCTGGATAAAGCAGACTGGTCCGTGTGTGGTGACGCTGTGCCGCTGTCACATCTGCTACTTGATTTCTGCGTCACGGACCAATTTTATATTTGTGTGACAGAAACAATTCTAAAATAAAAACACTTTATTGTCCGGCCGCGGCCGAAAAATCAAACAGCAACGTTACTACACTATAATCGATAATCGAGCGGCGAGCTATTGAAAAGCTGCCCGCGAGCTACCGGTAGCTCGCGATCGACGTGTTGGAGACCCCTGCTCTACCCCTTTCCATACATAACAAACTAATCTCTTCTCATCCTGCACCTGTCCGCCGTAACCTCCGTTCCCTCTCCCTTTGCCTCATCGGTGCTCTCAGCCCTCCCTTCCTCTGACTCGTTCCAACTCCTGCCTCCAAACTCTGCTGCAGAAACTCTCCTCTCTACTCTCTCATCCTCTCTGGACTCTCTCCGTCCTCTCACATCTCGGCAGGCTCGTCAGTCCCCTCCTGCTCCCTGGCTAAATGACGCACTGCGTGCTAATAGAACCATCCTCGCGGCTCGTCTGGTCTTCAACCTTCCTAAATGTTCCCACACCACGCCGCTCCTCTCACTGGCTTCCGATAACTGCTAGAATCCACTTCAAGACACTGGTACTTGCGTACCATGCTGAGAATGGATCTGGCCCATCCTACATCCAGGACATTGTTAAACTGTACACCCCAGCACGTGCACTCCGCTCTGCATCAGCCAAACGACTCGCTGCGAGGGGGGCCCAAGTTCCCATCAGCAAAAACACGTGGGTTTGCTATCCTGGCTCCAAGATGGTGGAATGAGCTCCCCATTGACATCAGGACAGCAGAAAGCTTACACACCTTCCAGACTGAAAACTCATCTCTTTCGACTCCGCTTCCAGCGATAGAATTACTAACAAAGAACTGCTAACAGAGCACTTATATACTAATAAAGGACTGGCTTATCTATAGCCAGTTGTGTAGCACTTGAAATGTTTGGTTCTATGAAACCTGATGTACTTATATGATTCTGTTTTCTTCAAGGTTGTGTCTTCCTGGTCGAATGTACTTAATGTGAGTCGCTTTGGATAAAAGCGTCAGCTAAATGCAATGTAATGTAACTATATCAACACATTTGAATAGATTGAGTTTTTTTAAATATGTGAGTTGTGTGTTCATATTTACCAACACATGTTATATTGCACTGCTGCGCAGTCAGATGCTCCGCCATATTTGACAACTCCATACGGCAACTCTAATAGGACATATTGGGTTAAGTACATTGTCAGAATAAATGAGAAATGGATGTAACTTCTGTTAGACAGCTATCACACATACTGAAGAAATATTGACTGAATGTATGCAATATGTATGGCATTCATCATTTATATCTAATTACATTAACTGTGAATGTCCTTCATTTTATTTCAAATAAGATTTTTTTTTAATAAAGATATTTGAGACGTTTATGACTGATGCAAATGCACGATGCAAATCGGGCAGCCGTCTAGATGTCAAATGTCCTATTAGAGTTGCCGTATGGAGTTGTCAAAATTTTTTTATAGTTACTTAATCATTCTCGCACATGCCCACTGCAGATAGGGAAGGGCTGGAGATCGGGTAGTGACAATGTGAACCACAAAACCAACATCAGCCGTTAGCTGTTAGCCCTCAGAGCTCACAGCTCCTCATATCTGTTCAGAAACTAGACAGAAGTTAAACAAGTACAAACCACAGACTGTCCGTGTCATGGCGAATACAGTCGCTGCTTTTTTTATGTCTGTAGAGGGCGTTCCGAGCTGAATAAGGGCGTCAAATGAAGGCAAGACGCCCGCCTGGCGGAAACGCTGGAGTTAGGAATATCTTGTGATGAAGTGCACACTGACCTGAGCTCCAGGGGCCTCCTTCTTCTCCTCCATGCTGCTCATCAGCTGTCCTGATGAAGACCACAGAGCTGCTTCATTATTAATATAATACAAATATTTAGATATAATTCATCATAATCTGTGTAGCAACTTACATTCTAACTTACAGCTCACAGTTAGTTCACTTTTATTTCATTACAATGACTTTATTCACATAGAAAGTGACATTAATGGATGTTTGAACCACGGTTATAACGCTATCCGTGTGAAACTATCACTAAGTTAACACAGAAAGCAAACATTAGCTAGTGAGACTGTTTAATGTACTCCATGTATACAGTATTTTCTGTATATTGTGTATTCTTTAGATACTCTAGTGATATGTGTCCTGTGTGTATACTTGCTGCTAATGCTTCATTTGTATTATCTTATTGCATCTTTTAAATATGTTTAACTCGTGTAATGCCTGAAAACACTTCTGCTGTGACACAATCATTTCCCAGTTTAAGATAAATCATTATTTAAATAAAGTATATCTATTTATCTAATGAGCTAAACCGTCGCTTAGCTTAGCGTTAGCTGCTAACTGAAGAACCCCATTCATTTCAATGGGAAAAATGCTACGTCACTGTGAATGTCGATGCTAATAAGCTAGTTAGCATACATTTAAAACCATATCTATGGCAAAGAGCACCAACACAACAACTCAAACCGTCTTAAAGACAACTGGTGTAATAAATAACTAACATAAAGTCAGCTGAGCATTACAAATCAACTGTTACTCCCCAGAGCCGAACTGGAATATACTGTAGCTGTTAGCCGATAGCTGTTAGCTGTTAGACTTTATTTAAAGATAGTTTGAGACTGTTGTGTTAAATAAGATAACTTCTGATTCGTGATTAACTGTAAGCTAAGAGGTGTAAATACACTTAATGAAACCTCTGCATGTGTTTAATCCACTCACCTCTTCTGCTTCTGCTTCTGCTTCTTCTTCTTCTTCTTCTTCTTCTTCTTCTTCTTCTTCTGCTTCTTTCGTGTTTATTGGCGGTTGGCAAACCAGCTTGTAGGTGCATTACCGCCACCAACTGGACTGGAGTGTGGACAAGAGACTATGCAGAAAACAAGAAACAAAACAAAGAACCAAAACTCTAGATTATTTTAAATGTATCAATTTCTCTTAGAAACGTAATAATCTCTCAATATATATTGCCTGATGTTTCCCTAACAGCCCTGATAGCGACAAGTCATGGATGTTGCTTTCTTCAGTGTCTGGAAAAGCACATTTCTCTGAGTACTATATTTCCTGCAAAGCAGTAAAACATGCTCAGCAGTTTCTGGCTGGCTGCAGTGTACACACTTTCCGGTTGGATGCTTTCCTGTTATACTTAAAGTATGATTGAGACCTGTATGACCTATTCTCATCCCAGAAATGACATGTTCCTCCCTTCTTTCAAACCCCACCTTCCTTCCATCCCCCAGATACCTTTGAATGTTATAAAGATGTCTTCCTGTATCACTAAGGTCCCAATGATCTTGCCATGTTGTTTGTGCATATTTCTGAATGAACGTTTGAACCTCCGCTTTGCTGAGTGGAACTTCTATGTCTATGTTCATACTTCTGAGTGTCTGTTTGGCCAGAATATCCCCCTGTTCATTACCCTCCACACCAACATGAGCAGGAACCCAGAGGAAACGAGTTGCTCTGCCTTTGATTTGCATTTGATATACAATTAGAAATATTTCATTTATTATGTCCGTTCTAGATGAAGATCTGCCTGATCGTATACTCGATGATGCTGAAAAGCTGTCAGATGCAATTACACTGTTATGTATTTCTTTCTCCTCTATCCATTTCAATGACAGCACCAATGTCAACAACTCTGTGGTGTATACTGACACATGGTCTGCTACCCTTTTCTCTGCATGTGTATTACTCACTGGGATATACACTGCTGCCCCTGCACGCCCTGCCTCTGATCTTTGGAGCCATCTGTAACTATGATTGTTGAGTCTGAGTGATATCTTGCAAAGTGATTCTGGACTATGCGCCATACTGGTAGTTCTTTCTTTTCCTTTAACTCCTCTCGTGTATTGAGGTCTGCACTTGGCAATGGGAACAACCAGGGTGGAATGGACCAGATTGGAGCTGTGGGGCAATACTGTATTTGATTCAAACCTATACTTGCTGCTTTAACATCGCCAATCCATCCAGCACTTGTTAAATGTGACTCATTGTGCTCCCAGCAGTCTTTCACGATACTTTTCGCAGGATGACTATCACTGTGCCCCTGAAGGTTTACCCAGAATGCAACATTAACTTCACTCTTCTTATCCTTAAAGGCATTTCTCCCATTTCCACCTGCATTGCTGATACTGGAGATGTTTTAAAAGCTCCACTACAAATTCTCAGGGCCTGAGCTTGTAGGACATCCAGCTTTTTAAGGTTAGATTCTGCTGCTGCCATGAACGCTACACACCCATCATCGAATACAGGTCTCACGAGCGCCCAATATATATTCAGAGGTGATGACCTACTCGCTCCCCACTCCTGCCCCGCCAAACACGAAGTACATTGTTGACCTTTTTACATTTATTTTGATCTTTTCCTATATGACTGCTCCATGTTAGCTTTCCGTCAAACCAAACACCAAGAAATCTTATTGTATTAACCTGTTCAAGAGGTTGCTCATACCATTTTAACGATATAGGAGCAATGTTATGCCGTTTTGTAAAACAAATGACCTGCGTCTGAGCTACTGACAGTTTGAATCCCCATTTATTTGTCCATTTCTCCACTTCAACTATTGCAGCTTGTATTTTCTTTCCAACATGTGCTACACTGCGGCCTTTTGCCCACAAAGCCCCATCATCTGCAGACAAAGATCTCCCCACACTTGGATGAACTTGATTAAAGATGTCATGCATCATTATATTGAACAGCAACGGACTACACACACTGCCTGATCTCACCAGAATGCGTGACTCCACCACGACTCCTGAACACCGCATTGCGTGGTGGACTCACGAACTTTGTTACATGTACGTGTCGGCACCACGCAAACAACCCCAATGTAAAGTGAATGAGGCTCTCTTGTCGTGGTGCACACACGCATTTCTACAACGTCCTGCAGTGAGCTTTTATTCTATAAAACGTTTTTCAAAATCTACTTTATAGCTTGGAGTAACTCGCGGGAGCCTTCTTTTATTTGTATTCATAATTATTTTTATTTTTCGTCAGAATGTATTATGGTGCATTAGTTACGAATTTCTGTTGTCGGGAGGCTTCTTTAATGCATTGTAAATATTACACATCTGTCGTAGTTCTTTATTTCTCTCTCTCTCTCTCTCTCTCTCTCACTCAGCGTACTTTGTCAGCTCCTTCCTGTGTGTAACATCAGTCACTGTGCTCAGGTAGGCTGCCACAGTGTACTGTCTCTTTCGGGCCAGATAGCATTGCATTTCACTTTGTGTTGTGGATCTAGTGTTCCAATGAGTGAGGTAGTCTGTGTGTGTGTTGTTATAGTCTGGTTGACTCTAATAGATGTGGGCTCAGCCCTGATCACAGTGTGAACCGGTTTGTGAACAGAGTGTCAGGACCAGCTGAGAGAGGGGACTCTTGTTCATCTCTTGGTGCTGCAGGGCTTTGTGGTGCTAGGAGTGGGAGCTCACTTTCTTTTAGATGTAGCCAATATGTAATTGATGGTTTCTGGATTTGTATTAAAAATGGAAATGTGTCTAATTCCGCTCTGCGGGCGCTGTTAGTTGTTCTCCTGTGAACCTGGAGGATGCGTTTGCAAAACTCATCGTGAGCATTTTCTATTGGATGGTTTTCCCATTTGTCAAATGTTTGGTTTGTGTGTGGGCCCCGCACTTCGCTTCCATCGAGTAGGACGGGTTGTATTACTGATTGAAGCCAAATTAAAATGTGGATTAGTCTTTTTATTGCATAAAACGCCCTGCGTGCTTTCTCTCTCAGTTCCTTCACAGCTTGATTAAAGCTTCCAGTGGAACTTATTTTCAGGCCTAAATAATTATATTCTGAACAATTTTCTATTGTCGGTGTCCCAATTGTAAAGTCAGTGTTGTTTGCCTGACATCTGGGTCTTGAAATATCATTGTTGTGTCTTTGTGATGTTGATTGCCATGGCCCAGGTCTGACAGTCACCTTCCAGTATATTTAACCTCTGTTGAAGTCCTTCTTCTGTGGGGCTTAACAGGATGAGACCATCTGCACACAGCAGGAACCTGATCCCTGTGTTGTGGAGAGTGAGCCCAGCAACACATCCTCACTCCCAGGTCGGCCTATGTTGACGTTATGTCAAGTCCCCTGCCGGCTTTTTCCAACGCCAGGGGGGGGGCCTTAGCGTCCATTTTCAACGCCAGGGGGGGGGCCTTAGCGTCCATTTTCAACGCAAGGGGGGGGGGCCTTAGCGTCCATTTTCAACGCAAGGGGGGGGCCCTTAGCGTCCATGTTCAGCTTTCCGGGATGTCCATGTGCTTCTATGGACGCTCATGTAAGCACGGCATTCGTTTGTGTCAACTGCCCTTAAAGGCAATGAAGACACTACACTACCCAGAATCCCCAGCTATCGGTTGGCCTACACCATGTGCTCTGTTTGACGTCACGTGATTTCTCCCTGCAGAAAAAGAAAACATGGCCGAACTTCGTTTTATTCTGGGTGTAAAATGCCTATTTTAAAGTTAGTTTGGCCATTAAAATGCGTTTTGATGTCATTTGATGCGAGAAATATGAGTTGTTATTTCAGATTATGTGTGCAGTGGATGTACATGATCTTTAGTTTGCTAGTTATTACGAAGATTACTTCAGGAAATTGCGTCCAACGTTTTCATTGTTACCAAGGTGGTTGCTAGGGACGCTGCTATCGATATTATTTCTGTTATGTTGTGCAACTGTTTAATGGTGTTATCTTTATTGCTACCCCCTTCCCCGTCAATGTATAGTGTTGGTCCACAGCCTAAACATATTAGTTTAACAAAATCCGCATCTAAAGATACGTTATTTTCCCCTGTGCAATTCCAGTCTCACATCTCACAGCACATCGTCATTAACAAATACCGGAAACAGACCGAAAATATTTTTATAAAATAAAATAATACCTTATTCCGAGTGCTCTTGCTTTTCTCTTTGAAAGTCATCACATAACGGCATTGTAATACACGGTTCGGCTGCAGTAAATATTACATATCTGCCGCAGTTCTGTATTTATAGCCCTGATGAGAAGACAAAGATGAGGAACTGAAAACGTGACGTGGATCATAAATATATCAGCCATTAAACAACATCTTACATTTCTTTTCACACATTACGTCTCCTTGCAGTATCAACACTAATTCGGCTCACTTTTATATTTGATCCAATTGGTAGATAGGCTGCATTTACACCATAAAGGTGCACACCTGATATAAAGAGACACCTGGTGGTTAAAGCATGTTATTGAATTTCATTATTTGTATTATTAGATATGAATAGAATCCCTATAAAGTATATTCATTACTCGTTATTCTCTACTAATAGTTAATTAAAGACTGTATATAATGACTATTTTGCACATCCCGTTCAAGATTTCAAGATGTTCTAAGGTTTATTGACATATCATATAGGCCTACACAACTGTGGTGTAGTTCTGCACTGAATGAAAAACTTGGGTCGCAGGTTCCTCAATAGTGCATTACAAGACATCTATCAATATGTGTGCATACCTCCAGCAATGTTAACTATGTTGTATGTATACTATGATGTAACGCAAATGTTCCAACTTGGGATCAATAAAGTATATCTTATCTTAAGCTGATCGATGGCTACTGCCATATTTGCAAAATGTGCCTCTGAACCTTGACAAGTGCATGTTTCAGGCTTATCAATTAATGTAATGTAATGTAATGTTATCAATTAACAACAGGAGGGGTCACAAACATAAGTCCAGCTGTTAAATAAAGCTCTTCTGACCTTAGCTGGCATGTGTGTATATATATTAATGCTGCCCATTATGGGCACAAGCAATTTTCACCCATTTATTAATTATATGTTTTAAATGTGAGTGTTTCCTGTCCCCTAAACCTCCAGGGATGTACACAGTTTAATACTGGCAACTTCTTATTATGGGAAATACGAACACGTCTTTTAAAACTACAACTCCCAGTAGAGACGTGCCATAGAGAACATGTTGCGAAACAGAATAGCCAGCATGTGTAGTTCTGGGGACAGGGTGGGGGAGGGGGGGGACGCGGTGGACCCGTTCAAATCCAGTTTTGAACAGTCTGCCGTGGTTCCATCCCATTTCAAGTGCTGTTCGAGGCTCGGTAACCCTCGGAGCACACTCTCCAATCACAGAGCTTGAGGACGATCACGGGGTTTGCCAAACAGAGCACATGGTGTAGTCCAAACGATAGCTGGGGATTCTGGGTAGTGTAGTGTCTTCATTGCCTTTAAGGGCAGTTGACACAAACGAATGCCGTGCTTACATGAGCGTCCATAGAAGCACATGGACATCCCGGAAAGCTGAATATGGACGCTAAGGGCCCCCCCCTTGCGTTGAAAATGGACGCTAAGGCCCCCCCCCTGGCGTTGAAAATGGACGCTAAGGCCCCCCCCCTGGCGTTGAAAATGGACGCTAAGGCCCCCCCCCTTGCGTTGGAAAAAGCCGGCAGGGGACTTGACATAACGTCAACATAGGCCGACCTGGGAGTGAGGATGTGTTGAGCCCAGGTGCTGTGGACTGCTCTAAGATGGTGGCCAGTTCGTTAATGTAGATGTTGAACAGGGCCGGTGATAAACAGCATCCTTGTCTTACACCCCGTTCTTGAGAAATGAAGGTGGTTCTCTTGTGTCCGGTCTTGATGCTGCACATGTTGTTTGTGTACATACATTTGATTAGGTCAAATGTTTCCCCCCCTATACCGCTTTGAAGTAGTTTGTTGAATAGACCAACGTGCCAAATCGAGTCAAATGCTTTTTGGAAATCGATGAAACAGGCAAATATTTTGCTTTTATTTGATTAACATATTTGTTAGTTAGGGTGTGTAGGGTGTGAATGTGGTCTGATGTGCGGTGATTTGGTAAGAACCCAATCTGGCTTTTGCTCAGGACTTTGTGTTTCGTAAGGAAGTCTATAAGCCGGGAGTTCATAATACTACAGAAGACCTTCCCCAGGTTACTGTTCACACAAATGCCTCAGTAGTTATTAGCAGGCCCGGACTGGCCATCCGGAGCACCGGGAGGTTTCCCGATGGCCTGGCCTGCTAAGTGGCCTGCTGGCCTGAGGATTTTTTTTATGTAGCCTATCGTATTGTGAACGCAACGCTGCGCAAATGTGGGTCTGATTCTGCCTCACAGAGGGTGACTGGCTGTCTACATGATGTGGCCTGCCCACATGGCCACTTTCATACAGACCATACACTAATGCCCTCGATTGGTATGTGTGTCATTCAAGCTCGGGAGGGTGTGTGTGTGTGTGTGGCACAAGAGAGAGAAAGCGCGCGCACCGGTTACGTGTAGGCTATTGTTGTTGTTAGCATCTGGTGCTAGCTAGCTGCGCTAACGGCTGTTTCAACAACAAGGTGGAGGAGAGTCCTCTCCAGTCAGACTGAGAGACTGATAACCTCAGCTCAGGTGAGGTAAAGGACTCTGCTGAGTGTTTAGATAGTTAATTTAGTTCTCAGTGGGTCTCACGGTTTGGTCACCATTCATGTAAACACATATTTCCATTTGAAGGGGGAGTGATTAGTAAAATATGCATGAATAATACAAAATAAAACGTTAACTAGGTGAAAAAATGTAAGATACACTTTAAAAACGTGTTGAGAGCTAAAACTAGTCTTTGCTGCTGCCTCAAAGAGGAGCGGGGGGGAGAGGAGGGAGACAGGTGAGACTGGTTCAGGAGCCCAGGCACACTCACAACTATAAATGAACCAAAAACAAATAAATAAACAAGTTTCAATGTTTTTTCATATTGGATATGGTATGTTATTGGTTATGGCCATGTACTTATGATTTTATGATTATTTAAATGTATACAGTTCTGTTTCATGTGGGTGTAGTCTCTTTATTTCTCCCTCAAAGTGAACCAGATTGATGCATTTAAGTCCAACATTAAAAACAAAATCGTACCGGGGGAGAATGCCCCCGGACCCCCCCCTATAGGATTTGAGGTCCACCCCCACTTAACATATGTTCACATGAATAGGTTCCTAAATAGATTTGCACATTTTTTAAAATAGTAACCCATGTCCATATGTTTATTTTTGGGCAGTAGATTTAGAGGGCCATCACTACGGGCAGCAACGCTGTAAATATTGACAAATAAATCCAGCAAAATGGCACAAAAAACTGGTAGTGGCCTGGCTGGGTGTATAATTCCCGGCCTGACTTATTGTCCCAGTCCGGCCCTGGTTATTAGGGTCAGATTTATCGCCGTTTTTAAAAATGGGTGTTATGAGACCATGATTCCAGCTGTCAGGGAAGTACCCTACAATCAGGATCAAGTTGAATAGTTTGAGTATAGCCAATCTGATCTTTTTACTTGAGTGTTTTAGCATCTCGTTCAATATGCCGTCAAGACCACTTGCTTTTTTGGTTTTAGGTCACCTTTTTTTCCAGTTCCTTGAGGTCTCCTGAGTCTCTCCCTTTTTTAATTGCTGGGTTTTTGATCGAGGGCAGAAGAATTTGTTTGTAATTTGGGGGACAGTGGATGTTGGAATCAGATCTACAGCAGGTCTCTTGGAGGATAATAATGTTCTCTTAAAATTAATCTGTTCTATATTTCTGTCCAAACAGAGAAGAATGTATACCTTGGATGTTCCACATGGAGATGGAGAATGGTGTCATTGAGGTGGTCATAGTGAAGAATACAAATACATTTTAAAAATGAGATAAACAGGTGTGTGTGTGTGTGTGTTAAGTTAAGTCTTCTACGACCTGACTCATCAGTTTGGTGCATATAAGGCTAAGGAGGTGTGTGATCTCTCCCAGGTCGATGTTTGGTGGGGTCTTCAGTGCAGTGGCGTAGCTTTTCTGAGCTGGTTGCTGAAACGGGGGGCAGGGCTGATATCCTGGTGTGGGCCTTGAGTTTATTGGAGTGGGGCTGGCCTGTCTTGCTTGTATGGCTCTGGTTCTGGGTGGGTGCTCTGAAGGTGAGGTAATAATGGTGGAGGGGGGTAGGGGCCTGATCCAAGGGGATATCTGCGATATTCTCTTGCAGGTGGTGATAGGGGTGGTCCAGTTATATGCTGGCTAGCTCGTCCGCGGCTAACAGAGGCTCCGCCCTGGCTTCATCCTAAGGCCACATCTTTAAGTGTCTTAGCAAAGACTTGTACAATGTCCTTACGGAGGTGAACGTGGTCATGGAGGCTGTGAATGCTGAGGGTGGGGTGATGTGCCAGGTGGACATTGGGCATTACAGCACATCCTCTGGAGATCTCCGAATTGATCCTATGGATAGTGAGAGGGTGGAAATCTCTTCTGGGCAGGATTGTGGAGACAGTTATTTTAGAGTTTGGGAGACTCTGCGTAGCCCTTAGCGCCACTCTCGTCACAGATTCAGCTACTCTCTCTTGCTCTATACGAAGGTTGTTAGTTCCTGTGTGCACAATGATGTGGCTTGGTTCTCCCAGTTTGGCCTTTGTGAGAACATCAAGTGCATTATCTGTTCTTGGGCACCATATTTTTTTACCTTTTTGTCCGGGAAAGAGTTGTTCTTCATCGAAGAATATTCCATTTGAGTCAATAAGAATGATTACTTCAGCATCAGTCGCTTCTGTGTCGGTTGTTATTTTGATTGTGGAAGGAGGAATATGTCTAGCTGGTAGATGGTTGTGGCTCATGCTGGGGCGCTGGGCCATTGGTGAATGGTTTCAATGTGGGGTTTGGTGAGGTTTTACTGGATGATGGTTGCTGCAGCAGGAGGCTGCTGGTTGGAGGCCTTGGCTCAGTGAGTTGTGTGTTACTCGTGGCAGGTTGGGGTCGCTGCAGTGCTGTGGCTGAGGCTCTGGAGCTGCTCTCAGGCTCAGGGTGGTTTGATGTTTGAGGTGCAACTCCTCTTTTACTGCTGTTATTCCTTTCTTTAGAATGTCCCTGTCCTCCTGTAGGACAGTCACTTCTCCTCTTAGTTGTTGTATTGGTGTTTTTAATTCTTTCTTTAACTGGCAGAGTTCACCCTTAATCTGCTGAAATGATTCACTGGATGGTGAGTGAGAACGTTTTTCTCTCATTTTCACTATCTCTACCCAGTGGCGGCGCCAGAGATTTTCTCTAGGGGGTGCTGTGGGGTAGCTTGACGTTTCATCGAGGGTGCACAAACATTAAGGGTTTCCCATTAATGCACCAGCGCTACAGTTGAATTTTCTACTGCAACACTCCCCACACAGTGTACCCGCGACTGTTACAATGAAGGCTCGGTAATCAGCTCACGGCATATAGGTGTAAGCAGGGGTAAAGTGCTATTTTTACAAGTGGGGAGTGGACCTCACCTCCTCGAGGAGGGTCCTCACCTCCTCTAGTGGGGTTGAAGATTTTTTTTTAAGTTAAAAGAAGTTAAAAGCATCAATCTGGTGCACTTTGAGAGCCAAAATGAAGAGATCTAAGGATATACAGTATCGTAACGTGCAGGGCTGGGGTGACTTTTGCTGTTGGGACTCGGGTTTGAGTCCAGCATGAACTTTTTTGTTATTTTCATGTCGATGGACACTGAATATTATGTAGTTTGAATGGAGGATTCCTAATATTGTTTGCCGAGACCAAGATTAATGACCCATCAGCATTTTAAAGTCTAAATATCCCTGCACATGCAGCAATGACATTTCTGCTGCTATCTTTGCAAAACGAGTTAACAGTCACATTTGATCTGGATGAGTGCTGCAGAATACCGTTTTTATAAGGGATGTATGTGTGTGTGTCTTTCATATTAAACATGATCGCTGGTAGATAGCCACAGAAGATGTAACACAGTTTAATCTGGGCAGATCCCATTTTCCCTGGGCGAATCAGTTTACCTGAGAGGATCACAGTTTAACACAGCTGAACACTTCTCCACGCTGCTTTCAAACTCTGAGTAAACAACGTGCGCTTCACTGGGAGGCTGTCTGAAGGTGTACACATGTCTCAGGTGGACTTGGTATCACATGAAGAACGATATTCAGTGATAATTCGGGCAACAATAGCTGGTTTTAAGGATGTATTGGAGCTCGCAATGTTTTGAACAGACATGCCCATGTCAACTCGTTTTTCTTTGTGTAGTCCTCGCTGTTCGCGTCCGGATATCGCCATCGTAACCACAACCTCACACACTGGTACTGAATGTGCATCAAAGTGTTCCTATCCAGCCAAATATACCAAAAGATGTATGTAAACGACAGAAGAAGCGATCGAAATGTGTATTTCAGTCGAAGGCCACGCCTCCACATCTGTCAACCAGTTGATCGGGGAACCAGTTAAACCGGAACACCGGAAGTTGGCGAAAAACCAAGAGGAGAAGAAGGACAAAAGAAGAGGTGAGTGGATTAAACAGATGCAGAGTGGAGATGCATTAAGTGTATTTACACCTGTTAGCTTAGCTTACAGTTAATCACGAATCAGAAGTTATCTTATTTAACACAACAGCTGTAATCTCGGAAGAAAGAAACTCACAACAAAACTTTCAAATGTGCGACAAAAATAGTCTTAAACTATCTTTAAAGGCTAACAGGCTAACAGCTACAGTTATTCTTCCAGTTCGGCTCTGGGGAGTAACAGTTGATTTGTAATGCTCAGCTGACTTTATGTTAGTTATTTATTACACCAGTTGTCTTTAAGACGGTTTGAGTTTGTTGCTCTTTACCATAGATATGGTTTTAAATATACGCTAACTAGCTTATTAGCATCGCCATTCACCGCGACGTAGCATTTTTCCCATTGAAATGAATGGGGTTCTTCAGTTAGCTGCTAACGCTAAGCTAAGCGACGGTTTAGCTCATTAGATAAATAGATATACTTTATTTAAATAATGATTTATCTTAAACTGGGAAATGATTGTGTCACAGCAGAAGTGTTTTCAGGCATTACACGAGTTAAACATATTTAAAAGATGCAATAAGATAATACAAATGAAGCATTAGCAGCAAGTATACACACAGGACACATATCACTAGAGTATCTAAAGAATACACAATATACAGAAAATACTGTATACATGGAGTACATTAAACAGTCTCCCTAGCTAATGTTTGCTTTCTGTGTTAACTTAGTGATAGTTACACACGGATAGCGTTATAACCGTGGTTCAAACATCCATTAATGTCACTTTCTATGTGAATAAAGTCATTTTAATGAAATAAATGTGAACAAACTGAGCTGTAAATTAGAATGTAAGTTGCTACACAGATTATGATGAATTATATCTAAATATTTGTATTATATTAATAATAATTAATACAGAAAACCAACTTTTTATCGTAATGGTTAAAGTAATTTGCATGTAAGGTTAATAACTATCTGACCTTTCTATCATGTTCTCCTCTGCTTAGCATCACATTGACTAAATGGATCAATTTGGAACATGTTTACGTCACAGCAGCATAGATGAGACAAGGCACTGCACGTGGTGTGATAAAACACTACATAGAAGCATCTAGAAATAGAACATATCATTGAATAAACTCTTTGAATTCCTCCTCTTCACTGCTGACAGTTTATGATGAATTATATCTAAATATTTGTATTATATTAATAATGAAGCAGCTCTGTGGTCTTCATCAGGACAGCTGATGAGCAGCATGGAGGAGAAGAAGGAGACCCCTGGAGCTCAGGTCAGTGTGCACTTCATCACAAGATATTCCTAATTCCAGCGTTTCCGCCAGGCGGGCGTCTTGCCTTCATTTGACGCCCTTATTCAGCTCGGAACGCCCTCTACAGACATAAATAAAGCAGTGACTGTATTCGCCATGACACGGACAGTCTGTGGTTTGTACTTGTTTAACTTCTGTCTAGTTTCTGAACAGATATGAGGAGCTGTGAGCTCTGAGGGCTAACAGCTAACGGCTGATGTTGGTTTTGTGATTCACATTGTCTCTACCCGATCTGCAGCCCTGCCCTATCTGCAGTGCGCATGTGCGAGAAGGTCCGCCATATTTGACAACTCCATACGGCAACTCTAATAGGACATTTGACGTCTAGACGGCTGCCCGATTTGCATCGTGCATGCGCGAGTCATAAACGTCTAAAATATTTTGTTATTTGAAATAAAATGAAGGACATTCACAGTTAATGTAATTAGATATAAATGATGAATGCCATACATATTGCATACATTCACAGTCAATATTTCTTCAGTATGTATGATAGCTGTCCAACAGAAGTTACATCCATTTCTCACTTATACTGACAATGTTCTTAACCCAATAAAATTACCCAATAAAAGGAGTTGTTCAATAATAGTGAAGTCACGTTGTAATAACAATAACTCATCTCTCTCGTTCAGATTAATATGGACCATCTCAACATGCAGGGTTAGACAGGCACTGCAGGGCTGCAGATCGGGTAGTGACACACATTGAAGATGACGTCGCGGCTCCGCCTACACTGCGTTACTATAGTTCAGTGGTTCTCAAACTTTTTCTGGCATTGCCCACTTTGAACAGGCGGGCCTTTTCAAGCCCCACCTGCCGCTCCAATAAAACGGTAGGCCAAGCTTAAAATGGTCAAATGTATCGTCCTATGACAGGGGTCACCAACCTTTTTTAGGGATGAGGGCTACTTTCAAAACATAAAACAAGTCGGGGGCTACTTTTACTCCTCTTTTTCAGTTTTTTTGCAGTGTATATATTCAGCACATTTTAACATTATTACATGCTTCCCTTTAACCTTTGTGTGCTGTTTGGGTCTGTGGGACCCGTTTGCAGTGAGAAGAAAATGTATGATGTTTTTTAAATGTTGACGTTAAAAGCATCATCTGGTGCACTTTGAGCACACCAAGAATGTATGGATACATCTCTCAACACTCTATGCTGTATACTGTTCAATAATCCAAACATCTTTAGAATATGATCACAACCAATAACAAATCATTTAAACGTGTTCATTCTTATCTTATGTTACCTAGTTAGCATTCTTTCTTTTTATTTATGCATATTTTACTAATCACTCCCCTTGTAAACTGTTTACTGCCCTATAGTACACTTTGGAATGATTTCTTACTTTATTTTGTACTAGGCTATATTAAATAGATAAAGGTGTGTTTTCTCTCTCTCTCCCTCTGTCTCGCTCGCTCACAGAGGCTGTGTTTTCTCCGTGGCGATGATGGCTTGCGTTAAAAGATAATAATAAACATAGGCCTATTTGTAAAGCGGGGGGACACAAACGGGATTTCAAAAAGTGTCACGGCTAAACTCCTTATGAAGTGGTGAGGTGCCGCTCCACATTTATTTTCTTCCCGACTGCAACGCGGTTGTGTGTGTGTGAGAGCGTTTCACATGTGTGTATGAGAGATTTATACATATGTCTGCAAATGACTTTGGTTTCAGTTGTGTGTGTGTGTGTGTGTGTGTGTGTGTGTGTGTGTGTGTGTGTGTGTGTGTGTGTGTGTGTGTGAGCAGGCTCGGATTGGCCATCGGAAGATTCGGGACTTTTCCCGTTGGGCCGCTGGCTCTAGGTGGGCCGTGGACTTTCACAGCGCCGCTGTGCGGGTACCACATCCGCCGCCGCAAACACCCGCCGTTGCGAGGCTCTGGCGGCTCCGGCAGGTCCGGTGCAGCGGTGCTGTGAAAGTCCACCGCCTTTGCGAGTCTCCGGCTGTAATAATCCACTACCGCCCGCGAGGACCCAGGTTCGATTCCGGCCTGGGGTCCAAAACATTTATTTTTTTAAATAAAAAAAAGTCTCCCGTCCGTTCGCGACCCACAAAGTCAAAGGACTTGCATGTTTAATGGGACAAAGTCCCATTAAACATGCAAATCTTCCTTCAAGCGATCCTCTGCATTTTGGCTAAACCCTTTCAGTCAACGGGCTCTTCCTGGGCCTCATCAACATCACACTCTTCCTCTGCAGTGTCACTGTCCAGCCTTGTTGAGGATGGCGCTTCTTAAAAAATGTAAGAAGCGAGTGCCTGTTTTTCCTAGCCAAGGTCAGGGTCCTTGAACACAACACGAGCCTAATGTGTCATCACGTGGTATATGTCTCGTCTGACAGGGGTGCAGTTCTGACTGACGGCCCGTCCACACTACAGCTTCGTCAGCTCCAAAAACGGTTTCCAACGCGTCTGCCCATTCACTTTGAATGGGGTGACGTCACTTTTCGCCGAACTGCATTGTGGGAAGCAGAGCGGAGCTTTCCTGGCGTTTCAGGCTGCAAAGTTGAGCAATGTTCAACTTTTGAAGCTTCTGAAGCTTTCGGTAGAAGCGTCAGCCAATCAAATCATATGCCAGTACAAGCTCTAGCCAATCAAACCGCTGCTTGTGAACTGCCCCAGTTCCTAAACTGTATTGGAAACGCAGCATAAAGTGAGCCTGGCCTACCAAGGCCTAACTATACCGTGCTAAGCCGTGCGAGGCCCTGCAGTGGAAATGTGTTCCAGTTATTTAAATGCAAGAAATTACTCAACTGTTGTAAAACTACTTTTTCAATGATTTTCCTAGAAATGGGAGGTTTGATATGGGCCTGTAAATGTTCATTACTGAAGCGTCTAGATTATTCTTTTTTTAAGAGCGGTTTAATGACTGCAGTTTTCAGAGCCTGTGGAAAAACACCTGAGTGAAGAGACTTGTTTACTATTACCTCATTCACACCAACGCAACTCCGGTTCAAGCTCCGTGCTAGAGCTTTTCAGGTTCAGAACCGGTTCTTCGGTTTAAATCTGGCTCTTTTCACACCGCCCAGAGACTGACTGGTGCTGCGTCATCGCGTTATCGTTTGCGTCATGACGTAACAGTTTGCGTGCCTGCTTCATAAAGCCAAACCGTGCGGAAACCCCTCACATCTCACACCGACAACAACAACAATGGCCGATTGTGCTCCAGCTTCCTCTGTACCTCTTCGGAAGACCAGATTCCCAGTAGGTAGCTGGTCTCTTCAGTGGACCACTGCTGCTTGTTAAGTTTCTCCATCGTTGTGTACAAACTGGATAAAACGCAGGCTTTTTGTTGTTGTTCAGGAGTTGATCCCGCCTCGACGTAAGCGTGACGTATGCGGTGCTTTTGCTCTGGCCGGACATTTTTTGGTGCTTGAAACAAACCGGATTCCGGAGCTAAGAGGCTGCTCCGCTGCGGTGTGAACAGGAAAACCCGGTGCTTTTCAAGCTCCAGCTCCGAACCGGCCCTGAAACACCGTTGGTGTGAATGAGGTATATGTGAAGTAGATCTGAGGCCATGCAAGGAAAAACATCTTGGAAAAACCCTGTTGGAATAATATCAAGGCAGCAGGAGGAGGACTTCAGAAGTTGAATAATGTCCTCTAGGTTTCTATCATTAATCTGATGGAACTGTGTCATGGTGTTTGAATTGATTTTAGGTGGACACAGGGACAACACATCTGCTGTCCCTGTTGCAGAGGCACTGACTGCTTGTCTGATGTTTTGAATGGGGGGGATACTGATACTGTGGGGTTAGTCTGTCGACGGTAGCAAACAAGGCACGTGCGTTGTTTTTGTTTTTGGCAATGATGTCAGAGAAGAAAGACTGTCGTGCAATTTACAATTCCAAATGATAAAAGCCAAGTCTCTCTGTATAGATTTCAAAGTGAACCTGGAGATTTGTTTTTCTCCACCTACGTTCAGCTTTTCGACACTCTCTTTTTTCTGTTCTCACGGTCATGGCCTTTCTCCATGGAGATATTTTCTTGCCAGTCACTTCCTTTACCTTCGTTGGAGCAATGGCATCTATAACATTTTTTATTTTGAATGACATGATCTACTAGCTCATTTACTGAGGTGTTAGCAGGGTCAAGTGTGGAAGAAACATCCCGAGTAAACATTTCCCTCGTGTTTTCAGTTAAATATCGCTTTGTGGTTACCTCTTTCTGAACATTTGTGTGAACAGATATAGAGCTCTCAAAGGAATGATCAGAGAGCGCAACATCAGTCACCACAACCTCAGAGATATTCAGACCCTTTGATATCATTAAGTCCAGAGTGTGCCCCAGGGCTCGCAGCTAACAATGTCCCGATGTCCCGGGGACCATAACAATTCCTACTGGGACACAAATCTATTTTGTCCAGGAGTAAAAGTAAACTTCAAAATGAGTGTTATTTTCAAAGTCATTGGGCTGTCAAATCATAGAATGCATTCTACGTCATCCACTCTGCTGCTGACTGCTGCTAGACTCGAGTCGCGCCAATGCAACGGTCACGACAGAAAGAAACAAGAAGAAAGAAATGCTGAGGTGGTTGAATAAGCAGCCCCCTGGCCCTGATGTAAGCCCCAATGCCAATTCTGCCGACTCCAGAAACGAGAAAGTCCCAAGTCCTGGTCATGATGCATCGTCTTCCACTGTGGTAAGTTAGTTGTCTTAAGTGTCAATGTTAGCTAGCGCTTGCGCTAACTAACGCTAGTGCTAGCTCGTGCTAGCTAACGTTAGTGCTAACTAACGCTAGCAACTGAAGTGTGCCTTACAATGCATACAAACGTCCTAAAATGTGGTGTCATGTTCTTTTGAAGTTTGTGAAAATGATGTGAAATACAGTTGATCAGAATAAGAGGTGTAGCCTATCATTTTTGTATTTTCTTTGTCAGTCAGTCAGTCAGGCAGTGACCAGGCTAGAATCTTTAGCTGCAAAAACGTAAGGCATTTAGCTAATCATTTAGCTTTTCATCTTTTTTTAGTGTTTTCCTTTTTTTTGTTCAAGAACGTCAGTCAGATTGGGTGACGATTAGAAAGGGTGTCGCATGGTAATTTTAGTTTGTCAATCAACTCTGGTATGAGAATAATGTGTCATGTTAAGAGAAAGTAATGTTCCAGTTGTTTTTGTGCCAAGCTAATCTCCCAGTAGATCATACCACTTTTATTGCCAGATAGAGGGTTCCGATCATAAAACACAGAGACCATACAGCCATACCATATTGAATTGAAAAATACAAATCAGAATTCTTCAATGTTGACATGACAATGATACATTAGTCTGGATATTGAGAAACAATAGAAAAACATGTCTTAAAACAACTCTCTTCCCTTCTACTCTAGGAGAGGCAACAGATCAGACTAATGGCTGATCTGTATATGTTATATGCTATGTTTAAAAGAATAAATATTTTAAACTTACATGGTGGACCAGAGTCTATGGTGTTTTATTTTATTATTTTTTATATAGCCCAATGTAGCCCAATGTGATGTGTGATGATTAACTGACAAATTATATGTATTCTGCATAATAGGGGGGGCGACGATACAAATTAAAATTTGGGACACTGCTGGTTATATCCGGGACAATACAAAGTAGAATTCGGGACAGTTGTGGGACACTCAGGAAAAAAGTTAATTTCGACCCCTGGTGTGCCCCTTATTGTGCGTGGGCTCCGTCACATGCTGAGTCAGTCCATTGAATTGATTTATTTAAAACAAGGGACAGTGTTCATTAATCAACATATTAAAAACATGTAAAAGTACTCGATTAGCCAAAAGGCTAGTTTTCACCGATAGTCCCTTTGCCAGATGGTGATTGACATCCTAAACGCAATAATAAAAATACCACGACATTGTTATACCATTGTACATATTTACAATAGATGACATCACTGAATACAGATAAGAGCAAGTCATGATAATAAATAAAACATGTACAATACGCACTCATACACACACCTACACCCACACATCAGTGCTGACACTGTTGATTCCACAGTCACATGCATTCCGGGGGCTAGAGCGGGCGACGTTGAGGCGCATCTTAAACTGCTGGCTAAAAATAAACATAAATACGGTAGGATTGTTATTCACGTCGGTGGTAATGATGTTCGTTTACGCCAATCAGAATGCACCAAACTTAATGTGGAGTCGGTGTGTAGTTATGCTAAAACAATGTCGGACACCGTAATCTTCTCTGGTCCCCTCCACAATCTGATCAATGATGACATGTATAGCCGCATGTCATCATTTCAGCGCTGGTTGTCTTGGTGGTGCCCAGCAAACAATGTGGGCTTCGTAAATAATTGGACAGCCTTCTGGGGAAAACCTGGTCTGATTAAGAGAGACGGCATTCACCCTACTTTAGAAGGTGCAGATCTCATTTCGGCAAACATTTCAGGGCTTTGTGGACGTAATCCATGACAAACTGGAGTTGAGACCATGAGGTAGAGTCGCAGTCTTACACGCTTCTCTGCACTCTCTCCTAGGCAGTCACCCATAGGAATCCCGAACCCAATAAAATACCCAATATTAGCAGTGTGTGTGTCTGCCCAAGGACAATTTAAGGTCAAACCTAATAGAGGTGTCATACATAATAACCTAATAAAAGTAAATGTAACAACTACTACAGTGCAACAAAACAGGAAGATTAAATGTGGTCTCTTAAACATAAGATCTCTAGCATCGAAAGCAATATTGGTAAATGATTTAATATCAGATTATAATATTGATATATGCCGTCTCACTGAAACTTGGTTGAGACATGAAGAATATGTCAGCATAAATGAGGCCACTCCGCCCAGCCATGTCAACACTCATATTGCTCGAGGCACGGGCCGAGGAGGTGGAGTTGCAGCAATCTTTGACTCAAGTTTACTTTTCAATACTAAACCAAAATGTAATTATACCTCTTTTGAAAGCCTCGTTTTTAGTCTTACGCATCCGACCTGGAAAACTTTGCAGCCAATCTTATTTGTTACAGTGTATCGTGCACCAGGTCCTTATTCAGAACTCTTATCAGAATTCTCTGAGTTTTTATCAACTTTGATTCTTAAAACAGACAAAGTAATTATCGTAGGTGACTTTAATATTCATGTTGACGATGATAAAAATAGCCTTACTGTTGCATTTAACTCTATATTAGATTCTGTTGGTTTCTGTCAGTGTAAATAAACCAACCCACTATTATAATCACACTCTCGACCTTGTTCTGACTTATGGTATTGAAATTGAGCAACTATTAGTCGAACCGCATAATCCTGCTTTATCCGACCATTTCTTAGTAACTTTTGAAGTACTGTTACTAGACTACAAAGCATGAGTCAAAAGCTTTTGCAGCAGAAACCTATCTGTTAGTGCTATAGCCACATTTAAGGAAGAGATTCCACCAATACTTAACTCGATAGCATGTCTGCATGTAGGGGAGGAAACTTATACAAAATGTACACCACCCCAAATTGATCATGTTGTTGATAGTGCTATAGATGCGCTGCGAATAAAATTAGACTCTGTTGCTCCTTTGAAAAAGAAGAAAATAAAACAACATAGATAAGCTCCATGGCATAATGCCGAAACCCGCAAAATAAAGCAAAAGTCTAGACAACTTGAAAGGATATGACGTTCCACTAAACTTGAAGAATCTCGTTTAATTTGACATATTACTCTCAATGAATATAAGAAAGCACTGCGTAAAGCGAGAGCGTGCAAGAGCCTACTACTCTTCATTAATAGATGAGAATAAGAATAATGCAAGATTTCTTTTCAGCACTGTAGCCAGGCTGACAGAGAGCCACAGCTCCATTGAGCCTTCTATTCCCACAGCACTCAGTAGTTATGATTTGATGTGCTTTTTTAACGATACAATTGTTACTCTTAGAAACAAAATTAATGACCTCTTGCCTTCGACCAGTATAGTGTTATCAACAGCTCCCGGAATCGTAAGTTCTAATATTACACGAGATAGTAAACTAGAATGCTTTTCAGCCATTAACCTTGAACAATTACATTCAATGATTCTCTCTTCTAAACCATCAACGTGCATGTTAGACCCAATTCCAACTAAGCAGTTGAAGGAAGTTTTTCCATTAATTAGCACTTCTTTATTAAATATTATGAATATGTCTTTATTATCAGGCTATGTTCCACAATCATTCAAAGTAGCAGTGATAAAAATGCACTTCCATTCGTCTTTTATACATGAATATGTGTCCCCGGTGTTCCAGGGACTCACCAAGTGTCAGAAAATACAACCCTCTCTATTTTCCTCCTTACCCAAATCTCTAAGAAAGGAGCTGCAACGGATCTGATACAGACTGATCCAGATTTTAACATTTTACTGACGTCAGTAAGCGGAGCAGAGGGATCTAGATCGGCATGAAGGTGTTATTTATAATGATCGCGTCGCTGCACATTATCCCGCTTATCACACGGCCACATTCTCAACAAAGTAACGACATGACTCCCAATATTAATTGAAATGCTTTTATGGATTTAGAAAATGATTTTATTGATTTAAAAAATAGTTGTATTGATTTAAATTGACATGCATCCGCTGAGAAAAATAGTCCGTTGTTACTGTTTGAACTAACGTAGCAACGGCAGGAACTGCTTCCATAGCGCTTTGTCTTCGCAGCAGCTGGCCCCAGGCTCTGAAACACTCTTCCCCTCCATGTGAGGTCGGCCCAGATCCTAGGGGCTTTTAAATCCACACTGAAGACACACTACTTCTCTCTGGCCTTCTAGTTAGAGTGGGGTTACGACACCTGCTGTTTTTTATCTGTTGTGATTTTTTGTGATGTAATGTGTTTTTATGTGTTTAAATTACATGTACAGCACTTTGGCTCGACCAAAATCATTTTTAAATGTGCTCTATAAATAAGATTTGATTTGATTTTGTTGATTACAGTTCTGCCTTTAATACAGTCATCCCGGGAAGATTGGTTTCCAAGCTATCTGACCTAGGATTTTCCCCAAACATCTGCCAATGGATTAAGGACTTCCTAACTAACCGCCCAGACAGTGAGAATAGGCCCTCACCTCTCCTCCACCCTCACACTCAGCACCGGTTCACCACAAGGCTGTGTGCTGAGCCCCATGCTCTACTCCCTGTACATCTATGACTGTGCCCCCACTCACCCCACCAACACCATCGTCAAGTTCGCGGACGGCACAACCGTGGTTGGACTGATCACAAGAGGAGATGAGTCAGCCTACAGGGATGAAATCCAGAGACTGGCAGTGTGGTGTTCAGATAATAACCTTGTTCTGAACTCCATAAAAACAACTCATTATAGACTTCAGGAAAAACAGCACAACACCAGATCCACTGTACATCAACGGAAACTGTGTGGAAAGGGTTCCTGCCTTCAGGTTCCTCAGCACACACATTGCTGAAGATCTATCCTGGTCTATCAAAACCACAACATCTGTGAAAAAGGCCCAGCAGTGACTCCACTTCCTAAGGATCCTCAGGAAAAACAACCTGGAGGAGAAGCTTCTGGTGTCTTTCTACCGCTGCTCCATAGAGAGGGTGCTGGCATATTGCCTCACCACGTGGTGTGCCAGCTGCTCAGAAAAGGACAGGAAAGCCCTTCAGAGGGTCATCAACACAGCCCAGAAGGTCATCGGCTGCTCACTGCCTTCTCTGGAGGAACTCTTCAGCCAACGTTGCCTCAACAGAGCAGGCAAAATAATTGCAGACTCTTCACACCCTTGACACTTCCTGTTTGCTCTTCTGCCCTCCGGTAGACGCTACAGGTCAATTCAATCGAGAACAAACCGACTGAAAAACAGTTTTTACCCCAGAGCCATACGAGAACTGAACACTGTCAAACGCTGAACTGAACAGTTACAACTTCCAACTGCACTACTTTTTAATAGTTGTATTAACTAATGATCGACATCAGAGATGCAAAATATCATCCCTGTGTTTTTGTTTTTTTTATATTGTAAACTGTATTTAAATAATGTGCGGGCATGTTGTAATGTGTATATGTTTATATAGATAATATATGTGTTCGTTTTATGTGGAAATGCACTGCGAGGATTGCTTTTTTAAATGTAGTTGTACCTGGTGCGATGACAATAAAGGAATTATATTCTATATGTCAAACCTTGGGAAGTATCTAGATATCCCTGCCCTAATGCCAAAAGAATTGCAGACTGAGTTTGTGTCGCCGTTTGATGTCTATGTCTGGACCGCTGCGTAAAAAGGAGGGTTTCTGCCCCGTTACTTCTCTTCTTACTTCTATAAGAATAAAACACGGGTGGACGGAGATCTCTTTTTCTCCCCCTCTTCTCCCAGCTGCGGCCCAGCAGCTGATCTCAGAGCACACTCCCCTCTCCTGAAGGGGGCGTGGTCAGCTGCAGGGGGGCGTGGTCAGCTGCAGCTCACAGAATCAGGCCCTGCAAAAACAGCACTGGAAAGAGCAAATAAAGCTAAATGAGGCGTGGCTAAAATGCAGGATCTTTTTGGTATTTTGAAAAAAAAACTATATTTATATACTTTATATAGGTATGGCCCTACAATATATTGTTCAAATATAGCATGATAGGTCCACTTTAAGTGAGTTGTTATTGTGTTAACGTGTGTATTTATGCTTTTTAGATTGACTTTATCTCTTTCTCTGTCCGTCTGTTCTAGAAACCGAAAGGAAGAGAGAGACGTCACAGCTGTCAGCAATGTGACAAATCCTTCACAACATCTGGAAATTTAAAGAGCCACCTGCGTATTCAAACAGTAGAAAAACCTTACAGCTGTGAAGAGTGTGGGACAACTTTCACTCAATCAGGTGCTCTCAAATCACATCAACGTATTCACACTGGAGAAAAACCGTACTGGTGTGAAGAGTGTGGGAAAACGTTCACTACATCAAGTGCTCTCAAATCACATCTTCATGTTCACACAGGAGAAAAACCTTACAGCTGTGAAGAGTGTGGGACAACTTTCAGTACATCAAGTGCTCTACAAAAACATCAACGTATTCACACTGGAGAAAAACCGTACAGCTGTGAAGAGTGTGGGACAACTTTCACTACATCAGGTAATCTCAAAAGACATCACCGTATTCATACTGGAGAAAAACCTTACAGCTGTGAAGAGTGTGGGACAACTTTCACTGCATCAGGTGCTCTCAAATCACATCAACTTATTCACACAGGAGAAAAACCTTACAGCTGTGAAGAGTGTGGGACAACTTTCACTCGATCAAGTAGTCTCAAAACACATCAACGTATTCACACTGGAGAAAAACCGTATTGGTGTGAAGAGTGTGGGAAAACGTTCACTACATCAGGTGCTCTCAAATCACATCAACGTATTCACACAGGAGAAAAACCTTACAGCTGTGAAGAGTGTGGGACAACTTTCACTACATCAGGTGCTCTCAAAAAACATCACCGTATTCATACTGGAGAAAAACCGTACTGGTGTGAAGAGTGTGGGACAACTTTCACTACATCAGGTGCTCTCAACTCACATCAACGTATTCACACTGGAGAAAAACCGTACTGGTGTGAAGAATGTGGGAAAACGTTCAGAAGACCAGATCATCTCAAGTTACATCACCGTATTCATACTGGAGAAAAACCGTACTGGTGTGAAGAGTGTGGGAAAACGTTCACAACATCAAGTAATCTCAAATCACATCTTAGGGTTCACACGGGAGAAAAACCATAGTGGTTTTAAGAGTGTTGGAGCCGCATTAAGCACATTTTGTTTTTTCGCAGTTTACATTCACAATTCCCATCTATTGGCCTTGTGTTGGGTAATCCTTTTTTCCATTACAGATCCCATCCCAACAGCGCCATCTGTTGACCTAACGTCAGAATTGACAGGCATAATGTTCACTGTTCCTTTTAAGTTTCGTTTTCTGGCTGTCCGTCTGCCGACAGCTGTTTCAAACAGCTGACATTATTGCAGCATTAAATCCAAGCCATTGTCCGATTCAGCTTATGATTCCAATATACAATCCAGTTTGAATGCGGCTCATACCCGGCCGCTTTCCCAGCCTTGGCTCTCTGAAGTCGTGCAGTCATTTCTCAAAGATGGTGTGGCATATAGGGAGGTGCAATCTCCTGACGGTATAGACTGTATTATAGTGGACATCTGCAACCCTAGAAAACAAGATAACATTAGGATAACCAATTTATACAATAGTGATGGCAAAAAGAAGCTTTGAATGAAGCATCGAACCACTTGGACAATTGTGTCGGAAATAGGTTCATTTCTCGAAGCTTCAGTTACAGCGACCTCTCCTGGCCTCTGCCTTGAAACATATTCGATGCACACACACTAAGACTGAATATAATGTTCTATTTGCAATTAAAGATTGATAATTGTGTGTAATGGGTTATTGAGAAGAGACTCGAGAGTGCTGGACATTTGTTTGGGGGGAGAGGGCCTTTTATCAGTCAATAAAGTATTAAAGTTGAAAAGCAATGATTTAAAAGTACATCTTTGGCTTTGAACCAGCTGCGCGGAGGACATCGCCGCATTCGGGCCGCCGGCTCGACCCACTGGGCTATCTCATCCTTAAAATATTGAACTGTTTTTATATTACTGATAATTGTCTTTTTGTTCAGAACTTCTCCACATTTTGAAGTGTTTCCCGAGCCAGAACGACCTATCTTTCTTCCCGGCTTGCTATAATGATACTACAATTCAATACCAACAGCAACAACGCAAACTACGACAACCCACACATTGCGCATTGTTTAGAGCGGTCATAAAGTGTTGAAGCGCTCAAATTCGAAACTGTTTCAACCCGTCACCTGTCAGAATCGAGACGAGGCAGTGCATTGAATCGCCTGATTGGACCGCGAACCAGTCAAGTGATTCATTCAAGAAATGAAGCAGTTGCTGGTTCGGACGTCATATGTCACGTGATTTGAAGCAAGCTTCGAAGCACTGCTTCTATGAAATAGGAAGTCCAGGGTTGAAGCTCGAAGCTGTCATCACTAGTATACAACCAATGTCCAAATCTAACCACTGATATATTTAAAGAAATAGCAGAAAATAAACATAGGAAGGAAGTTTGGTGTGGTGATTTCAATGCACACAACCGTCTATGGGGCAGCAACCATACAGACAGTAACGGAAACATAGTGGAAGAAATTCTGGAGGAAAGAACACTAGTATGCCTTAATGATGGACATGGCACAAGAGTAAATGTTCACAGGGCGGGAAAGTCTCATGCCTGGATCTGACATTAGTGTCGAACTGTTTGATTCATACATGCGAATGGTTTGTTTTGAATAACTCCACTGTAGGAAGTGACCATTATCCAGTGCTTCCTAAAATGAATAATAATGTATATGCGCAGGAAGGAGGTGTGACAACCAGGTGGTGCTTTGCTAAAGCTGATTGGGGGAAATGTAGAATATAGTGTGAGGAGTCGATACACCTGCTAACATCAGAGGGAAGCTTAGCATAACATAACGCAACATATACTATAGAAGGCAGGTATGTGAGGAAGGCCACTTGCAGCAGTACATAGTGGGGAGCATCTCAGTGATATCCATAGGCAGCAAAAACAGCAGTTACTAGCAGAGAATGAAAAGGTGAAGGAGAAGAGACAGGATAATAGGTCAGCTCTGGATGTGGAATTAGTAAGAGTGAGTAATGACGTGGGAAAAACATTGAAAATGAAAGAGATAATGGCAATAGTGTACTTTGACATTGAAAAGGCGTATGACTCTGTGGAGGGAGGGGCTACTGTAATTAATTGTAAATTAAGAAATGAAAGTGCTCGTTAAAAGATGGCATGTTTTTAGTTGAAAATGTTTATTTACCTAAAGTGAATGAAAGTAATTTTTTGTGTTAAAGGTTTTCAACGTGAATGATCAGGAGGCCAACAAGAGGCTAAATGAATAAATAAGGAATCTACCACACTCAAATAAAGAGAAAAAAGATTCAAATTCGAGTTGTCCCATCATGTGTCCTTCTGGAGGGAATCAAGCCATTTTCAAGTTTAGGCAGGAGTCAATCAATCAAACCCAATCACAACTTGACAGTTGAAAACCATTGCCAAGCAATAATGACTAAAGGACCAAGAGCCTGGAAAAGTCGGAATAAACTAAACTGTCTGCAGTAACCACACACCTCAACAAAATGGCGGAGGAAGGCTATGGGAAAGGTGTCAAGCAGCTCAAGCCGGAGAGGACAATGGCTAAAGGCATTCACAAAAGTAGCTACCTTTCTTAGCAGAGGAGCAGGAAGCATGACTGAAACTGAGCTTCAGGAGGAATTCAAAAAGCTCACTTTGATGGGAAGAAATGTCAGTGAAGCAAATGATGACTTTCGGAGGGGCCTACTCGCAGACATAGAAGCCAGCACTGCTGAAGAGGGGGAAGAAGCGCTTGGCGAGCAACAGGAGGGTGACATAGAGAAAACTATCAATGAAAGTGAAATCAGAATGAATGAATTGAGAATAATTGTTCAAAGGAACCTGTGGTCTCGTTATGGGCAGAAGGAGCTGGAAAGCTCCAGGAAGCAGAAACGGCTTGTGATAATGCTGCTGAAACATCTGGATCTGCACTCAATCGGGCTGGTTATGAGATACAGTTGGGTTTCATGGAGAAGCTGATCGAGGAAGCTAGTAAAAGCCTAGCATCTTGGGAACTGTGGATTCCAGAGACTGAAAAAAGTAATCTAGAAGGCAGGGTCAAAGACTTAAAGTCTATGAATAACAAGCTTGAAGGAAGGAGAGCAGAGTTTGTGTTTGCACAAAGAAATTCAGAAGAAGAAAATAGTGCATATCTGCTGACTTTAACGGCTGCTTCATCAACCCCACTTGCAGCAAACACCACGCCCTTGGTGAGAATTAAACCAATTAGTCTGCCCAAATTTCATGACTGTAAAAGAGATTTCCACAGATGGAGGAGAGCCTGCAAAGACAGGGAGAACCAACAGGCTCGAGATTCAGCTTTTGGACAGCATGGATGAGAACATCTCAAGAAACCTCAGACTTTCAACATACAACACAGCAGAGAACATCTTTAGAGTGCTTGAAAATAGATATGGGAATAAGTCTACAATTGCAATAGAAATAATTGAAGATCTTGAGAAAATTCCTGTTTTAAGAGCAGATCAGCCTAGAAGAGTCCTCCACTTAATCCAAACTGTGGAGAAAGCACTGGCAGACCTGACAGAGCTTGGAAGGACAGATGCCATCAAGAACCCACTGGTCACTAGGTCCATAGAGAGCAAGCTGCCGGATCCTGTGAAGAAGGATTGGCTCGTCTTCATGGTAAAGCCCAGCAATAGAGTCACCCCTGAGAACCATTTTGACAGTCTCCTCGAGTTTCTGAAGACACAAGAAGAGATCTTGGAAAAACTAGAGCAGCTTGGAGTAACTGAAAAGTCAGAGAAACCGGAAAGGAAGTTTGAAAGAAAATATTCCTCAACACGTTCCACCAGGAGAGACCGACGTTGTATTGTCTGTGGAGAAGAAAGGCATGAAGAGAAACTATTCTTTTGCAAGCAGTTCAAGAGCCTAAATCTGGTCGAAAAGTTAGATGCTGTGGAGAGGTTAGGAGCTTGTAAGAGGTGTTTGAGATGTCATGAAGAAGGGCATGAATGTGTCAGCACCTACCTTTGCAGGAAAAGAGAATGCAAGAGGGGGAGCTCTTCGGACATCCACTTGTTCCTTTGTCCTAAAGGAGAGTACAGAGAACGTGAGCTGGACAAAGGTAGGAAAGACTTGAAGAAAAGACCCAAACTCACAGAAGAGCAAGTGAAATGTATTGCTGAACTCTCTCTCCCGAAATGGCAGAAAAATGCAAGAACGCCTTTTCCAATATGACTGCAATAACAAACTGCAATGAAAAGGACCGGTCTGTGCTGATGGAAGGAAATAGACATGACGAGATACCAGTTATCATGATGCTGCTGGAAGTTACTGCAGATTCAGGTCAGAAAGTTGGAACCCTGATAGATTTAGCATCAGACACCAACTACATAACCTACAGAGCCGCCAACCGGTTAAACCTGGAAAGTGAAAAATCACATTGGTTGTCCATGGAGTTGGAGGAATGACAATGAGGGTCAACAGCAGGAGATATTTCCTCAGTTAGAGTCAAGACACCCAGAGGGACAGAAAAAGCGCACCAACTTGTTTGTTATGGCCTCAATGAAATAGCCAACGTGCAAGGAGTCATCGAACCTGAACAGCTGAAGAAGTTCTTCCCAGAAGTCAAACTTGAGGATTTAAAAAGACCAGCAAACATTGAGCTACTTATCAGCCACCGAGAAGGTAGACTGGTCCCACAGAGGGTGAAGATTGTCAGAGACCTCGTTTTGTGAGACAGCCCACTGGGTAAAACTGTGGCTGGAGCTCACCCTGATCTCTTTGAGGAAGTGGAGATGACAACACATAAGTCTGAAACACACTTTGTGTGCTCCATGCGTATATGGCCGCAGTGAAATACGAGGAAATCATCGGAGCTGAAGAGATTCAGGCTGAAACAAAAAGCACAGCTGTTGACAGAGAGTTTCTGGATTGGTGGAAGTGGGACAGTATTGGAGCAGCCTGTGAACCAAAATGTGGAGCATGTCGATGTGGTCATTGTCAGCCTGGAGGAAAGGAAATTACATGAATTGAGGAAAAAGAGATGGAAATCATAAAACAAGGCCTTAACTATGTTACAGCTGATGCCCACAGTAGTGCTCCACACTGGGATACAAAGTACCCTTGGATCGAGGACCCAATCTCTCTTCCCAACAACAGGACTGCAGTGGAAGCAACTTTTCTGAGGACAGAAAAACAACTCAAGAGGGAGCCAGATTGGCAAGCTGCCTACAAGGCACAGGTACATGAAATGATGGAAAGAGGAGCGACCCCTGCTGATCTCAAGGATGAATCTGAGTGGCAGAAAGGACCTTCCTTTCTGAAAATGCCAGTGGAGGAGTGGCCAAAGAAGTCAGCCAAGGAGGTTGTGGCAAATGAGGGTGAGAAAGAGACTCGAACCCGAAGAATACCAGCTGGCTCAGTTATAGGGCGACTGATTGATGTGAGAAAATTCAGCAGCTTGGATAAACTGGTCCGAGTTGGTGCTGAGAGCTGCGAAGGAGTGGAAGAGGAGGACGATGAACCCAACTCCCCACGGGTCAAAGTGGGAGGTAATGCCTTCAAAAGAAGAGAGAGAGTTGAGAACTAAGAAAACTGTGCTCTCTGTTGGAGAATGTGAAGATGCACTCAGACATATTTTCCTTTCAGCCCAGGGAGGAGTAACATTTAAAGACATTACTCACAACAGGTTGGTTGTGTATAAGGAGGAAGAGTCGGGACTCTTAGTATGTGGAGGAAGGATCCAATACTTCAATGAGGACAAAGTTGTAGTACCAATTCTACTTTGTGAGGCATGGATATCCACACTTCTTGCTCAAAAGGCCCACAGAGCAAACCACGAGGAAATAGCAGGAACACTCCTACAGATGAAAAAGAAAGCCTGGGTTGTCAAAGGCAGAAGATTGGCTAAAAAGGTGGTTGATAGCTGCGTGATATGCAGAAAGGCCAGAGGAAGGAAGTGCAAGCAAGTCATGAGTGACCTGCCATCAGAGCGGACAGGACAGGAGCTGAGGTAGCTCCATTCCTGTGAGGTGGCACACAAGGGAGCGGAATGTGGCTGAAGGAGATGTTGTTTGGGTGGCAGACCAGAATGCCTTAAGAGGTCAATACAGACTTGCCAGGGTGGTTGGTGTTAACACCGATGGAAAGGGCATTGTGAGAGATGTAAATGTCCGCACCTTTCCAAACTACCCAGTCCCATTGGAAAAGGTTATTGAACAACCCGCCAGGAGATGATTTGTGGGGACGAACAAAAAACTCTCAACTAAAATCCCTGCCACAGTACTTCACAGAGACGTCCGGCGCATTGTGGTTCTGCTTCCCATTGAAGAGCAAAATGCTGGGAGCAAGAACATCAAATATGATGATCAGACTGGGAAATAGTACAATACACCAAACTCATCAGCATTGAATCATTTTCTGTAACTTCAATAGAAATAGTGTTGTGACCTCCTTGGGTTCAGGAACCAGGAGCTCAAGTGGGAGGTGTTTTGTCAGAGCTTGAGAAATTCAATTCACATCTGGCTCCAGTCCAGCAGGTGGAGACAGGGAGCCTAGGGTGTGATTCCACTGAGAATGTGGCTCAAAGGAAGTGAGCTTCCTACTTAATGAGCTAAATGCAACACACCTGGGAACACACTCTCAGGCAGAGGACAAACAGTTCCCTGTGAGAGAAGAGACTCAAAGATTCAACCGAGACGCTGCTGGTGAATATTTGCAAATGTGTAATCTGTTTGAACCATGTTTGATTTGATGTATTATTATTTCTAGTCCTGAGGAAAGAAGCTAAAATATAAGATGCTGAAATATAATTTACTTTGTTGAAATGCATTTATTTTTGATTAAATGTTCAATTTAATTGTAAATTAAGAAATGAAAGTGCTCGTTAAAAGATGGCATGTTTTTAGTTGAACATGTTTATTTACCTAAAGTGAATGAAAGTAATGTTTTGTGTTAAAGGTTTTCAACCTGAATGATCAGGAGGCCAACAAGAGGCTAAATGAAGAAATAAGGAATCTACCACACTCAAATAAAGAGAAAAAAGATTCAAATTAACAGTTGTCCTTCTGGAGTGAATCAAGCCATTTTCAAGTTTAGGCAGGAGTCAATCAATCAAACCCAATCACAACTTGACAGTTACTGCCTCCTGGTGCTGCAGAGATTTCATGAAGTGAAGGAGGTTTTTCTTCTATGAAGCAGCTGTGGGCAGAAGATACTGTGAGAGTCACAGACATGAATACATAGGTCAGGGCAGACTGGTTCACAGACTCTCCTGTTTTGCCGATCCGGTGCTTGAACAAATAACTCTACACCCCTGGCCGAAATGTCCTTAAAATGAAGTCCGAGTTTGAAATATATCTCAAATAATGTATGTATTTCCCCACATAAACATAACAGTCTGCAATGAAACGGCTGTCTCCTGTGCGCTCCACTTCCTACTTTCTCTCTCTTTTTTTTCTTTCATTGCCCTCTAGGGGCTTCATACCATACAAAAACAAATGCAAATATTTAATTTTAAAATATAAAGTCCTTTCGAGTCATCTGTCTCAAGCCTAAGGCTCAAGTCATGAATACCAAGTCAAAGTCAATTCGAGTCTTTTATGTTAGTCAAGCAAGTCTCAAGTCCAAAAACAGGCAAGTCAACTCATTTGACTCGAGTCATGTCATGTGACTCGAGTCCCCCACCTCTGGTATATACTTTGGTTAGAATATTGCTGTATTACTGTATCAAATATAATAAACACAAACAGTTGATAAGTAGTATTTTGTTAACTCAAGGTTTATATTAAAGGGGACCTATCATGCAAAATGCACTTTAGTACGTCTTTTATACATGAACATGTGTCCCCGGTGTTCCAGGGACCTCACCAACTGTCAGAAAACACAACCCTCTCTATTTTCCTCCTTACCCAAATCTCTTAAAAAGGGGCTGCAACGGATCTGATACAGACTGATCCAGATTTTAACACTTTACTGACGTCAGTAAGTGAAGCGGAGGGATCGAGATCGGCATGAAGGCACATTATGCAATGTGCACATTATCCAGCTTATTACATGGCCACATTCTCAACAAAGTAACGATATGACTCCCAATATTAATTGAAATACTTTTATGGATTTAAAAAATAGTTGTATTGATTTAAATCGACATGCATCCGCTAAGAGAAATAGTCCGTTGTTACCGTTTGAACTAACGTAGCAACGGCAGGAACTGCTTTGATAGCGTTTTTGAGGAGCTTTTTGATTACAGATTTGAAAATATCGTTGCTTGCTTTAAAAGTAGCACAATTCATGATGTCAAACCTTGGGAAGTATCTGGATATCCCTGCCCTAATGCCAAAGGAACTGCACACTGAATATGTGTCGCCGTTTGATGTCTATGTCTGGACCGCTGCGTAAAAAAGGAGGGTTTCTGCCCCGTTACTTCTCTTCTTACTTCTATAAGAATAAAACACGGTGGACGGAGATCTCTTTTTCTCCCCCTCTTCTCCCCGCTGCAGCCCAGCAGCTGATCTCGGAGCACGCTCCCCTCTCCTGCAGGGGGGTGTGGTCAGCTGCAGCTCACAGAATCAGCCCCTGCAAAAACAGCGCCGGAAAGAGCAAATAGAGCCAAATGAGGCGTGGCTAAAATGCAGGATCTTTTTGGTATTTTGAAAAAAATACTATATTTATATACTTTATATAGGTATGGCCCTACAATATATTGTTTAAATATAGCATGATAGGTCCACTTTAAGTGAGTTTTTATTGTAACTTGTGTATTTATGCTTTTTAGATTGACTTACTCTCTTTCTCTGTCCCTCTGTTCTAGAAACCGAAAGGAAGAGAGAGACATCACAGCTGTCAGCAATGTGACAAATCCTTTTCAACATCTGGAAATTTAAAGAGCCACCAACGTATTCACGCAGGAAAAAAAACCACATACAGCTGTGAAGAGTGTGGGACAACTTTCACTAGATCAGGTAATCTCAAAGCACATCAACGTATTCATACTGGAGAAAAACCGTACAGCTGTGAAGAGTGTGGGAAAACATTCAATAGATCAAGTGCTCTCAAATCACATCAACGTATTCATACTGGAGAAAAACCTTACAGCTGTGAAGAGTGTGGGACAACTTTCACTAGATCAAGTGCTCTCAAATCACATCACCATATTCATACTGGAGAAAAACCTTACAGCTGTGAAGAGTGTGGGACAACTTTCAGGACATCAAGTGCTCTCAAATCACATCAACGTGTTCACACGGGAGAAAAACCGTACAGGTGTGAAGAGTGTGGGACAACTTTCAGTACATCAGGTGATTTACAAAAACATCACCGTATTCATACTGGAGAAAAACCTTACTGCTGTGAAGAGTGTGGGAAAACGTTCACTGCATCAAGTAATCACAAATCACATCACCGTATTCATACTGGAGAAAAACCGTACTGGTGTGAAGAGTGTGGGAAAACGTTCACTTCATCAAGTGCTCTCAAATCACATCTTCGTGTTCACACAGGATAAAAACCATAGTGGTTTTAAGAGTGTAGGAGCCGCAATTAAGCATATTTAGTTTTTTTTATAGTTTACAATAAACAGTTCCCATCTATAGAGTGGCGAAGTCACGCCCATCTACTTCCGCTCCATGGGACCTTATTTCCGAAAAATAATGTATTGAAGTTAATGGAGAGAGAAAACGTATCTTTCAATCTCGTTTGAGTAGTGCCATGAATGACACATAAAATAAAAATAATTGCCATATCAAAAAAGTCACAGTTTGTCGCAAAACTGTTGAAATATAAGACTATGAAAAATACGCAACTCCAAAGACTACTAATCCCAGAGTCGCGTAAGTGATGTCACAATTGTTTTCCTCCACTAAGAGATAGCTAAAATCAGCGCCATATAGATATAATCTATCTATATGGTGATGGCTAAGATAAGATAACTTTAACAAGATGCCTGTGTGCTTAGTACCAGGTTGTTATCATACCAGCAATGGGTCTTACTCGTTCTTTCGCTTCCCGTCTGATGAAAGGACCAGGAGTGGCTGGATCAAGTTAGCTACCTAGCTAGTTGCTAGCATGTTAGTTAGCATTACAGCCATGTCATTTTTATTAGCCTTAATATGAAGTAACCCAACATGTTAAACAGTAAGAGTAGTAGTCATGTTCCGTGAACCCTTTTAAGAGTACTGTCACCGGTGTGATCATTCAATAATACACAATTTAAGGCCGGGGGAGAAATGCTAACGCTAGCATCGGCAATCGCCGATCTGTTCTACTTCATGCTATCTGCAGAAATGGTTGACATTAAACATTAAAAGACCAGGCAGTTCAGAGAGAATCAAAGGAAGACAGGCAGCTTTGCATGACATTCTTCTGGATGTGTTTCATTGTGGTGATAGTGAGGGTAGTAAGCTGCATCGGACAATTGCTTGGATTTAATGCTGCAATAATGTCAGCTGTTTGAAACGGCTGTCGGCAGAGGGACAGCCAGAAAATGAAACTTAAAGGAACAGTGAACATTGTGCCTGTCAATTCTGACGTTACGTCAACAGATGGCGCTGTTGGGATGGGATCTGTAATGGAAAAGGGATTACCCAACAGAAGGCCAATAGAAATGATGAATTGAAGTCAATGGAGAGACAAAGATTATCTTTCGATCACGTTTGAATTGTGCCACGAATTACACATATAATGTTTGTCAATTTAAAAGATAATTTTGCAAGTCAAAAAAAAATGTGTCGTAAAACTGTGAACACATTTGTTTGTGTGAAACGCTGAATGAAATATATCTCTGGTCTCGCAGAACAACACACGTCACCAAGATGGCCGTCACTACTGTCTTGTCAACAAAAGGATTGATTACCCTCACTATCACCACAATGAAACACGTCCAGAAGAATGTCATGCAAAGCTGCCTGCCTTCCTTCCTTTGATTCTCTCTGAACTGCCTGGTCTATTTAATGTTTAATGTCAACCATTTCTGCAGATAGCATGAAGTAGAACAGATCAGCGATAGCCGATGCTAGCGTTAGCATTTCTCCCCCGGGCGTAAATGGTGTATTATAGAATGATCACACCGGTGACGGTACTCTTCAAAGGGTTCACGAAATATGACTACTACTCTTACTGTTTTAACATGTTGGGTTACTTAATGTGACTTCATATTAAGGCTAATAAAAATGAAAAGGCTGTAATGCTAACTAACATGCTGGCTAGGTAGCTAACTTGATCCAGCCACTCCTGGTCCTTTCATCAGACGGGAAGTGAAAGAATGAGCAAGACCCATTGCTGGTTTGATAACAACCTGGTACTAAGTACACAGGCATCTTGTTAACGTGATCTTATCTTAGCCAGCGCCATATAGATAGATTATATCTATATGGCGCTGATCTTAGCTATCTCTTAGTGGAGGAAAACAATTGAGACATCACTTACGCGACTCTGGGATTAGTAATCTTTGTAGTTGCGTATTTTTCATAGTCTTATATTTCAACAGTTTTACGACAAATAAGGTCCCATGGAGCGGAAGTAGATGGGCGTGACTTTGCCCCCTCTAGATGGGAATTATTTATTGTAAACTGTGAAAAAAACTAATTATGCTTAATCACGGCTCCTACACTCTTAAAACCACTATGGTTTTTCTCCTGTGTGAAGATGAAGATGTGATTTGAGAGCACTTGATGTCGAGAACGTTTTCCCACACTCTTCACAGCTGTACGGTTTTTCTCGCATGTGAATAAGCAGGTGGCGCTTTAAAGTTCCAGATGTTGTGAAGGATTTGTCACATTGCTGACAGCTGTGACGTCTCTCTCTTCCTTTCGGTTTCTAGAACAGACGAACAGATAAAGAGAGAAAGTCAATCTAAAAAGCATAAATACACAAGTTAACACAATAAAAACTCACTTAAAGTGGACCTATCATGATATATTTGAACAATATATTGTATGGCCATCCCTATATGAAGTATATAAATATAGTATTTTTTTCAAAATACCAAAAAGATCCTGCATTTTAGTCACGCCTCATTTCGCTCTGTTTGCTCTTTCCAGCACTGTTTTTGCAGGGGGCTGATTCTGTGAGCTGCAGCTGACCACGCCCCCCTGCAGGAGAGGGGACAGTTTTTAAGCGACAGCCCAGTCCTCCAGCAGTGGAGGCAGCTGCGGTGCGGTAGCTAGCTGAGCGTGGACAGAAGACTCCCAGAAGAACCAGCATTTCAATTAACATGATACAAGTGAAAATATATGTAAGTATTGATCATTTGTGTTGTGTGTGCTGTACGGTATGTTTCTTTATTGTGTTAAGTGAGAAGTAAAGCTGTGCTATGAAAGTTAGCTTGTGCTACCTTTAGATCCATAACAATGCAAGCTAAGTAGCCTAACAGTTAGCTACATAGCTAGCAGTGAGTGAGCGTTCAGACACCGGCGCACACACTCAAACGGACTCGTGTGCCTGACTCTCCCAACAGGTTTTCATGATTCTGTTTAGATATGCAAGTATAAGCCATGATAGCTTATTTTATTAACAAGCTCATTTGATATGAAAATCAATGGAGGCTGAGTTAACTTTGTAGGAAAACCTACCGTCCATGATGCCCCTGAGCTGTGTTTTATTTGTTAACTTCATATTTTTCATTTCCTAAAACATTTATGTTCCTCTCATATTAACAGTGTGGATCATTGAGACAGCGTGGCGTCCAGAGTCTTATCCCGTTTCCCCACTTCCTCTGAGGGGACAGCACGGAGGGGGGCATGAAGAAAGACCTGCACCAGCTTCATCCACGCTGGCGTTACTGTTATCACTGGCCCAGTGTCATTTCATTTGACCAAATGTCTTTACATATACATTTAATTGATTTTATTATTATCCACCTTTTTGTTTTATGTCCTTTTATTTGAGACTTCGTCTTTTGGTTCAAATTTCAATCAATGTCATTTGTATAATCACTCTTTTGTCTTTATTCTACATGAAAATGTTAGATTCCATTCAAATCTGTTGATTATTCATATCTTCCTCAGGCTAGGAATAGTATGTTGTATATTTATTGCTAAATGTATATAATTTTCTCACAGGATATAGAATGAAACAACACCGGTTGTATCCATTGTGTATGAATGCTTCAACTCAAAAGCAGTCTTTAATTGTTTGTCCTAAACATAGCAATATATGCTTTTGAAATGTAACATGTAACTATTAAAAATAATAGTATACAGTTTATTTTGTGTATCACCTTTAGCTTAAAAATACATAGATGTGTTTTTTTAATCTATAAAATAAATAGACAGATACTTTATCAATCCCAAATTGGGAAATTATTTAACTGCAGCAGTGTGTTCAGGTATTACAATATTTAAAGTTGGAATAAAGTGTGAACTACACATCACAAGTATAATGCACTGCAATCCATAAGAGAAGTCCGATATGTTCATGAAACCCCCCAGGAGACACCGACACTAACGTGGCCGAGTATGCTGCATGAGCTGCACTGTATGATCTGTGGTGTAGTGGGCTGTCACTCAAAAACTGAGTAGCCAATGAGGACGCACCCCTGAAAGTCCCGCCCACCTTGGATGTTTGTGTCAGAATCTCAAACAAAGCAAAAATACTTATAGTTTACATGATTACACAAATGATTTGTTTGCAACTCATAGTTTTGTTTTATTCTGGGAAAGTGTTGCTTTATCTTTATGATACAAAACTAATCCCATCCAGAAACCCTCCTTTTTAAGCAGCGGTCCAGACATAGACATCAGACGTCGACACATATTCAGTGTGCAGATCCTTTGGCATTAGGGCAGGATATCTAGATACTTTCATACAACATACAACTATTTTTTAAATCAATAAAATAATTTTCTAAATCCATAAAAGCATTTCAATTAATATTGGGAGTCATATCGTTACTTTGTTGAGAATGTGGCCGTGTGATAAGCGGGATAATGTGCACATTGCATAATGTGCCTTCATGCCGATCTAAATCCCTCCGCGTCGGGCTCCTGATCGGCCTGTCGGTGCTCTTTTCCCCATAATGACCGCGTCGCTGCACATTATTCCTTACATATGATTATATAGAGTCATTATTCATTTGTTTTAAAGCAGGAGGCGCAAACGCTTGCCTCTGGGAGGGAGAAAAAGAGCCACAGCGGAGAATAAACAGAAGGGCAACCATGGCAACCATGCAAGGGAAGTCTTCTTCGCTGCTTTTGTGGCAGACTACAGCGCCACTTACAGGCCTGGCATATGTACTACAGCGTCTCCAGCGCTTTCGAGCGGCAATGGCCGGCCGTGGCCCGACCTCTCATTCCCCTGATAGGTGGAGAGTTGACCAATAGCCGTAGCACCACTTTACTGACGTCAGTAAAGTGTTCAAATCTGGATCAGTCTGTATCAGATCCGTTGCAGCCCCTTTTTTAGAGATTTGGGTATGGAGGAAAATAGAGAGGGTTGTGTTTTCTGACACTTGGTGAGTTCCCTGGAACACCGAGGACACATGTTCATGTATAAAAGACTTAATAAAGTGCATTTTGCATGATAGGTCCCCTTTAATATAAACCTTGAGTTAACAAAATACTACTTATCAACTGTTTGTGTTTATTATATTTGATACAGTAACACAGCAATATTCTAACCAAAGTATATACCAGAGGTGGGGGACTTGAGCCACATGACTTGACTCGAGTCCCATGACTATTTTTGGACTTGAGACTTGCTTGACTAACATTGATAAAAGACTTGACTTTGACTTGGTATTCATGACTTGAGACTTAGGCTTGATACAGATGACTCGAAAGGACTTTACTTTTTAAAATAAAATATTTGCATTTGTTTGTGTATTGTACGAAGCCCCTTGAGGGCAATGAAAGAAAAAAAAGAGAGAGAAAGGAGAAAGTAGGAAGTGGAGCGCACAGGAGACAGCCGTTTCATTGCAGACTGTTATGTTTATGTGGGGAAATGCATACATTATTTGATATATATTTCAAACTCGGACTTCATTTTAGGGACATTTCGGCCAGGGGTGATATTTATAAAATTCCCCAGCTTAACTTCCCATGGAAATTTACCGGAAACTTTCCGCCCCAGCAGTAATTATAGTAACACAGTGTAGGCGGACCCGTGACGTCATCTTCAATGTGTGTCACTACCCGATCTGCAGCCCTGCCCAACTGCCCTATCCGCCATATTTAACAACTCCATACGGCAACTCTAATAGGACATTTGACACAGTGGTGTTTGGCAAAGCAGAAAAAGAACACTAAAAAAAACCCGACAATATTAATCTGAACGAGAGAGACGAGTTATTGGGGACGGGTGGCGCAGTGGTCTTTGCATTTGATCATCAGATCAAGGGGGCGTTGGGGAACTCCAGTTCGAAACCCGCTCCCGCCCCACTGCGTCAGGCCGTTGTGACCTTGGGCAAGACACCTCACCCGAATTTGATCCTGTGGGTATTGTCCACAGTAGTTGACCATTACATGTATGATCTGTATGTGTAATGTGTATTTGTAAAGCGCTTTGAGTCATTGAGAAAGCGCTATAATAAATATAAGGATTATTATTATTGTTATTACAACGTGACTTCACTATTATTGAACAACTCCTTTTGGGTCATTTTATTGGGTTAAGAACATTGTCAGAATAAGTGAGAAATGGATGTAACTTCTGTTGGACAGCTATCATACATACTGAAGAAATATTGACTGAATGTATGCAATATGTATGGCATTCATCATTTATATCTAATTACATTAACTGTGAATGTCCTTCATTTTATTTCAAATAACAAAATATTTTAATAAAGATATTTGAGACGTTTATGACTCGCGCATGCACGATGCATATCGGGCAGCCGTCTAGACGTCAAATGTCCTATTAGAGTTGCCGTATGGAGTTGTCAAATATGGCGGACCTTCTCGCATGCGCACTGCAGATAGGGCAGGGCTGCAGATCAGGTAGAGACAATGTGAACCACAAAACCAACATCAGCCGTTAGCTGTTAGCCCTCAGAGCTCACAGCTCCTCATATCTGTTCAGAAACTAGACAGAAGTTAAACAAGTACAAACCACAGACTGTCCGTGTCATGGCGAATACAGTCGCTGGTTTATTTATGTCTGTATAGGGCGTTCCGAGCTGAATAAGGGCGTCAAATGAAGGCAAGACGCCCGCCTGGCGGAAACGCTGGAATTAGGAATATCTTGTGATGAAGTGCACACTGACCTGAGCTCCAGGGGTCTCCTTCTTCTCCTCCATGCTGCTCATCAGCTGTCCTGATGAAGACCACAGAGCTGCTTCATTATTAAAACATGTTGCAAATTGATCCATTTAGTCAATGTGATGCTAAGCAGAGGAGAACAGGATAGAAAGGTCAGATAGTTATTAACGTTACATGCAAATTACTTCTTTATAAATGCAAACCGAGTCAAGCCGACTCCGGAGGTGGCGGTATGCACCTTAAAGTTGTTTGCAATCCGCCAAAAAACCGAGAGAAGAAGATGAAGAAGCCGACTCGGAGCTGTTCGACTTCAGGCGAGCTTTTTGACACCTCCGCCGGCTGCTATCGTCTACTTTCGAGGCGAGCCGCAATGTGTCTCAAACAAGCCTACTATCTCACTCGCACCATTTCCGTGTCAGACCACGTTATCCCCAAGATGGCGCCGCGCGGGGAAAGCTAAGCTAATACGCACACACATTCATACACTCTTTTAAGATGTAAACAGCGCTACAAACACTCCACACGCTTAGTGGGCCGTCACACCATATACGCGAACATTATGGGGGGTTCATATGATTTGTGCAGCTTTTACTAACCTGTAATGAGCAGGTGAGACAGGAGCAATGAGGACAAGGGGTTATTTGGTTTCCTTCCAATGTGGTCACACATCCCAGGGGTGCCACATATACAGTATTTTCTGTATTCTTTAGATACTCTAGTGCAGGGCTCTCCAACACGTCAATGCTACCGGTAGCTCGCGGTCAGCTTTTCAGTAGCTCGCCACTCGATTATCGATTAGTAGTAAGGTTGCTTATTGATTTTTCGGCCGCGGCTCGACAATAACGTTTGTTTTATTTTAGAATTGTTTCTGTCACACGAATATCAAATTGGTCGGTGACGCAGAGATCAAGGAACAAACGTGACAGCGGCACAGCAACACCACACACGGAGCAGTCTGCTTTCTCCACCAACACCAGTCCAGAACCAACAGCAGAATGAGCCGCTCTGAATCAGTCCGTGTCGCTGCGGCTCAGACACACAGGGAGGGATTTGTGTTTTTGAGAAACACTCGTTATCGTTATGTCAGTTTTTTTGGTGGATTCAATCAAGTCTTTGATTGCAGAGAATAATGTCCTCTTGCTATTTTCAGGCGATAAATACTTATGTAAAGTTTGTGAAGGCAGGAGGAAAAAAGCTCCCGCGATCACCGTCTCCTCTGTTCCTCCAAACCCCGCCCCCTCCCCTAATCAGGGGCGCCGTAAGGGGGTGAAAAGTTAGGACGATTCTAAGGGCCCGTGACTGACAGGGGCCCCAGAAATTGTAGAACATTAAGAAAAAATGTTTAAGTAACCTTTCATCAATCATCAATAATTAACATTAATATAACATGATTGATAATGTACTCACTAAACTTGCGATTAATGGTTTGGTCTTGTCTCCAAACGCTGTGCGGCACCGCATTTTCTAGCAGAGTGAGAGCATGTGAGGCAGGGATGCGAGTACTCACGTGTGTATAATGTCTCGACCACTAACAAAGTCAGGCTTTCAAAAAGAAAAGAAAGGAGAGAAAGACAAGAGAGTTTTGCTCTGATTTAGCACCACCATCAGGCCTTTTCATTTTCATTTCCGTTTTGTTGTCCATTTACACTTTAATACATGCTTATTTTGTAGTTGGTATGTATATTTAATTAGAACATCTGCTGCTTATGTTATGTTATAAATGATTATATTGGTGTTAATGTTCACTATATTTTAATTTAAGAGGTCTTGTATATTTAAGTTATACTTATTTTGATTTATGAATGTTCCATTCAAAAATGTTATTAAAAAGGCACCATAAAAAAATACTATGAGGTCTATTGTCAGGAATGTTAGTGTTATATCAAATAGTGAATTCTACTGCAGCAGAATGTTGCACGTCTGCACAGTGTTATATGTTCACCGCTCAGTGTCAGTAAATATAGTGCAGTTAGTATTGGACTACAAGATAGATGCAAGCCTGTACAGGTAGAGTTATTTAAAGCATACATGAGTCGGTTGGGTTCTGGAGGTGTGGTTACAGCTTTGTGCTTGGTTTGCGTAGCCTGTGCCTGGTGGTGGGGCACAATGTGATATATTTTCATGGGGCCCAAAATCCCTGGCGGGGCCCCTGCCCCTAATGGCTGATAGTGACCCGATAGAAACTTTATTATTCACTTAATCACTGATTGAGATGATGAAGCTAACTTAGTCTCAAACATTCATGGGATTTATGCAACAGTAAGACAGAGAATGTAGACTTGGAATAGTCTGCAAAGAAGGCCGTTGCTAGAAGCTGCAGAAGCAGTATTTTTTGTTTTTGATGGTGGAACAATTTCACACACAGATATAGGGAGGCTCGACCTATACAATTCATTTATTTTGATTTATAGAAGAAGAAGAAGAAGAGAGAAGAAGAGAAGAAGAAGAAGAAGAAGAAGAAGAAGAGGCTGAACCAGTGTCAATCCTGTGGAGATGGAGATGGAGGTTATAAATCTCCAAAATCATGTTCAGCTTAAGTCTCAGAAAACTATAAGAACATCACCAAGCAGCATTAAACACGTCTGCTTTATTTGGCTCTACAGACCTTTGTGACGCAGCTTTTTGTGACATGAAATCTAAATACAGAACAAGACTGACTGATGAACATTTAAATGACTCTATTAGAGTGAACCTAAGTGGGTACACTCCAGCATACACCTCTATGCTGGACTCCATGCAGCGCCATTCATGAATGCACTTATTTTACACATGTGCCATAAGATGCTTGTCAGGTGGTGATGAAGGACATGTGTGTGAATTCTCAGTGAAGTACTATGTGGGCCATAATATGTGAGACATTGTCATTTTCTTGGACCTTGATGTGAAGTTAAGATTTTTGATAAGCTTTAGGTATTGCAATTTCACACATGTACAAAAGTATAGCTTAATTCAACTGATGAGTGCTCTGTGAATACATGTAATGTGATGGAAGTTGCTATTGGCCACTTTAATTTTTTCAAAGTTGCTCTCAGATGAAGAAAGGTGGGAGACCCCTGCTCTCGTGATATGTGTCCTGTGTGTATACTTGCTGCTAATGCTTCATTTTTATTATATCTTATTGCATCTTTTAAATATGTTTAACTCGTGTAATGCCTGAAAACACTTCTGCTGTGACACATTCATTTCCCAGTTTAAGATAAATCATTATTTAAATAAAGTATATCTATTTATCTAATGAGCTAAACCGTCGCTTAGCTTAGTGTTAGCTGCTAACTGAAGAACCCCATTCATTTCAATGGGAAAAATGCTGCGATGCTAATAATAGTTAGCATGCATTTAAAACCATATCTATGGTAAAGAGCACCAACACAACAACTCAACCCGTCTTAAAGACAACTGGTGTAATAAATAACTAACATAAAGTCAGCTGAGCATTACAAATCAACTGTTACTCCCCAGAGCCGAACTGGAATAATAACTGTAGCTGATAGCCGTTAGATGATAGCTGTTAGACTTTATTTAAAGATAGTTTGAGAATATTTTTGGCGCACATTTGAAAGTTTTTTTTGTGAGTTTCTTTCGTCCAAGATTATAGCTGTTGTGTTAAATAAGATAACTTCTTATTCGTGATTAACTGTAAGCTAGTGATGTTACGTATTGCGCCGAGGATTCGGAGCGTGTGTCGAGTAATCCCCGAAGCTTTTTGTGAAGCAAGTATCGAGACTTGTATCGTTTTGGGCCAGTGACGTCATCGATGACAAGCGAAGCCTCGCTGCCTGTCGATACCACGTGACTGCTTCAGGAAGCCATTCAGATCGGTTGAACCATATAAACACTGGATACAGCGTGGGGCCTCATTCATTCCTATGAGAGTTGCTCATTGGCGCATGATGATAAAATGGCCCAACTTTTGAGTAAGTGAAACGTCAAAGATTACCCGGCATGCCTGAGAAGTACCCGTATGTGCGCTCATATAGCATGCGCAACTTTAACCAAAATGCTCGTTCACATCAAGCACGTCAATTTGCGTACACGTAACAGCACTGCACTTTATGACCACATGGTAATGGATTGTTATTATGATGGATTTGATATTAACGAGGCGGCAGTTAGCAGCTAGTGACTAGCGGCTAGCTAGTAATGATGCTAATGTGAATATCAATCGTTATATACAAGTGGTCATGAACACATCTGTCCATCAGACAGCTGCTGTGCCTCCTGTCATCATTAATGGACGTCTCTTTAAAATGACCGCTCAGAGGAGAGGAGTTCCCATTTCTCTAACCGCCTGCTGCTTCCCCTCCTCTCTCTCATCCGCTCCCCTCCTCCGTTCGCATCTCCTGTGGGTGGGAAAGTCTCGAAGAGAGAGGAGGGGAAGCAACAGGCGGTTAGAGAAATGAGAAAGGGCCCATGTAGCATGACTTGCTTTCTGACATTTTGAATCCAGTTATATGACCACCTCTCCACTTTTTTTAATCGCTCTAGCTTCTCCATTAGTTATGGGGCACGTCTTCCCCTCATCCACAGAGCCCCATCCTCTGCGTGTAGAGCCCATTGGATGCATGAGTCTAAGCATGTCAACATGTCATTAATCATGATGTTAATAATATTGGACTGACTGCAATCCCTTGGGGAATACCATTTTCTATTTCTAAATAATTGGAAATATCTGCTCCAACCTTTCCTTTAAATGTCCTGTCTGTTCAAAAGGCCCTTACCCAATTGAACATTCTCCCTCCATGTGATCAGTAGCCCATCCTCCACACAGAGTCATACGCCTTTTCAATGTCAAAGTACACTATTGCCATTATCTTTCATTTTCAATGTTTTTCCAACGTCATTACTCACTCTTACTAATTCCAAATCCAGAGCTGACCTATTATCCCATCTCTTCTCCTTCACCTTTTCATTCTCTGCTAGTAACTGCTGTTTTTGCTGCCTATGGATATCACTGAGATGCTCCCCACTATGTACTGCTGCATGTGTCCTTCCTAACATACCTGCCTTCTAAAGTATATGTTGCGTTATGTGGCTTGTAATGACCTCTCTACTTCCCTCGACTCCTCACACCATATCCTACATTTCCCCCAATCAGCTTTAGCAAAGCACCTCCTGGTTATCACACCTCCTTCCTGCATATATACATTATTATTCATTGTAGGAAGCACTGGATAATGGTCACTTCCACCAGTGGAGTTATTCAAAACAAACTATTCGCATGTATGAACTGAACAGTTTGTTACGTCTCGACTAGGGAAGAGGAGAGCAACATACACCAGATTGGAATTGGTAATAATTATAAATGGCTTTATTATACCAGGGTGAAACAAAATGGCAGGCAGACAGCCTGAAACAAACAAAGTGGCCACAAGGGCGCAAGTTTACATAAACAACCAAACAAAGGCCCAGCAGATGCTCATACTACAACTATTGACACTGTGTACTTAAACCTTGGTATGTAAAGCAATAAAACATCATTCTAAAACTGCAGAAAAAGACCGGAAATTCATATGTTTGTGTCTGCGTCAGGATCACTCTCAACCCTCCTGTGAAGTAATGGCAAAAAGATATAGGACACTGGAACATTTAAACTGCCATTACATTAAGTGGAATCGTACTCTGAGTGAAACTGGACAATAAGAAACATATCGCATTGGATTATGGATCGTTTTCACTGGACAAACAATTGGATTACTTCACAACCGACACCCCGGATCAGCTGGACAACACGCCACAATCAGCTGGAGATTGTCACCACCTGTGCTCATCAAGAGGCGAAAGGAGAGGCCGAGAGCCAAGGCTGGGAAAGCGGCCGGGTATGAGCAGCATTCAAACTGGATCGTATATTGGAATCATAAACTGCATCGGACAATGGCTTGGATTTAATTCTGCAATAATGTCAGCTGTTTGAAACAGCTGTCGGCAGACGGACAGCCAGAAAACGAAACTTTAAGGAACAGTGAACATTATGCCTGTCAATTCTGACGTTAAGTCAACAGATGGCGCTGTTGGGATGGGATCTGTAATGGAAAAAAGGAGTACCCAACACGAGGCCAAAAGAGAGGCGAAGTCCCCTTCCGGTGGAGCTCCATGGGACCTTATTTCGAAAAAAATATGTATTGAAGTCAATGTAAAACTGTGAACACATTTGTTTGTGTGAAACGCTCAATGAACTACATGTCTGGTCTCGTAGAACAACACGTCACCAAGATGGCCGTCACTACTGTCTTGTCAACAAAAGGATTGACTACCCTCACTATCACCACAAGGAAACACGTCCAGAAGAATGTCATGCAAAAGCTGCCTGCCTTCCTTTTGATTCTCTCTGAACTGCCTGGTCTTTTAATGTTTAATGTCAACCATTTCTGCAGATAGCATGAAGTAGAACAGATCGGTGATGCTAATGTAGCGTTAGCATTTCTCCCCCGGGCTTAAATTGTGTTAGCGAGGTAGCTAACTTGATCCAGCCACTCCTGGTCCTTTCATCAGGCGGGACGCGAAAGAACGAGGAAGACCCATTGCTGGTATGATAACAACCTGGTACTAAGCACACAGGCATCTTGTTAAAGTTATCTGATCTTAGCCATCTCTTATTGGAGGAAAACAATTGTGACATTACTTACAAGACTCTGGGATTAGTAGTCATTGCGTATTTTTCAGTCTTATATTTCAACAGTTTTACGACAAACTGACTTTTTTTACATGGAAATTATTATTTAAGATTGACAAACATCATATGTGTAACTCATGGCACAATTCAAACGGGATCGAAAGATACTTTTTCTCTATCCATTGACTTCAATACATTATTTTTCCAAAATAAGGTCCCATGGAGCGGAAGTAGATGGGCGTGACTTCGCCACTCTATAGATGGGAATTGTTTATTGTAAACTGTGAAAAAAACAAAATATGCTTAATTGCGGCTCCTACACTCTTAAAACCACTATGGTTTTTCTTCTGTATGAACACGAAGATGTGATTTGAGATTACTCGATGTAGTGAAAGTTTTCCCACACTCTTCACACCAGTATGGTTTTTCTCCAGTGTGAATACGGTGATGTGATTTGAGATTACTTGATGTAGTGAAAGTTTTCCCACACTCTTCACACCAGTACGGTTTTTCTCCAGTGTGAATACGTTGATGTCTTTTGAGAGCAACTGATGTAGTGAAAGTTGTCCCACACTCTTCACAGCTGTACGGTTTTTCTCCAGTGTGAATAAGTTGATGTGATTTGAGAGCACCTGATCTAGTGAAAGTTGTCCCACACTCTTTACAGCTGTAAGGTTTGTCTCCAGTATGAATACGGTGATGTGATTTGAGAGCACCTGATCTAGTGAAAGTTGTCCCACACTCTTCACACCTGTACGGTTTTTCTCCAGTGTGAATACGGTGATGTGATTCTAGAGTACTTGATGTACTGAAAGTTGTCCCACACTCTTCACAGCTGTAAGGTTTTTCTCCTGTGTGAACACGAAGATGTGATTTGAGAGCAGTTGATGTAGTGAAAGTTGTCCCACACTCTTCACACCAATACGGTTTTTCTCCTGTGTGAATACGTTGATGTGATTTGAGATTACCCGATTGAGTGAAAGTTGTCCCACACTCTTCACAGCTGTAAGGTTTTTCTCCAGTATGAATACGTTGATGTGTTTTGAGATGACCTGATTGAGTGAAAGTTGTCCCACACTCTTCACAGCTGTACGGTTTTTCTCCTGTGTGAATACGCCGGTGGCTCTTTAAATTTCCAGATGTTGTGAAGGATTTGTCACATTGCTGACAGCTGTGACGTCTCTCTCTTCCTTTCGGTTTCTAGAACAGACGGACAGAGAAAGAGAGAAAGTCAATCTAAAAAGCATAAATACACAAGTTAACACAATAAAAACGCACTTAACGTGGACCTATCATGCTATATTTGAACAATATACACATATACAATGTATTGTGTGAGAAGCAGCTGACCACGCCCCCCTGCAGCTGACCACGCCCCCTGCAGGAGAGGGGAGCGTGCTCTGAGATCAGCTGCTAGGCTGCAGCGGGGAGAAGAGGGGGAGAAAAAGAGATCTCCGTCCACAGTGTTTTATTCTTATAGAAGTAAGAAGAGAAGTAACAGGGCAGAAACCCTCCTTTTTACGCAGCGGTCCAGACATAGACATCAAACGACGACACATATTCAGTGTGCAGTTCCTTTGGCAGGGATATCTAGATACTTTCCAAGGTTTGACATAATGAATTGTGCTACTTTTAAAGCAAGCAACGATGTTTTCAAAACTGTAATCAAGAATCTCCTCAAAAGCGCTATCGAAGCAGTTCCTGCCGTTGCTACGTTAGTTCAAACGGTAACAACGGACTATTTCTCTTAGCGGATGCATGTCAATTTAAATCAATACATACAACTATTTTTTAAATCAATAAAATAATTTTCTAAATCCATAAAAGCATTTCAATTAATATTGGGAGTCATGTCTTTACTTTGTTGAGAATGTGGCCGTGTGATAAGCGGGATGATGTGCAGCGACGCGATCATTATAAATAACACCTTCATGCCGATCTAGATCCCTCCGCTCCGCTTACTGACGTCAGTAAAGTGTTCAAATCTGTATCAGTCTGTTTCAGATCCGTTGCAGCCCCTTTTTTAGAGATTTGGGTATGGAGGAAAATAGAGAGGGTTGTGTTTTCTGACACTTGGTGAGTTCCCTGGAACACCGGGGACACATGTTCATGTATAAAAGACGTACTAAAGTGCATTTTGCATGATAGGTCCCCTTTAATATAAACCTTGAGTTAACAAAATACTACTTATCAACTGTTTGTGTTTATTATATTTGATACAGTAATACAGCAATATTCTAACCAAAGTATATACCAGAGGTGGGGGACTCGAGTCACATGACTATTTTTTAACTTAACCACGGTCTTTTAATGGATTTAAACTGGGGTTATTCATCAGGATTTCGTAGGACTTGACTTGCTGACTCTCACCCCAGTAACTTGAGACTTGCACATGTATGACTTACTCCCACCTCTGGTATACAGGAGACAGAGGGAGACGGCATCCTGTCATTGCGAGTCTCAGTATGCTTCGTTCCTCTTGTGTTTTGTTTTTTGGTCTAATTATTGTCTAAACTTTGTTGTGTCTTTATGAAACGTAATTTTGAGACCATGCTTTTGATCCTGTGGATTACATTTGACTTCTGCAGACCATGTCTGGCCATTCAACTTTCCAAGACACACCTGAGTAGGGCTGTGCAATTAATCGTATTTTAAATCGCGATTACGATTATGGCTTGCGACGATTATGAAAACAGCATAATTGACAAAATACGATTATTTTGCTGGGTGCGCTTTCACCCCTCCCTAAAAGCCCACTCGGCCACGTGGGAGAAACACTATTTACAAGTACTTTGCCATTACATTTCACATCGCTAAAGATATGTGCCCAGTTAGCACTATTAGCAACCAGGGCTTTAAGCAACTTGTCAACACGTTGGACAAGCGTTACGCGATGCCGTCTCGGTATTATTTCAGCAGGTCTGCGCTGCCTGCATTATATGACAAATGCTGTGGGGAAGTTGAGAGAGATGTAGCTTCAGCTGACTACTTTGCCACCACAACAGACCTATGGTCTAGCCCAGGGGTGCCCAACCAGTCGATCGCGAGATGTGTCTAAAAATAGAACAACAATATTCTGTTTTATCGTTAATGTCCTATAACATAATCTTCCTGTGCCAGAATAATGCACTTGAACGCATCAAAGCTTTGTGATTGGCCGGCATCACCCCATGTGTCGGGCGTGGCTGAGGGTCTTCAGTACAGGTGGCTTGTCACCTGCCTGCACTCATCTCTGAAACCAGACCATGTAAACAGGCTGGTGTTTCTTGCAAAACATCTTTAAGAGATGACATGAGCAGCCCTACCAGCATTTGCCATGGTGGCCTAAACATTTTTATTTGGTCTTAAATTGTAGTTCAACATTTATTTCCTATTACTTCTGGACCATGAGGGTTGGCCAGCCTTCAACGTTTAACTGAGTGGAATATGTTGAATATGTTTTACCAAAAATGTTGGCTATATGTGAAGGAGTTTTCAGTAGGTTGTGACAGTGCACTGCATCATATTTGATTTAATTTATTTTGGTCTAATTTATTCATATTAATAATATATGTTTAATATGGTTTTGGAACCGCGCTCCAACATATTTGTTGATCTTGTTTATTGGTAAAATATTATTTGTTTTAAAGTTCAATAAATGGTCAATGAATAATCGTCAAAATAATCGTGATATCAATTATTGACCCAAATAATCGTGATTATGATTTTTGCCATAATCGCACAGCCCTACACCTGAGTGACAGCACAAACAGGTATGGCGAGGAGCCCCAGCCTCTGCGCTGCTACAGCCACGAGGCTATGCTAGAGCTACAATGCGATTGGCCTCCTACGAATACACCAAGCCATCTATGCCTTTCGTTATTGGATGAAATCCCTCGGGAGCCGCTTAGAAAACACCAGGAAAAAGAGAAGAGGAAGGAGGGGAGGCGTTCAGAATACGGCGGAGATTCAGCCGGCCACCACTTCCATCCATCATTCTCACAAACCTGCTCATTGAGCAACAACGTGGACACACGAGGTACTGTCATGAATTTCTCGAGGCCTCTTTATTGTGTTTCACGGAAAGTTGGCTACAATCTACGATGCCTGAATCTCTCTTTGAAGTACCCGGCTTCACCCTTGTTCGAGCAGACAGGGATGCGAACTCGGGGAAAACCAGAGGAGGCATTGTTTGTGTGTATATTAATGATCTGTGGTGCGGACCATACTCAGTAAAATGTAAAACCTGCAATCCCAACGTAGAAATTCTCGGCATGACGTCAAGACCCTTTTATCTGCCTAGAGAATTTGGGTGTATTTTACCGTTTGTTGTTTACGTGCCTCCCAGCGGCAGAGGACACTGTGTTCACGAGCTGCAACTCAGCCACCCCGATGCACCAGCAATAGTGCTCGGGACATGAAGCAATGTCGCCTGGAGACTGTGTTACTTGGGTTACAGCAGTGTGTTAGGGATCACAGCAGGAAAGACAATATCCTGCACAAATGCTTTGTTAATGATAAAGGAGCCTATGTGTGTAAATACAAACCACCAATACTGAACTCTGATCATAATGTTGTGAATATGATACCAGTGTATAAGACCAAACTCAAGGGAACCAGAAAAGAAAGTAATAAGGACATGGACAAATTAAAGTAGGGAGCAGTTGAAAGCCTGTTTTGATTGGACAGATTGGGTCATGTTTCAGGAAGGTTCACCAGATGAAATAACTACTGTTATAGACTATATTAACTTCTGTGTTCCCACTAAAGAAATACAAATCTATCCAAGTAATAAATCATATGTGACTAAGGACATTACAATAAGTTATAAAAACCAGGAAAATAGCTTTCAAAAACAAAGACTATGGAGCACTTGAACAGACAGAGAGAGAACTGAAAGTCAAATTGAGGGAATCAAAACACACAGAAATTTTGGAAATGCTTTTAAAGCCAAAGACCCCAAAAAAGTGTGGGACACCATGAGAACCGTGACAGGAATGACCTCTTCAGCTAAACCTATTGTGACGGACAAGACATACTTGATCCATACCATTTGCCTATAAGCAAGGGGGTGGTACTGCTGCTGCTCTGGTTCACATCATCACTAAACATTTAGATAAACGTCACACCTATGCAATAGCCCTCTTCCTAGACTTCTCAGCAGCAACACAATACAAGCAGACATCTTGGTGGCAAAAATTGCCAAAATGGAAGTAAATCCATACCCGATTTACTGGTGTGCCGCTTTCCTCACCAGGAGAGAGCAACTTTCCCAAACCCTGTCATCTGCCATCACAACCAATGTAGGGGCCCCAGGGCTGCGGGAGTTCAGCTGTGCTCTTAGCTTCTTTTGATGACTTTACTGAACTGCTTTCTGTAGTGTGTTTTGACTTTGACCGTCTAGTCATTGTTGGTGATACCGGAATGATAACATCCATGTTGACAACCCCCAGGACAGAGGGGCTAAAGAACTGTTTTGTGTTCTTGATAACTATGGTGGGGACCCTCTCATGGCATCCAACTATATCAGTATCAGTATCAGTATCTTACCCATAGTATCCAAGGTATTTGAGAAATTGATTGCCAAACAAATCATCAATCATCTCAACAACAGCTCCTTTCCACTGCATTTAATGCAATTTGGATTCAGGGCTAATCACTCAACAGAAACAGCGACATGCTTCTTCGTGGAGAAAGATAATCAATGGACAGGGGTGGGGTTGCGGGGGCCGTGTTCCTTGACTTACGGAAAGCTTTTGACACTGTTAATCACAACATCTTATTGCAAAAAATACTCAACTTAAATGTTTCCATAGAATTCACCAACCTCTTTAATTCGTATCTTTCATCCCGCTCCCAATGTGTTCAAATTGAGAACCATAAGTCTAGTGTTTGTCAACTGGAGTACCGCAGGGCTCTGTATTGGGCCCAATCCTGTTTAGTGTGTACATAAATGATCTGCCTTCTGTGTGTGGAGAATGTGATGTATTAATGTATGCTGATGACAGTTGTTTCAAGTACAAGTACTGAGGAGTACATATTGACACAAACCTTAATTTCAAAACCCATATCAAAAAGGTCTGCAATAAAGTAAAGTGCAATCTGTCAAATTACAGATACATTAGAAACTTCCTATCATCTGCAGCAGCTAAGCTATACCTTCACTCAATGGTCCTCTCCCACATCTACTCCTGTCTGATCAGCTGGTCTAATGCTCACTCTACAGCTCTAAGGCCACTGGAATCACTGTATAAACAAGCACTCAGAACACGAGACAAAAAGATATTCCGGTATCATCATTGTCACATTGTTAAAAAGTATAATCTGTTCAGCTGGGGAAATCTCATGGTTTACAAAAACATCTGCTTAGTTTATAAGATCACTCGTGGGTTGGCTCCTCCTCCTCTGGCTGCATCAGCCTAAAGTCCACCTCAACCAGGGCTACTAGAGGTGCGGCTAGGGGAGACTATACCATCCCATTTAGGAAGAGCGCATTCAGCCAGGCTGTCTTTCATTCCACGCATCCCATCAATGGAATTCAATACCACAACCAATGAGAGAGTCCTCATCCTACTACACATTCAAGCACAGTGTTAAAAAGTGGCTCATTGATCACCAACAGTGTCAGCACTGATGTGTGGGTGTAGGTGTGTGTATGAGTGCGTATTGTACATGTTTTTATTTATTATCATGACTTGTTCTTATCTGTATTCAGTGATGTCATCTACTGTAAATATGTACAATGGTATAACAATGTCGTGGTATTTTTATTATTGCTTTTAGGATGTCAATTACCACCTGGCAAAGGGCCGGTGGCGATCTGTTAATCCATTACACTGATTATACAGTAAAGCCATCAAAAATAATATGATATACAGTAGATATACAAGTAGCCTACTTCTGGGTCTCTGTGTTTCATTCAAGCTCGGCTCTGTGTGTGTGGCACGAACGCATTTTGTGAGTGCGCAAGTGGTAACGTGGAATGTTGATGTTAGCAGCCGTGACTTTTATACCTAGGCCCTCTGACCAGTGGCGTAGCTGTGCCCGTTTGGCCCACCCACAGCCTATCAGCGCTTCATAGCGCAGAGCCGGGAAGCCCAGAAGGAAGTGCCACAAACTACAGTTCATCTAGTGGCCGACAGGGGATGGATGCAAAAAGGAGCAATTCCCATAGACCCCCCCCATGTTAAAATGCCCAACTTTACAGCAGAAATAAACATGTTTCTAGCCTGGATCCAATAAAACTTATTCTGGATATAGTTAGATTCCACCTTCATGACAATGGAATAGGGAGTGCATTTTTTTACCGTGACTTTTTATAGTAAGTAAAGTAACTTTTGCCGTGAGTGAATGAACGAGGGGGCGGGGCAGTTTACACACACGCAGCTGCTACATGCAGCAACACACACACACACACACGGAGGAGATGGCGGAGAGAACGCGCTCCGAGCTGTGGTTAAACTATAGCCGTGTTGATGTGGACAATACTCGTTACCAAAAATGGAATAAGAGTTTAGCATGTAAGGGCGGTAACACGAGCAATTTGTCTAAACATTTAGCAAAAGTGCTCCACATCCAGACGGAGGAATGCACCGGGTTCGACCGTCTTTCCAGCAGCTCTGTAGCTCCGTCCAGAGTAATGTTTCCACGTCAGGTGTTATGTATGCTAGCAGCAACACACGGAGCTAACTACATTATAATGATTAGAGGTAACAGAGTTATTTAGTTTGTTAAAGTTTCAGCTATTCTGTTCACAGTTCTGTCTTCAGATTTTTTAATACGATTTGTTAAAACACTGTTGTTTCTTTTGATGTGAAATATTATTTATTTAATTGAAATAAAAAGCAATGTTAGTTTTGTTCACAATTTGTTTAGTTAGTTTACCTTATTTTTGTCTCCAAAAGAACCGATAAAAGTAATGTTAAAGGACCGGATCGATAAGACATAGACATACTTTATTGTCATTTCAACGAGACACAGAGTGTACTATTAAAACGACATGTCGTTGTACTGGCTTACAGGAACAGGACAATATAACAACTTGCTAAAATTGTACATATAAATAAATAATAGTGACGTGGTGCTGATCAAATTAAAGATAAAGTGTGTGTTTCAAATATAAAGACTTACTATACATATAAATAAAATAGACATACTATATAACAAATATGTGCTCTTTACACAGCGTAATGTAATCTCTATGTTCCTGGTCTACTTGCTGTTCAGCAGTCTGATGGCTTGGGGAAAAAGCTATTGCAGAATCTGCTGTTCTGCTCTTAATGCTGCGGAGCCTCTTGCCGGAGGGCAGCAGGGAGAACAGAGCATGGTGAGGACGAGTGGGGTCTTAAAAAATGTCTGGGCTTTTGTCAGGCAGCGTTTCTGAGCGGTGTCTCTGATGGGAGGGAGAGAAACTCAGATGATCTTCTCTGCTGTCCTGACCACTCTCTGCAGAGACTTCCAGTCTTTGGCGGTGCAGTCTCTCGACCAGATGGACATGCCGCTGGTCAGCACACTCTCTATGGCGAGGGTAGAACGTGGTGAAGATGAGAGGGGGGAGCTGTACTCTTCTCAACCTGCGCAGGAAGTGTAGGCGCTGCTGTTCCCTGTTAAATAGTGATGTAGTGTAAGTGGACCAGGTAAGACTGCTTGTGATAACAACAGGAGGTGCCGTCTGTATAGATGCCATTGCTCCAACTAGGGTAAAGGAAGTGACTGGCAAGAAAATATCTTCATGGAGAAAGGCCATGACCGTGAGAACAGAAAAAAGAGTGTCGAAAAACTGAACGCTTCAGTAATGAACAATTACAGGCCCATATCAAACCTCCCATTTCTAGGTAAAATCATTTAAAAAGTAGTTTTTCAACAGTTGAGTAATTTCTTGCAATTAAATAACTGTTTGGATGTGTTCCAGTCAGGCTTTCGTCCAAACCACAGCACTGACACTGCTCTTGTAAAGCTCTTCAATGACATCCACTTATGGCACATTTCCACTGCAGGGTCTCGCACGGTTAGTACGGTAGTTAGGCCTTGGTAGGCCAGGCTCACTTTATGCTGCGTTTCCAATACAATTTAGGAACTGGGGCAGTAACTATAGTAACGCAGTGTAGGCGGAGCCGTGACGTCATCTTCAATGTGTGTCACTACCCGATCTGCAGCCCTGCCCTATCTGCAGTTTGCATGTGCGAGATGGTTCGCCATATTTGACAACTCCATACAGCAACTCTAATAGGACATTTGACACAGTGGCGTTTGGCAAAGCAGAAAAAGAACACTCAAAAAACCCGACAATATTAATCTGAACGAGAGAGACGAGTTATTGTTATTACAACGTGACTTCACTATTATTGAACAACTCCTTTTATTGGGTTAAGTACATTGTCAGAATAAGTGAGAAATGGATGTAACTTCTGTTAGACAGCCATCATACATACTGAAGAAATATTGACTGAATGTATGCAATATGTATGGCATTCATAATTTATATCTAATTACATTAACTGTGAATGTCCTTCATTTTATTTCAAATAACAAAACATTTTAATTAAGATATTTGAGACGTTTATGACTCGCGCATGCACGATGCAAATCGGGCAGCCGTCTAGACGTCAAATGTCCTATTGGAGTTGTTGTATGGAGTTGTCAAATATGGCGGACCTTCTCGCACATGCGCACTGCAGATAGGGCAGGGCTGCAGATCGGGTAGAGACAATGTGAACCACAAAACCAACATCAGCCGTTAGCTGTTAGCCCTCAGAGCTCACAGCTCCTCATATCTGTTCAGAAACTAGACAGAAGTTAAACAAGTACAAACCACAGACTGTCCGTGTCATGGCGAATACAGTCGCTGCTTTATTTATGTCTGTAGAGGGCGTTCCGAGCTGAATAAGGGCGACAAATGAAGGCAAGACGCCCGCCTGGCGGAAACGCTGGAATTAGGAATATCTTGTGATGAAGTGCACACTGACCTGAGCTCCAGGGGCCTCCTTCTTCTCCTCCATGCTGCTCATCAGCTGTCCTGATGAAGACCACAGAGCTGCTTCATTATTAATATAACACAAATATTTAGATATAATTCATCATAAACTGTCAGCAGTGAAGAGGAGGAATTCAAAGAGTTTATTCAATGATATGTTCTATTTCTGGATGCTTCTATGTAGTGTTTTATCACACCACGTGCAGTGCCTTGTCTCATCTATGCTGCTGTGACGTAAACATGGTCCAAATTGATCCATTTAGTCAATGTGATGCTAAGCAGAGGAGAACATGATAGAAAGGTCAGATAGTTATTAACGCTACATGCAAATTACTTTAACCATTACTATAAAAAGTTGGTTTTCTGTGTAAATTATTATTAATATAATACAAATATTTAGATATAATTCATCATAATCTGTGTAGCAACTTACATTCTAATTTACAGCTCACAGTTAGTTCACATTTATTTCATTACAATGACTTTATTCACATAGAAAGTGACATTAATGGTTGTTTGAACCACGGTTATAACGCTATCCGCGTGTAACTATCACTAAGTTAACACAGAAAGCAAACATTAGCTAGTGAGACTGTTTAATGTACTCCATGTATACAGTATTTTCTGTATATTGTGTATTCTTTAGATACTCTAGTGATATGTGTCCTGTGTGTATACTTGCTGCTAATGCTTCATTTGTATTATCTTATTGCATCTTTTAAATATGTTTAACTCGTGTAATGCCTGAAAACACTTCTGCTGTGACACATTCATTTCCCAGTTTAAGATAAATCATTATTTAAATAAAGTATATCTATTTATCTAATGAACTAAACCGTCGGTTAGCTTAGCGTTAGCTGCTAACTGAAGAACCCCATTCATTTCAATGGGAAAATGCTACGTCGTGGTGAATGGCGATGCTAATAAGCTAGTTAGCGTATATTTAAAACCATATCTATGGTAAAGAGCACCAACACAACAACTCAAACCGTCTTAAAGACAACTGGTGTAATAAATAACTAACATAAAGTCAGCTTAGCATTACTAATCAACTGTTACTCACCAGAGCCGAACTGGAAAGTGTTTTTTTGAGTTTCTTTCTTTCAAGATTACAGCTGTTGTATTAAATAAGATAACTTCTGATTCGTGATTAACTGTAAGTTAAGAGGTGTAAATACACTTAATGAAAAGCTCTACATGTGCTTAATCCACTCACCTCTTCTTTTGTCCTTCTTCTTCTCTCGTTTTCTTCTTCTTCTTCTTCTCTCGTGTTTATTGGCGGTTGGCAAACCAACTTGTAGGTGCATTACCGCCACCAACTGGACTGGAGTGTGGACAAGAGACTATGCAGAGAACAAGAAACAAAACAAACAAAACAAGGAACCAAAACTCTAGATTATTTTAAATGTATCAATTTCTCTTAGAAACGTAAGTACTATATTTCCTGCAAAGCAGTAAAACATGCTCAACAGTTTCTGGCTGGCTGCAGTGTACACACTTTCCGGTTGGATGCTTTCCTATTATACTTAAAGTATGATTGAGACCTGTATGACCTATTCTCATCTGAGAAATGACATGTTTCCTCCCTTCTTTCAAACCCCACCTTCCTTCCATCCCCCACATACCTTTGAATGTTATAAAGATGTCTTCCTGTATCACTAAGGTCCCAATGATCTTGCCATGTTGTTTGTGCATATTCCTGAATGAATGTTTGAACCTCCACTTTGCTGAGTGGAACTGCTATGTCTTCATACTTCTGAGTGTTTGTTTGGCCAGAATATCCACCTGTTCATTACCCTCCACACCAACATGAGCAGGAACCAGAGGAAACGAGTTGCTATGCCTTTGATTTGCATTTGATATCAAATTATAAATATTTCATTTATTATGTCCGTTCTAGATGAAGATCTGCCTGATCGTATACTCGATAATGCTGAAAAGCTGTCAGATGCAATTACACTGTTATGTATTTCTTTCTCCTCTATCCATTTCAATGACAGCACCAATGCCAACAACTCTGGTGTATACTGACACATGGGCCCTCTCATTTCATCAAATCCCCCTCCTCGACTCCTCGACTCCTCGGTCCTCCGGTAGTGACCCGGAAATGAATTTTAGCGCTCCATGTTGAAGGACATCTCATTTCTCTAAATGCACTTCGAAGACCGAGGACCGAGCGCCGAGGAGGCTCTCTGGAGGAGCTCTAACCGAGGATACACTGATGGGTCCTCCACGGTCCTCCACGGCTCCTTCATGGATGCATTTCCGGCAACAGAGATGTTTCAAAGAGTCATGACGCACGGCCGGACTTATCTCAGCCAATGACAGCTCTGCATCCCCTGGATATTATTTTATGAACTGCTTTCATCGCGACGCGATGTTTACAGTGAGAGCAGCTGTGAGGTCCGTGCAGAAAGCAGAGCAGTGTGTATAATGTATATCACTCAGTAGAACAGGCCTACTCTTTTTGCTTTAGTTTAGTAGATATCTACAAACAAAGAGTCCATATTTTTCTAAAACCATTTAGTGCTTCACAATAAAATACACAAAGGCTGTAGCCTGTTTTAGGAGCTGTGTGTGTGTGTGTGTGTGTGGTGTAGGTGTGTGTGGTACAGTGTGTGCATAGATGCAGCGGACAGGCAGGTATCAGTTGGTTTGGTGTCCTCTGCTTACTTTTAATACTTGTAAATACAACTTTTGGCCCGTAATTTGTTTTCCACATTGTAGCGACCAGAGGGAGGGGGGGGATATATCCAGTCTCTGATAGTGTTACGTTATTATGAGTGCTCTGTTTGATTCTGAAATTGTATATATTTATATAAATATATACATATATATATATATGTGTGCGTGTCCGCATCTGTAGCCCATTATTGTCTCATTATACCGCACTGTGAATGAATCAAAGTAAATATAGAAGTGGTCATGAACACATGTGTCCATCAGACAGAGGGCTGCTGTGCCTCCTGTCATCATCAATGGACGTCTCTTTAAAATGACCGCTCAGAGGAGAAGAGTTCTCATTTCTCTAACGGCCTGCTGCTTCCCCTCCTCTCTCCTCGGTTTCCCTCCTCGGCTCGTGCGCTCGCATCTCCTGTGGGCGGGACTAAGTATCGAGGATAGGAGTCGAGGAGGGGAGTTAGAGAAATGAGAAATTAACTCCTCTCGTATATTGAGGTCTGCACTTGGCAATGGGAACAATCAGGGTGGAATGGACCAGATTGGAGCTGTGGGGCAATACTGTATTTGATTCAAAGCTATACTTGCTGCTTTAACATCGCCAATCCATCCAGCACTTGTTAAATGCTTTCCGTCAAACCAAACACCAAGAAGTCTTATTGTATTAACCTGTTCAAGAGGTTGCTCATACAATTTTAACGATATAAGAGCAATGTTATGCCGTTTGGTAAAACACAGTGGCGGCCGGCCCATAGGGGCGCTAGGGGCGCCGCCCCACCTCTTGCCAGATACAAAATAAAAAATAACATAATAATAATAATAATACGTTGGCGCCCATGTTGCGTACGTGCGTTGACGTGAGGAGTTGTTTTTTTAGACTCATGACAACAAATGACCTGCGTCTTAGCTACTGACAGTTTGAATCCCCATGTATTTGTCCATTTCTCCACTTTTTTTCTTTCCAACATGTGCTACATTGCAGCCTTTTGCCCACAAAGCCCCATCATCTGCAGACAAAGATCTCCCCACACTTGGATGAACTTGATTAAAGATGTCATGCATCATTATATTGAACAGCAACGGACTGCACACACTGCCTTGCGGAGTGCCATTTTCCACAGCATAAACACTTGAATATTCTGCACCTGCTCTTACTTGTATTTTCCTGTCCAGTAAAACATTCATAACCCAATTATATGCTTTACCACCAATTCCCAATGACTTTAACTTGATTGGTAGTCCTTCCTTCCAGAGCATGTCATAAGCCTTTTCAAAATCAAAGAAGACTGCAATCACTACTTCCTTGTTGGTCTGTGCTTTCCTGATGTCTGATTCTCAGCACAATATAGAATCCATTGTGTCCCGACCCCTCTGGAACCCACTTTGATATGGGGACAACAGAGCTTTACTTTCTAAGATATACGTTAACCTTTCTGGGACCATTCTCTCCATGATTTTGCATAAATGAGATGTCAGGGCAACAGGCCTGTAGCTAGATGGATCTGAAGGGTCTTTCCCTGGCTTCAGGATGGGCACTATTATCGCTTGTTTCTACTCTGAAGGAAGTTGGCCAGAATCCCACACCCTGTTAACCAACCTCAACACAATGACTGGAGAGTTATCTGTCATGTGTTCCAGCGTTTTGTAACAAACACCATCTTTCCCAGCAGTGGTTTGGCGAGCTCTAATAATTGCTCTTCTCAACTCAAACATACTAAAATGCAGGTCCAACTGATCTCCTAACGCTTCTACTCTATCCAATATTCTCTGGTTTTCCATTCGTGTATTATTTCTGCACTGCCTGGCTTCCTCTGTAAGGTTATCTGAACTATGAACTTTCCTAAATGTTTGAGCTAGAAGTTCCGCCTTTCCTACGTTTGTGACAGCCATTTTGTCCCCTCTGCTCAAAACTGGCAACTCATAGTTCCTTCGAATGCCCCCCATTCTCCTAATCATGCCCCAAACACCTGCAAGCTGTACTTCTCTTCCAATACTATTGCAATATTGCCTCCAAAAAGTGCGTTTCTGCGTTCTTATTGTTCTCCTCACTACAGCCTGGGCCCTTTTACCCTGATTCAAAGCTTCCTGAGAATGGAGTTGTAACAGAGTGAGAGAGAGACAGGGTGTGACTACCAGGTGACTAAGGAAAGTTAATGCAGAAAATAGGTGAGTGAGAAAGCAACTGTCACCCTCTTGAAGTGTTTTACATCTATTCATACTTACAGCTTGGAAGGCATCCCAATCAGCCGTTCCCAGTTTCCATCTAGGAATGTTCTTTTCCTTTTCAAACCTTATGTTGGTCCCAACTTTAGTCATTACCGGATAATGATCGCTGCCCACTGTAGTATGCTTTACCATATTCCATGTACTTATACCTGCTAAAGCACTAGATACAAATGTCGAGTACTGTTTCTATATTCTTTGTGCAATTATATCGTGTTCCTTCTCCAGTGTTAATGCACACTAGCCCGAGGTCATCTATAAATTCCTCAACTACTGCCCCATTTGCATCTCTGCTCCTGCTTCCCCATAGCGAGCTATATGAGTTAAAACCCCCACACCATATGACTTTGTCTTGCAGTGAACCCCCAGCATCCTCTAATATACTTTGATCTAATTTCCCACATTATAATAATTCACTATATCTAGAGGTCCTCTATCATTCCATACCTTTATAACTATTGCTTCATGATCTGTACCTACATGCATAACTTTGTAACTTATCCCACTCTGTATGAATGTTGCGACTCCTCCCCCTCTGCCAGAGTCCCTATCTCGTCTAGCTGCAGTTTATCCCTTATATATCTTTCACGTGTCCCACAACTGAACACAGTTGTGGACTTTTCCTGTGTCTTTGCTCTTATTGTTGTTTCCCATTGTAACCTTCGTTCCTCCAGAAACTGTCTTCGCTGCCTAGCATAGCATAGCTAACTCCCTGCGTCACCCTGACTCGCTGCACCTCTTCTGCTTTCTTGCTAACCTTGTGATCGTTCTAAGTGGTTGCCACCACCCCCTCTACCGCTCTACCGTAGACCGGAAGTTTACAAGCGCACGCTCAATGAACCGGAAATGGAAATACGTCATCCTGTGGATTACATAGTAGGCTTGTTTGAGACAAGCAAGATCTGCGCAGATCTGCGCAGACCTGCGCAGTTGCGATCAACGTCTTGCTAGTGCGTTGCATGATGGTTAGTCATTTTGTCCGACTTGCTCTGGAGGCTCGCCCACATGAGACTTTGAAATCTCGCGGGACAAAGACGCCCGCAGCCTTGAGAGCGAGGCGAAGCGAGTTGGCGCACTTGCTCTCCACGAGCTGCGGAAGCGAAATGCTTGATGGGAAACGGCTCGCTGGTATCTCGAGCCGAGCGCTCATTGGTGGGTTTTACCACGTGCTGCTGATAAAGCTCTCCCATTGGCTGGCAAAAGTTTGTTGTTGTTTTGTGTCAGTTTTACGTCGCCACATCCATTCCCATTTTTCATCATTGTTCCACAATGTTTATCATCATGAAATTAATATCTATATATTGTATACTATACTGCTTACCGTTTTCATACTTTATATATCTTAGCATATTCATACACACTGTTCACACTGCTCACAGGCTGATATCTAGTGTATTCATACCCCACTGTTTATTCATCATTCAATTCATTCTATATGTTATTCTGTAGATAGTGTACATTACTTTCCACTTCACTGCTTGTTGCACCTGGTTAGAAGCTAAACTGGGGTTACCTACTGTAACCCAGCTTCTATGAGTAATGGCGCAGCCCTCTAAGGCTATCGCTATTGGGTTATCCCTCTGCGCCCCCGCGCAGGACTGAAACACTTGTAGTCCACGCCCACCCGCTAGGTGGGCCCCACCCTTGGGCCTCCTTCCGGTATAAATAGGAAGGTGGCCCGGCAATCTGCTCCCAACAATATAACTTGTCTTCAGCTATTCGTAGAGCCAGTGGGGCCCAGCGCTTAGAGGGCTGCGCCATTACTCATAGAAGCTGGGTTACAGTAGGTAACCCCAGTTCTATTTCGTATATGGCTTCGCCCTCTAAGGCTATCGCTATTGGGTTAAGGGCGAAGCATGATGTAGTCTGCGCCCCACTGGGTCCGTCCAGCACTAGAAGCACAGACACACCTGCTCAATAGCACCCCCTGCCTGTGTGCCATGCGTAATGGCACCTCCCCGTCCCTGGAACATAGCAAACATACCTGTTTTCCTGACGGGGTGAAGGCTGGGACAATACATACCGGCCGCTGTGAGAAGTAGAGACGAAGGTCCCACCTTGTCCTGCGATCATAGAGGGGGAACAGCCGCTCTCTCCGCGCCAGCCAGGTAGGAGAGCGCCCAGCTGGATCCCTGACGTTACTCACTCTAATCAGACACTTCGTACGAAGTGTATTAGAGGAAGGGGAACATCCCTTTCCTACGAGGGGAAAAGGCCGCTCTCTGTGTGCCGAGAGGCAGGAGAGAGGCGCTCAGCTGGCTCCCTGACGTCATTCACTCCGACAGGACACCCAGTATGGTGTGCGTCAGAGGAAAGGGAAACATCCCTCAAATACAATTGAATAAATGAACAGGGGGAAGACCAAGATGCAGCCGTGCAAATATCTTCCACTGACATTCCTCCGTGCAAAGCCGTGGAGGAGGAATTCCTCTGGTGGAGTGCGCATGTTCTCCGGGGCTCTACCGAGACAGACGCCTGCGACACCGCCTCACACTTTTAGGCAAAGGGCTGCGAGGGAGTTTCCACACGCTGCATTTCACTCCGTCTCTCATCATGCGGCGCGTACACGCCCAGAGGATGAGAGGTATGTGTATGCTGTCCACACGAGGCGTTATAACGTTGCTCGTGGATTTATTATGACCGTGTGTTGGAGGCATATCTGCGACAGAGGAATGCCGCGAGCTCTGCAGTTTATAAACCAATAGGTTTAAACAGCAGGCTTCTGCAGCAAATGAACCACCTCTGGTGTGTCCCCCTGTTGGAAGAGACCCCGGGGGGTCATCACGTGACCAGCTGACGCCAACGCCGAGAAGCTGCGTCACGGAGAGGGCTGTGTGGGTTGTGACACGCTTGAGGAGAGCTGTCAGTTCCTCCAATCGCTGCCGCGAGAGCCATGCTCTGCTGGCTGAGTTTATCTTCTTCCAATGTATTATGAAACCCAGGCTTTGACAGATGCGATATGAGATGTACCGTCTGGAAAGCGACTTCCTCCCTGGAGCGAGCCAGCAAATAGCCGGTCGTCCAGAGGAAACCACACTCTCATCCCTCTGCTGTGTAGTGGCTCCAGCCTTCTCTACACACAAATGGGAGGAGCCAGGAAATATCCGACGGCAGACGATTGTCTGGTCTGATATTCCCTGAATGAGAAACGCAGGAATTTCCTGTGTTTCGGGATGAGGGAGGGGTACGTGGAAGTATGCATCCTTCAGGTGGAAGTATGCATCCTTCAGGTGGAAGTGTGCATCCTTCAGGTGGAAGTATGCATCCTTCAGGTGGAAGTGAACCAGTCGTCCTGGTGAACACATTCCAGCACCTGTTTGATCGTCAGCATGTGGAATACTGACAGATCGAGGATGTCTCATTGCCCCAGTCTTTTTCGGGATTTAGAAAAATAACGGGAGTGAAAACCCCTGATGTCCCCCCTTTGAGGAACCCTGGAGATATCCTGTTTCAACAGGAGTTCCCGCGGCTCGGATTGGAGCGCAAGACATAGCTTCTGGGAGGACAGGAGTGTTTTCCTGTATCCCATTGAACTGTGGGGGGGAGAGGCGAACTGCAGGACGTCTCCTCTGCTGATCAGCCTGCTCATCCATCTGTCCATCAGACCCGCGCGCTGCCACTCTGAGAGCGGGCGCACGTGCTCGAGATGTGTTTTTGGTCGTCATGGTGACGAGCCACGCCAGAGCCCCTTCCGCCGCTGCCCGTGAGGCAACCCAAGGCGGGGGCCTCCACACGCTGCGTCTCACTCCGACTCTCATCATGAGGCGCGTACACGCTCAGGGGATGGATGGAGGTGTGTGCAGTGCTGCCCACATGAAGCGTTATAACGGCGTTCATGTGTTCATTAAGGCCGTGTTTATTAAGGCCGTGTGTACGAGGCGTATCTCGGACAGAGGAATGCTGCGAGCTCTGTAGGTTATTAACAGGGGTTAAAACCGGCAAGCGTCTGCAGCGAGCCCTGCTTAATCAACAGATTAGTGGCAGCCGGCTTAATTAGTGAGATCTGCAGTTTATTAACCGATAGGTTAAAACTAGCAGAATTCTGCAGTGAGCCCTGACGCCGTGGCGCTGCCGCTGGGGCACTCAGCCTCCCGTGAGACGAAAGGGCTGCGAGGAAGCCTCCACACGCTGCGTTTCACTCCGGCTGTCATTATGAGGCGTGTACACGCTCGGGGGATGAGTGGCGGTGTGTGTCCTGCCCTGTAGGCCGCCGCGGCTTTGTTGTCTGTGCGAATCAACACATGCTGAGAGCGGGCGCACGTGCTCGAGATGTGTTTTTGGTCGTCATGGTGACGAGCCACGCCAGAGCCCCTTCCGCCGCTGCCCGTGAGGCAACCCAAGGCGGGGGCCTCCACACGCTGCGTCTCACTCCGACTCTCATCATGAGGCGCGTACACGCTCAGGGGATGGATGGAGGTGTGTGCAGTGCTGCCCACATGAAGCGTTATAACGGCGTTCATGTGTTCATTAAGGCCGTGTTTATTAAGGCCGTGTGTACGAGGCGTATCTCGGACAGAGGAATGCTGCGAGCTCTGTAGGTTATTAACAGGGGTTAAAACCGGCAAGCGTCTGCAGCGAGCCCTGCTTAATCAACAGATTAGTGGCAGCCGGCTTAATTAGTGAGATCTGCAGTTTATTAACCGATAGGTTAAAACTAGCAGAATTCTGCAGTGAGCCCTGACGCCGTGGCGCTGCCGCTGGGGCACTCAGCCTCCCGTGAGACGAAAGGGCTGCGAGGAAGCCTCCACACGCTGCGTTTCACTCCGGCTGTCATTATGAGGCGTGTACACGCTCGGGGGATGAGTGGCGGTGTGTGTCCTGCCCTGTAGGCCGCCGCGGCTTTGTTGTCTGTGCGAATCAACACATGCTGATTCCGCAGCAACGGGGCAAAGTGCTAAATTATTCTCCGTACGGAGATCAATTCCAGCACATTTATGTGGAAAAACATGTGACATGCACGTTCCCAAGGGCTGTGCGGAGGCCTCCACACGCTGCGTATCACTCCGCCTCGCATCATGAGACGTGTACACGCTCAGAGGATGGATGGAGGTGTGTGCAGTAATATCCGCATGAGGCGTTACCACGGCTCTCATGGGCTTATTATGACCGTGTATAGGTGGCGTATCTCGGACAGAAGAATGCCGCGAGGTCTGTGGTTTAATAACCGAAGAGTCATAACCATCAGAAATCTGTCGCGAACCATGCCGCCTACTAATCATCAGATTGGAGGCAGTTGGTGTAATTATTGTGCTCCGCAGCTTATTAATCGATAGATTAAATCGCGCAGGCTTTTGTACCGAACCCGGCTGGCTGTTAACCGACAGGTCATAGGCAGCTCCCAGGATGGGGGATATGTGACACACATGTGTTACTGATGACTCAGAACACGTGTTAGGAAATAAACAACTTTTATTTCGATCACAAAACCGTCAAGGTCGGTTTTGTTTTTTCGGTGGCTCTCGTGGAGTAGCCGCCGAACCGGAGTACCTCACTCCCCTCTTACCCCCCCTCTCTGGTGGGGGCCCGTCGGTGCGGGACGGTGCCCTGGAGGTGCGGGTCGGTGCCCCAGCCGCCGCTGACGGACGATTCTGACGCCTCGGCTGCTGTTGCTGGTGTCTGTCCGTCTGCCGCTGTGGCCGGGTTGGCTGCTGCTGCTGCCGCTGGTGTCGCTGCTGCTTCACCGCTGGCTGGAGCCAGCCGACGTGCTGGCGGATGTCCTCCGCCTGCTCCGAAGCCGCCTTCATGTAATCAACCATGGTCAGGAACTGGGGCCCGAACAGCCCGTCCGAGCTGATCGGAGCGTCCAGTAAGACCTTCCTGACTGGCTCTGTGACCGCTGCCTGCTGTAACCAGAGGTGACGCTGGATCTGTGTCACCCATGCCGTAATCCTCGCCTGGGACACCGCCACGGCTGCGCACAGCGTGAGCGCCGTGCTGGCCGCCTTAGCGATCTCCTCCGACTCCTCTGGAGCCATGGTGGTGGATCGCTCGACCAACGTCACCACCGAGTTGGTCAGCAAAGCGATGTTGTTTGCCGCTGCTGACGCCTGGAACGCACACTGGTGCGCCCGGTCAGCCTGGCGGGCGACATACTGGTCCTTGGGGTCGGCCAACATAGGGCGCCGTCCGGCGACCAAGTTGGCCTGTTTTACCCCGAAAAATGCCGTTAAGCTCGGTTCCAGAGCGGGGTGGTTGGGAAAACCTCATCTGTGAAACCCTCCACCTTGGTGAAGGGGACAAGGGAGGCCACCGGAGCCCTCAAGCTCCTCGGGTTCGCCGCTGCACCTTCCTGATACCGCCTAATGGCGGGGAAGCGCGGCCAGATCGGATCACTCCTGCCCGTCTGCACCCGGGAAAACACGCCCGCCATGTCATCCAGAGCCACCCTCTCCCGTACTCGTGGTACGGGGAGACCTCTACATGCTGCTGCCTTGCCGATTATTTCCGGCAGCTCCAGCATGATGCCTCCCAATGCCGGTAGCGCCGTGGCCATGGAGAAGGGGACCACGTGCTCGACCGCCACCTCTGACTCTCGCTCCGACCCCGTCTCCCCCGTCCGGGGAAGAGGGGGAAGGTGAGAGCCGCATGGCGAGCCCTGGATGGAGGGGGGGAAGGAGTCGTCCGACTCCTGCCCCCCACTCGCCTCCATAAACAGGCTGTCCTGGATGGGCACCTGCCCACCCCAGACGTCTTCCTCACCCGCAGCAGCTAGGGCGTCCGCCCTTTGCTTCCTGTCGGATGAAGGAAGACGCACACAATGAGGACATGCGACCTGCTGGCTGAGAGCCGCGTCCGCGTGCTCTGGCCCCAGACAGGCTGCGCATATCGGATGCAAATCATAGCTCATAATGTAGCCTGTATTGCACGAAGGGCACATACGGACACACTCTGTATTGCTCATGCTGTTGCTTTCTCGTGCTTCAGTAAACTGCTGGTTGCTGAAGAAAACAGGGAGCAGATTGCCGGGCCACCTTCCTATTTATACCGGAAGGAGGTCCAAGGGTGGGGCCCACCTAGCGGGTGGGCGTGGACTACAAGTGTTTCAGTACTGCACGGGGGCGCAGAGGGATAACCCAATCGCGATAGCCAGAGCTATTTAATAGAAGAGTTACGACACCGGAAGTCCAAAAACGGTTATTGTCACGTGGTTCATGTAGACGAGGGACCGTTCCCCGGAAGTTCATGGCGGGCAATGTGAATGCATTGATAACAGGAAATAGAACTACGATTTTTGGTAATTATTAGTGAATAAAGGTTTTGATTTGCAATATTTATACAACAAATCGATATGTGTATGTATTTACATCAATATGTTTTCAAAAATAAAATAGAATTTGCTAATATTAAGTGATAATATTAGGATTAGTGTGAACAGCTAGTTTACATGTTACTAACAGTGCCTTGGTTAAAGAGCCTGTTGCTGTTTATGTATAGCTTTGAATTCTTTCAAACCAATATTATTTTCTTAAACTTGTATGGTAGTCAGGAGGATCACTTTCTAATGTTTATCGATACATTTAGAGGGAGGGGATCTAAAGTAATGCTTTCAAATTCAGATTGGATTCATTTCTACCATTTTCTTAAATTCATGGTAGTTTCAGTAATCCCCTGGTAACAGAGGACACAAGTTATCTAAATGACTAATGTCATATTTATGGCTTTCAGAAAGGACAGGAGACCGAGAGGTGACTATCAAAGGACTAGCAGCAGCAGCAGGACTAGCAGCATATGATGATGTTAAATGTGTTGCTTTAGGAACATCCATTGCAAATACATGGAATTCAATAAACATTGAATAGCATATCATGCAGTTTGTCGGTGCCTTTTCCTCTGTGTTGTCCTGGTTTGCTGTGCTGCCTCCTAGTCGCCACCATGGTTTGCTGTGCTGCCTCCTAGTCGCCACCATGGTTTGCTGTGCTGCCTCCTAGTCGCCACCATGGTTTGCTGTGCTGCCTCCTAGTCGCCACCATGGTTTGCTGTGCTGCCTCCTAGTCGCCACCATGGTTTGCTGTGCTGCCTCCTAGTCGCCACCATGGTTTGCTGTGCTGCCTCCTAGTCGCCACCATGGTTTGCTGTGCTGCCTGGGGATGCTCAAATCGCTCAGAGAAAGGAGTACGAATGTACGGCTTCCCCACTGACACAGAGCGGAGGAAAAAATGGCTGGCTCAAGTCAGCAGGAGCAATTTCACGACCAACAGCAACAAAATATGTGGTGTAATTATATACAAACACTGCATTTGCACTTTTTCACAAAACGAAAACCACACCATTGGGAAAGCTTAATGTTTTGTTTAATACAAAAAAACGGAAAGGCTTGAAAAACACAGAGAGTTGAGACTCAGGGTGCAGGGTGAGGGTCTCAGGGTGCAGGGTGAGGGTCTCAGGGTGCAGGGTGAGGGTCTCAGTGCAGGTATTCAGGCTCCATGGAATCCCCCTCTGGTTCTTGTGCTGAAAGAGGGAGTAACAGACAGGAGAAAGGGTTATACACACCTATATAGCACACATATTGCCTTGGGGAGATAAGGTGTTTACTTATATAAAACAGAAGTATTAAACTTACCTTGTGTTTTCACTCTCACTTAAGTCCCTCTCCCTTTGCCATCAATCCAGAATCAGCTGAGCTGCAACATTATACAGACAGGTAATAATCAACAGAAGGACACAATATGGCTCTGCTAAAAACACTCACTCTTACACGCACCAAAGTTATATTTATCTAATATTTAACTCCCTCCACCCACGCATACAATCCCGTTTAGAAGCCCCTCTTCTCTAATTCAACATGTTGGACGAAATGACATTAAGAGAACGGAATGTACGATTGAAAGGCTGTTAAACGTGTGTTGCTAACTTGCTTCGGTATGCTAGCTTAATCTGTTATCTGTAAACGTTCCCTAAATCTACTAATTTAGGGATAATTCACTGACATCCTTTAATACACATGTTCATTTGAATCAGATGTACTGATAATATCCGCAATATAAATCTTTAAACTTCTTCTTACCTTTAAAAGTCCGTCACGAACGGTCTATTATGCTGCAACTCCACAGCTCTGCCAGCCTTGGCGCTAACTTCCGGGGAACGATTGAGAGGCTCCACGATCCGCCATTGCTGTAAAAAAGTGGTCCATTGGAGTGAACGGAGATGTCGTAACTCTTCTATTAAATGGCTCTGGCGATAGCCTTAGAGGGCGAAGCCATATACGAAATAGAACTGCATTTCGTTGTCTCAGTACCTGTAATCTGTGCAATAACAATAACGTTTCTCTTTAAGTTAAACCAAATCATTAAAATAAAATCTATTGTAATGTAATGATTTGGTTTAACCTTATTTATTGAATACATCATTTAAAATGGCAAGATTAAATTAAATTACATCCATGTTGTACATATCATAAAGTTTACAGTGGCAGCTAAAGAATGAACACAGCAGCAGGTCTGTTCAATTCATGCTCATGAAGCTTCATGTGTGCGGATCTGAAGGGACTGATCATTTGTAGCCTGTCACCTATCAGTTTTGCAAACATTAAGAGGGAGCAGCATTTCTAATTATGGATCCCAGTCGTGGTTCATCATCATGTCATTCTCCAAACAATACATGTGGGATTTCTATTGCATCCACTTCATCTGCAACGAAAAACGCCAACGCAATTTCCGCCATTGCAAACCCAGCCAGTCAAGCCGACTCCGAGTCCGAGCTGTCCGACTTAAGACGAGCTTTTTGACACCTCCCCCGGCTGCGATCGGCTACTTTCAAGGCGAGCCGCAATGTGTCTCAAACAAGCCTACTAACACATGTGAGCGTGAAGGTCCAGAGTCAGAGACCCGCCCCCTGCTTCCTGTCTGTTGCTCAGCAACATGGACATGTTCCACTCTGACACAACGTCTGCTTCCTTCTCATCATTACTCTTCTTTCCTGAGAAGCGATCAACGTCTCTGGGAGTGGACAGACTTTGTCACTGAGATGGAGTTGTAGAGATATAAAACTTGAATTGTGTGAATTTAAAGATCAGGTTCCTGTTGTAAGGTCCAAGCGAGGGGGGGTGTCTTTGTTTGTGTCACCAAATCTACTTTCAGTCTTTTTGCATATTTTTTAACACTTGTTCTGTATTCATGTGATCGTTCCAAGTCGTCTGTTTTGATCCCCTTTCAGTCCTTTTGCTTTCTAAGTGGTTGCTTTGTGTATGTTTCAGTACTTCCTCCTCTCCTTGCAGTAACTCAGCTTCTCTCTGATGTTTCTTTAGTCATTTGATCATGGCCGTGATCTAAATACAAGAAGAAGAAAAGTTAGTATGGCGATTTCAGATAACACACAGGAGCTAGAACCCACCTGCTTCTCTTAAATCAGCTGTGTGGGAACATTTCGGGTTCCCTGTGGACTACAATAACGATGAAGTGTGCGAGTGGTGGATCGGAAGCTGCAGACTCGCTGAAACAGAAAGGAGAAGGGAGTCTGAGAGGAAGCTCTTTCATGTCATTCCAACAGTGGGTCTGCTAATGCACATTCATGGGAGTTGGTTGCTTGTGAACATCCCCGTGAGAAATAACATTTGTACCTGTAAATACTTTCCACACACCTGAACACACAGTATATCACGTTAGCTAGGAATACACATCTGTACGCAGGTATTTATGGTGTGTGTGTGCGCGCACGCGTCCTGGCAGGCCAGTGGGGGAACTGGTCATCGTGATAACTCTCACCTTAACCCTCCTGTTACATTCAGGGTCAAATTGACCCGTTTGAAAATCTACGAATGAAACTTCTACTTTCCTTAATCAGTGTAATAAACAAGTAAAATGAAAATGGTTCATGTCATGCATTTGGAACCCCCCCTACATGTCTATATCACAGAGATGGTATTCGGGTCAATCTGACCCGGCAGTGAAAGTGGAGGCTAGTAGGGGTCAGAGGGTTCAAATACGATATACAGTATATATATATATATATATATATATATATCGTAATTTTTCCACACACAAAAAGACAGATAGACAGACAGATTTACACAAATACACACTACACCTGTTAGTGAAAGTGGGGGTCAGAGGGTTCAAGTCTCAAATGTGTAATGGGTAAGCTCCTCCCACACTGGGATACATTATACTCTACAGTATACTCACAATACTATCAGACAAAATGAGCAATGCAAGTGAAGAGAGGACAGCCCTGGGCTATATGGAGTACATCCTTGAGGAGGATCACGACAGCGAGATAGAGGAGAATGTTTCCGAGGATGAAAACTACCTCGAGGTAAACGATGAAGATGAAGATTCTGATTATGATCAATCAGATGAGGAAACTGATATACAGTGCTGAAGATCGTTCTGGATATGACCAATCTGGAAGGGAGACGTGTATTTGGGTCAGAACAGAACGGAACACAGAAATGCTGGTGATCAAGAACAGGGTCCCTCAATCCTCCAAGTTCCACACACACACACACACACACACACACACACACACACACACACACACACACACACACACACCACACACACACACACACACACCACACACACACACACACACACACACACACACACACACACACACACACACACACACACACCACACACACACACACACACACACACACACACACACACACACACACACACACACACACCACACACACACACACACACACACACACACACACACACACACACACCTCTATTTATCAACATCAACCAATTGTAAAACAAGTTGGAACATTTTAAAATTAATTAATGCAATCTGTATTTGAGTAAATGAACTCTATTTACTTTCCAACCATGAATAACTGTTTATCTTTGTACCGTTAACTGTTGCTGTTATCTGAAATGTATAAACCTCATTACAAGTTTAAACGGGTCGTTTATTTGAATGTATAAGCATCAAAAACCTATTTCATTCAGTGTAGAAAGGGTGAAGTGTGAACTGTGACATACACGGAGGAGTTTCTATGTAGAGCATCATATATGTTGCATTCATTTAGTAGACTTTATACATATATTACTGTTAATGCAAATGAGAGATATAATCCAGACAAACAAAGAGTAGAACAAGAACGATATGTATCTCTGATATGTAGCTAAGCCAAACGGTTCACTGTAAGGCTTTAACTGTTGCTGTTATCTGAAAGGTATAAACCACATTCAAAGAGAGAAGAGGTCGTTTCCTTCCATCAGAAACATTTAACCAGTTTCTAAGTATTGTTTGTTTCATTTCCAGCTCGTCCTGTCTTTGTTTACAACACAACATAACTGTGGGTCCCTGCTATCGTGTCAGCAGCGGGACCTTAGCATATATATATAGGATATGCAATATATACAAATACACAATATTGGACACAGACTATAAAGGGCTCTCAGTTTCATTCACTAATGAAAGCCAAACACATGTTTGTCTCTATATTGTAGTCTATCCATTTGTAAGTGAGGTTTTTCATTCATGAATGTAAGTGATGTTTTGCTGCTGCTCCAAACGCTATACAACCATAGTCTGTTGTGGACCTCATCATTGATCTGTACATGTCAATTAATGCTTGTTTGTCTGCGCCCCAGTTGCATCCAGCTACAGCTCACAATACATTTAATACTTTTAGCATTGTGTTTCCACTTGATTAATATGCATTTCCCATGTGTGTTTGCTATCAGACCACAGTCCTAGGTATTTGAACTCATTCACCTTTGTCATTGGATTATCATAGAGTGTTAGCTGTTGGCCATCAGTCTTGCGTTTGTTTGTAAATACCATGTAGCATGACTTGCTTTCTGACATTTTGAATCCAGTTATATGACCACCTCTCCACTTTTTTAATCGCTCTAGCTTCTCCATTACGTATGGGGCACGTCTTCCCCTCATCCACAGAGCCCCATCCTCTGCGTGTAGAGCCCATTGGATGCATGAGTCTCAGCATGCCAACATTAATCATGGGGATTAATGACCTGGGGTCATTAATCATGATGTTAATAATATTGGACTGACTGCACTCCCTCGGGGGATACCATTTTCTATTTCTAAATAACTGGAAATATCTGCTCCATCCTTTCCTCTAAACATCCTGTCTGTTCAAAAGGCCCTTACCCAATTGAACATTCTCCCTCCAATACCCATTCCCCTCCATGTGATCAGTAGCACCTCCTCCACACAGAGTCATACGCCTTTTCAATGTCAAAGTACACTATTGCCATTATCTCTTTCATTCTCAATGTTTCCCCACGTCATCACTCTTACTAATTCCACATCCAGAGCTGACCTATTATCCCGTCTCTTCTCCTTCACCTTTTCATTCTCTGCTAGTAACTGCTGTTTTTGCTGCCTATGGATATCACTGAGATGCTCTCCACTATGTACTGCTGCAAGTGTCCTTCCTCACATACCTGCCTTCTCTTTATCCGTCACTGCCAGCCTGTCCCCATCAACCAAAGCTGGCATTTTAATGGATTCCTGTTCCCACTCATCTGCTGAAACATGGACCAGACATCACCTAATAGATACACTAAATAGTAACTAAAACCCTTAAAGAAAAGGAGGCTGTAAAAAAACACCGCTAAACTAAACAACTACCGTCAATTTAGAGACTCAGATACTCTAATCACAGTCACATCTAATCACATCACACTACAAAACACAGACCACACCATTTAACCACAGACCGAAGAGCAAGTAGCGAGAGGCGTCTGTCCCCAGCGATTGGAGTGCGTCGAACCCGGCGTGCTCCAATCACAATCTTCAGGGGGCGGAACAGGAGATGGCAGCCAATCACGACAGGGCAATCAGTTTGACACTAATGTCAGATCCAGGCATGAGACGTTCCCCCTGTTACTAATGTTCTTTCCTCCAGCATTTCTTCCACTATGTTTCCGTCACTGTCTGTATGGTTGCTACCCATAGACGGTTGTGTGCATTGAAATCACCACACCAAACTTCCTTCCTATGTTTATTTCCTGCTATTTCTTTAAATATATCAGTGGTTAGATTTGGACATGGGTTGTATACATTGATTATCCTAATGTTATCTTGTTTTCTAGGGTTGCAGATGTCCACTATAATACAGTCTATACCATCAGGAGATTGCACCTCCCTATATGCCACACCATCTTTGAGAAATGACTGCAGGATCTCAGGTCTGCAAAGTGGACAGGTAGGCGAGAAAGGCTTTTTTGAGTCTCAGAGACCAAGGTCCTGTACACTTCGCATACATTGACTGCAGGACTTCAGGTCTGCGATGTGGACAGTACACCTCAAATACATCACTACACAACCTGGGGTATTTGAAGATAAGGGAATGACATGTTTATAATATGCTGCAAAACACAACAAATATGCAGGGTGACGAGTCTGTTTGTAAGGCCATTTTATTTTTGGTAGTCTGATCATTTCAACAAGAGAATAGAATCAAACTGAAAACATCGTAAATATGTTCCAGATACATGAAGCATGTGAACAGTGAAACTCGCTCATGGACTTTAAGGTGAAGACTTTAAGGAAAGGTTTTCCCACACTCTTTGTAGGAGCCATTTTATGGGTGTTGTTGGTGTCTCAGTTTACCTTATTTATATGAATAGAGCAATATTATTTTTGAACACTTGGTGGCGGGGTGTATAAAAGGAGTCAAAGGTGACAGGAGAGGAAGAGGACACAGGAGGAAGAGCATACCGATTCTACCAGACAGCCAGCCCAGCCCCAGTAGATGCTCATACTACAACTATTGACACTGTGTACTTAAACCTTGGTATGTAAAGCAATAACACATCATTCTAAAACTGCAGCAAAAGACCGGAACTTCATATGTTTGTGTCTGCGTCAGGATCACTCTCAACCCTCCTGTGAAGTAATGGCAAAAAGATATAGGACACTGGAACCTTTAAACTGCCATTAAATTAAGTAGAATCGTACTCTATGAGTGAAACTGGACAATAAGAAACATATCGCATTGGATTATGGATCGTTTTCACTGGACAAACAATTGGATTACTTCAAACCGTTGGACAACACGCCACAATCAGCTGAAGATTATCACCACCTGCGCTCAACAAGAGGCGAAAGGAGAGGCCGAGAGCCAAGGCTGGGAAAGCGGCGGTGATGAGCAGCATTCAAACTGGATCTTATATTGGAATCATAAGCTGCATTGGACAATGGCTTGGATTTAATGCTGCAATAATGTCAGCTGTTTGAAACCGCTGTCGGCAGACGGACAGCCAGAAAACGAAACTTAAAGGAACAGTGAACATTATGCCTGTCCATTCTGACGTTACGTCAACAGATGGCGCTGTTGGGATGGGATCTGTAATGGAAAAAAGGATTACCCAACACAAGGCCAATAGAGTGGCGAAGTCCCTCCCCTTCCAGTGGGAATAGATGGGAATTGTTTATTGTAAACTGGGAAAAAACGAAGTATGCTTAATTGCGGCTCCTACACTCTTAAAACCACTATGGTTTTTCTCCCGTGTGAACACTAAGATGTGATTTGAGAGCACTTGATGTTGTGAACGTTTTCCCACACTCTTCACACCAGTACGGTTTTTCTCCAGTGTGAATACGGTGATGTGTTTTGAGATTACTTGATGTAGTGAAAGTTGTCCCACACTCTTCACACCAGTACGGTTTTTCTCCAGTATGAATACGTTGATGTGATTTGAGAGTACCTGATTCAGTGAAAGTTGTCCCACACTCTTCACAGCTGTAAGGTTTTTCTCCTGTATGAATACGTTGATGTGATTTGAGAGCACCTGATGTACTGAAAGTTGTCCCACACTCTTCACAGCTGTAAGGTTTTTCTCCAGTATGAATACGTTGATGTCTTTTGAGATGACCTGATCTAGTGAAAGTTGTCCCACACTCTTCACAGCTGTAAGGTTTTTCTCCTGTGTGAATACGTTGATGTGATTTGAGATGACCTGATTGAGTGAAAGTTGTCCCACACTCTTCACAGCTGTACGGTTTTTCTCCAGTGTGAATACGTTGATGTGATTTGAGATGACCTGATGTAGTGAAAGTTGTCCCACACTCTTCACAGCTGTACGGTTTTTCTCCTGTGTGAATACGCAGGTGGCTCTTTAAATTTCCAGATGTTGTGAAGGATTTGTCACATTGCTGACAGCTGTGAAGTTTCTCTCTTCCTTTCGGTTTCTAGAACAGACGGACAGAGAAAGAGAGAAAGTCAATCTAAAAAGCATAAATACACAACATAACAAAATAAAAACTCACTTAAAGTGGACCTATCATGCTATATTTGAACAATATATTGTAGGGCCGTACCTATATAAAAGTATATAAATATAGTATTTTATTCAAAATTCCAAAAAGATGCTGCATTTTAGCCACGCCTCATTTCGCTCTATTTGCTCTTTCCAGCGCTGTTTTTGCAGGGGGCTGATTCTGTGAGCTGCAGCTGACCATGCCCCCCTGCAGCTGGCCACGCCCCCCTGCAGGAGAGGGGAGCGTGCTCCGAGATCAGCTGCTGGGCTGCAGCGGGGAGAAGAGGGGGAGAAAAAGAGATCTCCGTCCACAGTGTTTTATTCTTATAGAAGAAAGAAGAGAAGTAACGGGGCAGAAACCCTCCTTTTTACGCAGCGGTCCAGACATTGACATCAAACGGCGACACATTTTCAGTGTGCAGTTCCTTTGGCATTAGGGCAGGGATATCTAGATACTTTCCAAGGTTTGACATCATGAATTGTGCTACTTTTAAAGCAAGCAACGATGTTTTCAAATCTGTAATCAAAAAGCTCCTCAAAAACACTATCGAAGCAGTTCCTGCCGTTGCTACGTTAGTTCAAATGGTAACAACGGACTATTTTTCTGAGCGGATGCATGTCAATTTAAATCAATACATACAACTATAGAAAAAGAGCCACAGCGGAGAATAAACAGAAGGGCAACTATGGCAACCATGCAAGGGAAGTCTTCTTCGCTGCTTTTGTGGCAGACTACAGCGCCACTTACAGTTCACGCATATGTACTACAGCGTCTCCAGCGCTTTTGAGCTGTGGCCCAACCTCTCATTCCCCTGATAGGTGGAGAATTGACCAATAGCCGTAGCACCACTTTACTGACGTCAGTAAAGTGTTCAAATCTGGATCAGTCTGTATCAGATCCGTTGCAGCCCCTTTTTTAGAGATTTGGGTATGGAGGAAAATAGAGAGGGTTGTGTTTTCTGACACGTGGTGAGTTCCTTGGAACAACGGGGACACATATTCATGTATAAGAGACGTATAAAAGTGCATTTTGCATGATAGGTTCCCTTTAATATAAACCTTGAGTTAACAAAATACTACTTATCAACTGTTTGTGTTTATTATATTTGATACAGTAATACAGCAATATTCTAACCAAAGCATATACCAGAGGTGGGGGACTCGAGTCACATGACTTGACTTGCCTATTTTTTACTTGAGACTTGCTTGACTAACATTGACAAAAGACTCGACTTGACTTTGACTTGGTATTCATGACTTGAGACTTAGGCTTGAGACAGATGACTCCAAAGGACTTTACTTTTTAAAATAAAATATTTGCATTTGTATTGTACGAAGATTACCCTAGAAGGCAATGAAAGAAAAAAAAGAGAGAGAAAGTAGTTAGTGGAGCGCACAGGAGACAGCCGTTTCATTGCAGACTGTTATGTTTATGTGGGGAAATACATACATTATTTGAGATATATTTCAAACTCAGACTTCATTTTAGGGACATTTCAGCCAGGGGTGTAGAGTTATTTGTTCAAGCACCGGATCGGCAAAACAGGAGAGTCTGTGAACCAGTCTGCCTTGACCTATGTATTCATGTCTGTGACTCTCACAGTATCTGCTGCCCACAGCTGCTTCATAGAAGAAAAACCTCCTTCACTTCATGAAATCTCTGCAGCACCAGGAAGCAGTAACGTGTAACTCAGCAGAATCTGAGAAGAGCAGCACCAGCTGCAAAGAGTTGTGCCTTCACTGTGTTTACCTTCATTTGAACAGCTAACGAGCGACCACAGGCTGCTACGTTTTAACATTAAATTACATTGCATTTAGCTGACGCTTTTATCCAAAGCGACTTACAATAAGTACATTCGACCAGGAAGACACAACCTTGAAGAAAACAGAATCATATAAGAACATCAGGTTTTATAGAGCCAAGCATTTCAAGTGCTACTCAACTGGCTTTAGATAAGCCAGTCCTTTATTAGTATATAAGTGCTCTGTTAGCAGTTCTTTGTTAGTAATTCTATCGCTCGAGGTGGAGTCGAAAGAGATGAGTTAACCACGCACGCACGCACGCACGCGTCAGGATTTCGTAGGACTTGACTTGCTTGACTCTCACCCCAGTAACTTGAGACTTGCACATGTATGACTTACTCCCACCTCTGGTATACAGGAGACAGAGGGAGACGGCATCCTGTCACTGCGAGTCTCAGTATGCTCTTGAGTTTTGTTTTGTTGGTCTAATTATTGGCCTCAGCATTATGACAGAACAAGATGTTTTCTTTTCTGGAAGGAGACTTCAGGTTGTCTCGGAGTATAAGTACTTGGGAGTACATATTGACACAAACCTCAATTTCAAAACGCATATCAAAAAGGTCTGCAATAAAGTAATGTGCAATCTGTCAAATTACAGATACATTAGAAACTTCCTATCATCTGCAGCAGCTAAGCTATACCTTCACTCAATGGTCCTCTCCCACATCTACTACTGTCTGATCAGCTGGTCTAATGCTCACTCTACAGCTCTAAGGCCACTGGAATCACTGTATAAACAAGCACTCAGAACATGAGACAAAAAGCCATTCCGGTATCATCATTGTCACATTGTTAAAAAGTATAATCTGTTCAGCTGGGAAAATCTCATAGTTTACAAAAACATCTGCTTAGTTTATAAGATCACTCGTGGGTTGGCTCCTCCTCCTCTGGCTGGCTGCATCAGCCTAAAGTCCACCTCAACCTGGGCAACTAGAGGTGCGGCTAGGGGAGACTATACCATCCCATTTAGGAAGAGCGCATTCAGGCAGGCTGTCTTTCCTTCCACGCATCCCATCAATGGAATTCAATACCTCAACCAATGAGAGTCCTCATCCTACTACACATTCAAGCACAGTGTTACAAAGTGGCTCATTGATAATCAACAGTGTCAGCACTGATGTGTGGGTGTAGGTGTGTGTATGAGTGCGTATTGTACATTTTTTATTTATTATCATGACTTGCTCTTATCTGTATTCAGTGATGTAATCTATTGTAAATATGTACAATGGTATAACAATGTTGTGGTATTTTTATTATTGCTTTTAGGATGTCAAAAAGCATCTGGCAAAGGGACTATCGGTGAAAACTAGCCTTTTGGCTAATCGAGTACTTTTACATGTTTTTAATATGTTGATTAATGTACACTGTCCCTTGTTTTAAATAAATCAATTCAATGGACTGACTCAGCATGTGACGGAGCCCACGCACAACAAGGGGCACACTCTGGACTTAATGATCTCAAAGGGTCTGAATATCTCTGAGGTTGTGGTGACTGATGTTGCGCTCTCTGATCATTCCTTTGAGAGCTCTATTTCTGTTCACACAAATGTTCAAAAAGAGGTAACCGCAAAGCGATATTTAACTGAAAACACTCGGGAAATGTTTACTCAGGATGTTTCTTTCACACTTGCCCCTGCTAACATCTCAGTAAATGAGCTAGTAGATCATTTAAATTCAAAAATAAAAAAATGTTATAGATGCCATTGCTCTAACTAAGGTAAAGGAAGTGACTGGCAAGAAAAGATCTCCATGGAGAAAGGCCATGACCGTGAGAGCAGAAAAAAGAGAGTCGAAAAGCTGAACGTAGGTGGAGAAAAACAAATCTCCAGGTTCACTTTGAAATCTATAAAGAGAGACTTGGCTTTTATCATTTGGAATTGTAAATTGCACGACAGTCTTTCTTCTCTGACATCATTGCCAAAAACAAAAACAATGCACGTGCCTTGTTTGCTACCGTCGACAGACTAACCCCACAGTGTCAGTATCACCCCCCATTCAGAAAATCAGACAAGCAGTCAGTGCCTCTGCATCAGGTACAGCAGATGTGTTGTCCCTGTGTCCACCTAACATCAATTCAAACACCATGACACAGTTCCATCAGATTAATGATAGAAACCTAGAGGACATTATTCAACTTCTGAAATCCTCCTCCTGCTGCCTTGATATTATTCCAACAGGGTTTCTCCAAGATGTTTTTCCTTGCATGGCCTCAGATCTACTTCACATATACGTCATTCACACCAACGGTGTTTCAGGGCCGGTTTGGAGCTGGAGCTTGAAAAGCACCGGGTTTTCCTGTTCACACCGCAGCGGAGCAGCCTCTTAGCTCCGGAATCCGGTTCGTTTCAAGCACCAAAAAATGTCCGGCCAGAGCAAAAGCACCGCATACGTCACGCTTACATCGAGGCGGGATCAACTCCTGAACAACAACAAAAAGCCAGCGTTTTATCCAGTTTGTACACAACGATGGAGAAACTTAACAAGCAGCAGTGGTCCACTGAAGAGACCAGCTACCTACTGGGAATCTGGAATCTGAATCTGGAGCACAATTGGCCATTGTTGTTGTTGTCGGTGTCAGATGTGAGGGGTTTCCGCTTCATAAAGCCAAACCGTTTCACGGTTTGGCTTTATGAAGCAGGCACGCAAACGGTTACGTCATGATGCAAACGATGACGCAGCACCAGTCGGACTCTGGGCGGTGTGAAAAGAGCCAGAGCTAAACCGAAGAACCGGTTCTGAACCTGAAAAGCTCTAGCACGGAGCTTGAACCGGAGTTGCGTTGGTGTGAATGAGTTAATAGTAAACAAGTCTCTTCACTGTTTTTCCACAGGCTCTGAAAACTGCAGTCATTAAACCGCTCTTAAAAAAAGAATAATCTAGACGCTTCAGTAATGAACATTTACAGGCCCATATCAAACCTCCCATTTCTAGGTAAAATCATTGAAAAAGTAGTTTTTCAACAGTTGAGTAATTTCTTGAATTTAAATAACTGTTTGGAACGCATTTCCACTGCAGGGCCTCGCACGGCTTAGTACGGTATAGTTAGGCCTTGGTAGGCCAGGCTCACTTTATGCTGCGTTTCCAATACAGTTTAGGAACTGCGGCAGTAACTATAGTAACGCAGTGTAGGCGGAGCCGTGACGTCATCTTCAATGTGTGTCACAACCCGATCTGCAGCCCTGCCCGATCTGCAGTGTGCATGTGCGAGATGGTCCGCCATATTGGACAACTCCGGGCGGCAATCCAAGATGGACACTTGACACAGTGGCTTTTAGCAAAGCTCAAAAAGAAAACTCGAGAGAGATGAGTTATTGTTATACAACGTGACTTCACTATTATTTAACAACTCCTTTTGTTGGGTCATTTTATTGGGTTAAGTACATTGTCAGAAGAAGTGAGAAATGGATGTAACTTCTGTTGGACAGCCATCATACATACTGAAGAAATATTGACTAAATGTATGCAATATGTATGGCATTCATAATTTATATCTAATTACATTAACTGTGAATGTCCTTCATTTTATTTCAAATAACTAAATATTTTAATAAAGATATTTGAGACGTTTATGACTCGCGCATGCACGATGCAAATCGGGCAGCCGTCTAGACGTCAAATGTCCTATTAGAGTTGCCGTATGGAGTTGTCAAATATGGCGGACCTTCTCGCACATGCGCACTGCAGATAGGGCAGGGCCGCAGATCGGGTAGTGACAATGTGAACCACAAAACCAACATCAGCCGTTAGCTGTTAGCCCTCAGAGCTCACAGCTCCTCATATCTGTTCAGAAACTAGACAGAAGTTAAACAAGTACAAACCACAGACTGTCTGTGTCATGGCGAATACAGTCGCTGCTTTATTTATGTCTGTATAGGGCGTTCCAAGCTGAATAAGGGCGTCAAATGAAGGCAAGACGCCCGCCTGGCAGAAACGCTGGAGTTAGGAATATCTTGTGATGAAGTGCACACTGACCTGAGCTCCAGGGGCCTCCTTCTTCTCCTCCATGCTGCTCATCAGCTGTCCTGATGAAGACCACAGAGCTGCTTCATTATTAATATAATACAAATATTTAGATATAATTCATCATAAACTGTCAGCAGTGAAGAGGAGGAATTCAAAGAGTTTATTCAATGATATGTTCTATTTCTAGATGCTTCTATGTAGTGTTTTATCACACCACGTGCAGTGCCTTGTCTCATCTATGCTGCTGTGACGTAAACATGGTCCAAATTGATCCATTTAGTCAATGTGATGCTAAGCAGAGGAGAACATGATAGAAAGGTCAGATAGTTATTAACGTTACATGCAAATTACTTTAACCATTACTATAAAAAGTTGATTTCTGTGTAAATTATTATTAATATAATACAAATATTTAGATATAATTCATCATAATCTGTGTAGCAACTTACATTCTAACTTACAGCTCACAGTTTGTTCACTTTTATTTCATTAAAATGACTTTATTCACATAGAAAGTGACATTAATGGTTGTTTGAACCAACGCTATCCGTGTGAAACTATCACTAAGTTAACACAGAAAGCAAACATTAGCTAGTGAGACTGTTTAATGTACTCCATGTATACAGTATTTTCTGTATATTGTGTATTCTTTAGATACTCTAGTGATATGTGTCCTGTGTGTATACTTGCTGCCAATGGTTCATTTTTATTATCTTATTGCATCTTTTAAATATGTTTAACTCGTGTAATGCCTGAAAACACTTCTGCTGTGACACATTCATTTCCCAGTTTAAGATAAATCATTATTTAAATAAAGTATATCTATTTATCTAATGAGCTAAACCGTCGCTTAGCTTAGCGTTAGCTGCTAACTGAAGAACCCCATTCATTTCAATGGGAAAAATGCTACGTCGCGGTGAATGGGGATGCTAATAAGCTAGTTAGCATACATTTAAAACCATATCTATAGTAAAGAGCACCAACACAACAACTCAAACCGTCTTAAAGACAACTAGTGTAATAAATAACTAACATAAAGTCAGCTGAGCATTACAAATCAACTGTTACTCACCAGAGCCGAACTGGAAAGTTTTGTTGTGAGTTTCTTTCTTCCAAGATTATAGCTGTTGTGTTAAATAAGATAACTTCTGATTCGTGATTAACTGTAAGCGAACGGGTAACAGGTGTACATACACGTAATGAAACCTCTGCATGTGTTTAATCCACTCACCTCTTCTTTTGTTCTTCTTCTTCTTCTTCTGCTTCTTCTTCTGCTTCTGCTTCTTCTTCTTCTTCTTCTTCTTCTGCTTCTTTCGTGTTTATTGGCGGTTGGCAAACCAACTTGTAGGTGCATTACCGCCACCAACTGGACTGGAGTATGGACAAGAGACTATGCAGAGAACAAGAAACAAAAGAAACAAAACAAAGAACCAAAACTCTAGATTATTTTAAATTGATCATTTTCTTTTAGAAATGTAATAATCTCACAATATATATTGCCTGATGTTTTCCCTAACAGCCCTGATAGCAACAAGTCATAACCCAATTATATGCTTTACCACCAATTCCCAATGACTTTAACTTGATTAGTCGTCCTTCCTTCCAGAGCATGTCATAAGCCTTTTCAACATCAAAGAAGACTGCAGTCACTACTTCCTTGTTGGTCTGTGCTTTCCTGATGTCTGATTCTCAGCACAATATAGAATCCATTGTGTCCCGACCCCTCTGGAACCCACTTTGATATGGGGACAACAGAGCTTTACTTTCTAAGATATACGTTAACCTGTCTGTAACCGTTCTCTCCATGATTTTGCATAAATGAGATGTCAGGGCAATAGGCCTGGAGCTAGATGGATCTGAAGGGTCTTTCCCTGGCTTCAGGGTGGGCACTATTATCGCTTGTTTCCACTCTGAAGGAAGTTGGCCAGAATCCCACACCCTGTTAACCAACCTCAACACAATGACTGGAGAGTTATCTGTCATGTGTTCCAGCGTTTTGTAACAAACACCATCTTTCCCAGCAGTGGTTTGGCGAGCACTAATAATTGCTCTTCTCAACTCAAACATACTAAAATGCAGGTCCAACTGATCTCCTAACGCTTCTACTCTATCCAATATTCTCGGGGTTTCCATTCGTGTATTATTTCTGCACTGCCTGGCTTCCTCTGTAAGGTTATCTGAACTATGAACTTTCCTAAATGTTTGAGCTAGAAGTTCCGCCTTTCCTACGTTTGTGACAGCCATTTTGTCCCCTCTGCTCAAAACTGGCAACTCATAGTTCCTTCGAATTCCCCCCATTCTCTTAATCATGCCCCAAACACCTGCAAGCTGTACTTCTCTTCCAATACTATTTAAATATTGCCTCCAAAAAGTGCGTTTCTGCGTTCTTATTGTTCTCCTCACTATAGCCTGGGCCCTTTTACCCTGATTCAAAGCTTCCTGAGAATGGAGTTGTTTGAGTTGCCTGAATGCTTTATTCCTGTCTTTAATGGATTCACTGCATTCACCATTCCACCAGGGTACACTCTTAGTGCGCCTAACTCCTGCACTTTCCGGAATTGTGTCTTTAGCTGAATTAATGATAACCTTAACCAGCTCATCATTTCATTTATTTATATCATCATCATTTTCCTCTTTGTCACAGACGAGCTGAGGACCAAAATGCAGAACACGGGAAACCAGGGATAGTCGGTAACCAGCTTTATTGATGGCAATAGGCTGGTAGAAGACAACACGGCAGATAGTAGGCAAAGGGCTGGTCGGGGACAGGCGAGGGTTCCAGGAGAAAGCAGGACGCGAGTCGCAGGTACAGAGCGGGTCAGGGAGCAGGCGAGGCAGGCTGGTCAGGGACAGGCAGGGTCGAAACCGGGAGAGCAATCTGAAGGGTAATGCGGGAAAGACTGGCATGCTGCAAAGTACGATCTGGCACTGAGGTGAAAGTGAAGTGGGCCTAAATACTAATGGAGCTGATGGGTGCAACAGAGTGAGAGAGAGACAGGGTGTGACTACCAGGTGACTAAGGAAAGTTAATGCAGAAAATAGGTGAGTGAGAAAGCAACTGTGACACTCTTGAAGTGTTTTACATCTATTCGTACTTACAACTTGGAAGGCATCCCAATCAGCCGTTCCCAGTTTCCATCTAGGAATTTTCTTTTCCTTTTCAAACTTTAGTCATTACCGGATAATGATCGCTGCCCACTGTAGTATGCTTTACCATATTCCATGTACTTATACCTGCTAAAGCACTAGATACAAATGTCGAGTACTGTTTCTATATTCTTTGTGCAATTATATCGTGTTCCTTCTCCAGTGTTAATGCACACTAGCCCGAGGTCATCTTTAAATTCCTCAACTACTGCCCCATTTGCATCTCTGCTCCTGCTTCCCCATAGCGAGCTATATGAGTTAAAACCCCCACACCATATGACTTTGTCTTGCAGTGACCCCCAGCATCCTCTAATATACTTTGATCTAATTCCCCACATTATAATAATTCACTATATCTAGAGGTCCTCTATCATTCCATACCTTCCTGAGAAGTGATCAACGTTTCTGGGAGGGGACAGACTTTGGCACTAAGATGGAGTTGTAGAGATATAAAACTTGAATTGTGTGAATTTAAAGATTAAGTTCCTGTTGTAAGGTCCAAGCGAGGGGGGGTGTCTTTGTTTGTGTCAGTTAAATCTACTTTCAGTCTTTTTGCATCTTTGTAACACTTGTTCTGTATTCATGTGATCGTTCCAAGTCGTCTGTTTTGATCCCCTTTCAGTCCTTTTGCTTTCTAAGTGGTTGCTTTGTGTATGTTTTAGTACTTCCTCCTCTCCTTGCAGTAACTCAGCTTCTCTCTGATGTTTCTTTAGTCATTTGATCATGGACGTGGGAAGGGGGGGTGCTGAGGGGGCTGCAGCACCCCCACCTGCTGGCGGAGAGTTGTAAATGCAACGCCAACAATCAAATCAATACAAAGGTTTAATTTGAGTATGTTTGAGTTAGTATTTCAGTGTAAGCAGTCTCTAAAAAGCTTCACGATAAGAGAAAGGGATCATGCAGTGTGCTTCTTCTGTTGCTCTGCTATAGAAAAGAAGCTTGTCAGCGCAAGATCAGGGATGGGAGTTTTGTGAAAGCACGGTTTAAGAACTGGCGAAAAGCAGAGGAAACATTTAGGGAGCATGAGAAGTCCCATCAACACACAGGCCGTCAACAAACTGGCAGCATGACAACGAACACCAATGAATGCGCTGCTCTCACAAGCTGCTGCTAAAGACCAACTGACTGCATTTAGTGTGACGCTATTAAACCGGACCCTCCCTCCACGCAGATCACGCAGACTGCATGGGGCCTCGTTTTGCGGAGGGAGCCTCATCTGAAGAGCAAACGCAGTGCAAGCGCCACAGTTTCGCCGTTGCGAGGCACCCGCAACCCCCAACCCGCACCCCCCACCCGCACCCCGCACTCTGACTGACTTCCTGCGTCCTGCAGTTGATGTTTTTTTGTGGGTGTTTTGCATCTTTTTTCAACCTTTAATGTCACCGCTCTGTGTTTTCATTTCTTTTGGGGTCATGTTCCTCTCTTTGGTTGTTGTGCATCTCTTTCTAATCCTGTTGCATCTTTTTTAAGGCATTGATGATTCTTTGCTCGTTCAACAGATCTTTAAAGTGCGTGTTCATCTCATGCTGTGGTTGTTTACATGTCTTGAGGTTGTTTTCGTCATGTTGTGTATATCTGTAGGCTGGAATCATCTTTGGGATCTCTGTGTGTCTTTAGATACATTGTGTGAGATATTCCCCCGGACCCTTTTGGCATCGCGGCCTCTTTGTGATTGTTGTTCATTCATTTCAACCTGGTCTCAATAACTATCGGCCCATCTCTAACCTCCCATTCCTGTCAAAGCGAACTGTTGCCTCCCAACTAAAATCCCATCTGGACTGCAATAACCTTCATGAACCTTTTCCATCTGGTTTCCGTACTCGCCACAGCACAGAATCTGCCCTACTCAAGGTGACCAACGACATCCTCCTCTCTGCTGACTCTGGTTCCCTCTCAATTCTCATTCTCCTTGACCTAACAGCCGCATTTGACACGATCAACCATTCCATCCTCATCAACCGCCTCCAGTCTTCCATTGGCATTACCAGTACTGCCCTCTCCGACGGACATCAATTTATCTCCATAAACAACTCCAAATTCCCCACGGCCCTCGTCAATCATGGCGTCCCTCAGGGTTCTGTACTTGGTCCCCTTCTGTTCATCATCTACATCCTCCAAATTGGACAAATCCTCCGTCAACACCAACTCCAATTCCACTGTTATGCTGATGACACACAGCTCTACCTCTCAACAAAATCAATTTCTCCAACCACACACTACCAGCTCAGCACCTGCCTCACTGACATTACATTTTGGATGCAAAACTATTTTCTAAAACTTAACTGTGACAAATCAGAACTTATAATCATTGGCCCAAACTCACTTAATCGCTCAACCCAAAATATTTCTATGGCTCCATTGTCAACCCCTCCACTCACATCCGTAACCTTGGCATCATCCTCGACCCCACCCTCACGTCAACCAGCTCACAAAAAACGCATTCTTCCATTTAAAGAACATCGCCCGCATCAGACCCTCCCTCTCATCGACCACTGCTGAAACTCTGATCCATGCCTTCATAACATCCCGACTGGATTACTGCAACAGCATACTTTTTGGATCACCTGCATTCACACTAAAAAAAACTTCAATATGTCCAAAACTCAGCTGCCCGCTTGCTCACCTCCACCCGACGCTCCGACCACATCACCCCTATCCTCTATGACCTCCACTGGGTCCCCATCAAACACCGCATTGACTTTAAAATATTACTTTTCACTTTCAAAGCACTCAACAACCTTGCCCCCCCCTACCTTTGTGACCTCATCCAACAACACAACCCCACACGTCGCCTCAGGTCTGCTGAAGCTAACCTACTGCAGCCCATCAGGACAAAGCTCCAGACCTGGGGGGACAGGGCCTTCGCAGCCCTCCCCCCCACCCCCCTCACTCTGGAACCCCCTCCCCAGCTACGTCAGATCTGCCAACACTCTCACATCATTCAAACAATCCATCAAAACTCACCTTTTCACTCTTGCCTTCAACTCCTAATCCACTAACCCCTTGCCCCTTATTCACTTTCTACTTTTGTTGTTATTTTTGTTTTACTTGCTTGTAAGCGCTTTGAGCACCAGGAAAAGCGTTTTATAAATGTAATGTATTATTATTATTAAGTCTTTGTGCATCTTGTTGCGGCGATCCAGCACTCACACAACAGGAAAGAATGAAACAGAGAGGTATCAATAAAACACAAACAGATCAATCAATCAATCAATGTTTATTTATATAGCCCAATATCACAAATGTTACATTTGTCTCAGTGGTCTTCACAGTGTGTACAGAATATCAGTATGACAATACGACACCCTCTGTCCTTAGACCCTCACATCGTACAAGGAAAAACTTCCAAAGAAAACCCAGTTTAAAGGGAAAAATGGGAGAAACCTCAGGGAGAGCAACAGAGGAGGGATCCCTCTCCCAGGACGGACAGACGTGCAATAGATGCCGTGTGTAAATTGAAAAGATAATACATTTGCAACATAGGTAGTCCAAATGTTTGGAAATGCATGTGTGTATAATAGGAAGATGAATCCACGAGGATATCCATCCAGGACCGATGATCCAGGACCACAGCCACGACTCAAGATCCAGCGCTCGCGATCCAGGACACAGGACCGCAGGATCATCCATGACTCCGGATCCCAGCATATATAGACCCCAAAAAGAAAGACATTTGGGGAAGCTGGGTTAATCGGAACATGAGAGTACACAGGTATAGACAGAGAGAAGGAAGAAGTAAGATGTCCCCCGACAAACTAAGCCTATATCAGCAAAACTAGGGGCTGAATCTAATCAGCCCTAACTATAAGCTTTATCAAAAAGGAAGGTCTTAAGCGCACTCTTAAAAACGGATAGGGTGTCTGCCGCCCGAACACAAACTGGAAGCTGATTCCACAAATGTGGAGCTTGATAAGAAAAGGCTCTGGCTCCCATTGTACTTTTAGAGACTCTAGGAACAACCAACAACCCTGCATTCTTGGAACGCAATGCCCTAGTAGGACAGTAGGGTATAATGAGTTCTTTAAGGTAAGATGGCGCCTGCCCATTAAGGGCTTTGTAGGCGAGAAGAAGAATTTAAAATTCTATCCTGTGTTCTATAGGGAGCCAGTGTAAGGCAGCCAGAACAGGAGTAATGTGGTCCTTTTTCCTAACTCTGGTTAGTACACGAGCCGCAGCATTTTGAATCAGCTTCATTGTTTTTTAAGTAATCACACAACTGTTTTGCGACCGCTTTCTCAAGAATTTTTGAGAGGAACGGAAGATTAGAAATAGGTCTATAGTTGGCTCAAACCTCTGGATCGAGGTTGTGCTTTTTAAGAAGCGGTTTTATCACTGCTACTTTGAATGATTGTGGAACATAGCCTGATAATAAAGACATATTCATAATATTTAATAAAGAAGTGCTAATTTATGGAAAAACTTCCTTCAACAGCTTAGTTGGAATTGGGTCTAACATGCACGTTGATGGTTTAGAAGAGAGAATCATTGAATGTAATTGTTCAAGGTTAATGGCTGAAAAGCATTCTAGTTTACTATCTAGTGTAATATTAGAACTTACGATTCCGGGAGCTGTTGATAACACTATACTGGTCGAAGGCAAGAGGTCATTAATTTTGTTTCTAAGAGTAACAATTTTATCGTTAAAAAAGCACATAAAATCATTACTACTGAGTGCTATGGGAATAGAAGGCTCAATGGAGCTGTGGCTCTCTGTCAGCCTGGCTACAGTGCTGAAAAGAAATCTTGCATTATTCTTATTCTCATCTATTAATGAAGAGTAGTATGCTGCTCTCGCTTTACGCAGTGCTTTCTTATATTCATTGAGAGTAATATGCCAAATTAAACGAGATTCTTCAAGTTTGGTGGAACGCCATATCCTTTCAAGTTGTCTAGACTTTTGCTTTATTTTGCGGGTTTCGGCATTATGCCATGGAGCTAATCTATGTTGCTTTATTTTCTTCTTTTTCAAAGGAGCAACAGAGTCTAATTTTATTCGCAGCGCATCTATAGCACTATCAACAACATGATCAATTTGGGGTGGTGTACATTTTGTATAAGTTTCCTCCCTTACATGCAGACATGCTATCGAGTTAAGTATTGGTGGAATCTCTTCCTTAAATGTGGCTATAGCACTAACGGATAGGTTTCTGCTGCAAGAGCTTTTGACTAATGCTTTGTCGTCTCGGATATAGCTGACAGATATAGCTGATCAGTAATTATTATGTAGTTATTGCAACAAACACACAATAATGGGAAGTACATCACCTGCTGCCACAGCAGCCAGTCGCGGAAATGCCCCCCACAGTAGCAACAATCATACAGCATACCACTGCAATGAACACACACACATTTTCCCTAAACATGTTTAACGCACACACATTTTACCATGCAGCCTACCACACCAAGGTCACATGTTTATCTCTCTGAAAGCTATACTTGTATATGTTTAAACGTCATCGTCTCATGACATCCTTAGGATTAGTTAACTAACAAAGGTGAAGTGTTTTTATAACCTGAGGCCTTCTCTGAACTTCCTCTACCCTCGGTGTCAGCTCACTTAAAATGAATACATCTATTGATCACTCAGAAGGACCATCGTCTCTCTAACTGTGTGTGACCCAGCTCAGTAACACACATCATATAGCTCAGCATGTGACCTTAATGAATATCAGAAATACGCTGTATTAAACATTCCACCATAACAATCTCTCCTTTTAGTAATTAAGATCACTTACTGTAATCAAAAAAATTATTATTACAAGTATAACCTACTGAGTTCCGCCCCCCAAAATGACTTTCTGAAAAACATGTATCAATGGGTAATCATTGTACTCAAGGCAGAAGTCACAGGTCACCTGTACTGCACCTACTCACAACAGCCAAGAAAACACCTTTTTGATTATAACACAACCAGTGGAAGAAAAGACAATTGCGCTAATCTCCTCTACTTAAATGGAAAATCATTTAAAAAACCAAAGTATGCTTAAGAGAAAAAAATCAATTTATCCCATTCAAGTTTAACAAACTTACATACATAATGTAAAATCTTCCAATACACTTATAGCAAGATGTAACTGTCGTCCACTCGTTCTGCTTCTGTTATATTGTCCAGTAAACACTTCTTCAGGGAGTGCACGTTCCGATCTCCATGCGTAGCCTTCAGATATATCTATCTTAGCCTTCATGCTGTAATGTCCCATCTCATAGCAACATCCCTTGATGACATCTGAAGCAACATCATTACCATTTGAATTGGACGGAACTGTAGTCAGAAAACTGAGACTTCTGCAAAAGAACAGTTAACGGTAGATCTTCTATATGTTGTGTTCAGATTACTAATATACTGTAAATCATCTCAGAAGTTTTGGGTTTTGTTCTTCGTGTTGACCCAAACCCATAAGACAATAGCAGTGGAAGGATAGCTGGAACTGACGGGAGTCATCCAGCTGCCCTCATTGATACTCCAGTCTGCCTCAGAATGGTCCATCTTCCCTCCTCAACATTGCAAGGAAAAGACAGCTTTGACCTGGGTAGAAAATAGCACTTGCATTCTGGGTTAACAGCCTACGCTACCAGCCTCTTAAACAAGGCCCCCCTATTGACACTTTGCCTCTGCAATCTGTAATCTGTGTGAGATGTCTGGAAATAAGACGGGATATTTAAATAAATCAGATCTAGTGATTATCTGGAGAACTCATTCTGAACTATATTTGACCAGAGCAGGAGATGTTGTTAGAAAATAAGCTGCTAATGATCAAAAGCGTTCTGTGTTCTGATGTTAGTTGGTGATTTTCTAATAAATACGTATCAAAAGATGAGTTTCATCTGAGATACAACTCAGAATAAGAGGATTTGACTGAACAGGATGATGCATCGTCTAAAAACAAGAGCCTATATCTCATTCCAGTGTTACTCCTGAAGTTACTGTGTCTGATATCAGGAGGAGAGACATACTCTGACTAGATATCAGACACAGATACTGGGCAGGATTTAGAGTTGTTGTCGTGTGCACTTCCATTAAGCGGCCCAAAGGCAGGGAAACTAAAAGATAATAGCAGATTCAAGGTTCAACAGCAGTGCTCGTGCAGGTAGGAGTGTACGCGTGAGTTTGGAGTTTGTTTGGCGCCAGAAAAACAGAAAAAGCTCAAAGTTGACGGACAGTGTTTCCTTGTCCAAATGTTGACTTGTTGTCTTCACCAGTGTTTTGGTAGCTGTGTGCTCCTCATGTTGAGTTTCTGCTCCTGGCAGGACCCCCAACGGAAAAGGGGCTTGAGTCGGTGGGACTGACCTTGCGTCTCTTAGGAGCTTTTGGAGGCTCCACCTCCGAAGGCCAGGCGGGATCCCAGGAAGGGGTTGGATCAGGGGGGTCAAACCCAAGGCCCGGGGGCCAAACCGGCCCGTGACTTCATGTCATGCGGCCCCAAAAGAGCTCTGAATGAATATAATGTGTTTGCTATACAATTACATGCCTATTTACAGAATCACGTTGCCCATAAACTACATGTCCCACAATGCATCTCAAATTTGACTTTTTTTCAAAATTTCACATATTTAGTTTTTTTTTACTTATTTTTCCAGAATTTGGCTTTTCTTTTAAATCATTTTGTGACATTCTCACCGAAGAGACTTGCAATTATTTGCCCTAGACTTCTGCTTTCAGACGTAGTTAATTATGAAGTTATTACCCTATCTGATACAAATCCAATGCAGAGGCAATAATGTAATATAATACCTTATTTTATATATATTATATATTTATATATGTATATTTAAATAGTTTAAAGTTACAACTGGCCCATTGACCAACCATGTTGCCCGCGATGAAATTGAGTTTGACCCCCATGGGTTAGGTGCGGGAGAAGGAGCAGAAACAGAGGCAGAAGGCAGGACTGGAGCTGGGGCTCGGGCCGGGCGTTTGGCTGCTGGCAGTGAGCTTCTTAAAGCTTCTTAACCTGGGCTGACCTGCCACTTCCTGGCGTGCAGGTGAAGGAGCAGCCTCCTGAGCCTCTTTACAGGGAGCCCTCCTCCACTCTCCAAACATACATCAAATCTTGTAGGATAGTTCATCAAGAGCATCCTCAACCAATACTGCTGAGTCCGTACTGGTTCGGTCGTTCTGTCAGGGTTGGGGGTTATCAGGAGGACCCAAACGCAGAATGAGGAGAAGGGGTACAAAGTATGACAAAAAGCCAGCTCTATTTAACAAAAGCCGATTACAAAGAAAAAACAGAAACCACTAGTAGTTATCATTTGAATAAATAAATAAAAACACTTTGTTTAGTTTCGGTAATTATTCTGTGCTGTGTGCTGCTGCCATCTCTGCTCATTCTCAACTCTCTGAGGACGGATATTAAACTTTGAAGTCATCATGTCTTTGCTGTCAGGATTACAGTGTGTGTGTGTGTGTGTGTGTGTCCTGGCAGGCCAGTGGGGGAATCCCTTCGTCTTGGTGAACATCAGGGCTCCCTGTTTGAACTGGTCCCGTTTTTCCCCGCATCGTGATAACTCTAATAATAATAATAATAATAATAACTAATAGTGTGTGTGTGTGTGTGTGTGTGTGTGTGTGTGTGTGTGTGTGTGTCCTGGCAGGCCAGTGGGGGAACCCCTTCGTCTTGGCGAACACCAGGTGTCCTGTTTTTCCCCGCATCGTGATTACTCTCACCTCAATGACAGAGAATCAGCAGAAAGAAAACAGAAATATATTGAGGTGACTTAATAACCATCATGTAATCAAGGGGCGTCTGAAAGACACATTTACTCATTGATATTATATATGTAGATATACCAGTTTTAGTTGTACATGATGTGTAATTCTTCTCTCATCTTATTAAAAGTTCATCTTTATATCTGGTATGTAATGAAGGAGTAGTATAAAGTGACATCAAATGAACATACTTCAGCTAATACAACTACCTGCAATCTGTATTTGAGTAAATTAACTTTATTTACTTTCCAACTTATTTACTTTACTTTTACTTTTGCTGTTATCTGAAATGTATAAACCTCATTAAAAGTTTAAACGGGTCGTTTATTTGAATGTATAAGCATCAAAAACCTATTTCATTCAGTGTTTAGAAAGGGTGAAGTGTAAACTGTGACATCCACGGAGTAGTTTCTATGTAGAGCATCATATATGTTGCATTCATTTAGTAGCATTTATACAAATATTACTGTGAATGCAAATGAGATATAATCCAGACAAAGAGTAGAACAAGAATGATATGTATCTCTGATATGTAGCTAAGCGAAACGGTTCATTGTAAGGCTTTAACTGTTGCTGTTACCTGAAAGGTATAAACCACATTCAAAGAGAGAAGAGGTTGTTTCCACCTTTTCATTCTCTGCTAGTAACTGCTGTTTTTGCTGCCTATGGATATCACTGAGATGCTCCCCACTATGTACTGCTGCAAGTGTCCTTCCTAACATACCTGCCTTCTATCGTATATGTTGCGTTATGTGGCTTGCAATGACCTCTATGCTTCCCTCTGATGTTAGCAGATGTACCGACTCCTCACACCTTATCCTACATTTCCCCCAATCAGCTTTAGCAAAGCACCACCTGGTTATCACACCTCCTTCCTGCATAAATACATTATTATTCATTTTAGGAAGCACTGGGTAATGGTCACTTCCTACAGTGGAGTTATTCAAAACAAACCATTCACATGTATGAACCAAACAGTTTGACACTAATGTCAGATCCAGGCATGAGACTTTCCCCCTGTGAACATCTACTCTTGTGCCATGTCCATCATTAAGGCATACTAGTGTTCTTTCCTCCAGTATTTCTTCCACTATGTTTCCGTTACTGTCTGTATGGTTGCTGCCCATAGACTGTTGAGTGCATTGAAATCACCGCACCAAACTTCCTTCCTATGTTTATTTCCTGCTATTTCTTTAAATATATCAGTGGTTAGATTTGGACATGGGTTGTATAAATTGATTATCCTAATGTTATCTTGTTTTCTAGGGTTGCAGATGTCCACTGTAATACAGTCTATCCCATCAGGAGATTGCACCTCCCTATATGCCACACCATCTTTGAGAAATGACTGCAGGATCTCAGGTCTGCAAAGTGGACAGGTAGGCGAGAAAGGCTTTTTTGGGGTCTCAGAGACCAAGGTCCTGTGCACTTCGCATACATTTACTGCACGACTTCAGGTCTGCGATGTGGACAGTACACCTCAAATACATACCTACACAACCTGGGGTATTTGAAGATAAGGGAATGACATGTTTATAATATGCTGCAAAACACAACAAATATGCAGGGTGACGAGTCCGTTTCTAAGGCATTTTATTTTTGTTAGTCTGATCATTTCAACAAGAGAATAGAATCAAACTGAAAACATCTTAAATATGTTCCAGATACATGAAGCATGTGAACAGTGAAACTCGCTCATGGACTTTAAGGTGAAAACTTTAAGAAAAGGTTTTCCGACACTCTTTGTAGGAGCCATTTTATGGGTGTTGTTGGTGTCTCAGTTTACCTTATTTATATGTATAGTGCAATATTATTTTGAACACTTGGTGGCGGGGTGTAAAGGGGTCATAGGTCACAGGAGAGGAAGAGGACACAGGAGGAAGAGCATACCGATTCTACCAGACGTCCAGCCCCAGCAGATGCTCATACTACAACTATTGACACCATGTACTTAAACCTTGGTATGTAAAGCAATAACACATCATTCTAAAACTGCAGCAAAAGACCGGAACTTCATATGTTTGTGTCTCCGTCAGGATCACTCTAAACCCTCCTGTGAAGTAATGGCAAAAAGATATAGGACACTGGAACATTTAAACTGCCATTACATTAAAGGAGACCTATCATGCTATCATTTAAATTATATAGTGTATGACCATACCTATATAAGGTATATTTATACATTTTATTTTTCAAAATACCAAACAGATCATTTTTTAGACATGCCTCGTTTTGCTCATTTTCGCTCTATTCCAAGCCCGTCTTTGAAAATTCTGAGCAGCAGCTGACCACGCCCCCCTGCAGAAGAGCAGGCATGAGCCGGCGAGACGTTACCATGCTTGCTGTGATTACGAGTGTCGAATAAACATGTCATCTCAGAGAAATGCATGTGTTCAAGCATACTATCAATTTGATCCAGAAACTGACCCTGAAGCAGCGGAGGTTTTGGTGGAGGTGCAAACATCTCGGTTGCAGCAGGACGTTTATGAATGGTTAGCTGACAAGCTGTTGTCCCTATTTATTTTACTCTGTTACGATGCTTGCTCCTTATTCCGTTCATATTTTGGCTAATTAGCAAGAATGCAATGTGTACAGTTTGTAACGCAAAAACAGCGATATATATATATATATATATATAAAGGGAGACATTCATATTTTCAGCATATATACAATGGCCTCATTGCGTTTAATAGTTTACAGTCCTTTTCTTCCAACATCCTGCAACAACCGTTGGAAAGTTGAATAACTTAGGATGATAAAAAGTATAACTCCAACAACACCTCAGTTGTCAGCAATGTGTGTAGTTTCATGTGTTTTTAAAAGCTCAGTTATTGACTTCTTTGTGCAAATTGCGCCACGATGCCTTCTGAACGGAGAATGTGTGCTGCATGGAGATACCACAGGTAACATTTTTGACAGCTTTACTACGTTGTCTGTTTAAATACATTTTTCACATGTCATTCAATATATGTTCATCACAATGTGTCAAGACGGATGCAGTAACCTGTATGGTGGACCATCCTGGATTGGAGCCTGTGTGCCTAAATGTGTTCTCCCTGCAGAATGCGTTGCATATTTACAGAGCTGAACATGGTGGACTACAGTTGAGGCAAATAGAGCAGTGAGTGGTTTGTTTGTTTTGACTGAAATTGTAAAACGAATGCTAATATTGTTCATGGAAATAAATACTGGTGTATATGGCTTTATGCAATCTTTCATTCTGTCATTGTACTATTATATACTACACAGCAATGGCATAACACACCCATGTGTACGACAAAAAGGTCCACACACACACAACCTTATGCTTTTGAAATCAGAATATTCTTTACCCATCCAAACATGAATAATCACGACACATTTTGATATCAACTTGGAACTTTATTGTCAAAATCAACGGTTAAAAAAACCCATACAAAAAAACTAAATGTAGCCTACTTGTATTTTGTATAAATGACACTAAATATTTAGCTATATCAGGAAAAACACCGCTAAATAAAAACTTACAGCTTCAAAATTGGATGTGTCCTCACTGGCCTGGTCCCGGATGGTTGGTATTGATCCCGGGTTTAGCATTAGTTTGGAGGCATATCCGTGTTGGACTTGAGAAGTTAATAAACATGTCCGTGGTAAAATGTTTGGAACACACAAACAGAAATCTTCCGTGGTCTTCTGGCACATGTTCCTTGTAAATGAAGTCTAGCCACAGATTAATTTCGTTTTCCACTGATGGCATCGCATGCAGTCCCCTGTCCCGAGTCTTGCAGCCAACAACAGCACAACGTTTAACTGGCTTAGACATCCTGGCAAGAGCAGGCAAAAACACAGATGTGACTGGGGTGTTGATTATTTAGCCTGCCGATAGCCTATATGCGAATGAGAGGTTTGTTAATGCACGTGGCCGTGGCTCATTCCCCTGATAGGTGGAGAGTTGACCAATAAGCGGAGCACTTCTTTGTGACGTAGAAAAGTATTGGAATGTGGATGTTTTTTTCAGATCCGTTGCAGCCCCTTTTTTTTTAGAGATTTGGCGAAGGAGGAAAATAGAGAGGGTTGTGTTTTCTGACACTTGGTGAGTTCCCTGGAACACCGAGGACACATATTCATGTATAAAAGACGTACAAAGGTGCATTTTGCATGACAGGTCCCCTTTAAGTAGAATCGTACTCTATGAGTGAAACTGGACAATATAAGAAACATATCGCATTGGATTAAGGATCGTTTTCACCGGACAAACAATTGGATTACTTCACAACCGACACCGTCATCCCGGATCAGCTGGACAACAAGCCACAATCAGCTGGAGATTGTCACCACCTGCGCTCATCAAGAGGCGAAAGGAGAGGCTGAGAGCCAAGGCTGGGAAAGCGGCCGGGTTTGAGCAGCATTCAAACTGGATCGTATATTGGAATCATAAGCTGTATTGGACAATGGCTTGGATTTAATGCTGCAATAATGTCAGCTGTTTGAAACAGCGTGCTGTCGGCAGACTGACAGCCAGAAAACGAAACTTAAAGGAACAGTGAACATTATGCATGTCAATTCTGACGTTACGTCAACAGATGGCGCTGTTGGGATGGGATCTGTAATGGAAAAAAGGATTACCCAACACAAGGCCAATAGAGAGGCGAAGTCCCTCCCCTTCCCGTGGAGCTACATGGGACCTTATTTCGAAAATATTATGTATTGAAGTCAATGGAGAGACAAAGATTATCATTCGATCCCGTTTGAATTGTGCCACGAATTACACATATGATGTTTGTCAATTTAAAAGATAATTTTGCAAGTAAAAAAAAATGTGTCGTAAAACTGTGAACACATTTGTTTGTGTGAAACGCTCAATGAACTCCATCTCTGGTCTCGCAGAACAACACACGTCACCAAGATGGCCGTCACTACTGTCTTGTCAACAAAAGGATTGACTACCCTCACTATCACCACAAGGAAACACGTCCAGAAGAATGTTATGCAAAGCTGCCTGCCTTCCTTTGATTCTCTCTGAACTGCCTTCTGCAGATAGCGTGAAGTAGAAAAGATCGGCGATCGCCGATGCTCGCGTTAGCATTTCTCCCCCGGGCTTAAATTGTGTATTATAGAACCGGTGACAGGACTCTTCAAAGGGTTCACGAAATATGACTACTAATCTTACTGTTTAACATGTTGGGTTACTTAATGTTACTTCATGTTAAGGCTAATAAAAATGACAAGGCTGTAATGCTAACTAACGTGCTAGCTACTAGCTTGGTAGCTAACTTGATCCAGCCCCTCCTGGTCCTTTCATCAGACGGGAAGCGAAAGAACGAGTAAGACCCATTGCTGGTATGATAACAACCTGATACTAAGTACACAGGCATCTTGTTAAAGTTATCTTATCTTAGCCAGCGCTGATCTTAGCTATCTCTTAGTGGAGGAAAACAATTGTGACATCACTTGCGCAACTCTGGGATTAGTAATCTTTGTAGTTGCATATTTTTCATAGTCTTATATTTCAATAGTTTTACGACAAACTGTGACTTTTTTGACGTGGAAATTATTTTTTAAGATTGACAAACATGATATGTGTAATTCATGGCACTATTCAAACAGGATCGAAAGATACGTTTTCTCTCTCCATTGACTTAAATACATTTTTTTACCGAAATAAGGTCCCATGGAGCGGAAGTAGATGGGCGTGACTTCGCCACTCTTTAGATGGGAATTGTTTATTGTAAACTGTGAAAAAAACAAAATATGCTTAATTGCGGCTCCTACACTCTTAAAACCACTATGGGTTTTCTCCTGTGTGAACACGAAGATGTGATTTGAGAACACCTGATTGAGTGAACGTCTTCCCACACTCTTCACACCAGTACGGTTTTTCTCCAGTATGAATACGGTGATGTGATTTGAGAGCACTTGATGAAGTGAACGTTTTCCCACACTCTTCACAGCTGTACGGTTTTTCTCCAGTATGAATACGGTGATGTTTTTGTAGATGACCTGATGTACTGAAAGTTGTCCCACACTCTTCACAGCTGTACGGTTTTTCTCCTGTGTGAACACGTTGATGTACTTTGAGATGACTTGATGTAGTGAAAGTTGTCCCACACTCTTCACAACTGTAAGGTTTTTCTCCAGTATGAATACGTTGATGTGATTTGAGAGCACTTGATGTCCTGAAAGTTGTCCCACACTCTTCACAGCTGTAAGGTTTTTCTCCAGTATGAATAAGTTGATGTCTTTTGAGAGCACCTGATTGAGTGAAAGTTGTCCCACACTCTTCACAGCTGTAAGGTTTTTCTCGAGTATGAATATGGTGATGTGATTTGAGAGCACTTGATCTAGTGAACGTTTTCCCACACTCGTCACAGCTGTACGGTTTTTCTCCAGTATGAATACGTTGATGTGATTTGAGAGCACTTGATCTAGTGAACATTTTCCCACACTCTTCACAGCTGTACGGTTTTTCTCCAGTATGAATACGGTGATGTGATTTGAGAGCACTTGATTCAGTGAACGTTTTCCCACACTCTTCACACCAGTAAGGTTTTTCTCCAGTATGAATGCGGTGATGTTTTTGTAGATCACCTGATGTACTGAAAGTTGTCTCACACTCTTCACAACTGTAAGGTTTTTCTCCTGTATGAATACGTTGATGTGATTTGAGAGCACCTGGTTGAGTGAACATTGTCCCACACTCTTCACAGCTGTAAGGTTTTTCTCCAGTATGAATACGTTGATGTGCTTTGAGATGACCTGATCTAGTGAAAGTTGTCCCACACTCTTCACAGCTGTAAGGTTTTTCTCCTGTATGAATACGTTGATGTGATTTGAGAGCACCTGGTTGAGTGAACATTGTCCCACACTCTTCACAGCTGTAAGGTTTTTCTCCAGTATGAATACGTTGATGTGCTTTGAGATGACCTGATCTAGTGAAAGTTGTCCCACACTCTTCACAGCTGTACGGTTTTTCTCCTGTGTGAATATGCAGGTGGCTCTTTAAATTTCCAGATGTTGTGAAGGATTTGTCACATTGCTGACAGCTGTGACGTCTCTCTTTTCCTTTTGGTTTCTAGAACAGATGGACAGAGAAAGAGAGAAAGTCAATCTAAAAAGCATAAATACACAAGTCATGCTATATTTGAACAATATATTGTAGGGCCATACCTATATAAAGTATATAAATATAGTATATTTTTCAAAATACCAAAAAGATCCTGCATTTTAGCCACGCCTCATTTAGCGTTATTTGCTCTTTCCAGCGCTGTTTTTGCAGGGGCTGATTCTGTGAGCTGCAGCTGACAACGCCCCCCTGCAGCTGACCACGCCGTCTGCAGGAGAGAGGAGCGTGCTCTGAGATCAGCTGCTGAGCTGCAGCAGGGAGAAGAGGGGGAGAAAAAGAGATCTCCGTCCACCGTGTTTTATTCTTATAGAAGTAAGAAGAGAAGTAACGGGGCAGAAACCCTCCTTTTTACGCAGCGGTCCAGACATAGACATCAAACGGCGACACATATTCAGTGTGCAGTACCTTTGGCATTAGGGCAGGGATATCTAGATACTTTCCAAGGTTTGACATAATGAATTGTGCTACTTTTAAAGCAAGCAACGATGTTTTCAAATCTGTAATCAAAAAGCTCCTCAAAAAACGCTATCGAAGCAGTTCCTGCCGTTGCTACGTTAGTTCAAACGGTAACAATGGACTAATTCTCTTAGCGGATGCATGTCAATTTAAATCAATACATACAACTATTTTTTGTGTGATAAGCGGGATAATGTGCACATTCATGCCGATCTCGATCCCTCCCCTCCGCTTACTGACGTCAGTAAAGTCTTCAAATCTGGATCAGTCTGTATCAGATCCGTTGCAGCCCTTTTTCAAGAGATTTGGGTATGGAGGAAAATAGAGAGGGTTGTGTTTTCTGACACTTGGTGAGTTCCCTGGAACACATGTTCATGTATAAAAGACGTAATAAAGTGCATTTTGCATGATAGGTCCCCTTTAATATAAACCTTGAGTTAACAAAATACTACTTATCAACTGTTTGTGTTTATTATATTTGATACAGTCATACAGCAATATTCTAACCAAAGTATATACCAGAGGTGGGGGACTCGAGTCACATGACTTGACTCGAGTCAAATGAGTTGAGACTTGCTTGACTAACATTGATAAAAGACTCGACTTGACTTTGACTTGGTATTCATGACTTGAGACTTAGGCTTGAGACAGATGACTCCAAAGGACTTTACTTTTTAAAATAAAATATTTGCATTTGTATTGCACGAAGCCCCTAGAGGGCAATGAAAGAAAAAAAAGAGAGAGAAAGGAGAAAGTAGGAAGTGGAGCGCACAGGAGACAGCAGTTTCATTGCAGACTGTTATGTTTATGTGGGGAAAAACATACATTATTTGAGATAGATTTCAAACTCGGACTTCATTTTAGGGACATTTCGGCCAGGGGTGTAGAGTTATTTGTTCAAGCACCGGATCGGCAAAACAGGAGAGTCTGTGAACCAGTCTGCCTTGACCTATGTATTCATTTCTGTGACTCTCACAGTATCTGCTGCACACAGCTGCTTTATAGAAGAAAAACCCTCCTTCACTTCATGAAATCTCTGCAGCACCAGGAGGCTGTGCCTTCACCGTGTTTACCTTCATTAGGCAAGGCAGGCAAGTTTATTTATATAGCACCTTTCAACACAAGGCAATTCAAGGTGCTTTACAAAAATGAAAGACATTCAGACAAAGGCATTTAAAAACAGTAAAAGATAATAAAATAAACATTAAAAGAAAAAATACTTGAATAAAAAGTTACAGTGCAGTTTAAGATATGAATAGTTCACGCAGAAGTTCCACTTTACTGATGAACGCAACGGCTTAGTTTCAATTAAAAGCAGCGACAAAAAGATAAGTCTTCAGCCTGGATTTAAAAGTAGTCAGAGTTGCAGCGGACCTGCAGGTTTCTGGGAGTGTGTTCCAGATATGTGGAGCATAATAACTGAACGCTGCTTCTCCATGTTTAGTTCTGACTCTGGGGACAGAAAGCTGACCAGTCCCTGAAGACCTGAGAGATCTGGATGGTTCATAATTTAGCAGAAGATCAGAAATGTATTTTGGGCCTAAAACATTCAGTGCTTTATAAACCGGCAGCAGTATTTTGAAATATATTCTTTGACACACGGGAAGCCAGTGTAAAGACTTCAGAACAGGAGTGATGTGATCCACTTTCTTAGTGTCAGTGAGGACTCGAGCAGCAGCGTTCTGAATCAGCTGCAGCTTTCTAATAGATTTTTTAGTGAGACCTGTGAAGACACCATTAAAGTAGTCAAGTCTACTGAAGATAAAGGCATGGACAAGTTTTTCCAAATCCTGCTGTGACATTAGTCTTTTAATCCTAGATATGTTCTTTAGGTGATAGTAGGCTGATTTAGTAACTGTTTTAATGTGACTGTTGAAACTCAGGTCAGAGTCCATGTCTACACCTAGATTTCTGGCTTTATCTGTTGTTTTGAACATTGCAGGCTGAAGCTCAGTGCTAACTTGTATACGTTCTGCCTTGGCTCCAAAAACCATTACCTCCGTTTTGTCTTTGTTTAATTGGAGAAAGTTCTGACACATCCAGTCATTGATTTGTTCAATGCACTTACTCAGTGTTTTAACTGTAGAATAGTCTCCTGGTGAAATGGTTATGTAAATTTGTGTGCATAGCTATGGTAACTTATTTTGTTGTTTTTCATTATCTGAGCCAGTGGTAGAATGTAGATGTTAAAGAGAAGAGGCCCCAAGATGGAGCCTTGAGGAACCCCACATGTTATATTTGTCAACTCAGATTTGTATTTACCTATAGAAACAAAGTTGTTTCTGTCCTTTAAGTAGAACTCAAACCAATTTAGAACTGTTTCTGAAAGTCCCACCCAGTTTTCCAGTCGGTCTAGTAATATGCTGTGGTCAACAGTGTCAAACGCAGCACTGAGATCTAATAATACCAACACTGAAGTTCTGCCACTGTCTGTGTTTAAGTGGATGTCATTGAAGACCTTTACAAGAGCAGTCTCAGTACTGTGGTTTGGACGAAAGCCTGACTGGAACACATCCAAACAGCTATTTAAATGCAAAAAATTACTCAACTGTTCAAAGACTACTTTTTCAATGATTTTACCTAGAAATAGGAGGTTTGATATGGGCCTATAATTGTTCATTACTGAAGCGTCTAGATTATTCTTTTTTAAGAGCGGTTTAATCACTGCAGTTTTCAGGGTCTGTGGAAAAACACCTGAGTGAAGAGACTTGTTTACTATATGAAGTAGATCTGAGGCCATGCAAGTAAAAACATTTTTGAAAAACCCTGTTGGAATAATATTAAGGCAGCAAGAGGAGGATTTCAGAAGTTGTATAATGTCCTCTAGGTTTTTATCCTTAATCTGATGGAATTGTGTCATGGTGTTTGAATTGATTTTAGGTGGACACAGAAACAAAACATTTGCTGTTCCTGATGCAGAGGCACTGACTGCTTGTCTGAATTTTGTCAGTGAAAAAGGCAAATTAATTGCACGCCCTGGTGGATAGAAATTCAGAAGCTACTGACACTGGGGGGTTAGTTAGTCTGTCGACGGTAGCGAACAAGGCACGTGCATTGTTTTTGTTTTTGGCAATGATATCATTGTTCAGAAGGGGCATAACGCGAAACCCGCAGATCCCCCACCAACCCTATCACGTATCTAACAGATATTCCCCACTCAGCGAGACACCCGCTGAGAAGCCAACTCTGGTTATTGGTAGCTCTATTATGAGACACGTGAATCTAGAGACCGAAGCCTCCACAGTCACATGCATTCCGGGGGCCAGAGCGGGCGACGTTGAGGCGCATCTTAAACTGCTGGCTAAAAATAAACATAAATACGGTAGGATTGTTATTCACATCGGTGGTAATGATGTTCGTTTACGCCCATCATAATGCACCACACTTAATGTGGAGTCGGTGTGTAGTTATGCTAAAACAATGTTGGACACCGTAATCTTCTCTGGTCCCCTCCCCAATCTGATCAATGATGACATGTATAGCCGCATGTCATCATTTCAGCGCTGGTTGTCTTGGTGGTGCCCAGCAAACAATGTGGGCTTCGTAAATAATTGGACAGCCTTCTGGGGAAAACCTGGTCTGATTAAGAGAGACGGCATTCATCCTACTTTGGAAGGTGCAGATCTCATTTCGGCAAACATTTCAGGGCTTTGTGGACTTAATCCATGACAAACTGGAGTTGAGACCAGGAGGCGGAGTCGCAGTCTTACACGCTTCTCTGCGCTCTCTCCTAGGCAGTCATCCATAGGAATCCCGAACCCAATAAAATACCCAATATTAGCGGTGTGTGTGTCTGCCCAAGGACAATTTAAGGTAAAACCTAATAGAGGTGTCATGCATAATAACCTAATAAAAGTAAATGTAACAACTACTACAGTGCAACAAAACAGGAAGATTAAATGTGGTCTCTTAAACATAAGATCTCTAGCATCTAAAGCAATATTTGTAAATGATTTAATATCAGATTATAATATTGATATATGCTGTCTCACTGAAACTTGGTTGAGACATGAAGAATATGTCAGCATAAATGAGGCCACTCCGCCCAGCCATGTCAACACTCATATTGCTCGAGGCACGGGCCGAGGAGGTGGAGTTGCAGCAATCTTTGACTCAAGTTTACTTATCAATACTAAACCAAAATGTAATTAAACCTCTTTGAAAGCCTCGTTTTTAGTCTTACGCATCCAACCTGGAAAACTTTGCAGCCAATCTTATTTGTTACAGTGTATCGTGCACCAGGTCCTTATTCAGAATTCTTATCAGAATTCTCTGAGTTTTTATCAACTTTGGTTCTTAAAACAGACAAAGTAATTATCGTAGGTGACTTTAATATTCATGTTGACGATGATAAAAATAGCCTTACTGTCGCATTTAACTCTATATTAGATTCTGTCAGAGTGTAAATAAACCAACCCACTGCTATAATCACACTCTCGACCTTGTTCTGACTTATGGTATTGAAATTGAGCAACTATTTTATCCGACCATTTTCTTAGTAACTTTTGAAGTACTGTTACGAGACTACAAAGCATTAGTCAAAAGCTCTTGCAGCAGAAACCTATCTGTTAGTGCTATAGCCATATTTAAGGAAGAGATTCCACCAATACTTAACTCAATAGCATGTCTGCATGTAGGGGAGGAAACTTATACAAAATGTACACCACCCCAAATTGATCATGTTGTTGATAGTGCTATAGATGCGCTGCGAATAAAATTAGACTCTGTTGCTTCTTTGAAAAAGAAGAAAATAAAACAACATTGATTAGCTCCATGGCATAATACCGAAACCCGCAAAATAAAGCAAAAGTCTAGACAACTTGAAGGGATATGGAGTTCCACTAAACTTGAAGAATCTTGTTTGATTTGGCATATTACTCTCAATGAATATAAGAAAGCACTGCGTAAAGCGAGAGCAGCCTACTACTCTTCATTAATAGATGAGAATAAGAATAATGCAAGATTTCTTTTCAGCACTGTAGCCAGGCTGACAGAGAGCCACAGCTCGATTGAGCCTTCTATTCCCATAGCACTCAGTAGCAATGATTTTATGTGCTTTTTTAACGATACAATTGTTACTCTTAGAAACAAAACTAATGACCTCTTGCCTTTGACCAGTATAGTGTTATCAACAGCTCCCGGAATCGTAAGTTCTAATATTACACTAGATAGTAAACTAGAATGCTTTTCAGCCATTAACCTTGAACAATTACATTCAATGATTCTCTCTTCTAAACCATCAACGTGCATGTTAGACCCAATTCCAACTAAGCTGTTGAAGGAAGTTTTTCCATTAATTAGCACTTCTTTATTAAATATTATGAATATGTCTTTATTATCAGGCTATGTTCCACAATCATTCTAAGTAGCAGTGATAAAACCGCTTCTTAAAAAGCACAACCTCGATCCAGAGATTTTAGCCAACTATAGACCTATTTCTAATCTTCCGTTCCTCTCAAATTCTTGAGAAAGCGGTCGCAAAACAGTTGTGTGATTACTTAAAAACAATGATTTATTTGAAGATTTTCAGTCTGGCTTTAGAACACATCATAGCACAGAGACAGCTCTGGTTAAAGTCACAAATGACATTCTAATAGCCTCAGACAAGGGACTTGTCTCTATTCTTGTTTTGCTCAATCTCAGTGCTGCATTTGATACTATCGACCATGATATCCTATTGCAAAGACTAGAGCACTTAGTTGGCATACAGGGAACTGCTTTAGGCTGGTTTAGGTCCTATCTATCTGAACGCTCTCAGTTTGTACGTGTTAACGATGAATCTTCCACACAAACCAAAGTTAGCCATGGAGTGCCACAGGGCTCAGTGCTCGAACCTATTTTGTTCACATTATATATGCTTCCGTTAGGCAATATTATAAGGAATCATTCCATAAACTTTCATTGTTATGCGGATGATACTCAACTATATTTATCAATCAAGCCTGATGAAATTAATCATCTAAATAAAATTCAAGACTGCCTCAAGGACTTAAAAACGTGGATGACCTTAAACTTTTTGATGTTAAACACGACCAAAACTGAAGTTATTGTACTTGGCCCGAAGAATCTACGAAACAAATTATCTAAAGATATACTAACTATGGATGGCATTAATTTGGCCTCCAGTGAGACTATAAGGAATCTTGGTGTTATATTTGATCAGGATTTATCCTTTAACGCCCACATAAAATCAATTTCAAGGACCGCCTACTTCCATCTACGTAACATTGCAAAAATCAGGCATATCTTGCCTCAAAACGATGCAGAGAAACTAGTCCATGCATTTGTTACTTCTAGGCTGGATTATTGTAACTCTTTATTATCAGGCAGGACCAAGAAGTCAGTCAAGTCGCTTCAGCTGATTCAAAATGCTGCGGCTCGTGTACTAACCAGAGTTAGGAAAAGGGACCACATTACTCCTGTTCTGGCTGCCTTACACTGGCTCCCTATAGAACACAGGATACAATTTTAAATTCTTCTTCTCGCCTACAAAGCCCTTAATGGGCAGGCGCCATCTTACCTTAAAGAACTCATTATACCCTACTGTCCTACTAGCGCATTGCGTTCCAAGAATGCAGGGTTGTTGGTTGTTCCTAGAGTCTCTAAAAGTACAATGGGAGCCAGAGCCTTTTCTTATCAAGCTCCACATTTGTGGAATCAGCTTCCAGTTTGTGTTCGGGCGGCAGACACCCTATCCGTTTTTAAGAGTGCGCTTAAGACCTTCCTTTTTGATAAAGCTTATTGTTAGGGCTGATTAGATTCAGCCCCTAGTTTTGCTGATATAGGCTTAGTTTGTCAGGGGACATCTTACTTCTTCCTTCTCTCTGTCTATACCTGTGTACTCTCATGTTCCGATTAACCCAGCTTCCCCAAATGTCTTTCTTTTTTGGTGTCTATATACGCTGGGATGGATGATCCTGCGGTCCTGTGTCCTGGATCATCTACTGCACGTCTGTCCGTCCTGGGAGAGGGATCCCTCCTCTGTTGCTGAGGTTTCTCCCATTTTTCCCTTTAAACTGGGTTTTCTTTGGAAGTTTTTCCTTGTACGATGCGAGGGTCTAAGCACAGAGGGTGTCGTATTGTCATACTGATATTCTGTACACACTGTGAAGACCACTGAGACAAATGTAACATTTGTGATATTGGGCTATATAAATAAACATTGATTGATATCGGTGAAGAAAGACTGTCGGGCAAATTTCAATTCCAAATTATAAAGGCCAAGTCTCTCTTTATAGATTTCAAAGTGAACCTGGAGATTTGTTTTTCGCCACCTACGTTCAGCTTTTCGACACTCTCTTTTTTCTGTTCTCACGGTCATGGCCTTTCTCCATGGAGATCTTTTCTTCCCAGTCACTTCCTTTACCTTAATTGGAGCAATGGCATCTATAACATTTTTTATTTTTGAATTAAAATGATCTACTAGCTCATTTACTGAGATGTTAGCAGGGGCCAGTGTGGAAGAAACATTCTGAGTTAGTATTATAGTGTTTTCAGTTAAATATCGCTTTGTGGTTACCTCTTTTTGAACATTTGTGTGAACAGAAATAGAGCTCTCAAAGAAAACACAGGACTGATCAGAGAGCGCAACATCAGTCACCACAACCTCAGAGATATTCAGACCCTTTGAGATAATTAAGAACAGCTAACGAGCGGCCGCAGGCTGCTACGTTTTAACACACACACACACACACACACACACACCCACACACCCACACACACCACACACACACACCACACACACACACACACACACACACACACACACACACACACCACACACACACACACACACACACACCACACACACACACCACACACACACACACACACACACACCACACACACACACACACACACACACACACACACACACACACACACACACACACACACACACACTTTCAGAGCCCCACTCTCCATTGTTGTTAATGTTGAAAATCAAACTCTAGTTTCATAACCACTGTCTTTTAACTGATTTAAACTGGGGTTATTCATCAGGATTTCCTAGGACTTGACTTGCTTGACTCTCACTCCAGTAACTTGAGACTTGCACATGTATGACTTACTCCCACCTCTGGTATACAGGAGACAGAGGGAGACGGCATTCTGTCACTGCGAGTCTCAGTATTCTTTGTTCCTCTTGTGTTTTTTTTTGTCTAATTATTGTCTAAACTTTGTTGTGTCTGTATGAAACGTAATTTTGAGAGACCATACTTTTGATCCTGTGGATTACATTTGCCTTCTGCAGACCATGTCTGGCCATTCAACTTTACAAGACACACCTGAGTGACAGCACGAACAGGTATGGCGAGGAGCCCCGGCCTCTGCGCTGCTACAGACGCGAGGCTATGCTAGAGCTACAATGCGATCGGCCTCCTACGAATACACCAAGCCATCTGTGCTCTTCGTTATTGGATGAAATCCCTCGGGAGCCGCTTAGAAACACTAGAAAAAAGAGACGAGGAAGGAGGGGAGGCGTTCAGAATACGGTGGAGATTCAGCCGGCCACCACTTCCATCCATCATTCTCAGAAACCTGCGCTCATTGAGCAACAACGTGGACACACTAAGGACATACACAAGGTACTGTCATGAAAAAAATACAATCTACGATGCCTGAATCTCTCTTTGAAGGACCCGGATTCACCCTTGTTCGAGCAGACAGGGATGCGAACTCGGGGAAAACCAGAGGAGGCGGTGTTTGTGTGTATATTAATGATCTGTGGTGCCGATCATACTCAGTAAAATGTAAAACCTGCAATCCCAACGTAGAAATTCTCAGCATGACGTTAAGACTCTTTTCTCTGCCTAGAGAATTCGGGTGTATTTTACTGTTTGTTGTTTACGTGCCTCCCAGCGGCAGAGGACACTGTGTTCACGAGCTGCAACTCAGCCACCCCGATGCACCGGCAATAGCGGTCGGGGACATGAAGCAATGTCGCCTGGAGACTGTGTTACCTGGGTTCCAGCAGTGTGTTAGGGATCACAGCAGGAAATACACTATCCTGGACAAATGCTTTGTTAATGATAAAGGAGCCTATGTGTCTAAATACAGACCACCAATACTGAACTCTGATCATAATGTTGTGAATATGATACCAGTGTATAAGACCAAACTGAAAGGAAGTCAACCAGAAAAGAAAGTAATAAGGACATGGACAAATGAAAGCCTGTTTTCATTGGACAGATTGGGACATTTTTCAGGAAGGTTCACCTGATGAAATAACTACTGTTACCAAAGACTATATTAACTTCTGTGTTCCCACTAAAGAAATACAAATCTATCCAAGTAATAAATCATATGTGACTAAGGACATTACAATAAGTTATAAAAACCAGGAAGATAGCTTTCAAAAACAAAGACTATGGAGCACTTGAACAGACAGAGAGAGAACTGAAAGTCAAATTGAGGGAATCAAAACACACAGAGAGCTTTTGGGAAATGCTTTTAAAGCCAAAGACCCCAAAAAAGTGTGGGACACCATGAGAACAGTGACAGGAATGACCTCTTCAGCTAAACTTATTGTGACGGACAAGACATACTTGATCCATACCATTTGCCTATACGCAAGGGGGTGGTACTGTTGCTGCTCTGGTTCACATCATCACTAAACATTTAGATAAACGTCACACCTATGCAAGAGCCCTCTCCCTAGACTTCTCAGCAGCAACACAATACAAGCAGACATCTTGGTGTCAAGAATTGCCAAAATGGAAGTAAATCCATCAATAATTTACTGGTATGCCGCTTTCCTCACCAGTAGAGAGCAACTTGACCAAACCCTGTCATCTGCCATCACAACCAATGTAGGGGCCCCCAGGGCTGCAGGAGTTCAGCTGTGCTCTTAGCTTCTTTTAGCTTCTTTTGATGACCTTACTGAACTGCTGTCTATAGTGTGTTTTGACTTTGACCGTCTTGTCATTGTTGGTGATTTTAACATCCATGTTGACAACCCCCAGGACAGAGGGGCTAAATAACTGTTTTGTGTTCTTGATAACTATGGTGGGGACCCTCATGACATCCAACTACAGGCCCATCATTATCTTACCAATAGTATCCAAGGTATTTGAGAAATTGATTGCCAAACAAATCATCAATCATCTCAACAACAGCTCCTTTCCACTGCATCCAATGCAATTTAGATTCAGGGCTAATCACTCAACAGAAACAGCGACATGCTTCTTCGTGGAGAAAGTTAAGGCATCAATGGACAGGGGTGGGGTTGTGAGGGCCGTGTTCCTTGACTTACAGAAAGCTTTTGACGCTGTTAATGACAACATCTTATTGCAAAAAATACACAACTTAAATGTTTCTATAGAATTCACCAACCTCTTTAATTCGTATCTTTCATCCCGCTCCCAATGTGTTCAAATTGAGAACCATAAGTCTAGTGTGTGTCAACTGGAGTACCACAGGGCTCTGTATTGGGCCCAATGCTGTTTAGTATGTACGTAAATGATCTGCCTTCTGTGTGTGGAGAATGTGATGTGTTAATGTATGCTGATGATACAGTTGTTTTTACTCATTGCAAAACCGCAGAAGAGGCTGCTACCAAGGTCACTGATGTGTTGGAGAAAATTACATCCTGGCTTAACAATAATTGTTTGCAACCAAATGTCTCAAAGACAGTGTATGTTTTTCTCCAAGGGCCACAGCAATATAATTAACAATCCTGTTTAGTATTGTTACGGCTGCTGCCTTCCGGGTCGTCTTTATTGTGTACCAGTAAAGGAGGTAGGGAAGTAACCAAACATGAGACAGGAAGAGCAGGAAATAGCACCCGAGGGTGGGGAAAGAGCCATGGCTAGCTATCAAGCTAAAGTAGCTACCGTTAGCAAACCCGAAAAGAGTGAAGGCAACTGTGGAGTTACAGTCGCTAAGAGAAGGAGAGTTGCGAGTGCTTAAGCTGTAGTAACGTGTGATTACAACGTCAGGCAGTTGCCGTGATCAAGAGTTTTAAAACGATCGACACACACAAAATGTTCAAAAAGAGGTAACCACAAAGCGATATTTAACTGAAAACACGAGGGAAATGTTTACTCAGGATGTTTCTTCCACACTTGCCCCTGCTAACATCTCAGTAAATGAGCTAGTAGATTATTTTAATTCAAAAATAAAAAATGTTATAGATGCCATTGCTCCAACTAAGGTAAAGGAAGTGACTGGCAAGAAAAGATCTCCATGGAGAAAAGCCAACGTAGGTGGAGAAAAACAAATCTCCAGGTTCACTTTGAAATCTATAAAGAGAGACTTGGCCTTTATCATTTGGAATTGTAAATTGCAAAACAAGTCTCTTCACTCAGGTGTTTTTCCACAGGCTCTGAAAACTGCAGTCATTAAACGGCTCTTAAAAAAAAGAATAATCTAGACACGTCAGTAATGAACAATTACAGGCCCATATCAAACCTCCCATTTCTAGGTAAAATCATTGAAAAAGTAGTTTTTAAACAGTTGAGTAATTTCTTACATTTAAATAACTGGAACGCATTTCCACTGCAGGGCCTCGCACGGCTTCGTACGGTATAGTTAGGCCTTGGTAGGCCAGGCTCACTTTATGCTGCGTTTCCAATACAGTTTAGGAACTGGGGCAGGAACTAGGGTTGCAAGATTCCATGAATCTTTTCAAAGATGGAAACTTTCCACGGGAATTAACGGTAATTTTCTAAAATTAAAGGTTAAAGGCTAAATTGAAGGTTGGCTCTTTATAGGGAACTTAAATATAGATGGAGAAAGTATATTTTAGCATAATCTTGACTGCAACAAACAGATGCCATTCAAGTGCACTTGAATATCCATGCCATAGCACACTGCTTACTGCATGGCTATTGAGACCACACAAAGGTTCGCAACAGGCTCACAAATGTGAGAGTGGAAAAACTGGCTGGCATTCGGCAAACCTAAGGCTCTTTGAGCCGGACACAGAGCCATCCTCGACAAGGCTGGACAGTGACACTGAAGAGGAAGAGTGTGATGTTGATGAGGCCCAGGAAGAGCCCGTTGACTGAAAGGGTTTAGCCAAAACGCAGAGGATCGCTTGAAGGAAGATGTGCATGTTTAATCGGACTTTGTGGAGGGAGAAGGGCTCTTTTTATGGGAATAAACTGGGAATTTTCTAAATTGAAGGTTGGCTTTTCATAGGGAACTTAAATATCGTTGGAGAAAGTATATTTAGCATAATCTTGGGTATCTACACTTGAATATCCATGCCATAGCACACTGCTTACTGCATGGCTATTGAGACCACACAAAGGTACGCAACAGGCTCACAAATGTGAGAGTGGAAAAACTGGTTGGCATTCGGCAAACCTAAGGCTCTTTCAGCCGGACACAGAGCCATCCTCAACCAGCCTGGACAGTGACACTGCAGAGGAAGAGTGTGATGTTGATGAGGCCCAGGAAGAGCCCGTTGACTGAAAGGGTTTAGTCAAAATGCAGAGGATCGCTTGAAGGAAGATTTGCATGTTTAATGGGAGAGGGATCCTTCCTCTGTATTTTTCCTTTTAATGTTTATTTCATTAGCTTTTCTTTTTTAATGTCTTTCATTTTTTGTAAAGCACTTTGAATTGCCTTGCATTGAAAAGTGCTATATAAATAAACTTGCCTTGCCTTCTCCCTGAGGTTTCTCCAATGTTTCCCTTTAAACTGTGGGTTTTCTTCGGATGCTTTTCCTTGTACGGTGTGAGGGTCTAAGGACAGAGGGTATCGTATTGTCATACTGACCGATCACAGGGACATTCTCCCTTACTCAAGGGCACACTAGTGGTGGTGTTCCTGGCGGGATTTGAACTCACAGCCTTCCGATCTTCAGCCCACCTCACTATCCATTAGACCAATCACTACCCTCTCAAATGGAAATATGTGTTTACACCGTTTGAAACCCACTGAGAACTTAGACTAAGTTAAGACTTAGACTATCTAAACACTCAGAGTCCTTTACCTCACCTGAGCTGAGGTTATCCCGAGCTTGAATGACACACAGAGACCAATCAAGGGCTTTGATTTATGATCTGTATGACAGTGGCCATATCGGCAGGCCACATAATGTGGACAGCCAGTCACCCTGTGTGAGGCAGGCCACTTAACAGGCCAGAAGGAGGTGAGATCAGAGCAAGGGAGCGAGGGATCATTGTCCACAAGTTAATCGATCGCAGATGGCGTCGTGGTCACGGACTAATACATTTATTATTTTATAAATGGTAATTATAAACTAAATGGGTCACGAAATATACTTCGGGTGGCCGTTAATATACCTGGGCGGCCCGCCCAAGTATAGTCTATGTGTGGGAAACCCAGCCTTTACAACCCTAGCAGTAACTACAGTAACGCAGTGTAGGCGGAGCCGCGACGTCATCTTCAATGTGTGTCACTACCCGATCTGCAGCCCTGCCCTATCTGCAGTGTGCATGTGCGAGATGGTCCGCCATATTTAACAACTCCATACGGCAACTCTAATAGGACATTTGACACAGTGGCGTTTGGCAAAGCAAAAAAGAACACTCAAAAAACCCGACAATATTAATCTGAACGAGAGAGACGAGTTATTGTTATTACAACGTGACTTCACTATTATTGAACAACTCCTTTTAGTGGGTAATTTTATTGGGTTGAGTACATTGTCAGAATAAGTGAGAAATGGATGTAACTTCTGTTGGACAGCTATCATACATACTGAAGAAATATTGACTGTGAATGTATGCAATATGTATGGCATTCATATTTATATCTAATTACATTAACTGTGAATGTCCTTCATTTTATCTCAGATAACAAAATATTTTAATAAAGATATGAGACGTTTATGACTCGCACATGCACGATGCAAATCGGGCAGCCGTCTAGACGTCGAATGTCCTATTAGAGTTGACATATGGAGTTGTCAAATATGGCGGACCTTCTCGCACATGCGCACTGCAGATAGGGCAGGGCTGCAGATCGGGTAGTGACAATGTGAACCACAAAACCAACATCAGCCGTTAGCTGTTAGCCCTCAGAGCTCACAGCTCCTCATATCTGTTCAGAAACTAGACAGAAGTTAAACAAGTACAAACCACAGACTGTCTGTGTCATGGCGAATACAGTCGCTGCTTTATTTATGTCTGTATAGGGCGTTCCGAGCTGAATAAGGGCGTCAAATGAAGGCAAGACGCCCGCTGGCGGAAACGCTGGAATTAGGAATATCTTGTGATGAAGTGCACACTGACCTGAGCTCCAGGGGTCTCCTTCTTCTCCTCCATGCTGCTCATCAGCTGTCCTGATGAAGACCACAGAGCTGCTTCATTATTAATATAATACAAATATTTAGATATAATTCATCATAAACTGTCAGCAGTGAAGAGGAGGAATTCAAAGAGTTTATTCAATGATATGTTCTATTTCTAGATGCTTCTATGTAGTATTTTATCACACCATGTGCAGTGCCTTGTCTCATCTATGCTGCTGTGACGTAAACATGGTCCAAATTGATCCATTTAGTCAATGTGATGCTAAGCAGAGGAGAAAATGATAGAAAGGTCAGATAGTTATTAACGTTACATGCACATTACTTTAACCATTACGATAAAAGGTTGGTTTTCTGTGTAAATTATTATTAATAATACAAATATTTAGATATAATTCATCATAATCTGTGTAGCAACTTACATTCTAACTTACAGCTCACAGTTTGTTCACTTTTATTTCATTAAAATGACTTTATTCACATAGAAAGTGACATTAATGGATGTTTGAACCACGGTTATAACGCTATCCGTGTGAAACTATCACTAAGTTAACACAGAAAGCAAACATTAGCTAGTGAGACTGTTTAATGTACTCCATGTATACAGTATTTTCTGTATATTGTGTATTCTTTAGATACTCTAGTGATATGTGTCCTGTGTGTATACTTGCTGCTAATGCTTCATTTTTATTATCTTATTGCATCTTTTAAATATGTTTAACTCGTGTAATGCCTGAAAACACTTCTGCTGTGACACAATCATTTCCCAGTTTAAGATAAATCATTATTTAAATAAAGTATATCTATTTATCTAATGAGCTAAACCGTCGCTTAGCTTAGCGTTAGCAGCTAACTGAAGAACCCCATTCATTTCAATGGGAAAAATGCTACGTCGCGTGAATGGGCGATGCTAATAAGCTAGTTAGCATACATTTAAAACCATATCTATGGCAAAGAGCACCAACACAACAACTCAAACCGTCTTAAAGACAACTGGTGTAATAAATAACTAACATAAAGTCAGCTGAGCATTACAAATCAACTGTTACTCCCCAGAGCCGAACTGGAATAATAACTGTAGCTGTTAGCCGATAGCCGTTAGCTTTAGACTTTAGCTGTTAACCTTTATTTAAAGATAGTTTGAGACTGTTGTGTTAAATAAGATAACTTCTGATTCGTGATTAACTGTAAACTAAGAGGTGTAAATACACTGAAACCTCTGCAGGTGTTTAATCCTCTCACCTCTTCTTTTCTCTTCTTCTCCTCTCGGTTTTTGTCGGATTGCAAAGAACTTTAAAGGTGCTCTTCTGCTTCTTCTCTTCTTCTTCTTCTTCTTCTTCTTCTTCTCTCTGCTTCTTCTTCTTCTTCTTCTTCTCTGTGTTTATTGGCGGTTGGCAAACCAACTTGTAGGTGCATTACCGCCACCAACTGGACTGGAGTGTGGACAAGAGACTATGCAGAAAACAAGAAACAAAAAAACAAAACAAAGAACCAAAACTCTAGATTATTTTAAATGTATCAATTTCTCTTAGAAACGTAATAATCTCTCAATATATATTGCCTGATGTTTCCCTAACAGCCCTGATAGCGACAAGTCATGGAATCTTGCTTTCTTCCGTGTCTGGAAAAGCACATTTCTCTGAGTACTATATTTCCTGCAAAGCAGTAAAACATGCTCAGCAGTTTCTGGCTGGCTGCAGTGTACACACTTTCCGGTTGGACGCTTTCCTGTTATACTTAAAGTATGATTGAGACCTGTATGACCTATTCTCATCCGAGAAATTACATTTTCCTCCCTTCTTTTAAACCCCACCTTCCTTCCATCCCCCACATACCTTTGAATTGTATAAAGATGTCTTCATGTATCACATGTAAACACATGCAAAGATTTCATTAAGTACATTTACACCTCTTAGCTTACAGTTAATCCTGTATCTCCTCTTGAGGAGTTGGAAAGAGCAGTGAAAGAGGTGCAACAGGGGAAGACCATACATCAGGTTGGAAAGGAGATGAAGATCTGCAGGATGACCATAAAAAGATATATGGATAAGAAAAATATAGGAGAAGTAACAAAGCCAGGCTATGAAAGAACAGCAGTCGCCAAACGAGTATTCAATGAGAACATGGAGAAAGAGCTGGCTGACCATATTAAGACACTAGCAGCGATGTTTCATGGCATAGGTGTCATGAAATGCCGTGAACTGGCTTTTGAGTTCTTTGAGTCCTTTCCTTGAAGCAGATCCAGACCCAGGAGAGCCACCTGCCACTCTGACAAATCCCGAGCAAATAAGAAGGGGGCTCTGAAAGGGTCAAAACCAACCAAGCCCAAAAAGAAAGTGCTCTCCAGTAGCTCAGAAGAGAGTGACTTTCCGATTCCACTTAGCGATGCCACTCATTATGAGAGTTCAGATGTCCAGAGTGGTGGTGGTGATGATGATGATGGTGGTGGTGGTGGTGGTGGTGGTGGTGACAAGGATCTGTTTGCTTGTGACTTTGTCATTGTGAAGTTTGCAGGTAAAAAATCCAAATCTTATAACTATGTTGGATTGGTGGAGAATGTTGAAGGTGACGAGATCAGTGCAAAGTTTCTGATGATCTGTTTTACTTCAATTATCAATGGCACAATTTACCCCAGTGTATTGTCTCTAATGGCACAACTTACCCCGCACCGGGGGCAAGTTGTGCCACAAAACCACTTTTTTTTCTAAAGCTATATTTCTCAAACAGTTTATTTAAGATCCGAAGTGATTGTTCCCAGGGAATGCACAACATCCTAAACTATATGAACATATTTTAGTTGGAGGCATTACTGTAATCCCCTTGCTTTAAAGGCACTTTAAGTAAAAAATTGGCACTACTTACCCCACTCTCCCCTACAGGTCTCATGAGTGCCAAATATATATTCAGAGGTGATGACCTACAAAGATTTCCCCACACTTGGATGAACTTGATTAAAGATGTCATGCATCATTATATTGAACAGCAACGGACTACACACACTGCCTGATCTCACCAGAATGCGTGACTCCACCACGACTCCTTAACACTGCATTACGTGGTGGACTCACGAACTTTGTTACATGTACGTGTCTGCACCACGCAAACAACCCCAATGTAAAGTGAATGAGGCTCCCTTGTCGTGGTGCACACACGCATTTCTACAACGTCCTGCAGTGAGCTTTTATTCTATAACACGTTTTTAAAATCTACTTTATAGCTTGTAGTAACTCACGGGAGGTTTCTTTTATTTTATTTATATTCATAATTATTTGTATTTTTCGTCAGAATGTATGGTTACGAATTGTTGTTCTCAAAAAACAGTGCATTGTGTGTAATACAACTGTGATTTTTATTACATTAGTTAGTTTTTAAGGAAGAGCTTCAGCTGTGTCCAATAGATTGTTCCCTTTAGTTAACGTTATTTAAAAGAACATTATATTCCGATTTGATCCTGTCCCCTTTATTGTATTACGGAGAGCAATGTGAGCGTCCATTCCCATTGGATAACGGAGGATTTTACACCCGGAAGTAAGTATTCTCTTTACTGTCAATTGATTTTACAGTGATATCTGCACTACTCATCAACTAAAACACACCAGATCATCCTTGTTGAGTACACAACATTGGTTGGTTTAAATTGTATGCCATGCTTTTGTAATTTTCCCCTTCGATTCGGAGAAACAAATATGTGTTCAGTTTCGGATGGCCAAAGACACTACACTACCCAGAATCCTCAGCTATTGTTCCGCTTTGCCTCAAGCTCTGTGATTGGTTGACTGCATTCCACATGAAAAAAACGTTTCGTAAAAGATCAATCATACTTTATTCAGCAGTGCTTGCTTTACTCTTTGAAAGTCATCACATGAATGCATTGTAAACATTACACATCTGTCGTAGTTCTTTATTTATCTACAGAGATCTGGCCCAGTCTCTCTCTCTCTCTCTCTCTCTCTCTCTCTCTCCTCTCTCTCTCTCTCTCTCTCTCTCTCTCTCTCTCTCTCTCTCTCCTCTCTCTCTCTCTCTCTCTCTCTCTCTCTCTCTCTCTCTCTCTCTCCCTATACCGCTTTGAAGTAGTTTGTTGAATAGACCAACGTGCCAAATCGAGTCAAATGCTTTTTGGAAATCGATGAAACAGGCAAATATTTTGCTTTTATTTTGATTAACATATTAGTCAGTTTGGTGTGTAGGGTGTGAATGTGGTCTGATGTGCGGTGATTTGGTAAGAATCAGCTGGGCCATTGGTGAATGGTTTCAATGTGGGGTTTGGTGAGGTTTTACTGGATGATGGTTGCTGGAGCAGGAGGCTGCTGGTTGGAGGCCTTGTCTCAGTGAGTTGTGTGTTACTCGTGGCAGGTTGGGGTCGCTGCAGTGCTGTGGCTGAGGCTCTGGAGCTGCTCTTTCAGGCTCAGGGTGGTTTGATGTTTGAGGTGCAACTCCTCTTTTACTGCTGTTATTTCTTTCTTTAGAATGTCCCTGTCCTCCTGTAGGACAGTCACTTCTCCTCTTAGTTGTTGTATTGGTGTTTTTAATTATTTCTTTAACTGGCAGAGTTCACCCTTAATCTGCTGAAATGATTCACTGGATGGTGAGTGAGAACGTTTTTCTCTAATTTTCACTATCTCTACCTCCTGTAGAGATAGACTCTCTCTGAGAAGGGTCACTGTGCCCTGCAGCTTGTCTTCAGGCTGCAGCTCCTGCTCCTCTCTGAGAACGGTCATTGTGCCCTGCAGCTTGTCTTCAGGCGGCAGCTGCTGCTCCTCTCTGAGAAGGGTCACTGTGCCCTGCAGTTGTCTTCAGGCTGCAGCAGTCTCTCTCTGTTAGTGCCTTAATAATAAGGAAATGTTCTTGGACTAAGGTCAGACCTCACACCCAGCCGCCGGAAGTTGATAGACGCCATCTTGTGCACAGAGCCTGATCACAAGATGGCGAAATACCGAGAGGAGAAGAAGGACAAAAGAAGAGGTGAGTGGATTAAACACATGCAAAGATTTCATTAAGTACATTTACACCTCTTAGCTTACAGTTAATCACGAATCAGAAGTTATCTTATTTAACACAACAGCTGTAATCTTGAAGAAAGAAACTAACAAAAAAACTTTAAAATGTGCGACAAAAATAGTCTCAAACTATCTTTAAATAAACGGCTAACAGCTACAATAATTCCAGTTCGGCTCTGGGGGAGTAACAGTTGATTTGTAATGCTCAGCTGACTTTATGTTAGTTATTTATTACACCAGTTGTCTTTAAGACGGTGTGAGTTGTTGTGTTGGTGCTCTTTGCCATAGATATGGTTTTAAATGTATGCTAACTAGCTTATTAGCATCGCCATTCACCAGCGACGTAGCATTTTCCCATTGAAATGAATGGGGTTCTTCAGTTAGCTGCTAACGCTAAGCTAAGCGACGGTTTAGCTCATTAGATAAATAGATATACTTTATTTAAATAATGATTTATCTTAAACTGGGAAATGATTGTGTCGCAGCAGAAGTGTTTTCAGGCATTACACGAGTTAAACATATTTAAAAGATGCAATAAGATAATACAAATGAAGCATTAGCAGCAAGTATACACACAGGACACATATCACTAGAGTATCTAAAGAATACACAATATACAGAAAATACTGTATACATGGAGTACATTAAACAGTCTCACTAGCTAATGTTTGCTTTCTGTGTTAACTTAGTGATAGTTACATACGGATAGCGTTATAACCGTGTTTCAAACAACCATTAATGTCACTTGCTATGTGAATAAAGTCATTTTAATGAAATAAAAGTGAACAAACTGTGAGCTGTAAGTTAGAATGTAAGTTGCTACACAGATTATGATGAATTATATCTAAATATTTGTATTATTAATAATTATTTACACAGAAAACCAACTTTGTATCGTAATGGTTAAAGTAATGTGCATGTAACGTTAATAACTATCTGACCTTTCTATCATGTTCTCCTCTGCTTAGCATCACATTGACCAAATGGATCAATTTGGACCATGTTTACGTCACAGCAGCATAGATGAGACAAGGCACTGCACGTGGTGTGATAAAACACGACATAGAAGCATCTAGAAATAGAACATATCATTGAATAAACTCTTTGAATTCCTCCTCTTCACTGCTGACAGTTTATGATGAATTATATCTAAATATTTGTATTATATTAATAATGAAGCAGCTCTGTGGTCTTCATCAGGACAGCTGATGAGCAGCATGGAGGAGAAGAAGGAGGCCCCTGGAGCTCAGGTCAGTGTGCACTTCATCACAAGATATTCCTAATTCCAGCGTTTCCGCCAGGCGGGCGTCTTGCCTTCATTTGACGCCCTTATTCAGCTCGGAACGCCCTATACAGACATAAATAAACCAGAGACTGTATTCGCCATGATACGGACAGTCTGTGGTTTGTACTTGTTTAACTTCTGTCTAGTTTCTGAACAGATATGAGGAGCTGTGAGCTCTGAGGGCTAACAGCTAACGGCTGATGTTGGTTTTGTGGTTCACATTGTCACTACCCGATCTGCAGCCCTGCCCTATCTGCAGTGCGCATGTGCGAGAAGGTCCGCCATATTTGACAACTCCATACGCCACTCCAATAGGACATTCGACGTCTAGACGGCTGCCCGATTTGCATCGTGCATGCGCGAGTCATAAACGTCTCAAATATCTTTATTAAAATATTTTGTGATTTGAAATAAAATGAAGGACATTCACAGTTAATGTAATTAGATATAAATTATGAATGCCATACATATTGCATACATTCAGTCAATATTTCTTCAGTATGTATGATAGCTGTCCAACAGGAGTTACATCCATTTCTGACTTATTCTGACAATGTACTTAACCCAATAAAAGGAGTTGCTCAATAATAGTGAAGTCACGTTGTAATAACAATAACTCGTCCCTCTCGTTCAGATTAATATTGTTGGGTTTTTTTAGTGTTCTTTTTCTGCTTTGTCAAACGCCACTGTGTCAAATGTCCTATTAGAGTTGCCGTATGGAGTTGCGCACTGCAGATAGGGTAGTGACACTCATTGAAGATGACGTCGCGGCTCCGCTACGTCATCTACTATAGTTCAGTGGTTCTCAAACTTTTTCTGGCATCCAACCTTTTTTAGGGTGAGGGCTACTTTCAAAACATAAAACAAGTCGGGGCTACTTTTACTCCTCTTTTTCATTTTTTTTGCAGTGTATATGTTTAGCACATTTTAACATTATTATATGCTTACCCTTTAACCTCTGTGTGCTGTTTGGGTCTGTGGGACCCGTTTGCAGTGAGAAGAAAATGTATGATTTTTTTAAATGTTGAAGTTAAAAGCATCATCTGGTGCACTTTGAGCACACCATGAATTTATGGATACATCTCTCAACACTCTATGCTGTATACTGTTCAATCATCCAAACATCTTTAGAATATGATCACAACCAATAGCAAATCATTCATCATTCTTATCTTATGTTACCTAGTTAGCATTCTTTCTTTTTATTTATGCATATTGTACTAATCACTCCCCTTTTAAACTGTTTACTGTCCTATAGTACACATTGGAATGATTTCTTACTTTATTTTGTACAACTAGGCTATATTAAATAGATAAAGGTGCTCTCTCTCTCTCTCACACAGAGGCTGTGGCGATAATGGCTTGCGTTAAAAGATAATAATAAACATAGGCCTATTTGTAAAGCGGGGGGACACAAACGGGATTTCGAAAAGTGTCACGGTTAAACTCCTTATGAAGTGGTGAGGTGCCGCTCCACATTTATTTTCTTCCCGACTGCAACGCGGTTGTGTCTGTGTGTGAGAGCGTTTCACATGTGTGTATGAGAGATTTATACATATGTCTGCAAATGACTTTGGTTTCAGTTGTGTGTGTGTGAGCAGGCTCGGATTGGCCATCAGAAGATTCGGAACTTTTCCCGTTGGGCTGCTGCCGTTGGTGGGCCGTGGACTTTCACAGCGCTGCTGTGCCGGTACCGCATCCACCGCCGCAAACACCCGCCGTTGCGAGGCTCTGGCAGGTCCGGTGCAGCGGTGCTGTGAAAGTCCACCGCCGTTGCGAGTCTCCGGCTGTAATAATCCACTACCGCCCGCGAGGACCCAGGTTCGATTCCGGCCTGAGGTCCAAAACATTTTTTTTTAAATAAAAAAAATAATGTCCTGTTCATCACGTCAATTCGCACATCTCTGCGCCCCAGAGACTGCTAGGGTTGCAAAGGGGTGGAACGTTTCCATGGGAAGTTAAGCTGGGGAATTTTGGAAATATTCGATGCAAAATTAAACAGAAAAACATGACATTTCAACAGATTTCTTTTTAACATTTTTTTTAAAAAGTAGAATAGAACCAGTTTTAATTATTTTATTGAACAATTATTTGTTTCATTGAAGAACGAAAACAGGAATGTTGAGTTAAATATTACTCATCCCCCCCAACCCCACTCATTAAAAAATGACAAACAAAAATGCACCCCCATCCAAAAGTCCCCACAAAGTCCCATTCAAAATGTTAAATGAAAAGAGCCCTTCTCCCTCCACAAAGTCCCATTAAACATGCAAATCTTCCTTCAAGCGATCCTCTGCGTTTTGGCTAAACCCTTTCAGTCAACGGGCTCTTCCTGGGCCTCATCAACATCACACTCTTCCTCTGCAGTGTCACTGTCCAGCCTTGTTGAGGATGGCTCTGTCTCCGGCTCAAAGAGCCTTAGGTTTGCCGAATGCCAACCAGTTTTTCCACTCTCACATTTGTGAGCCTGTTGCGAACCTTTGTGTGGTCTCAATAGCCATGCAGTAAGCAGTGTGCTATGGCATGGATATTCAAGTGTACTTGAATGGCATCTGTTTGTTGCAGTCAAGATTATGCTAAAATATACTTTCTCCATCTATATTTAAGTGCAGTGGAAATGCGTTCCAAACAGTTATTTAAATGCAAGAAATTACTGAACTGTTGAAAAACTACTTTTTCAATGATTTTACCTAGAAATGGGAGGTTTGATATAGGCCTGTAAATGTTCATTACTGAAGCGTCTAGATTATTGTTTTTTTAAGAGCGGTTTAATGACTGCAGTTTTCAGAGCCTGTGGAAAAACACCTGAGTGAAGAGACTTGTTTACTATTACCTCATTCACACCAACACAACTCCGGTTCAAGCTCCGTGTTAGAGCTTTTCAGGTTCAGAACCGGTTCTTTGGTTTAGCTCTGGCTCTTTTCACACCGCCGAAGTCCGACTGGTGCTGCGTCATTGCGTCATCGTTTGCGTCATGACGTAACCGTTTTACAACATTTGTGAGCCTGTTGCGAACCTTCGTGTGGTCTCAATAGCCATGCAGTAAGCCAGGGGTGGGGAACCTCCGGCCCCCGGGCCGTATACGGCCCGCGAGACAACTTGGTACGGCCCTCGAGGTAATTTATAAACACAAGCAAAAAAGAAAAAAATTAGAGAAATCTAGACCGCAAACAAATTAAACAAGCGAGTGCCTGTTTTTCCGAGCCAAGGTCAGGGTCCTTGAACACAACACGAGCCTAACGTGTTATCACGTGGTATATGTCTCGTCTGACAGGGGTGCAGTTCTGACTGACGGCCCGTCAACACTACAGCTTCGTCAGCTCCAAAAACGGTTTCCAACACGTCTGCCCATTCACTTTGAATGGGGTGACGTCACTTTTGTACCCAATTCCCAGGGCTTTGTTGTCCTCCTCTCATCTGATTTGGGAGGATGAGAGTTTTACTTGCAGCTGTTGCTTTTTCTCCTCCCAGGAGCGCTGCTGCAGTTTCTTGCCTCCCACTTTGACCAGACCGGACCCCTGGTTTGAGGCATAAGCCACCAGCTCTTTCCACCATTTTGTGCACTTGGGTTAGGGTTAGTGGCTAAAATGCAGGATCTTTTTGGTATTTTGAAAAAAATACTATATTTATATACTTTTATATAGGTACGGCCCTACAATATATTGTTCAAATATAGCATGATAGGTCCACTTGAAGTGAGTTTTTATTGTGTTAACTTGTGTATTTATGCTTTTTAGATTGACTTTCTCTCTTTCTCTGTCCGTCTGTTCTAGAAACCGAAGGGAAGAGAGAGAAGTCACAGCTGTCAGCAATGTGACAAATCCTTCACAACATCTGGACATTTAAAGAGCCACCGGCGTATTCACACAGGAGAAAAACCGTACAGCTGTGAACAGTGTGGGACAACTTTCACTCAATCAGGTCATCTCAAATCACATCAACGTATTCACACAGGAGAAAAACCTTACAGCTGTGAAGAATGTGGGACAACTTTCACTCAATCAGGTCATCTCAAATCACATCAACGTATTCACACAGGAGAAAAACCGTACAGCTGTGAAGAGTGTAGCACAACTTTCACTCAATCAGGTCATCTCAAATCACATCAACGTATTCACACAGGAGAGAAACCGTACAGCTGTGAAGAGTGTGGGACAACTTTCACTCAATCAAGTCATCTCAAATCACATCACCGTATTCACACTGGAGAAAAACCGTACTGGTGTGAAGAGTGTGGGAAAACGTTCACTACATCAAGTGCTCTCAAATCACATCTTCGTGTTCACACAGGAGAAAAACCTTACAGCTGTGAAGAGTGTGGGACAACTTTCAGTACATCAGGTGATTTACAAAAACATCACCGTATTCATACTGGAGAAAAACCGTACTGGTGTGAAGAGTGTGAGAAAACTTTCACTAGGTCAGATACTCTCAAATCACATCTTCGTGTTCACACAGGAGAAAAACCATAGGGGTTTAAAGAGTGTAGGAGCCGCAATTAAGCATATTTAGTTTTTTCACAGTTTACAATAAACAATTCCCATCTAGAGGGGGCGAAGTCACGCCCATCTACTTCCGCTCCGTGGGACCTTATTTCGGAAAAATAATGTATTGAACTCAATGGAGAGAGAAAACGTATCTTTCGATCCCGTTTGAATAGTGCCATACACATATGATGTTTGTCAATCTTAAATAATAATTTCCATGTAAAAAAAGTCACTATTTGTCGTAAAACACGCAACTACAAAGACTACTAATCCCAGAGTCACGTAAGTGATGTCACAATTGTTTTCCTCCACTAAGATAAGATAACTTTAACAAGATGCCTGTGTGCTTTGTACCAGGTTGTTATCATACCAGCAATGGGTCTTCCTCGTTTTTTCGCTTCCCGTCTGATGAAAGGACCAGGAGTGGCTGGATCAAGTTAGCTACCTAGCTAGTAGCTAGCACGTTAGATAGCATTACAGCCTTGTCATTTTTATTAGCCTTAATATGAAGTAACATTTATGGCGCATTTCCACTGCAGCGGGTAGCCCCGTTTAAGCGGCCAGGCCAGTTTTTGGTGGCCTTTCCATATAGCCTAGTACCGGCTAGCGGGTACTTTTTCCGGCCCCATAAAATCGTGGTTCTATCGGACCAGGCCAGGGCTGTGACGTCAACACTCTCGACTGCTGATTGGTCAGAGAGAATCGTCACAAGATCGCGCGCGAGTTCATCCCTAGCGTCGCATATATATTTAGAAGCAAGCTTGCAGCATTTTTATAAACGGAGGAGCTACAAAAATGGCTACGTTTTTTAAGAAAAAGCACACTGTGGTCGACCGAGGAGGTGACGACGTTCCTTCATCTCATTGGGGATGATAAAATCCAGCGGGAGCTCGACGGAACAACGCGAAATGTAAAAGTGTTCCAGGATGCCTCTGCACAGATGTCCGAACACGGATTTTCTAGGACTTTCCTGCAGTGTAGGGAAAAAGATCAAGAGTGAATATCGCATAATAAAAGACAACAACAACACGAGTGGTGCGGGTCGCAAACAATGGAAGTGGTTCGACTTGTTGGACCAGATTTACGGCCATAGACCGGCCAACGTTGGGAGGGAGGGAGGCCTGGACTCTGCAACGGCTTTACTGGAGTCCCTGCAAGGTACGCTCACTTCTAACAAAGAAGTCTATTTTATCCTTACATTAATGTTCGACAACCCGTGCTTTTATGGAGCTCCGAAGAGCTACATAGCTAGCTAAGGCAGATAGCCTTAGCTAGAGCTATTGTTTGCTAACACCATATGTGCCATTGTTTATGTTCAGTTTTTCTTTTCTATAGTTGTTGTTGCTATTTAGTATCGTGCTGCAGTAGTTTGTGGAATTAACAAGTCATTTTGCTGTTCTAGATGATTACGTTGGGACTTGTGAGGAGGAACATTCCCGAACAACGGGTGATGGCAGTGTTCCGTCCACATCGTCAATGAATCCAGAACGGACCCCAGCCGAAGACCCTAACCAGACTCAACCACCAACACCGAGTGCCATCACGACACCGCAGCGTGTGGTTCTAGGTAAGAAATAGAAATGGCAAAACTAATTGTGTTTTTGTTTTTTTAAACCTGGGATCATCCATCGTCAGTAATTAAAATAAGCTCTACCACTGTGTGGAAATGCTCTGTTACAAGTAAAGTCTTAGCTAGTAAGCAGCTAGTACAGTTGTGTGTGACATCCTATCATATACATATATTCATGATCAACAGGCTGGACATAATGTAATTCACTTTCACAATCACTGTAAACATCTAGGGCCAGAACTTTCTTTAGTTCACCTTACTGTTATTCTGTTTATACGTGTTATTCTTATATCCTTGTGTGACCTGTACCTGTCCTGTGTTTTTTCCTTATTGCTAATTATTATCTTATTGTCACCCAGGCAAGAGGAAACGAGGAGGAGAGGATCGGGCCCAGCAGGAATTGTTATTGTCCATATTATATTTTTTTTTCTAGTTAATTTTTAAATTTGTACTTTCTTGTTTATTTATGATCTTTAAAATGTTCATTTTATTTTTACAATGCCATGTCTGTTTATGCTGGCTGCAATACAGTTTTTAATTTTTTATTTGTATTGTTTAATGGCATGCCTTCAATAAAGTACATATTTGACTTATCTTATCTCTTGTTGATAATGAATGGCACCCAACCGAAAAAAATCAGATTCACATAATCTTGATTTAGAGAAGATATAAACATTAGGGCTGTCAGTCGATTAAAATATTTAATCGCATGATTGTCCATAGTTAATCGCGATTAAGCGCACATTTTTTATCTGTTCTAAATATACCTTAGAGGAATATTTTTCAAGTTTTTAATAGTCTTATCAACATATGAGTGGACAAATGTGCTTTGTGCTAATGTTTATTATCATTTGAATAATGACAAATATTCTCATGAATATTAAACACAACAACCTGGAACCTCTCGTACAATACAAATTGTGTGTGTGTGTGAGATGGTTGGAGCTATGTGCAACTCAAGGCATATGCTCGAACGGGAGCTGCCTGGACGCTGCAATCATGTTGCTGAGTGTGCTGACTTCTCCTCCAATGTCCCGCTGTCTGCTTCCTGCATCAAGTCAAGTGCTCGGCGCAGTTGTGTGGATAGGGCGCTCCTCTGTTTTCATTTAAACAGCTCCTTATATCCGTTAGCGCAGCTAGCTAGCACCAGATGCTAACAAAAACAATAGCCGCGTTCACACTGTGGTACGGTAATGCACGTAAGGTCTCTCTCTCGCTCGCCGGGCCACACACCCTCCCGGTCCTCCAGATGGCCAGTCGGAGCCTGCCGGTGAGCGTGGAAGTGTGGTCTGCCACGAGCGGGCGGCAGGAGTGGGGCTGTCAGCGGCATCAGCTTGTAGATGGTATTTTAAACTCGATGCGCTCTGAAACTACGGGGCGGCCGAGGAAAAAATATACACATGCGTTAATCGTGTTAAAATAATTAGTGGCGTTAATTTTTTTTTGCGTTAACGCGTTATTAACGCGTTAACTTGACAGCCCTAATAAACATACATGAATAACAAACACCATCAGTTAGGAAAAAGCCCCTTAGTTTTAAGAGATTTAAAGCAAGAAATTGAGTTTGCTAACTTGAGGTCCTCCTCTAAAACATTATTACATGTTTATTTTGTAATAGTATTAAGAATACATGATAAATACATAACACATGTAGAAATTGCTCAATTGTATGGAGGAGGAGCTACTGATCACATGGAGGAGGGGCTACTGATCACATGGAGGAGAATGGGTATTGGAGGGAGAATGATCAATGGGGTAAGGGCCTTTTGAACAGACAGGACATTTAGAGGAAAGGTTGGAGCAGATATTTCCAGTTATTTAGAAATAGAAAACGGTATTCCCCGAGGGAGTGCAGTCAGTCCAATATTATTAACATCATGATTAATGACATGTTGACATGCTGAGACTCATGCATCCAATGGGCTCTACACGCAGAGGATGGGGCTATGTGGATGAGGGGAAGACGTGCCCCATACGTAATGGAGAAGCTAGAGCGATTTAAAAAGTGGAGAGATGGTCATATAACTGGATTCAAAATGTCAGAAAGCAAGTCATGCTCCATGGTATTTACAAACAAACGCAAGACTGATGGCCAACAGCCAACACTCTATGATCGTCCAATGACAAAGGTGAATGAGGGAAATGCATATTAATCAAGTGGAAACACAATGCTAGAAAGTATTAAATGTATTTATTTATACAGATACAACCCCATTGAGATCATTGATCTATTTTCCAAGGGAGACCTGCTCAAGTAGTTCCACATGAAACATAAAAACATAAATAGAACAACAAAAGGACAGCATCATTTACAAAATTATCCACATAAACAGGTACCAATAGCTTCCGATTGAATCGCATCCAACCGAGCTTTAAAACATTTAGTGGCACCAGATTGTTCAGTTTCCATTTAATTTGCAGACTATTCCAAGACAGAGGAGCTGCGCATCTAAAAGCTGTCTTCCCTAAGACAGTCCTAGCAGTTGGCACATTTAATAAAACCACAGCATGCAATCTCAGGCAGTAGCCACTTACAATTCTCCGTGAGATCAGGGAGCAGATGTAAGATGGAAGTTTCCCTAACATGGCTTTGTATATAAAAATGTACCAGTGACTGAGCCTCTGTACAGCTGTACAGTACAGGTGCATTCATATAGACCAGATCCCCATAGTCCAGCACAGGTAAAAAGGTCACAGTGACTAGCCTTTTCCTCAAGCGAGAAACAGGACTTGTTTCTGAAAAAGAACCCTATTGCGAGCTGTAGCTGGATGCAACTGGGGCGCAGACAAACAAGCATTAGGAGACATTTACAGATCAATGATGAGGTCCACAACAGACTGTGGTTGTAAAGCGTATGGAGCAGCAGTAAAACATCACTTACAAATTGATAGACTGCAATATAAAGCCTTGAGGTGTGTATTGGAGCGATAAGTCAACTGTTTGCTTATCGCGACAGGCCTATGCACACAATGAAACAGTGGAGACAAACATGTGTTTGGCTTTCATTAGTGAATGAAAACTGTGTGCCCTTTATAGTCTGTGTCCAATATTGTGTATTTGTATATCCTGTATATCCTGTATATATGCTAAGGTCCCGCTGCTGACACCATAGCAGTCATTTAGTGCGCATATGTGTAATTAAATATCAAAATCTCACTGCAGCCAGGGACAGGCACAGCTAGCAACCCTGGTTAGCTTCAGAGCTAGCAGTCTGTGTTGTAAACAAAGACAGGACAAGCTGGAAATGAAACAAACAATACTTAGAAACTGGTTAAAAGTTTCTGATGGAAGGAAACGACCTCTTCTCTCTTTGAATGTGGTTTATACCTTTCAGGTAACAGCAACAGTTAAAGCCTGACAATGAACCGTTTCGCTGAGCTACATATCAGAGATACATATCGTTCTTGTTCTATCTTTGTTTGTCTGGATTATATCTCATTTGCATTAACAGTAATATATGTATAAAGTCTACTAAATGAATGCAACATATATGATGCTCTACATAGAAACTCCTCCGTGTATGTCACAGTTTACACTTCACCCTTTCTACACTGAATGAAATAGGTTTCTGATGCTTATACATTCAAATAAACGACCTGTTTAAACTTTTAATGAGGTTTATACATTTCAGATAACTGCAACAGTTAACGGTACAAAGATAAACAGTTTTTCATGGTTGGAAAGTAAATAAAGTTAATTTACTCCAATACAGATTGCAGGTAGTTGTATTAGCTGAAGTATTTTCATTTGATGTCAGAAACGTTTACCCCTCCCCAGAAAGAAGAGTAATGATGAGAAGGAAGCAGACGTTTTGTCAGAGTGGAACATGTCCATGTTGCTGAGCAACAGACAGGAAGCAGGGGGCGGGTCTCAGACTCTGGACCTTCACACGCACATGTGTTAATATTTAATCCACTACAATAGGCTAGTTGCACGTATTTCCATTTCCGGTTCATTGAGCGTGCGCTTGTAAACTTCTGGTCTACAGTAGAGCGGTAGAGGGGGTGTTGGCAACACTGGACTGTGACTGGACGAGAGATGGCAGAGGGAAGTGACGAGGCAGGAAGTTAAGTTGAAGGAGGACACTCTGATAGTGAGTAAAAGAGAGTGTGTACTGTTTATGGCAGAGATGATCAACTGTTCAGCGCAGACTAAATGAATGAAAGAATCTAAATAATTGTCAAATCATCTGAAAAGTACCTTGATGTGAAAGGGATGCACTGGGGACACGTGAAAGATATCCTGAATGATGACGTCCAACAACCTCAGACATGGACTGGATCATCCCGATGGTGGTAATTGTACTGCAGTGGAATGCTAGAAGTTTAATTCCAAATAGACAAGAGTTCAAAAAATATATTGACAACCTGGGAGACAAACCTAATGTTCTTTTTATACAGGAAACATGGCTGAAAGCACAACTGGATTTTATTGTGAAGGGATATACTGCAGCTAGACGAGATAGGGACTCTGGCAGAGGGGGAGGAGTTGCAACATTCATAAAGAGTGGGATAAGCTACAAAGTTATGCATGTAGGTACAGATCATGAAGCAATAGTTATAAGGGTATGGAATGATAGAGGACCTATAGATATAGTGAATTATTATAATGTGGGAAATTAGATCAAAGTATATTAGAGGATGCTGGGGGTTCACTGCAAGACAAAGTCATATGGTGTGGGGGTTTTAACTCATATAGCTCGCTATGGGGAAGCAGTAGCACAGATGCAAATGGGGCAGTAGTTGAGGAATGTATAGATGACCTCGGGCTAGTGTGCATTAACACTGGAGAAGGAACACGATATAATTGCACGAAGAATATAGAAACAGTACTCGATCTGACATTTGTATCTAGTGCTTTAGCAGGTATAAGTACATGGAATGTGGTGAAGCATACTACAGTGGGCAGCGATCATTATCCGGTAATGACTAAAGTTGGGACCAACATAAGGTTTGAAAAGGACAAGAAAAGTCCTCGATGGAAACTGGGAAAGGCTGATTGGGATGCCTTCCAAGCTGTAAGTACGAATAGATGTAAAACACTTCAAGAGGAAAATGATGATGATATAAATAAATGCAATGATGAGCTTAAGGTTATCATTCATTCAGCTAAAGAAACAATTCCGGAAATTGCAGGAGTTAGGCGCACCAAGGGTGTACCCTGGTGGAATGGTGAATGCAGTGAATCCATTACAGACAGGAATAAAGCATTCAGGCAACTCAAACAACTCCATTCTCAGGAAGCTTTGAATCAGGGTGAAAAGGGCCCAGGCTGTAGTGAGGAGAACAATAAGAACGCAGAAACGCACTTTTTGGAGGCAATACTGCAATAGTATTGGAAGAGAAGTGCAGCTTGCAGGTGTTTGGGGCATGATTAGGAGAATGGGGGGAATTCGAAGGAACTATGAGTTGCCCGTTTTGAGCAGAGGGGACAAAATGGCTGTCACAAACGTAGGAAAGGCGGAACTTCTAGATCAAACATTTAGGAAAGTTCATAGTTCAGATAACCTTACAGAGGAAGCCCGGCAGTGCAGAAATAATACACGAATGGAAAACCCAGAGAATATTGGATAGAGTAGAAGCATTAGGAGATCAGTTGGACCTGCATTTTAGTATGTTTGAGTTGAGAAGAGCAATTATCAGAGCTCGCCAAACCACTGCTGGGAAAGATGGTGTTTGTTACAAAACGCTGGAACACATGGCGGATAACTCTCTACTCATTGTGTTGAGGTTGGTTAACAGGGTGTGGGATTCTGGCCAACTTCCTTCAGAGTGGAAACAAGCGATAATAGTGCCCATCCTGAAGCCAGTGAAAGACCCTTCAGTTCCATCTAGCTCCAGGCCTGTTGCCCTGACATCTCATTTATGCAAAATCATGGAGAGAATGGTTCCAGAAAGGTTAACGTATATCTTAGAAAGTAAAGCTCTGTTGTCCCCATATCAAAGTGGGTTCCAGAGGGGTCGGGACACAATGGATTCTATATTGTGCTGAGAATCAGACATCAGGAAAGCACAGACCAACAAGGAAGTAGTGACTGCAGTCTTCTTTGATGTTGAAAAGGCTTATGACATGCTCTGGAAGGAAGGACTACTCATCAAGTTCAAATCATTGGGAATTGGTGGTAAAGCATATCATTGGGTTATGAATGTTTTACTGGACAGGAAAATACAAGTAAGAGCAGGTGCAGAATATTCAAGTGTTTATGCTGTGGAAAATGGTACTCCGCAAGGCAGTGTGTGCAGTCCGTTGCTGTTCATTATCATATATTTAATGATGCATGACATCTTTAATCAAGTTCATCCAAGTGTGGGGAAATCTTTGTCTGCAGATGATGGGGCTTTGTGGGCAAAAGGCCGCAATGTAGCACATGTTGGAAAGAAAATACAAGCTGCAATAGTTGAAGTGGAGAAATGGACAAATAAATGGGGATTCAAACTGCCAGTAGCTAAGACGCAGGTCATTTGTTTTACCAAACGCCATAACATTGCTCCTATATCGTTAAAATTGTATGAGCAACCTCTTGAACAGGTTAATACAATAAGATGTCTTGGTGTTTGGTTTGACGGAAAGCTAACATGGAGCAGTCATATAGGAAAAGTTCTAAATAAATGTAAAAAGGTCAACAATGTACTTCGGTGTTTGGCGGGGCAGGAGTGGGGAGCGAGTAGGTCATCACTTCTGAATATATATTGGGCACTCATGAGACCTGTATTTGATTATGGGTGTGTAGCGTTCATGGCAGCAGCAGAATCTAACCTTAAAAAGCTGGATGTCCTACAAGCTCAGGCCCTGAGAATTTGTAGTGGAGCTTTTAAAACATCTCCAGGATCAGCAATGCAGGTGGAAATGGGAGAAATGCCTTTAAGGATAAGAAGAGTGAAGTTAATGTTGCATTCTGGGTAAACCTTCAGGGGCACAGTGATAGTCATCCTGAGAAAAGTATCTTGAAAGACTGCTGGGAGCACAATGAGTCACATTTAACAAGTGCTGGATGGATTGGCGATGTTAAAGCAGCAAGTATAGGTTTGAATCAAATACAGTATTGCCCTACAGCTCCAATCTGGTCCATTCCACCCTGGTTGTTCCCGTTGCCAAGTGCAGACCTCAATATACGAGAGGAGTTAAAGGAAAAGAAAGAACTACCAGTATGGCGCATAGTCCAGAATCACTTTCCAAGATATCACTCAGACTCAACAATCATAGTTACAGATGGCTCCAAAGATCCAGAGGCAGGGCGTGCAGGGGCAGCAGTGTATATCCCAGTGAGTAATACACATATAGAGAAAAGGGTAGCAGACCATGGCCCTTTCTCATTTCTCTAACTCCCCTCCTCGACTCCTATCCTCGAGACTTAGTCCCGCCCACAGGAGATGCGAGCGGAGGAGCCGAGGAGGGGAACCGAGGAGAGAGGAGGGGAAGCAGCAGGCGGTTAGAGAAATGAGAACTCCTCTCCTCTGAGCGGTCATTTTAAAGAGACGTCCATTAATGATGACAGGAGGCACAGCAGCCCTCTGTCTGAGGACAGATGTGTTCATGACCACTTCTATATTTACTTTGATTCATTCACAGGGCGGTATAATGAGACAATAACAGGCTACAGATGCGTACACGCACACACACATATATATATATGTATATATTTATATAAATATATACAATTTCAGAATCAAACAGAGCCCTCATAATAACGTAACACTATCAGAGACTGGATATATCCCCCCCCCCTCTCCCCTCTGGTCGCTACAATGAGGGAAATAAATTACGGGCCAAAAGTTGTATTTACAAGTATTAAAAGTAAACAGAGGACACCAAACCAACTGACACCTGTCTGTCCGCTGCATCTATGCACACACTGTACCACACACACCTACACACTGTACCACACACACACACACACACACACACCACTGTACCACACACACACACACACACACACACACACACACACACACACAGCTCCTAAAACAGGCTACAGCCGTTGTGTATTTTATTGTGAAGCACTAAATGGTTTTAGAAAAATATGGACTCTTTGTTTGTCGATATCTACTAAACTAAAGCAAATACAGAGAGTAATGTAGGCCTGTTATACTGAGTGATATATATTATACACACTGCTCTGCTTTCTGCACGGACCTCACAGCTGTTCTCACTGTAAACATCGCGTCGCGATGAAAGCAGTTAATAAAATAATATCCAGGGGATGCATGCAGAGCTGTCATTGGCTGAGATAAGTCCGGCCGTGCGTCACGACTCTTTGAAACATCTCTGTTGCCGGAAATGCATCCATGAAGGAGCCGTGAAGGACCCATCAGTGTATCCTCGGTTAGAGCTCCTCCAGAGAGCCTCCTCGACGCTCGGTTCTCGGTCTTCGAAGTGCATTTAGAGAAATTAGATGTCCTTCAACATGGCGCGCTAAAATTCATTTCCGGGTCACTACTGGAGGACCGAGGAGTCGAGGAGTCGAGGAGGGGGATTTGATGAAATTAGAAAGGGCCCATGTGTCAGTATACACCACAGAGTTGTTGGCATTGGTGCTCTCATTGAAATGGATAGAGGAGAAAGAAATACATAACAGTGTAATTGCATCTGACAGCTTTTCAGCATTATCGAGTATACGATCAGGCAGATCTTCATCTAGAATGGACATAATAAATGAAATATTTCTAATTGTATATCAAATGCAAATCAAAGGCATAGCAACTCGTTTCCTCTGGGTTCCTGCTCATGTTGGTGTGGAGGGTAATGAACAGGTGGATATTCTGGCCAAACAAACACTCAGAAGTATGAACATAGACATAGAAGTTCCACTCAGCAAAGCGGAGGTTCAAACATTCATTCAGAAATATGCACAAACAACATGGCAAGATCATTGGGACCTTAGTGATACAGGAAGACATCTTTATAACATTCAAAGGTATGTGGGGGATGGAAGGAAGGTGGGGTTTGAAAGAAGGGAGGAACATGTCATTTCTCGGATGGGAATAGGCAGTGGCGTTTCTATATGTACAAAAGTGGTGGGTCACAAAAAACTCAGATGTCTCTCTATAAGCTTCATGGCTGGTGAGGCACTGGTGATGATCTTCAGGTTTACAAATATATTAAATCAAAATATAATATTATTTTAAAAAGCTTTTTTTGTCTGATGCTTCAATTAATTTTAAACAGACCGTTCAACAAAAGGATACCCAAAACATGTAATTTTATCATTTAAATATTGAATTGTTCTCTCTTAGTAAGATCCCATTTTCAATCAAATTGCAGTCTTACCTTGACGTGAAGATGAAGTCCATTTGCCTATCCTTCTGGACAAAAATCTCTATTACTTTTTTTTAAAAGTCCTCCTTATCTTCTTGTAGTTTCAAAAGTCTATCATAAATCTAATCGATAGATTTATGATTCGAAAATGATAAAAGTAGGGTAGACATGTGGATATTATCTGGCTGAACAAAACGTGCATTTATCTAACAGCTACGTTTCCCACAGATCTTATTTTGAGCTATTTTCTAAAATCCTATGGAGAAATCTCGTTGCTTTTTTGTGGAGGGAAGCCATGCGCAGCTTACTTCCTGGTTTTAGGACGCCTCACTGCAGCTCTCTCGTCTCCTCTTCACACACCACACTTTTCGCGGCACACGTACTTACAGCCAATCAGCTCTGAATTATGTGAGATGACGTATGGTGGGGATGGCAGCACTTTGCCCCTATGGTCATTATTTTTTGCCACACACATTACATAGGAAAATACTCTGAGCATGCGCAGTGTAGTTTTTGCAGTCACCGTTCACTTAGACAGTGAGAGGGAGGGGCAGGATCGGGTTTTGTCCCACATGGCTCTAAACAGCTCAATAGGCACACACTGTAGACACTAATTAGAAGAACACAGACTAAAACAGCAACGTGCAGACGAATCAGATGATTAAACATGATCTTAAAATATATTTTATATATTTTTTAATTTATTTTTTGCATTTTGTTGTAATCATTATTTTAATACTTTCTGCTGACACTAGGTGGGACACTAGGTGTGCCCCACCTGCCCCTAATGACCAGTCGCCACTGGGAATAGGTCATACAGGTCTCAACCATACTTTAAGTATAATAGGAAAGCATCCAACCGGAAAGTGTATACACTGCAGCCAGCAACTGTTGAGCATGTTTTACTGCTTTGCAGGAAATATAGTACTCAGAGAAATGTGCTTTTCCAGACAGAAAGCAACATTCCATGACTTGTCGCTATCAGGGCTGTCAGGGAAAACATCAGGCAATATATATTGTGAGATTATTACGTTTCTAAGAGAAATTGATACATTTAAAAATAATCTAGAGTTTTGGTTCTTTGTTTTGTTTATTTTGTTTCTTGTTTTCTGCATAGTCTCTTGTCCACACTCCAGTCCAGTTGGTGGCGGTAATGCACCTACAAGTTGGTTTGCCAACCGCCAATAAACACGGAAGAAGCAGAAGAAGAAGAAGCAGAAGAAGAAGAAGCAGAAGAACAAAAGAAGAGGTGAGTGGATTAAACACATGCATAGGTTTCATTAAGTGTATTTACACCTGTTAGCTTACAGTTAATCACGAATCAGAAGTTATCTTATTTAACACAACAGTCTCAAACTATATAAACTATATAAAGTCTAACAGCTAAAGTTGAACAGCTAAAGTCTAACAGCTAACAGCTAACGGCTAACAGCTACAGTTATTATTCCAGTTCGGCTCTGGGGGAGTAACAGTTGATTTGTAATGCTCAGCTGACTTTATGTTAGTTATTTATTACACCAGTTGTCTTTAAGACGGGTTGAGTTGTCTTGTTGGTGCTCTTTACCATAGATATGGTTTTAAATGTATGCTAACTAGCTTATTAGCATCGCCATTCACCACGACGTAGCATTTTTCCATTGAAATGAATGGGGTTCTTCAGTTAGCAGCTAACGCTAAGCTAAGCGACGGTTTAGCTCATTAGATAAATAGATATACTTTATTTAAATAATGATTTATCTTAAACTGGGAAATGAATGTGTCACAGCAGAAGTGTTTTCAGGCATTACACGAGTTAAACATATTTAAAAGATGCAATAAGATAATAAAAGTGAAGCATTAGCAGCAAGTATACACGCAGGACACATATCACTAGAGTATCTAAAGAATACACAATATACAGAAAATACTGTATACATGGAGTACATTAAACAGTCTCACTAGCTAATGTTTGCTTTGTGTTAACTTAGTGATAGTTTCACACGGATAGCGTTATAACCGTGTTTCAAACAACCATTAATGTCACTTTATATGTGAATAAAGTCATTTTAATGAAATAAAAGTGAACAAACTGTGAGCTGTAAGTTAGAATGTAAGTTGCTACACAGATTATGATGAATTATATCTAAATATTTGTATTATATTAATCATAATTTACACAGAAAACAAACTTTTTTCGTAATGGTTAAGGTAATTTGCATGTAGCGTTAATAACTATCTGACCTTTCTATCATGTTCTCCTCTGCTTAGCATCACATTGACTAAATGGATCAATTTGGACCATGTTTACGTCACAGCAGCATAGATGAGACAAGGCACTGCACATGGTGTGATAAAACACTACATATAAGCATCTAGTAATAGAACATATCATTGAATAAACTCTTTGAATTCCTCCTCTTCACTGCTGACAGTTTATGATGAATTTTATCTAAATATTTGTATTATATTAATAATGAAGCAGCTCTGTGGTCTTCATCAGGACAGCTGATGAGCAGCATGGAGGAGAAGAAGGAGACCCCTGGAGCTCAGGTCAGTGTGCACTTCATCACAAGATATTCCTAATTCCAGCGTTTCCGCCAGGCGGGCGTCTTGCCTTCATTTGACGCCCTTATTCAGCTCGGAACGCCCTCTACAGACATAAATAAAGCAGCGACTGTATTCGCCATGACACGGACAGTCTGTGGTTTGTACTTGTTTAACTTCTGTCTAGTTTCTGAACAGATATGAGGAGCTGTGAGCTCTGAGGGCTAACAGCTAACGGCTGATGTTGGTTTTGTGATTCACATTGTCACTACCCGATCTCCAGCCCTGCCCTATCTGCAGTGCGCATGTGCGAGAAGGTCCGCCATATTTGACAACTCCATATGGCAACTCCAATAGGACATTTGACGTCTAGACGGCTGCCCGATTTGCATCGTGCATGCGCGAGTCATAAACGTCTCTAATATCTTTATTAAAATATTTTGTTATTTGAAATAAAATGAAGGACATTCACAGTTAATGTAATTAGATATAAATTATGAATGCCATACATATTGCATACATTCACAGTCAATATTTCTTCAGTATGTATGATAGCTGAGTGAAGAGACTTGTTTACTATGTGAAGTAGATCTGAGGCCATGCAAGCAAAACATCTTGGAAAAACCCTGTTGGAATAATATCAAGGCAGCAGGAGGAGGACTTCAGAAGTTGAATAATGTCCTCTAGGTTTTTATCATTAATCTGATGATAGATAGAACTTTATTTGTCATTGTACAGGTACAACGAAATTACAACAGACTCAAGGTGCCAACACGCAACAACAAGACAATATAAAAACAACAAGACACTAAAAACAATAAAAACAATAAATGGGACTTAAAAAAAGGGAATATGTACATAAATAAATAATAAAGAAATTAAATTGCACGATTCCCCTCATATTGCACGGAAGGCTTATATAACTTAAATATTGGCAGCGTTTAGTGCACATATGGCCCAGGGAAAAAAACTGAACTTGAGTCTGTTTGTCCGGGAAGACATGGTACGGAAGCGCCTGCCTGAGCGCAGCCGTACGAAGTGCTCGTTACCCGGGTGGTGTGGGTCCTTGCGGATTTTGACTGCCTTCTTAAGGCAACGAGAGCTGTACAGTACCTCCAGGGAGGGGAGGGGGCAACTGATGATCTTCTGGGCCGAGTTGATGACCCTTTGGAGCGCACCCCTCTCTGCGGCTGTGCAGCTGAGGAACCACACGCAGATGCAGTAGGTGAGGATGCTCTCCACGGCGCAGCGATGGAAGGACACAAGTATTCTCAGGAAGTAGAATCTCTGCTGTGCCTTCTTGACGGTTGCCGTGGTGTTGGTCCTCCAGGACAGGTCCTCCGCCAGGTGAACGTGCAGGAGTTTTATCACTGAGACTCTCTCCACACAGCCTCCATCAATGTACAGGGGCTGCATGACTGTCTTCTTCCTCCTAAAGTCAATGATTATTTCCTGGGTTTTCAGCTTGTTCAGCTGCAGGTTGTTTACTTTGCACACCGCTAGCAGTTACTCCACCTCTTCCATGTACAAGGTCTCATCACCCCCTGAGATGCAGCCCACCACGGTGGTATCATCAGCAAACTTTATGATGGAGTTGCTGGTGTGGGCGGGGACGAGATCATAGGTGTAGAGGGCGTATAGTAGGGGGCTCAGCCCGCAGCCCTGTGGTGATCCGGTGCTGAGACTGAGGGACGTGGAGGTGTGGGTGCCAATCCTCACTCTCTGGGGGCGATCAGACAGGAAGTCCTTAATCCATAGACACAAGGAATGGGATACTCCCAGGACTGATAGCTTGGTCACCAGTCTGTCAGGGAGGATGGTATTAAATGCAGAGCTGAAGTCCACGAAAAGCATCCGTGCGTAGCTCCCCCTACTCTCCAGGTGAGACAGGGTAGAGCTGTGGCGATGGTGTCCTCCGTGAACCTGTTAGCCCTGTAGGCGAACTGGTGGGGGTCCAGACCGGGAAGGAGGGATGAGATGATGTGGGGACGGACCACCTTCTCAAAAACTTTAGCGGGGGTGGAGGTGAGTGCCACTGGACGGTAGTCATTTAGGCAGCCGATGTTGTTCTTTTTCGGTACCGGGATGATTGTGGATGTTTTCAGGCAGGATGGGACGATGGCCTGGGACATGGACTGGTTGAAGATATTGGTGAAGATCCCCGCCAGCTGGTCAGCGCAGTCTCTCAGCAGTCAGCACCCGTCACAAGACTCCTTCCGGCCCCGCTGCTTTCCTCGGGTTCAGTGTGCGTCTCACCTTGTGCTCTGTGAGGGTGAGGCTGCTGAGGGCAGGTAGGTGTAATGGTGTGGCTGCTTCCGATAGCCCTGGCTCGTAGCGGGCGTAGAAGGAGTTCAGCTCCGTCGGGCGAGGGGTGGCTGGGTTTGTAGTTGGTCATTTGCTGGACCCCCTGCCACACCCGCCTGAAGTCGTTGCCCCGGAAGCAGTCCTCAATCTTCCCCTTGTAGTCCATCTTGGCCCGCTTGATCCCCCGCTTCAGGTCGGCTCTGGCAGTGCTGTACAGCTCCTTCTCACCAGTCCTGAAGGCAATTTCCCTCTCCCTGACCAGGCGCTGCACTTCTCCGCTATGGAACTGTGTCATGGTGTTTGTATTGATTTTAGGTGGACACAGGGACAACACATCTGCTGTACCTGATGCAGAGGCACTGACTGCTTGTCTGATGTTCTGAATGGGGGGATACTGACACTGTCAGACACTGTCGTCTGTCGACGGTAGCAAACAAGGCACGTGCATTGTTTTTGTTTTTGGCAATGATGTCAGAGAAGAAAGACTGTCGTGCAATTTACAATTCCAAATGATAAAAGCCAAGTCTCTCTTAATAGATTTCAAAGTGAACCTGGAGATTTGTTTTTCTCCACCTACGTTCAGCTTTTCGACACTCTCTTTTTTCTGTTCTCACGGTCATGGCCTTTCTCCATGGAGATCTTTTCTTGCCAGTCACTTCCTTTACCTTAGTTGGAGTAATGGCATCTATAACATTTTTATTTTTGAATTAAATGATCTACTAGCTCATTTACTGAGATGTTAGCAGGGGCAAGTGTGGAAGAAACATCCTGAGTAAACATTTCCCGAGTGTTTTCAGTTAAATATCGCTTTGCGGTTACCTCTTTTTGAACATTTGTGTGAACAGAAATAGAGCTCTCAAAGGAATAATCAGAGAGCGCAACATCAGTCACCACAACCTCAGAGATATTCAGACCCTTTGAGATCATTAAGTCTAGACTGTGCCCCTTGTTGTGCGTGGGCTCCGTCACATGCTGAGTCAGTCCATTGAATTGATTTATTTAAAACAAGGGACAGTGTACATTAATCAACATATTAAAAACATGTTAAAGTACTCGAATTAGCCAAAAGGCTAGTTTTCACCGATAGTCCCTTTGCCAGATGGTGATTGACATCCTAAAACCAATAATAAAAATACCACGACATTGTTATACCATTGTACATATTTAGAATAGATGACATCACTGAATAAAGATAAGAGCAAGTCATGATAATAAATAAAAAATGTACAATACGCACTCATACACACACCTACACCCACACATCAGTGCTGACACTGTTGATTATTAATGAGCCACTTTTTAACACTGTGCTTGAATGTGTAGTAGGATGAGGACTCTCTCATTGGTTGTGGTATTGAATTCCATTGATGGGATGCGTGGAATGAAAGACAGCCTGGCTGAATGCGCTCTTCCTAAATGGGATGGTGCAGTCTCCCCTAGCCGCACCTCTAGTAGCCCTGGTTGAGGTGGACTTTAGGCTGATGCAGCCAGCCAGAGGAGGAGGAGCCAACCCACGAGTGATTACATTACATTGCATTTAGCTGACGCTTTTATCCAAAGCGACTTACAATAAGTACATTCGACCAGGAAGACACAACCTTGAAGAAAACAGAATCATATAAGTACATCAGGTTTCATAGAGCCAAGTATTTCAAGTGCTACTCAACTGGCTATAGATAAGCCAGTCCTTTATTAGTATATAAGTGCTCTGTTAGCAGTTCTTTGTTAGTAATTCTATCGCTCGAAGTGGAGTCGAAAGAGATGAGTTTTCAGTCTGCGCCGGAAGGTGTGTAAGCATTCTGCCGTCTTGATGTCAATGGGGAGCTCATTCCAAAATTTTGGAGCCAGGATAGCAAACCCACGTGTTTTTGCTGATGGGAACTTGGGTCCCCCTCGCAGCGAGGGTGCAGCGAGTTGTTTGGATGATGCAGAGCGTAGAGCACACGCTGGGGTGTACAGTTTAACCATGTCCTGGATGTAGGAAGGGCCAGATCCATTTGCAGCATGGTACGCAAGTACCAGTGTCTTGAAGTGAATTCTAGCAGTTACCGGAAGCCAGTGGAGGGAGCGGAGGAGCGGCATGGTGTGGGAAAATTTAGGAAGGTTGAAGACCAGACGAGCCGCTGCATTCTGTATGAGCTGCAGAGGTCGGATGGCACATGCAGGTAGACCAGCCAGGAGGGAGTTGCAGTAGTCTAGGCGTGAGGTGACGAAAGCCTGGACCAGAAGCTGGGTCGCTTTCTGGGTCAGCTGGGGACGTCAGCTGATGTTGTAGAGCGTGTATCTGCACACGCAGTTCAGTCTTGTCAAGGTTGAGCTTGAGATGATGAGCGGACATCCACTGAGAGATGTCAGCTAAAAGAGGAGAGATGCGTGCGACGACCTGGGTCTCTGAGCGAGGAAAGGAAATAATTCATTGGGTGTCGTCAGTGGTATGAAAAACTATGCGGACTAATGACAGATCAGAGCGAGTTTGTGTACAGGGAGAAGAGGAGGGGACCAAGAACAGAGCCCTGGGGGACCCCTGTAGTTAATTGACAAGGGTCGGACTCGGATCCTCTCCAAGTTACCCTGTAGGTACGGTCTTTGAGGTATGAGGTGAGGAGGGAAAGTGCCTGAAACTCCAAGTTCTTGTAGAGTGCGAAGGAGGATCTGATGGTTCACCGTGTCGAATGCAGCAGACAAGTCCAACAGGATGATGACAGAGGAGAGGGATGCTGCTTTGGCAGTGTGCAGTTCATCAGTGACAGCAAGGAGGGCAGTTTCTGTGGAGTGACCTGCCTTGAAACCAGACTGGTGCGGATCCAGAAGGTTGTTCTGATGGAGATAACAGGAGAGTTGTCTAAAGACAGGGCGTTCAAGTGTTTTAGACATGAACGAGAGGAGAGAGACAGGCCTGTAGTTTATAACATCAGACGGGTTGAGAGTGGGTTTCTTTAGGAGAGGGTTTACTCTTGCCTCCTTGAGACTGTTTGGGAAGTTAGAGAAGTGTTGATGAAATGGGTGAGAAAAGGTAGAATATCAGGAGCGATAGTCTGAAGGAGGTTTGAGGGGATAGGGTCCAGAGGACAGGTGGTAGGGCGGGCAGAGGTAATGAGGGTAAGAACCTCACTTGGCGAGAGAGGGGAAAAGAAGGTTAGTGTGTGGGTGGAAGGAGGGTCTGGTGACTCATCGGTGAGTAAAGGTGAGTCAGAAAAAGAAGAGCGAATATCATCAACCTTTTTTTCAAAGTGGTTAACAAAGTCGCTTGACAGAAGTGAGGAAGGGGGAGGGGCTTTGGGAGGGTCCAGGAGGGTGGAGAAGATGGAAAATAGTTTTTTAGCATTGGAATAGGAACTGATCAGACAGTAGTAGATGTGGGAGAGGACCATTGAGTGAAGGTATAGCTCAGCTGCTGCAGATGATAGGAAGTTTCTAATGTATCTGTAATTTGACATATTGCACTTTACTTTATTGCAGACCTTTTTTATATGGGTTTTGAAATTGAGTTTTGTGTCAATATGTATTCCCAAGTACTTGTTCTGTTATAATGCTGTGGCCCTTGGAGAAGAACATACACACTGTCTTTGAGACATTTGGTTGCAAACAATTATTGTTAAGCCAGGATGTAATATTCAGTCACCACATCAGTGACCTTGGTAGCAGCCTCATCTGCGGTTTTGCCATGAGTAAAACTGTATCATCAGCATACATTAATACATCACATTCTCCACACACAGAAGGCAGATCATTTATGTACATACTAAACAGGATTGGGCCCAATACAGAGCCCTGCGGTACTCCAGTTGACAAACACTAGACTTATGGTTCTCAATTTGAACACATTGGGAGCGGGATGAAAGATAGGAATTAAAGAGGTTGGTGAATTCTATAGAAACATTTAAGTTGAGTATTTTTTGCAATAAGATGTTGTGATTAACAGTGTCAAAAGCTTTCCGTAAGTCACGGAACACGGCCCCCACAACCCCTGCTCTGTCCATTGATGCCTTAACTTTCTCCACGAAGAAGCATGTCGCTGTTTCTGTTGAGTGATTAGCCCTGAATCCAAATTACATTGGATGCAGTGGAAAGGAGCAGTTGTTGAGATGATTGATTTGTTTGGCAATCAATTTCTCAAATACCTTGGATACTATGGGTAAGATACTGATGGGCCTATAGTTGGATGTCATGAGAGAGTCCCCACCATAGTTATCAAGAACAAAAAACAGTTCTTTAGCCCCTCTGTCCTGGGGGTTGTCAACATGGATATTAAAATCACCAACAATGACTAGACGGTCAAAGTCAAAACACACTATAGACAGCAGTTCAGTAAGAAAGAAGCTAAGAGCACAGCTGAACTCCCGCAGGCCTGGGGGGCCCCTACATTAGTTGGGCTGACAGGGTTTGGTCACGTTGCTCTCTACTGGTGAGGAAAGCGGCATACCAGTAAATCAAATGGCCAAAATGGAGGTATGGATTTACCTCCATTTTGGCCATTTTTGACACCAAGATGTCTGCTTGTATTGTGTTGCTGCTGAGAAGTCTAGGAAGAGGGCTCTTGCATAGGTGTGACATTTATCTAAATGTTTAGTGATGATATGAACCAGAGCATGGTGTACCCCACACTTTTTGGGGGGTTTTGGCTTTAAAAGCATTTCCCACACTTTTTTGGGGGTTTTGGCTTTAAAAGCATTTCCCAAAAGCTCTCGGTGTGTTTTGATTCCCTCAATTTGACTTTCAGTTCTCTCTCTGTCTGTTCAAGTGCTCCATAGTCTTTGTTTTTGAAAGCTATTTTCCTGGTTTTTATAACTTTTTGTAATGTCCTTAGTCACATATGATTTATTACTTGGAAAGATTTGTATTTCTTTAGTGGGAACACAGAAGTTAATATAGTCTTTGGTAACAGTAGTTATTTCATCTGGTGAACCTTCCTGAAAAATTTCCCAATCTGTCCAATCAAAACAGGCTTTCAACTGCTCCCTACTTTCATTTGTCCATGTCCTTATTACTTTCTTTTCTGGTTGACTTCCCTTGAGTTTGGTCTTATACACTGGTATCATATTCACAACATTATGATCAGAGTTCAGTATTGGTGGTCTGTATTTAGACACATAGGCTCCTTTATCATTAACAAAGCATTTGTCCAGGATATTGTCTTTCCTGCTGTGATCCCGAACATACTGCTGCAACCCAGGTAACACAGTCTCCAGGCGACATTGCTTCATGTCCCGAGCACTATTGCCGGTGCATCGGGGTGGCTGAGTTGCAGCTTGTGAACAGTGTCCTCTGCCGCTGGGAGGCACGTAAACAACAAACAGTAAAATACACCCAAATTCTCTAGGCAGATAAAAGGGTCTTAACTTCATGCCGAGAATTTCTACGTTGGGATTGCAGGTTTTACATTTACTGAGTATGATCGGCACCACAGATCATTAATATACACACAAATACCGCCTCCTCTGGTTTTCCCCGTGTTCGCATCCCTGTCTGCTCGAACAAGGGTGAATCCGGGTACTTCAAAAGGCGCATTCACACCGCAGTACTTTTCCCACAAAGGTTCATGAGAACTCTTTAGTTCAGTACAGATCGCGTTCACACCGGAATAAGTCCCTGGGGGAGGATTAGGCAGATGAAGCTGCTGATGTCACTTCTTCTTCTGCTTTGGGTTTACTGGCAGGCCGCAAACCACTTCACGGCGTATACTGCCGCCCAAAGTCCCCGGCCGGAACTCCCCGGAGTTGGGGAGTAAATCGCCAGAACGCCGACACCTCCTCATCTCCACCGCTCCCATGTTTTATTTTGTGTTGCCATAAGTTAGTCTCTCTGCGTTTCTGCGCTGGGCTAATGCTAATGCTAATAATGCTAATGCGAGGATAATAAAATGGCGGCTTCACAAAACTTTTTGGGAGTTTTACTGGGCGTGTTTTGCAATCCGCCCAGCCAATCAGACATAGGAACCTTTTTCTCCCACGAAGGTCCCTGCTCTCTAGCAGGGATGGAAAAGGGGGTGAAAAGGTTCATGAACTAATTTTAGTTCCGGCTCTTTTTGGTGTGAACGCAACATTTCGGAACTATATCGTAACTAAAGTGGGAAAAGTGCCTAAAGAGAGATTCAGGCATCGTAGATTGTAGCCAACTTTCCATGAAACATAATAAAGAGGCCTCGAGAAATGAATGACAGTACCTTGTGTATGTCCTTAGTGTGTCCACGTTGTTGTGAGTGCAGGTTTGTGAGAATGATGGATGGAAGTGGTGGCCGGCTGAATCTCCGCCGTATTCTGAACGCCTCCCCTCCTTCCTCGTCTCTTTTTCCTGGTGTTTCTAAGCGGCTCCCGAGGGATTTCATCCAATAACGAAGAGCACAGATGGCTTGGTGTATTCGTAGGATCGCATTGTAGCTCTGGCATAGCCTCGCGTCTGTAGTAGCGTAGAGGCCGGGGCTCCTGGCCATACCTGTTCGTGCTGTCACTCAGGTGTGTCTTGGAAAGTTGAATGGCCAGACATGGTCTGCAGAAGGCCAATGTAATCCACAGGATCAAAAGCATGGTCTCTCAAATGTACGTTTCATAAAGACACGGCAAAGTTTAGACAATAATTAGACCAACAAAACACAAGACTAACGGAGCATACTGAGACTCGCAGTGACAGGATGCCGTCTCCCTCTGTCTCCTGTATACCAGAGGTAAGAGTAAGTCATACATGTGCAAGTCTCAAGTTACTGGGGTGAGAGTCAAGCAATGAAGGTAAACACAGTGAAGGCACAGCTCTTTGCAGCTGGTGCTGCTCTTCTCAGTTATACATTACTGCCTCCTGGTGCTGCAGAGATTTCATGAAGTGAAGGAGGTTTTTCTTCTATGAAGCAGCTGTGTGCAGCAGATACTGTGAGAGTCACAGACATGAATACATAGGTCAAGGCAGACTGGTTCACAGACTCTCCTGTTTTGCCGATCCGGTGCTTGAACAAATAACTCTACACCCCTGGCCGAAATGTCCCTAAAATGAAGTCCGAGTTTGAAATATATCTCAAATAATGTATGTATTTCCCCACATAAACATAACAATCTGCAATGAAACGGCCGTCTCCTGTGCGCTCCACTTCCTACTTTCTCCTTTCTCTCTCTTTTTTTTCTTTCATTGCCCAGTCTAGGGGCTTCGTACAATGCAAATATTTTATTTTAAAAAGTAAAGTCCTTTCGAGTCATCTGTCTCAAGCCTAAGTCAAGTCTCAAGTCATGAATACCAAGTCAAAGTCAAGTTGAGTCTTTTATCAATGTTAGTCAAGCAAGTCTCAAGTAAAAAAATATGCAATTCAAGTCATGTGACAAGAGTTCAGTCATGTGACTCGAGTCAAGTCATGTGAGTCAATTCATGTGACTCGAGTCCCCCACCTCTGGTATATACTTTGGTTAGAATATTGCTGTGTTACTGTATCAAATATAATAAACACAAACAGTTGATAAGTAGTATTTTGTTAACTCAAGGTTTATATTAAAGGGGACCTATCATGAATAATGCACTCTTGTACATCTTTTATACATGAATATGTGTCCCCGGTGTTCCAGGGAACTCACCAAGTGTCAGAAAACACAACCCTCTCTATTTTCCTCCAAACCCAAATCTCTTAAAAAGGGGCTGCAATGGATCTGATACAGACTGATCCAGATTTGAACACTTTACTGATGTCAATAAAGTGGGGCTACGGCTATTGGTCAATTCTCCACCTATCAGGGGAATGAGAGGTTGGGCCACGGCCGCTCGAAAGCGCTGGTGACGCTGTAGTACATATGCCAGGCCTGTAAGTGGCGCTGTAGTCTGCCACAAAAGCAGTGAAGAAGACTTTGCATGGTTGCCATGGTTGCCCTTCTGTTTATTCTCCACTGTGGCTCTTTTTCTATAGTTGTATGTATTGATTTAAATTGACATGCATCCGCTAAGAAAAATAGTCCGTTGTTACTGTTTGAACTAACGTAGCAACTGCAGGAACTGCTTCGATAGCGTTTTTGAGGAGCTTTTTGATTACAGATTTGAAAACATCGTTGCTTGCTTTAAAAGAAGCACAATTCATTATGTCAAACCTTGGGAAGTATCTAGATATCCCTGCCCTAATGCCAAAGGAATTCCACACTGAATATGTGTCGCCGTTTGATGTCTATGTCTGGACCGCTGCGTAAAAAGGAGGGTTTCTGCCCCATTACTTCTCTTCTTTCTTCTATAAGAATAAAACATGGTGGACGGAGATCGCTTTTTGTCCCCCTCTTCTCCCCGCTGCAGCCCAGCAGCTGATCTCAGAGCATGCTGCCCTCTCCTGCAGGGGGGCGTGGTCAGCTCACAGAATCAGCCCGCTGCAAAAACAGCGCTGGAAAGAGCAAATGGAGCGAAATGAGGTGTGGCTAAAATGCAGGATCTTTTTGGTATTTTGAAAAAAATACTATATTTATATACTTAATATAGGTATGGCCCTACAATATATTGTTAACATATAGCATGATAGGTCCACTTTAAGTGAGTTTTACTGTTAACTTGTGTATTTATGCTTTTTAGATTGACTTTCTCTCTTTCTCTGTCCATCTGTTCTAGAAACCGAAAGGAAGAGAGAGAAGTCACAGCTGTCAGCAATGTGACAAATCCTTCACAACATCTGGAACTTTAAAGAGCCACCTGCTTATTCACACAGGAGAAAAACCGTACAGCTGTGAACAGTGTGGGACAAATTTCACTAGATCAGGTGCTCTCAAATCACATCAACGTATTCATACTGGAGAAAAACCTTACAGCTGTGAAGAGTGTGGGACAAATTTCACTACATCAGGTGCTCTCAAAATACATCAACGTATTCACACGGGAGTAAAACCTTACAGCTGTGAAGAGTGTGGGACAAATTTCACTACATCAGGTGATCTCAAAATACATCAACGTATTCACACCGGAGAAAAACCTTACAGCTGTGAAGAGTGTGGGACAACTTTCACTAGATCAGGTCATCTCAAAGCACATCAACGTATTCACACCGGAGAAAAACCTTACAGCTGTGAAGAGTGTGGGACAAATTTCACTACATCAGGTGATCTCAAAATACATCAACGTATTCACACCGGAGAAAAACCTTACAGCTGTGAAGAGTGTGGGACAACTTTCACTAGATCAGGTCATCTCAAAGCACATCAACGTATTCACACCGGAGAAAAACCTTACAGCTGTGAAGAGTGTGGGACAACTTTCACTCAATCAAGTAATCTCAAAATACATCAACGTATTCACACAGGAGAAAAACCGTACAGCTGTGAAGAGTGTGGGACAACTTTCAGTATATCGAGTAATCTCAAAATACATCAACGTATTCACACAGGAGAAAAACCGTACAGCTGTGAAGAGTGTGGGACAACTTTCACTACATCTAGTAATCTCAAAATACATCAACGTATTCACACAGGAGAAAAACCGTACAGCTGTGAAGAGTGTGGGACAACTTTCTATACATCAGGTGCTCTCAAAAGACATCACCGTATTCACACTGGAGAAAAACCGTACTGGTGTGAAGAGTGTGGCAAAAAGTTCACTACATCAAATTCTCTAGAATCACATCACCGTATTCATACTGGAGAAAAACCATACTGGTGTGAAGAGTGTGGGAAAACGTTCACGACATCAAGAGCTCTCAAAACACATCTCCGTGTTCACACAGGAGAAAAACCATAGTGTTTTTAAGAGTGTAGGAGCCGCAATTAAGCATATTTTGGTTTTTTTCAGTTTATAATCTGTAAACAATAAACAATTCCCATTTATTTCATTTCATTTCAAACCTTTATTTATCCAGATTGGTCCCATTGAGATCATAGATCTCTTTTTCAAGGGAGACCTGCAGCATATAGGTTCCACATGAAACATAAAACAATAAAGGACATTATACATTATATTTACAGGATACATAGTTATAGACATTTACAAGTGCCCATTGTATCAGCAAGCATTTCATTTACCCTAGCTTTAAAAACATGCAGAGGAATGAGATTGCTCAGTTTCAATTCTTGTTGAAGATTGTTCCATGCAAGTGGAGCTGCGCACATAAAAGCTGTCTTACCTAAGACAGTCCTTGCTCTTGGCACATCTAACAAGACTACATCATGTGACCTCAGACAATAGCTGCTTGCAACTCTCTGTGTTATCAGAGAGCAGATATAATACGGGAGTTTACCCAACAAAGCTTTATAGATAAACGTGTACCAATGACTGAGCCTCCGTACAGAGAGTGATGGTAAACCTGCCTTGGTATACAGTGTACAGTGATGTGTAAACGCTTTACAATTTGTGACAAATCTCAGAGCACTGTGATACGCAGCATCCAATTTGCTCAGGTAATTGGCAGGTGCATTCATATATATCAAATCACCATAGTCCAGCACAGGTAAAAAGCTCACGGTGACTAGCCTTTTCCTGGCCTCAAGCGAGAAACAGGACTGTATTGTAATGTATTGAAGTCAATGGAGAGAGAAAACGTATCTATCGATCCCGTTTGAATAGTGCCATGAATTACACATTTGATGTTTGTCAATCTTAACAAATAATTTCCATGCCAAAAAAGTCACAATTTGTCAAACTGTTGAAATATAAGACTATGAAAAATACGCAACTACAAAGACAAACTAATCCCAGTGTCGCGTAATTGATGTCACAATTGTTTTCCTCCACTAATGCCCCTTTCACACCAGCGCCTTTTCAGCTCCGGCTCGGAGCTAGAGCCTGAAAAGCGCCGGGTTTTCCTGTTCACACCGCAGCGGCGCCGGCTCTTAGCTCCGGAATCCGCTTCATTTCCAGCTCCAAAAAATTGTCGGTCCAGAGGCAAGAGCTTCGGAGCTAAGAGGTGGCTTCGCTTACGTCTCTCTTACGTCGAGGTGTGCAGGAAACTAAACCCACCTCCCCTGAACATGGGTCGACTGTTATGCCTGCCAAGCAGTAGTGCCTATAAACACACTTTATAAAGTCAGCCAACACTAACCAGGCTTCGTGTGATTCTGTTTATTTGTACCTTACTTTGACCGTTCACTGTTATCAATCATTGTGGAGAGAGGCAGACGTGTTGTTTTGTATTATTTCAGCTATCGGATGCAAGTAGTCAGTTTAGCTTCGGTTGCTATGCTAACATCACCCGTTTTATACCAGAGAAACTTTCATAACAGCTTTGTGATACCAAACAGTGTCAATTCAGACTGACACACATTCACTTAGGCTAAGGGGAACTGGGGATATGCATCAGCTGCGTGTGTGAGTCGGACAGTGAATACTTTAGAGCGGCCGCTGCAGTGTGAGCTAACCTGGAGCTAACGGGAGAGCCAGCACTGCAGCGGTCGGTAAATGCTGCAGAAACACATTAATAAACAATGAACCACGGCACTCTGGAGCAAAGTATAAGGTTGGAGAAGTCGTTATTAAATTTATTCTGGCTTCGTGTGATTAAAAGCAACACGATCATCGACCCGACGCTGTTGTTGTTGTTGTTGTTGTTGTTGTTGTTGTGGTGAGCGCCGTAATCGCTGCCGTTGTGGAGCAAATCAGCGATGTAAACGGTGACGTCATGACGCAGCAGGGGCAGCTCTGGGGCGCCAGTGGGCCGTGATCCATCTTGGTGATCTTATGTGTAATTCGTGGCACAATTCAAAAGGGATCGAATGATAATCTTTCTCTCTCCATTGACTTCAATACATAATTTATTTTCGAAATAAGGTCCCATGGAGCTCCACCGGAAGAGGAGGGACTTTGCCTCTCTATTGGCCTTGTGTTGGGTAATCCTTTTTTCCGTTACAGATCCCATCCCAACAGCGCCATCTGTTGACGTAACGTCAGAATTGACAGGCATAATGTTCACTGTTACTTTAAGTTTCGTTTTCTGGCTGATTGTGGCGTGTTGTCCAGCTGATCCGGGATGACTGTGTCGGTTGTGAAGTAATCCAATTGTTTGTCCGGTGAAAACGATCCTTAATCCAATGCGATATGTTTCTTATATTGTCCAGTTTCACTCAGACTATGATTCTGCTTAATGTAATGGCAGTTTAAATGTTCCAGTGTCCTATATCTTTTTGCCATTATTTCACAGGAGGGTTTAGAGTGATCCTGACGCAGACACAAACATATGAAGTTCCGGTCTTTTGCTGCAGTTTTAGAATGATGTTTTTATTGCTTTACATACCAAGGTTTAAGTACACGGTGTCACATATTTACGATGTTTTCAGTTTGATTCTATTCACTTGTTGAAATGATCAGACTACCAAAAATAAAATGGCCTTAGAAACAGACTCGTCACCCTGCATATTTGTTTTGTTTTGCAGCATATTATAAACATGTCATTCCCTTATCTTTAAATACCCCAGGTTGTGTAGTGATGGTTTTGAGGTGTACTGTCCACATCGCAGACCTGAAGTCGTGCAGTCAATGTATGCGAAGTGCACAGGACCTTGGTCTCTGAGACTCAAAAAAGCCTTTCTCGCCTACCTGTCCACTTTGCAGACCTGAGATCCTGCAGTCATTTCTCAAAGATGGTGTGGCATATAGGGAGGTGCAATCTCCTGATGGTATAGACTGTATTATAGTGGACATCTGCAACCCTAGAAAACAAGATAACATTAGGATAATCAATGTATACAACCCATGTCCAAATCTAACCACTGATATATTTAAAGAGATAGCAGAAAATAAACATAGGAAGGAAGTTTGGTGTGGTGATTTCAATGCACACAACCGTCTATGGGCAGCAACCATACAGACAGTAACGGAAACATAGTGGAGGAAATGCTGGAGGAAAGAACACTAGTATGCCTTAATGATGGACATGGCACAAGAGTAGATGTTCACAGGGGAAAGTCCCATGCCTGGATCTGACATTAGTGTCAAACTGTTTGGTTCATACATGTGAATGGTTTGTTTTGAATAACTCCACTGTAGGAAGTGACCATTATCCAGTGCTTCCTAAAATGAATAATAATGTATATATGCAGGAAGGAGGTGTGATAACCAGGTGGTGCTTTGCTAAAGCTGATTGGGGGAAATGTAGGATATGGTGTGAGGAGTCGGTACACCTGCTAACATCAGAGGGAAGCATAGAGGTCATTACAAGCCACATAACGCAACATATACTAATAGAGAACAGTATACCTAAAGCAAAAACCAAGGGTAGGGAGAAAGTGGTGCCATGGTGGAATGAGGAATGCAGCAGGGCTACTAAATAGCGAAACGATGCATTTAGAGAATTAAAGAAACATGACACAAAATAATGTTATAGAGTATCAAAGGAAAAGGGCAGCTGCTCGAAGGACAGTAAAATACACACAAAAGAGAACATGGAGAGAATTGTGTTCTACCATTGGCAGAGAAGTAACATTAGGTGATGTCTGGTCCATGTTTCAGCAGATGAGTGGGAAAAGGAATCCATTAAAAATGCTAGCTTTGGTTGATGGGGAGAGGCTGGCAGTGACCGATAAAGAGAAGGCAGGTATGTTAGGAAGGACACTTGCAGCAGTATATAGTGGAAGAGACGGGATAATAGGTCAGCTCTGGATGTGGAATTAGTAAGAGTGAGTAATGACGTGGGAAAAACATTGAGAATGAAAGAGATAATGGCAATAGTGTACTTTGACATTGAAAAGGCGTATGACTGTGTGGAGGGAGGGGCTACTGATCACATGGAGGAGAATGGGTATTGGAGGGAGAATGTTCAATTGGGTAAGGGCCTTTTGAACAGACAGGACATTTAGAGGAAAGGTTGGAGCAGATATTTCCAATTATTTAGAAATAGAAAATGGTATTCCCCAAGGGAGTGCAGTCAGTCCAATATTATTAACATCATGATTAATGACATGTTGGCATGCTTAGACACATGCATCCAATGGGCTCTACACGCAGATGATGGGGCTCTGTGGATGAGGGGAAGACGTGCCCCATACGTAATGGAGAAGCTTGAGCGATTACAAAAAGTGGAGAGATGGTCATATAACTGGGGATTCAAAATATCAGAAAGCAAGTCATGCTACATGGTATTTACAAACAAACGCACTATTGCTATATTGCCTCAGATGTACTGCAGATTGTGAACATGTCGCTCCATTCTGGTGACTTCCCTAAGGGCTTGAAAACAGCAGTTATTAAGCCGCTGTTAAAAAAAGAACACCCTCGATACACTGACAATCGGTAATTACAGGCCAATTTCAAATTTACCATTTTTAAACAAAATAATTGAAAAGGTTGTCTACCTTCAACTTAACAGTTTTTTGACCTCCAATAACATTTTAGACACTTTCCAATCTGGTTTTAGGTCTCGTCATAGCACAGAGACGGTTTTATTAAGGATTTTAAATGACATTCTTTGTAATACCGACTGTGGGAAATCGACAGTTTTAGTTCTATTGGACCTCAGTGCGGCGTTTGACACCGTAGATCACAACATTTTAATAGAAAGACTAGAGAAATGGGTGAGTCTGTCTGGCACTGTCCTAAAATGGTTTACATCCTATGTTGAAAACCGAAAGTATTTTGTTTCAATTGGTAGCTGTACATCGGACAGAACCAAAATGACATGTGGAGTTCCCCAGGGGTCGATCCTCGGGCCCCTTCTATTCAATTTGGACATGCTGTCACTTGCTCAAATAATTAGAAATAACAACATTTCCTATCATAATTACGCTGATGACACCCAAATCTACATATCACTTTCCATGGATGAATACGGTCCTACTGATTTATTGATCACATGTCTAAAACAAATACATGACTGGATGTGCCGTAATTTCTTACAGCTCAACAAAAAAAAACGAAGTAATTGTTTTTGCAACCAAAGAAGAAAGAATTAAAGTCTCTGCACACCTGGAATCATTATCACTCGAACCGAAAAGTCAAGCAAGAAACTTGGGTATAATTTTAGACTCTGACCTCAATTTTAACAGCCACATTAGGGCAATCAACAGATCAGCCTACTACCATCTTAAAAATATCTCACGTATTAAAGACCTTATGTCGAAGCAAGACCTTGAAAAACTTGTCCATGCATTTGTTTTTAGCAAGCTTGACTACTGCAACAGCATCTTCACAGGCCTCACAAAAAAATCACTCCGTAAACTCCAACTAATTCAAAATGCTGCTGCCAGAATCTTAACCCGGACAAAGAGAACAGATCACATCACTCCAGTGCTGAGATCACTGCATTGGCTTCCAGTTAGTGAGATAATTGACTTTAAGATTTTAATGCACACATATAAAGCACTAAACGGGCTAGGACCCAAATATATCAAGGACCTCCTTCAGTGGTACGAACCCAGCAGACCCCTTAGGTCTTCAGGCGCAGGCCAGCTCACTGTTCCATTTGTGAGATCAAAGCGTGGGAAAGCAGCCTTCTGCATCTATGCTCCTAATGCATGGAACAAACTCCCAGAACATCTGAGAATGGCAAGGACTTTTGAAACATTTAAATCAGGTCTAAAAACATTTCTTTTTAATATGGCTTTTCAAATTTAGATGTTCACATTTTCGAACTGTTAAACATGGTGTTCTCTCTTTTAATTAATTATTTTGTGTGTTTTGTATTTCTTCTCAATGTTGTTTTCTCTGTTTGATCCTGTAAAGCATTTTGAATTGCATTAATGTATGAATTGTGCTATACAAATAAATTGCCTTGCCTTGATGGCCAACAGCTAACACTCTATGATCGTCCAATGACAAAGGTGAATGAGTTCAAATACCTAGGACTGTGGTTTGATAGCAAATACACAGGGAAAACGCATATTAATCAAGTGGAAACAAAATGTTAAAATGTATTAAATGTATTGCGAGCTGTAGCTGGATGCAACTGGGGCGCAGACAAACAAGCATTAGTAGACATGTACAGATCAATGATGAGGTCCACAACAGACTGTGGTTGTATAGCGTATGGAGCAGCAGCAAAACATCACTTACAAATGGATAGACTACAATATAAAGCATTGAGGTGTGTATTGGAGCGATAAGTCAACTGTTTGCTTATTGCGACAGGCCTATGCACACAATGAAACAGTGGAAACAAACATGTGTTTGACTTTCATTAGTGAATGAAACTGTGAGCCCTTTATAGTCTGTGTCCAATATTGTGTATTTGTATATATTGTATATCCTATATATATATGCTAAGGTCCCGCTACTGACACGATAGCAGTCATTTAGTGCGCTATCAAAGTACACTATTGCCATTATCTCTTTCATTTTCAATGTTTTCCCCACGTCATTACTCACTCTTACTAATTCCACATCCAGAGCTGACCTATTATCCTGTCTCTTCTCCTTCACCTTTTCATTCTCTGCTAGTAACTGCTGTTTTTGCTGCCTATGGATATCACTGAGATGCTCCCCACTATGTACTGCTGCAAGTGTCCAGCACTCTCTAGTCTCTTCTCAATAACCCAATACACACATGTATCAATCTTTAATTGCAAATAGAACATTGTGTGTGTGTGTGTGTGTGTGTATAATGTGAGAAATGAACCTATTTCCGACACAATTGTCCAAGTGGTTCGATGCTTCATTCAAAGCTTCATTTTGCCATCACTATTCTATACATTGATTATCCTAATGTTATCTTGTTTTCTAGGGTTGCAGATGTCCACTATAATACAGTCTATACCATCAGGAGATTGCACCTCCCTATATGCCACACCATCTTTGAGAAATGACTGCAGGATCTCAAGTATGCAAAGTGGACAGGTAGGCGAGAAAGGCTTTTTTGAGTCTCAGAGACCAAGGTCCTGTACACTTCGCATACATTGACTGCACGACTTCAGGTCTGCGATGTGGACAGTACACCTCAAATACATCACTACACAACCTGGGGTATTTAAAGATAAGGGAATGACATGTTTATAATATGCTGCAAAACAAAACAAATATGCAGGGTGACGAGTCTGTTTCTAAGGCCATTTTATTTTTGGTAGTCTGATCATTTCAATAAGTGAATAGAATCAAACTGAAAACATCTTAAATATGTTCCAGATACATGAAGCATGTGAACAGTGAAACTCGCTCATGGACTTTAAGGTGAATACTTTAAGAAAAGGTTTTCCCACACTCTTTGTAGGAGCCATTTTATGGGTGTTGTTGGTGTCTCAGTTTACCTTATTTATATGTATAGTGCAATATTATTTTTGAACACTTGGTGGCGGGGTGTATAAAAGGGGTCATAGGTGACAGGAGAGGAAGAGGACACAGGAGGAAGAGCATACCGATTCTACCAGACGGCCAGCCCAGCCCCAGCAGATGCTCATTCTACAACTATTGACACCGTGTACTTAAACCTTGGTATGTAAAGCAATAAAACATCATTCTAAAACTGCAGCAAAAGACCGGAACGTCATATGTTTGTGTCTGCGTCAGGATCACTCTAAACCAGGGGTACTCAAATACAAATCTTAAAGGTCCAAAATAAATGTTTCAACAAGACCAAGGTCCGTTTATTACGGTCATTCAAACTTTTAAACAATTGCAACAAGATTCTTAACACGAGGTTGAAAAAACAAAAATAATCTGTATGCAGCAGTTGTCATTGTTATTGTGTCTGTGCTTGATATCCCTCAGAGTCGCAGTGTAAGAGCTGCAGTTATGAATGAAGGCAGCTGCACTCTTTTTCATTCAGCATTCCCGTTATTGCTTTATAAATGTCTTGACCCCTTGTGTCCACTGAGGTTCGTCAGGCCCAACACATCTTCAACAAACTCCCCCTTTGCATCATCATAAAAACTCACAAACACCAGCAACTGAGCAATGTCAGTGGTGTCAGTGGACTCACCCACAGCTAAGGAAATGCACAGTACATTTTTTATTTCCATCACAAAGGTGATTAATCAAATCACCAGCAAGTATTTATGTTCTTCTGGTTGCTGTGGAATCTGAGAGGGGGATTTGCTTGATTTGACCTGTTATTTTCTCTTTTTGTTTCTTGTTCAACCTGGTCTCCATCACTTCAGTCATGCATTATTTATACTTCAGTTATTATCCAGTGGAGAGTCCTTAACTACTGGCCTAGTTAAATCAAAGTGGTTACTTTTCTTTGGCTGGGCAGTGTAGTTTTACACACCGTCTTATTTGACTTTCTCAGGACTTAAAACTGTTTTTTGGGGGCAGACCCCCTCAAAGAAAAAAATATATTTACACACGTAAGGTCATCATCTTAATAGTTTTGTATGCTCAACCGTGAGCAGAGCATCAAGTTGACGTGTATCACAGCTGTTTGCAGTCTATGGACATAGCGGATCATTTTGACTCGTTGCGTTGTGGCGATGTCCCGGATCAGCTGGACAACACGCCACAATCAGCTGGAGATTGTCACCACCTGCACTCATCAAGACGCAAAAGGAGAGACTGAGAGCCAAGGCTGGGAAAGCGGCCGGGTATGAGCTGCATTCAAACTGGATCGTATATTGGAATCATAAGCTGCATCGGACAATGGCTTGGATTTAATGCTGCGTGAAACAGCTGTCGGCAGACTGACAGCCAGAAAACGAAACTTAAAGGAACAGTGAACATTATGCATGTCAATTCTGACGTTACATCAACAGATGGCGCTGTTGGGATGGGATCTGTAATGGAAAAAAGGATTACCCAACACAAGGCCAATAGAGAGGCGAAGTCCCTCCCCTTCCGGTGGAGCTCCATGGGACCTTATTTCGAAAATATTATGTATTGAAGTCAATGGAGAGACACAGGTTATCTTTCGATCCCGTTTGAATTGTGCCACGAATTAAAAATATGATGTTTGTCAATTTTTAAAAGATAATTTTGCAAGTCAAACAAAAATAATGTGTCGTAAAACTGTGAACACATTTGTTTGTGTGAAACGCTCAATGAACTACATCTCTGGTCTCGCAGAACAACACATGTCACCAAGATGGCCATCACTACTGTCTTGTCAACAAAAGGATTGTCTACCCTCACTATCACCACAATGAAACACATCCAGAAGAATGTCATGCAAAGCTACCTGCCTTCCTTTGATTCTCTCTGAACTGCCTGGTCTATTTAATGTTTAATGTCAACCATTTCTGCAGATAGCATGAAGTAGAAAAGATCGGCGATCGCCGATGCTAGCGTTAGCATTTCTCCCCCGGGCTTAAATTGTGTATTATAGAATGATCACACCAGTGACATTACTCTTCAAAGGGTTCACAAAATATGACTACTACTCTTACTGTTTAACATGTTGGGTTACTTAATGTTACTTCATATTAAGGCTAATAAAAATGACAAAGCTGTAATGCTAACTAACAAGCTAGCTACTAGCTAGGTAGCTAACTTGATCCAGCCACTCCTGGTCCTTTCACACAGGCATCTTGTTAAAGTTCTCTTATCTTAGCCAGCGCTGATCTTAGCTATCTCTTAGTGGAGGAAAACAATTGTGACATCACTTTGTAGTTGCGTAGTCTACATGTGTAGTCTTATATTTCAACAGTTTTACGACAAAAATTGTGACCTTTTCTTTACATGGAAATTATTTTTAAAGATTGACAAACATATGTGTAATTCATGGGACAATTAAAACGGGATCGAAATATATGTTTTCTCTCTCCATTGACTTCAATTCCGAAGTGACTTCGCCACTCTATAGATGGGAATTGTTTATTGTAAACTGTGAAAAAAACTAAATATGCTTAATTGCGGCTCCTACACTCTTAAAACCACTATGGCTTTTCTCCTTTTGAGAGCACTTGATGAAGTGAAAGTTGTCCCACACTCTTCACACCGGTACGGTTTTTCTCCAGTATGAATATGGTGATGTTTTTCTAGAGCATCTGATCTAGTGAAAGTTGTCCCACACTCTTCACACCAGTACGGGTTTTCTCCAGTATGAATACGGTGATGTGATTTGAGAGCACTTGATCTAGTGAAAGTTGTCCCACACTCTTCACACCAGTACGGGTTTTCTCCAGTATGAATACGGTGATGTGATTTGAGAGCACTTGATGTAGTGAACGTTTTCCCACACTCTTCACACCAGTATGGGTTTTTTCCAGTATGAATAGGGTGATGTGATTTGAGAGCACTTGATTGAGTGAAAGTTGTCCCACACTCTTCACAACTGTAAGGTTTTTCTCCAGTATGAATACGTTGCTGTTTTTGTAGATCACCTGATGTACTGAAAGTTGTCCCACACTCTTCACAGCTGTATAGTTTTTCTCCAGTATGAATACGTTGATGTGATTTGAGAGCACTTGATGTAGTGAAAGTTGTCCCACATTCTTCACGGCTGTATGGTTTTTCTCCAGTGTGAATACGTTGATGTGATTTGAGAGCAGTTGATGTAGTGAAAGTTGTCCCACACTCTTCACAGCTGTATCTTGTTGGTCGAACGCACTTATTGTAAGTCGCTTTGGATAAAAGCGTCAGCTAAATGCAATGTAATGTAATGTAACCGATTGTAGCGTGTCTGTGATCCCATCATACAAACAGTCCTCTGTGTTTCTGAAAGAGAAACAACGTGCGCCTTTCTCGCCGCTCCTCACACCGCGTATCGCCGCTCCTCTTGCCGCTCCTCACACCGCGTATCGCCGCTCCTCTTCACGCCTGTGCTACCGGCAGAGATGTAAAGTGGATTAAATAGCCGGTGTAACGCGTGGGATTACCTTCTCTTCTCTGCTGTGCTGCTATAGCTGAGGCCTGGTTCCACCTTGCTCCGGGAACAGCGTGGATACTGTTGTGCTGGACTGGGAGAATGGCGGGCGTTGTGTTTCTGCTGTGCCTTTTCTTGGCTGTGCTGGACAAGGAGAAGATCGCTAGTCGTCCTGAACAATCTACTGAATTCGGGTATGTTCTGCCGCCCGCAGTGGACATCCCCTGTACAGTTTCGGAGGTGTTGCACAAACAATTGCTGGTTGCACATTCATTTCGGAAAATGTTTGTCTTTCTCACATGCCTGCCACGATGGTCCTTCAGAATTGTTTTTTAAACTCTAATCTCACTTTCGCGAAGTTTGCTGGTGACTCTAGAACAGCTGACAATGTATGTGTGTTGATTAAGAGGAAAAGGTGCTTGGTATTTTTATTGTTACTATCAGGAAATGTACAGCCAAATCCAGGTCCACCGAGCAGTAGGCCTATTAGTCAAATAGCTACTCCTGCTGATTTTATATCTAGATCTGGGCTAGGTTTAATTCATTTAAATGTGCGTAGTCTGTTACCTAAATTAGATTTTGTCCGTATTTGGGCGAGTTCGACTGATCCTGATGTCATTGTCTTATCAGAAACGTGGCTAGATAAATCCATTTTGGCCTCTGACATTTACATAAATGGTTACAGTGTATATCGTACTGACCGGCCTAAAAAAGGTGGTGGCGTTGCCATTTATGTGAAAAATAAGTTTTGTGTAACTAATATGGTTTCCAAATCTGTTAGTAAACAGCTAGAATTTTTAGCCGTGAATATTGAGGTAACAAAGGGTCAACAGCTCATGGTGGTGGGCTGCTACAGGGCACCTTCGGCTGTCAAGGACTCTTTATCGTCTTTGGCAAAACTGTTATCACAACTTTTCTACAAGGAAATAGTGCTGCTTGGTGATTTTAATTGGGACTGGTTAACTTCTGTGTCAGAGGATTTTAAAAACCTGTGTACCTCATTGAATTTTACCCAGATTATAGACAGTCCTACTCGCCCAAATATGAAGTCCCCAAATAAATCCTCCTTAATTGATCTAATTTGAACAAATGTTCCACATAAATACTCATCTGTGGGAGTATTTGCTAATGATGTGAGTGACCACTGTGTTGTAGCCACAATTAGGGACACTAAGGTCCAAAAGGTTAAACCACATGTCATCACAAAGAGACACAAAAAACACTTTGTGGAGCAGGGTTTTTTACATGATCTGTTTGATTTTGATTGGGGTAGAATCAATCTGTGTGCTGATGTAGAAACTGCATGGTCTTATTTTTATCTCGGTTTTATGAAAATTATAGATAGACATGCACTTCTGCGTAAATTTAGAGTGAAGGGACGAAACAATCCCTGGTTTTCTGCTGAGCTGTCCAGTCTCCTTCATGAGAGAAATAATGCTTGGGCTAAGGCTAGAAAATCAGGCTCAGAGGTAGAGTGGCTACGTTTTAGGCAGCTAAGAAATAGCTTCACATCTCAAATAAAAAGTGCTAAATCAAAGTACTATTTGTCGGTTACCACAGAAAACCTGAATAATCCTAGGAAATTTTGGAAAGCCATAAAATCGATTTCCACTGGTGATATCCCAAATGAGCTACCTCCGTGCCTCACCACAGCATCTGGCATTATATCAGACAGGGCTACTATGCTAAATTGCTTTAATGAGCATTTTGTGTCTTGTGGCTCTCTGTTTGGCTGTGTGGCTCCTGTGAACGCTCCAATCCTTGACTCTGAACAAAGTGGTCTGGAAAACCCTTTCAGTTTTATTCCTTTAACTGTTGGTATTGTTCATGAAGCTTTATCCAAGTTAGACCCTAGGAAACCGGCTGGCCCGGACAACGTAGAACCTTTCTTTTTAAAGATAGCTGCAGATTTTATTGCTCCACCTCTTACTTCTCTTTTTAACCTCTCCCTCAGCACGAACACAACTCCAAAAGTGTGGAAGTCTGCTTATGTCTTGCCTTTACTGAAAGGAGGGGAGTCAACTATTTTAAATAACTTAAAGCCAGTTCTGGCTAAGGTGCTCGAACGCTTAGTGAGTGAACAAGTAAAGGAGTTTTTATGTATAAATGATATCCTGTCTGAGCATCAGTCAGGATTCAGAAAGAAACACAGCACCATCACTGCCACAATGAAAGTGGTAAATGACATTACTACTATGTTAGATAATAAGCAGAGTTGTGCAGCTCTGTTTGTTGACCTTTCCAAAGCGTTTGACACCGTTGATCATCACATTTTAAAGCAGAGGCTACTCAGTATTGGCATATCCAGCATGCAGTGGAGTGGTTTGTGAACTACCTCTCTGAAAGGTCCCAATGTGTTCATTTTGATGGACTGTCTTCTGAATGGTTAAACATTTCTAATGGTGTACCACAAGGTTCTGTTTTAGGACCACTTTTATTCTCCATATATATTAACAGTGTAGGTGATAATGTGGATGAAGCTACTTTACATTTTTATGCGGATGATACTGTGATGTTCTGTGCAGGTCCCTCCATTAAAGAGGCTGTTGTTAAATTACAAGCTGTTTTTAACACTATTCAGACTCAGCTCTCTGAACTAAAGCTTCTTTTAAATGTGGATAAAACCAAGGTAATGCTCTTTTCTAAAGCTAAAAAGACACCAGAGCCTGTTTTAGATATTGTAACTACGCAAGGAACAAAACTTGAAGTTGTTGCCTGTTACAAATACCTAGGTATCTGGCTTGATGATTGTCTCTCTTTTAAACTTCATGTCAATAACCTGCTTAAAAAACAGAGGGTTAGGCTTGGTTTCTTTTACAGGAACAAGTCCTGCTTCACGCTTGAGGCCAGGAAAAGGCTAGTCGCTGTGACCTTTGTACCTGTGCTGCACTCTGGGGATTTGGTGTATATGAATGCACCTGCCAATTACCTGAGCAAATTGGATGCTGCGTATCACAGTGCTCTGAGATTTGTCACAAATTGTAAAGCGCTTACGCATCACTGTACACTGTATACCAAGGCAGGTTTACCATCACTCTCTGTACGGAGGTTCAGTCATTGGTACACGTTTATCTATAAAGCTTTGTTGGGTAAACTCCCGTATTATATCTGCTCTCTGATCACACTGAGAGCAGCAAGCAGCTATTGTCTGAGGTCACATGATGTAGTCTTGTTAGATGTGCCACGAGCAAGGACTGTCTCAGGTAAGACAGCTTTTATGTGCGCAGCTCCACTTGCTTGGAACAATCTTCAGCAAGAATTGAAACTGAGCAATCTCATTCCTCTGCATGTTTTTAAAGCTAGGGTAAATGAAATGCTTGCTGATACAATGGGCACTTGTAAATGTCTATAACTACGTATCCTGTAAATATAATGTATAATTTCCTTTATTGTTTTATGTTTCATGTGGAACCTATATGCTGCAGGTCTCCCTTGAAAAAGAGATCTATGATCTCAATGGGACCAATCTGGATAAATAAAGGTTTGAAATGAGGAAGGGCAGCATTACCCCCGGGACTGCGGTCAAGCCAGCCTGCCGCAGTCCCCCGGGACTGATAATAATCAGTCATCACTCACAAATTAGTTTAGGGGAACAGAGATGAGGCATTTGAGTCCTGCAGGGTTTCCCCGTTAATATCAGTGTTTCGAAAACACATGTTGGCGACTGAAAGACATCCAGTGTTTGGTATTTTCCGGAAGCATCTTACGGTGTCTCAACTGAAAGAGGACCACAAACACACACAAAATATAATATAATTGAGATTTTGGGATATTTATTTCCCATTCTTTCACTTTTTCGGACATTTTCAACACCAAACATGTCGTTAATGTCTCTGTTTAGTGAACTACAGCAATCTGAAAGCTTGTACATTATTTATATCACACTGCAAAAACATGCAGGAAATGACTTTTTTAATGCAGTATTTTCTGATTTATGGCGCAACACAAAGATATATCGCTCTGTGCAAACCTTTGACTAATATGTCAACAACATGAAACAAGAATATGAACCTGGCTTTATCCAATGTTCACACAAGAGTTCTGGCTTTCCTACATCCTTACACATCCTTCATACACTGTCTCAACTGAAAGAGGACCAGAAACACACAAAATATAATAAAATGCTCAGACTTTGGGATATTTATCTCCCATTCTTTTACTTTTGGAAATGTTACAGACCAAACATGTCGTTGATGTCACTGTTTAACTTTACCAAACTATCACCTTTTCTGAAAAATGCATAACATGATGCAATATATGTTAAATACATGGTTTATACCATACTATCAGCTGACGCCAACAGGCAGGAACAGGGAGACAAAACACAGAGCACAGCAGCCAAGGTTACAGGTGCGTGTGCTTAGTCAGGACAGCATGAACTGATAAACTGGGTCAAAGTTATGGGCCTTGGAAAATATTTACCCAACAGTCTATGCTGTTTTTTTTTAGCTGGCCAGGATGGCTGGTTTAGCTGGTTTAGCTGGTGCACCAGCTAAACCAGCAGGGTTTCCCCATTAATATCAGTGTTTCGAAAACACGTGTTGGCGACTGAAAGACATCAAGTGTTTAGTCTTTTCCGGAAGCATACAGTGTCTCAACTGAAAGAGGACCACAAACACACAAAAAATATAATACAATTTTGAGATTTTGGGATATTTATCTCCCATTCTTTCACTTTTTCGGACATTTTCAACACCAAACATGTCGTTAATGTCTCTGTTTAGTGAACTACAGCAATCTGAAAGCTTGTACATTATTTATATCACATTGCAAAAACATGCAGGAAATGACTTTTTTAATGCAGTATTTTCTGATTTATGGCGCAACACAAAGATATATCGCTCTGTGCAAATCTTTGACTAATATGTCAACAACATGAAACAAGAATATGAACCTGGCTTTATCCAATGTTCACACAAGAGTTCTGTCTTTCCTACATCCTTACACATCCTTCATACACTGTCTCAACTGAAAGAGGACCAGAAACACACACAATATAATAAAATGTGGAGACTTTGGGATATTTATCTCCCATTCTTTTACTTTTGGAAATGTTACAGACCAAACATGTCGTTGATGTCACTGTTTAACTTTACCAAACTACCACCTTTTCTGAAAAATGCATAAAATGATGCAGTATATGTTAAATACATGGTTTATACCATACTATCAGCTGACACCAACAGGCAGGAACAGGGAGACAAAACACTGAGAGCACAGCAGCCAAGGTTACAGGTGCGTGTGCTTAGTCAGGACAGTATGAACTGATAAACTGGGTCAAAGTTATGGTAGGGTGACCAGACGTCCCCGGTTGAAACTGTCCCCGGAAATGTCCCCGTTTTTTGAATATACGTTAAAAACACATCGCAAGGTGAAATAAAACGTTTCATGTCAGGAAACACTGGGTAACAGACTGTGGTCAAGCCAGCCCCCACTTCGGAAAACACAGTCAAGCCCGCCCGCACGTTGTATTGCGGTGCGCGAATATCCTATGCATTACGGTAGAGGCCTGTAAAAACTGCCTTCAAAATAAAAGCGTTTACTCGGACAATAACAAATATACCTAAAAAACACACCAAACATATTCATATATACTGGAGCTTAAATTAAGAAATATGTACTATATAATGTGATCCATAATCATTTAAAACAAACCATAACTACCACATTATAACTGAGTGAATGCAGGATACAGTTATGAAGACATATCTGATAATTCCACTGGGTGACTCATTCAATTGATGTTGACACCATCTCAAAACACTCCTAAAATAACATTACTTTCTGAAGCACAATTTAAAATGTATGCTGTTTAAAATCTCAAATTAGATCTATTGTCCATCTATATTTTGATTATTATTTAATGGAAACTGTCATTCGAGTCATTCGATGTCATTCGAGTCATTCGATGTCAATCAAATACTTATTTCACTTCAGGGTGATAGCAGGAGACCCCATCTAGTCAATCAGAGAAAATCAGGACAATCTGGTGAAGAATTTCAAAATAAAATACTTTTGAAATCTCATATATGGGCTATCGTCCTTCTGTTTTTATACAAGAATAATAAAAAAATTGTCAAATTATCAAAGACTTATTTCACTTCAGGGTGATAGCAGGACACCCCATCTAGTCACTCAGAGAGAAAGCAGGACAATCTGATGTACAGTTTCAAAATAAAAGACCTTTGAAGTCTCATATATGAGCTATCATCCCTCTGTTTTTAGATAAGAATAAAACAAAAAGTATCCCGTTTCAAAGACTTATTTCACTTCAGGGTGATAGCAGGACACCCCATCTAATCACTCAGAGATAATCTGGACAATCTGATGTACAGTTTCAAAATAAAAGACCTTTGTATTCTCATATATGAGCTATCTTCCTTCTGTTTGTATCCAACAGTTCAAATGTTCGAATTACATTAAACCAGAATTGTCCCCCTTTTTTCTTTAACAGTGAAGGAAATTGGATATGTTAATGATATATTGACCGCAAAACGGTTATGGGCCTTGTAAAATATTTACCCAACAGTCTACGCGGTTTTTTTTAGCTGGCCAGGATAGCTGGTTAACCAGCCATCCTGGCCAGCTAATGTTATGAACCGAGACACAGGACGCAGGACCCAAAAGCAGGATTCGGAGACAGATGTCCAAAAATAGAATGTTCTTTAATCACAAACTAAATCGTACTTTCACAAAAAATAGAAAGTAGATAAAAAGGCAAAACAAAGTTGTACAGCAACACAAAAACTCACTTGACAAAAGGTCTAAATCACAAGGTACGTATCAGGAGTCAAAAGGCCTGGGTGCTCACGACATGAAACATAACGAACTGACAAAGGAACAAAGAAACACCAGGGCTATACTATATATAGGTGAGGGGGATGGGCACAGGTGAAAACAATCAGGGCAGGTTCCAAGCCATCTCACGGGCGGGAAACACACAAAGGCAGGAACTGTGGGATCTGAAATGACAGGAATGATTACTTTCAAAATAAAAACATAACTAAACCAAACTGATATCTGTCGAGTCACAACAGCTAAAGTGTCCAAAATCCCTCTAAACCAGCCAGGCTGGCCAATTTAGCTGGTCAAGCTAAATTGATCAAAGCTGTTTTTTTCAGCAGGGAAGTCCTCCTCAATCTGCTCCATCAAACTTTTCTGCGCCCCTTTTCTTAAATCCAGTCCACTCAGCCTGTGTCTCCCTGCAATCCGAAACGTTTTCAAACATGTTGAGCTAAAAATAATCTCTGCTGTCACTAACAGTGGCAGGGCCTCACAATCCCTCACTGAACTTAAAAGTCCCTGAGTAAACACACAAGTTACAGGAGGGTCCACGGTTTAGCATTTGCGCAGTTAGCATGTTAGCCAGATCCAAATTGCACCTGTAGGTCTGTTTCATTTAGGTCACTTAGCATGTTAGCATGTTAGCTTGGTGATGCATAACAATCTGTGAATGTGCTGCTGCACTCATTCTCAGTTTTATGACCGGTCAACTCTCGGTCACAGAGCCTAGAGAGTCAGGCAAGTGATTCAGTATCTCCAGATGTTGGCGATATCTCCAGTGTTCCCAGGTGTTTACGCACCATATTAATATGTGGATTAACTCTCTGTAAACTAGTTAAAAGGTATATCGAGAGAGAGGCTGGTCAGAATTGACGTGGCAACCCACCCGTGCAGTCAGAACCTCTCGCTGCTGTGACTCGTGATGTGAATTTCTCCGGCCGATACTTGTAATAAACAACTAGTGTTTCAGCTGCTTCTGCTGCTGCTTCTTTTTCATGTGACTATTATTTTATATTGTTCTGCTAAATAAAAACGACTAACAGTTGTAATGTAAGCCTAATTAGTTCAACACCTGGTACAGCACATTTCACAGGGAGATATTACACCTATTTCCACATACAATAATTAAACCGCTATATCTATAGCCTTCTTAGTTGGGCTACTCAACAGACTGGATTACATGTTTAAAGTATAGTTTAAGTTAGCTTGCTTTCGACCAGTTAGACCATTAAAATGGAGCTTACAGTATCAACCACTATGTTCTGCCTCCTTTCTGATAATATGGAGGTGAATGGTTCATGTGATATTACATATAGAAATGAGGTACAGCAAGTCATTATGAAAATGTTCATGAATCTGTAGCTTTGACCGTCAGTGTAACGCTGACATGTTGTGCTTTCGGCTGGTTCACCATTACACAGCACATTAGAGTGCATGCATTGGCACCATCGTATCAGGATCAGGGGACTGGATCAGACAGTCCAGTCTCGTTGCTGCAGTGGGAGCCTCAGTCCCTCTCATCTGAAATCTAATGCATGCAAAGCTTCTAGCTGACTCATGGAGAAGCTAAATGCAATTGTGCAGACTATCTCTTGTTGTTTGTTTCTATCATGGCTCATGGGCTCTGTGATGTTTTTCATGCTCTCAAGCAAAGAGATCAGATTTCATTCATGGAATACAAATAATACTATAAGTGAAGTCATACTGGAAATAAAAAAGGAAAAATAAAGATGATAGGAACATCAAAAGGGAATTAAAAAGTAACGAGGGAGAATATTTTAAATTAAACTTTCTGCTCCCCTCAATTTATATTTTGGCAAAACATATTTGTTATTAATGTGTGATCATCTCCCTTCCTATAAAAGGGTCAGCAAAAGCTACACTTAAATAAACACATACCCTTAATTGGGAGTAGTCCCCATACCTCGTCCAAATAAAATCGTTTTTTCCTTCATAACCGGTGAATTGTAAAGAAAATACCATTTACAGTGCTTTAGGTGTGCAGCATAGTGTAGCTGGGAACAGTTTAGATGTAATTCCAGATGTTGCCAATCGATGGCCACACAGGGTTAGGCTGAGTCTCCATGCTTTGAGAGACACACAACATCAGAGGATCTTTATTGTTTCATAGTGTAGTTTAAGTGCCATGTTGCATAAGAAGGACAACTGAAGCCACATTACAAAAAATAAAGCAACACACACAAAAACAACTTAGTACATACAAAGTGCTGATCGAGTGCAGCCAAGTTATGACGGCACAAGGTTTTCATCTTAAAATAATAACATAAATGGAAACATGATCATGACTAATTTATTAAAAACAGTGTAATCACCATCTACTATCATTTGCTCAAAATAATTTAATTATGCCCAATCGTTGTAAGATTTTTTTCCATGATAAACTAATATGAAATAAAATGTTCTGCTGTAGTTTCATTCAAATCCAAATAAAATAGAGATGAATATGTTGGCTGCAAGCACTCAAATTATGTTCAAACTATCACCTAAACATCATGTAATTTCTAAATAAAGTCAGACACACTTCATTATTAGGTCCACCCCTCTGACAAGGTCAGGACCCCTAAAGTGCAAAAATATGAATGTAACCCTACAGGCACGAGGACCCAGCATCCTCCTGGGCTGCTCAGCCTGCAGGTTATATACTGGGATTTGTGTCCAAACGGAGAGCATTCTTGTGAGAAAACCGGTAACATGAAGAAGCACGGGGCAGTTTGGGCACTGGTTTTAGCACTCAGTGCTTTGCTGCACTTTGACATCGTTTTTGCTGTAGATGCAGATGACAGTAAGTTTGTTTTTTAAAGTTCAACCTTCAAATGTGATGTTTGTGGGAAACATTCCACTACAAGGACAATTCAATTAATGTAATCCAAGTTTCCACAGTTTATCCATCTATATGTTATTTTTCTCTTTTCCCTACAGCCAAGCCAGGACTGTGCGTTAGCAAGGTCATCCCAGGACTGTGTCATAACAGGGAGGACCCAGGAGGAGTGTGTCATCGCAGGAACGTCTCAGGAATGTGTCCTAAATGTTGCTCCTCTGACGATGAATGCCACAATCATGAGAAGTGCTGCCATTATGGATGTGGACGTCGGTGCCTTCACCCCAACAGTCAAGACTACACAGGTTAGATGTTAGTCAAATCGTTCAAATGTTCCTCTGGCAGGGTTTGAGTGATAAATGTGTTGACAATGTCTTTATTTTGGTAGATACCAGAATGACAGAATGGATCTTTGTAATATTTATATTCTCTAGTTTAAATAATCATACCAGTATTTAAACAATGTATGCTGGTCACCTGGAATCCTGGTAAGCTTCCAGCATGGTATATGTAATACTATTATTAAACATAAACTGGTGATAGATGGATGCTGGTGACCAGCCCAGCATAGACCAGCATACTATGCTGGTCTATGCTGTTTGTTTTAGTTGGCCAGGACGGCTGGTTTGGCTGGTGCACTATGGGATTAGTTTTCTATCATAAAGATAAAGCAACACTTTCTCAGAATAAAGCAAAACTATGAGTTTAAAAGAAAAAAAACTAAGTCAAGCAAAATAAAATTAATTAAAAAAATAAAACTATAAGTTGCGAACAAATCATTTGTGTAATCATGTGAACTATAAGGATTTTTTCTTTGTTTTAACATAGGTTTTTGTTTGCAGTTCTTGTTTCTTCTTCCTCAATGATCAGACTTTTGCTCTCGCTGCAGCTCTCTCGTTTGCGCTCCCTCATTTCTTGTTTGAGATTTTGACACAGACATGCCAGGTGGGCGGGACTTTCAGGGATGCGTCCCCATTGGCTACTCAGCTTTTGAGTGACAGCCCACTACACCACAGATCATACAGTGCAGCTCATGCCGCAAACTCCGGAGTCCACTCGGCCACGTTAGTGTCGGTGTCTCCTGGGGGGTTTCATGAACATATCGGACTTCTCTTATGGATTGCAGTGCATTATACTTGTGAAGTGTAGTTCATACTTTATTCCAACTTTAAATATTTTAATACCTGAACACACTGCGGCTGTTAAATAATTTCCCAATTTGGGATTGATAAAGTATCTGTCTCTTTATTTTATAGATTAAAAAAACACATCTGTATTTTTAAGCAAAAGGTGATACACAAAATAAACTGTATACTATTATTTTTCAAAGACATGTTACATTTCAAAAGCATATATTGCTATGTTTAGGACAAACAATTAAAGACTGCTTTAATTGAACAAATTCTGCAATATAAAAGTGGCAGATTTGCTTTATTAAACAGACCAGACCTAGACTGCAGACCAACACAATTAGGAGCATGCTCACATCTCACTATGTTGGTCTGAAGAGCTGAAGCATTCATACACAATGGATAAAACCGGTGTTGTCTCATTCTATATCCTGTGAGAAAATTATATAAATATACAACATACTATTCCTGAGGAAGATCTGAATAATCAACAGATTTGAATGGAATCTAACATTTTCATGTAGAATAAAGACAAAAGAGTGATTATACAAATTACATTGATTGAATTTTGAACCAGAAGATGAAGTCTCAAAGAATGTTTTAAATAAAAGGACATAAAACCAAAAGGTGGATAATAATAAAATCTATTAAATGTATATGTAAAGACATTTGGTCAAATGAAATGACACTGAGCCAGTGATAACAGCAACGCCAGCGTGGATGAAGCTGGTGCAGGTCTTTCTTCACGCCCCCCTCCGTGCTGTCCCCTCAGAGGAAGTGGGGAAACGGGATAAGACTCTGGACGCCACGCTGTCTCAATGATCCACACTGTTAATGAGGAACATAAATGTTTTAGGAAATGAAAAATATGAAGTTAACAAATAAAACACAGCTCAGGGGCATCATGGGACGGTAGGTTTTCCTACAAAGTTAAGTCAGCCTCCATTGATTTTCATATCAAGCTTGTTAATAAAATAAGCTATCATGGCTTATACTTGCATATCTAAACAGAATCATGAGAGCCTGTTGGGAGAGTCAGGCACACGAGTCCGTTTGAGTGTGTGCGCCGGTGTCTGAACGCTCACTCACTGCTAGCTATGTAGCTAACTGTTAGGCTACTTAGCTTGCATTGTTATGGATCTAAAGGTAGCACAAGCTAACTTTCATAGCACAGCTTTACTTCTCACTTAACACAATAAAGAAACATACCGTACAGCACAAACAACACAAATGATCAATACTTACATATATTTTCCCTTTTAGTATTATAATAATTTAAATGCTGGTTCTTCTGGGGGTCTTCTGTCCACGCTCAGCTAGCTACCGCACCGCAGCTGCCTGCACTGTACTGGAGGACTGGGCTGTCACTCAAAAACTGAGTAGCCAATGGGGACGCACCCCGAAAGTCCCGCCCACCTGGGAGGTTTGTGTCAGAATCTCAAACAAAAACCTGTTAAAACAAAGAAAAATCCTTATAGTTCACATGATTACACAAATGATTTGTTCGCAACTTATAGTTTTATTTTTGAAATTTATTTTATTTTGCTTGACTCAGTTTTTTTTCTTCTTTTAAACTCATAGTTTTGCTTTTTTCTGAGAAAGTGTTGCTTTATCTTTATGATACAAAACTAATCCCATATTTTTTCAGCAGGGAAGTCCTCTTCAATCGGCTCCATCGAACTTTTCTGCTCCTTTTTTCTTAAATCCAGTCCACTCAGCCTGTCCCCCCTGCAACTAAAATGAAATGAAATGTTCTGATGTGGTTTCATTAAAATCCAAATAAAATAGAGATGAATATGTTGGCTGCAAGCACTCAAATTATGTTCAAACTATCACCTAAACATCATGTAATTCATTTCTAAATAAAGTCAGACACTCTTCATTATTAGGTCCACCCCTCTGACAAGCTCAGGACCCCTAAAGTGCAAAAATATGAATGTAACCCTACAGGCACGAACATCCTCCTGGGCTGCTCAGCCTGCAGGTTATATACTGGGATATTTGTCCAAACAGAGAGCATTCTTGTGAGAAAGCCGCTAACATGGAGCAGCACGGGTCAGTTTGGGCACTGGTTTTAGCACTCAGTGCTTTATTGCACTTTGACATCGTTTTTTCTGTAGGTGCTGATGGCAATTTAACAAGTAAGTTTGTTTTTTAAAGTTCAACGTCCAAATGTGTTGTTTTTGTGAAAGATTCCACTACAAGGACAATTCCATTAATGTAATCCAAGTTTCCACAGTTTATCCATCTAAATGTTATTTTCCTCTTTTGTCCTACAGCCAAGCCAGGAGAGTGCCCTCGCAATAACGGCCCAGGACTGTGTGCTGAATTTTGCTCCAATGACGATGACTGCCCCAATTATGAGAAATGCTGCCATAATGGATGTGGACATCAGTGCACTGCCCTGTACACAGGTTAGATGTTTGTCAAATCGTCCAAATGTTCCTCTGGCAGGGTTTGAGTGATACATGTGTTGACAATGTCTTTATTTTGGTAGATACCAGAATGACAGAATGAATCTTTGTAATATTTATATTCTCTAGTTTAAATAATTATACCAGTATTTAAACAATGTATGCTGGTCATCTGAATGTATGCTGGTCACCTGGAATCCTAGTAAGCTTCCAGCATGGTATATTTAATAGTGTGTTATTAAACATAAACTGGTGATAGATGGATGCTGGTGCCCAGCCCAGCATACCAGCATGCTATGCTGGTCTATGTGGGGGAAAACTTCTGTGTAGCAAATTAGCAATGCAGTGGGACTCACCGATTTAGGAAGGAGACAAGAGGAGAGCTGGAGCTTTGATGTGAAATACTGATGGTTTAGCTGGTTTGGCTGCACCAGCTAAACCAGCCATCCTGGCCAACTAAAGTGTCCAAAATCCCTCTACACTAGCCTGACCAGCTAAATTGGTCTAAGCTGTTTTTTTCAGCAGGGAAGTCCTCCTCAATCTACTCCATCGAACTTTTCTGCTCCTTTTTTCTTAAATCCAGTCCACTCAGCCTGTGTCTCCCTGCAATCCAAAACGTTTTCAAACATGTTGAGCTAAAAAGAGGCTCTGCTGTCACTAACAGTGGCAGGGCCTCACAATCCCTCACTGAAGTTAAAAGTCCCTGAGTAAACACACAAGTTACAGGAGGGTCCACGGTTTAGCATTTGCGCCGTTAGCATGTTAACCAGATCCAAATTGCACCTGTAGGTCTGTTTCATTTAGGTCACTTAGCATGTTAGCATGTTAGCTGGGTGATGCATAGTAATCTGTGATTTAGTTAGGTGCAACCTTTATTTATTGGACTGATCTATTATTTATACTTTCAATGTTAGGAATTAACTACAACCCAGTAAGTACAATTCTGTGCAATTGTTTACTTATAATCACTAACTATGAGCAGCAGGCCAGGTGAGGGACCTTCATGAGTCATTTCCAGAGTTTCAGCTGCTTCTGCTGCTGCTTCTTCTTCATGTGACTATTATTTTCTATTGTTCTGCTACATAAAAACGACTAACAGTTGCCTAAATATTTAGTCTAAATGTAAGCCTAATTAGTTCAACACCTGGTACAGCACATTTCACAGGGAGATATTACACCTATTTCCACATACAATCATTAAACCGCTATATCTATAGCCTTCTTAGTTGGGCTACTCAACAGACTGGATTACATGTTTATATCATAGTTTAAGTTAGCTTGCTTTCGACCAGTTAGACCCGGGATGGGCAAATGTCGGCCTGGGGGCCGCATGCGACACCCAGCTCCTCTTTTTGCAGCCCTCAGATTAATTCATAAACAAGATAATTAATAAAATAATTATAAGAATGATGTATTATTGTTACGTCCACTAGACTCCTAGTTACGTCGCGAGCTGCGTACATGATTTCAACCAAATACCGCAAAAATAATCTGTGACGGGTTTGTGTGTATTGTGTTTGTTTCCCGGGGAAACACTCACAAGAAACACCAGCTGTTGTCATGCCTGCTATGACATTACGTTGCCTCTTGTAATTAGGCCTTTACAAGCTTACAAGTTGTATTTATCATCTGAATTTGGCGAAACAAGTTTAATATTCTAAAAACCAAGACTTTATTATTTATTTGAAATCAGATGAAAACAAACTGTCACGGACCCTGCCGTATCTATGATTACTATACGCTTTTCATTCATAATTTCAGTCGCTGAGGAACAGCAGAGTGCGGGTTGACAGGTGCCTGTGTTGACATCCCCCTTATTGTGCGTCAGCAGAGACTGGCTACAAGTGTCTTAGCTAGGTTCAAGTTAGACAACTAATGTCTGGGTCAGTGTTCATGACATCATGTTTATCTCATCTTAATGGTTAATCTCAATGCACACACATTTTCCGTGCTTTCCAATAGTTTAAAATAGTTGTATTCCACTGTTAAATAACATGTTCAATACAAACATGCCACTTGTAAAAATTAAATAACATTTCTGTGAACTGATATTTGTTTAGTGAGCTTATTCGAGGAGGTTCCCTGAAAGATTGTAAAATGTCAATGAAGATGTCAGACTTAGTATATTTGTTAATAATTACATACAATACATGGAATTTGTGTGTGTGTTTCAAGTGAATCTATGGCCCCCTGGTGGTCAGTACATAAATTGTGTGTCCCCCACCACCATCCAAGTTGCCCATCCCTGAGTCAGACCATTAAAGTGCAGCTTACAGTATCAACCACTGGATGTTCTGCCTCCTTTCTGATAATATGGAGGTGAATGGTTCATGTGATAATCCAAATAAAATAGAGATGAATATGTTGGCTGCAAGCACTCAAATTATGTTCAAACTATCACCTAAACATCATGTAATTTCTAAATAAAGTCAGACACTCTTCATTATTAGGTCCACCCCTCTGACAAGGTCAGGACCCAAAGTGCAAAAATATGAATGTAACCCTACAGGCACGAGGACCCAGCATCCTCCTGGGCTGCTCAGCCTGCAGGTTATATACTGGGATATTTGTCCAAACAGAGAGCATTCTTATGAGAAAGCCGGTAACATGGAGCAGCACGGGTCAGTTTGGGCACTGGTTTTAGCACTCAGTGCTTTCTTGCACTTTGACATCGTTTTTGCTGTAGGTGCTGATGACAATTTAACAAGTAAGTTTGTTTTTTAAAGTTCAACCTCCAAATGTGTTTGTGTGAAACATTCCACTACAAGGACACATCCATTAATGTAATCCAAGTTTCCACAGCTTAACCATCTATATGTTATTTTTCTCTTTTTCTTACAGCCAATGAAAGAATGTGCCCTCGCAGGAACGGCCTAGGACCGTGTGTGCAAGAGTGCTTAAAAGACACTGACTGCCGCAATGAAGATAAGTGCTGCTCTACTGGATGTGGACATGAGTGTGTTGCCATGTTCAGAGGTTAGATCAGGGCCGTCCCTACAGGCCGATCATGCAGGCTGCATGGGGCCCCTGGTCGGCGTCATGGGGGGTCATTCGTGGGCAATTCGCGGGCAATTCCCCCCCAAATGAGTCATTGTGCCCCCCCAACGCAGGGCGGGCCAGCCTTGCCACTTTGCCGTTTTTGTTGTTGTAATCATATAAGTGAAAACGTTTCCACTAAAGGTTTTTTGTGTGAAATAAATCAGAAATAAAGACTACAAATATAAAACACAGCCTGAGGTGTGCTCACTGCTGCTCTCTGATTGGTGTGTTGCTTGACCAATGACCCCCGACCTTTGTTTTGTTATCATTACGTGGCTGTGTTTAAATGAAAGCCCGGATGCGATCTGTTCATCTGTTATACTGATTATAAGTAAAGCCATCGAAAATAATATGATATACAGTACAGTACAGTACAAGTAGCCTACTTCCGGGTCTCTGTGTTTCATTCAAGCTCGGCTCTGTGTGTGTGTGTGGCAAGAGCACATTTTGTGAGTGTGCGAGCGGTAACGTGGAATGTTGTTGTTAGCATCTGGTTAGCTAGCTATGCTAACGGATATAAAGAGCTGTTTCTACACCAAGATGGAGGAGAGTCCTCTCCTGTCAGACTGAGAGGGTCTTATAACCTCAGCTCATTGAGGTAAAGGACTCTCTCAGTGTTTAGATAGTTCACTTTAGTGTAAGTTATCTCAGTGGGTCTCAATGAAATACTATAGGACAGTAACACAAGAATACAGTTTAAAAGGGGAGTGATTAGTAAAATATCCATAAAGAAAAAGTACATCTGTTTACAGTTCTGTTTCATATGGATGTTGAGAGATGTATCCATATCTCTTAATTTTGCTCTCAAAGTGCACCAGATTGATGCTTTTAAGTTCAATATTTTAAAAAAAATCTTCCCGGGGGAGCATGCCCCAGACCCTCCTAGAAGAGGTTAGGTCCACCCCCACCTAAAACATGTTAACATGGATAAGATACTAAATACATTTGCACACTTTTTGTATGGTGGCCTATGTCCATATGTTTCTGTTTTGGTGGTCGTGCCACAACCGTGCATGTATGCACAACTCATATGTGCGCTATAAAATAGCACTACACCCCTGCAATGTGTGTGAAAGACAATAGACTTTACAGCATGTTTTTTTAAATGGAAGTTGCGTTGGTATTTGTGTGTTGGTTGTTGACGGCAGTGTGTGCCCCCCTGGTGCTCAATTATTTCCCCCCCACTCGATTTGTTCTAGAGCCGAGCCTGATGGCCTCGGCTTGTGCACAGCTCTCAGGCTGGTTGAACAATTAAATTGGTCTAAGCTGTTTTTTTCAGCAGGGAAGTCCTCCTCAATCTGCTCCATCGAACTTTTCTGCTCCTTTTTTCTTAAATCCAGTCCACTCAGCCTGTGTCCCCCTGCAATCCAAAACGTTTTCAAACATGTTGAGCTAAAAAGAGGCTCTGCTGTCACTAACAGTGGCAGGGCCTCACAATCCCTCACTGAAGTTAAAAGTCCCTGAGTAAACACACAAGTTACAGGAGGGTCTACGGTTTAGCATTTGCGCAGTTAGCATGTTAGCCAGATCCAAATTGCACCTGTAGGTCTGTTTCATTTAGGTCACTTAGCATGTTAGCATGTTAGCTGGGTGATGCATAACAATCTGTGATTTAGTTAGGTGCAAACCTTATTTATTGGAATTATCTATTATTTATACTTTCAATGTTAGGAATTAACTACAACCCAGTAAGTATACAATTATGTGCAATTGTGTACTTATAATTACTAACTATGAGCAGCAGGCCAGGTGAGGGACCTTCATGAGTCATTGTTAAGCTCCTCGTAAAGAGACACACAAACTTGAACCCGCTATGCAAGAACACTGGGACGGAGACTTAGGTGAAGTGTCAAAAAGACTGGATTTAATAAGTCCACAAAAACCCAGGCAGGGGACAAAGCAAACTCTGAACAGAGTGGGGAGAACGTGGAGCAGGGCTGAGACGGAGGTTGGGCTGGACGTGGCAGGCAGGACGGAATCGAATGTGGAGTTTCTGGAACAGGCAAAACACAGAACAGGATAAGCATACGAAAAAATCCAACAGGAAGAGTATACAAAAGGACAAGAAAATCTAGTCAGCCGGAACTGGAGTTTACCACTGTGAGTATACAAAGAACTGGCGAAGTCTGATGATCGAACCGGAGTTTTAAGCAGCAGCAGGTGAGTAGTGGTAATCAGTAATGATGAGAAACCAACACACTCGCACTCCCTAAGCGTCCAGGAGCGACGTTTGGTCAGTGTCCGTGGCGTCCAGTTGTGACGCTCCTAGGCTCCTTTTACAGTGATATCTGCACTACTCATCGACTAAAAAACACCAGATTATCCTTGATAATTACACAACATTGATTGGTTTAAATTGTGTACAATGCTTTTGTATTTTTCCCCTTCGATTCAGAGAAACAAATATTTTTTCGGAGTAAAGGATGGCAGAAGACACTGCACTACCGAGAATCCCCAGCTATCGTTTGGACTACACCATGTGCTCTGTGATTGGAGAGTGTGCTCCGAGGGTTACGCCTATTCTCGAACAGCACTTGAAATGGGATGGAACCACGGCAGACTGTCCAAAACTGGATTTGAATGGGTCCACCGCGTCCCCCCTCCCCCACCCCATCCCCAGAACTACACATGCTGGCTATTCTGTTTCACAACATGTTCTCTATCTATGGCACGTCTCTGCTGGGAGTTGTAGTTTTAAAAGACGTTTTCGTATTTCTCATAATAAGAAGTTGCCAGTATTAAACTGTGTACATCCCTGGAGGTTTAGGGGATAGGAAACACTCACATTTAACACATATAATTAATAAATGGGTGAAAATTGCTTGTGCCCATAATGGGCAGCATTAATATATATACACACATGCCAGCTAAGGTCAGAAGAGCTTTATTTAACAGCTGGTCTTATGTTTGTGACCCCTCCTGTTGTTCACTGATGAGCCTGAAACATGCACTTGTCAAGGTTCAGAGGCACATTTTGCAAATATGGCAGTAGCCATCGATCAGCTTAAGATAAGATATACTTTATTGATCCCAAGTTGGAAACATTTGCGTTACATCAGCATGTGTACAGTTGTAAATATGCAGTGGTGTTTATTTGTAAATCATTTAGTATAATCATATATATGTATATGTTTATTAATCAAACAACAATAACACATAATTATCCTTGTGTTTATTTATTTGAGTACATGGGGAATTGCACAGGGGAAAATAACGTATCTATTGTGGTGATTGACATTATTCACCCACGGATCTATGGGTTAGGGTATTGTTCTGCACAGACATTTTAGTGAGCCGGACTTCCTGTCTCCGCCAGTCTTCGCTTCCCGGGCATGAAGCTGTTTACATGTGTTTTGAGATGCTAAATAAAAGTCTAGCTTTGATACCCCGCCTCCGACTCCCATCTCTCGGCACCACACTATGCCACAATTTTAGATGCGGATTTTGTTAAACTAATGCGTTTGCACTGTGGACCTATACAACACTATACATTGACGGGGAAGGGAGTAGCAATAAAGATAACACCATTTTACACAACATAACATAAATAATATCGATAGCAGCGTCCCTAGCAACCACCTTGGTAACAATGAAAACGTTGTATAGACACAATTTCTTGAAGTAATCTTCGTAATAACTAGCAAACTAAAGATCATGTACATCCACTGCACACATCATCTGAAATAACAACTCATATTTCTCGCACCAAATGACATAAAAAGGCATTGTAATGGCCAAACTAACCTTAAAATAGGCATTTTACACCGAGAATAAAACGAAGGTCGGCCATGTTTTTTTTTCTGCAGGGTGAAATGTGAAGATCACGTGACACAGACGCCAGCCATTGGAATGAATGGTGAAAAAAAACGTAGGGATCTTACAATTTCAGAGGCCTTTTTGTAGAAATACTACATCCTACGTTGTGGACCAACGTAGTTATTACACGTTTTTTTATGAGACTGGGTTGGATAACGCCCCCCCCACAGAGCGGGTTTCCCGACATGTTGTTTTAGTAAATTAAAGGGTGTTTCATGTTGTCGTTGCTGTGGACCTTCTTAATACCTTGGAAAATGCCGTTTAATACTTTTTAATAGCCTTAATTTTCGCTAAATTGATTTATCAACTTTTAATACTTTTTAAGACCCCGCGGACCCCCTGTATGAGAATGTCTTCTCTGGCAGTTGTTGTTGACTGTATGCTTTTTAATAAGGACAATGAATCTGTGCATATCACCACCCTCTCTTGTCTGACCTCTCCAACCCACTGCAATCCTATTATTACTGCAGCATTTCTGCTGTGTACACTGATAGCTGATCTGACGCTCTTTTGGAGATCGATATTGTAAAGTCTGGGATGTATATACCAACTCCAACACACTCTTTTTGTCTGTATGGTTGCCGCCCCATAGACTGTTGTGTGCATGCATGTATGAGCAGCATTAAAACTGGATTGGATACATAAGCTGGACACTGGAACATTTAAACTGCGGAATTGTACTCTATGAGTGAAACTGGACTGGACTGGCTCATCGAGAGGCCGAGAGCCAAGGCTGGGAAAGCGGCCGGGTATGAGCAGCATTAAAACTGGATTGTAAGGAATCATTCTGTAAACTTTCATTGTTATGCGGATGATACTCAACTATATTTATCAATCAAGCCTGATGAAATTAATCATCTAAATAAAATTCAAGACTGCGTTAAGGACTTAAAAACGTGGATGACCTTAAACTTTTTGATGTTAAACACGACCAAACCTGAAGTTATTGTACTTGGCACGAAGAATCTACGAAACAAATTATCTAAAGATATACTAACTATGGATGGCATTCATTTGGCCTCCAGTGAGACTGTAAGGAATCTTGGTGTTATATTTGATCAGGATTTATCCTTTAACGCCCACATAAAATCAATTTCAAGGACCGCCTACTTCCATCTACGCAACATTGCAAAAATCAGGCATATCTTGCCTCAAAACGATGCAGAGAAACTAGTCCATGCATTTGTTACTTCTAGGCTGGATTATTGTAACTCTTTACTATCAGGGAGTACCAAGAAGTCAGTCAAGTCACTTCAGCTGAATCAAAATGTTGCAGCTCGTGTACTAACCAGAGTTAGGAAAAGGGACCACATTACTCCTGTTCTGGCTGCCTTACACTGGCTCCCTATAGAACACAGGATAGAATTTAAAATTCTTCTTCTCGCCTACAAAGCCCTTAATGGGCAGGCGCCATCTTACCTTAAAGAACTCATTATACCCTGCTGGCCTACTAGGGCATTGCGTTCCAAGAATGCAGGGTTGTTGGTTGTTCCTAGAGTCTCTAAAAGTACAATGGGAGCCAGAGCCTTTTCTTATCAAGCTCCACATTTGTGGAATCAGCTTCCAGTTTGTGTTCGGGTGGCAGACACCCTATACGCTTTTAAGAGTGCGCTTAAGACCTTCCTTTTTGATAAAGCTTATAGTTAGGGCTGATTAGATTCAGCCCCTAGTTTTGCTGATATAGGCTTAGTTTGTCGGGGGACATCTCACTTCTTCCTTCTCTCTGTCTATACCTGTGTACTCTCATGTTCCGATTAACCCAGCTTCCCCACATTTCTTTCTTTTTGGTGTCTATATACGCCGGGATCCGGAGTCATGGATGATCCTGCGGTCCTGTGTCCTGGATCGCGAGTCGTGGCTATGGTCCTGGATCATCGGTCCTGGATGGATATCCTCGTGGATTCATCTTCCTATTATACACACATGCATTTCCAAACATTTGGACTACCTATGTTGTAAATGTATTATCTTTTCAATTTACACACGGCATCTATTGCACGTCTGTCCGTCCTGGGAGAGGGATCCCTCCTCTGTTGCTCTCCCTGAGGTTTCTCCCATTTTCCCCTTTAAACTGTGGGTTTTCTTCAGAAGTTTTTCCTTGTACGATGTGAGGGTCTAAGGACAGAGTGTGTCGTATTGTCATACTGATATTCTGTACACACTGTGAAGACCACTGAGACAAATGTAACATTTGTGATATTGGGCTATATAAATAAATATTGATTGATTGATTGATTGATATTGGATACATAAACTGTATTGGACAATGGCTTGGATTTAATGCTGCAATAATGTCAGCTGTTTGAAACAGACGGACAGCCAGAAAACGAAACTTAAGGAACAGTGAACATTATGCCTGTCAATTCTGACGTTACGTCAACAGATGGCGCTGTTAGGATGGGATCTGTAATGGGAAAAAAAGGATTACCCAACACAAGGCCAATAGATGGGAATTGTTTATTGTAAACTGAAAAAACAAAATATGCTTAAATGCGGCTCCTACACTCTTAAAACCACTATGGTTTTTCTCCTGAGTGAACACGAAGATGTCTTTTGAGAGCACTTGATTTAGTGAAAGTTTTTCCACACTCTTCACACCAGTACGGTTTTTCTCCTGAGTGAACACGAAGATGTCTTTTGAGACCACTTGATGTAGTGAAAGTTTTCCCACACTCTTCACAGCTGTAAGGTTTTTCTCCTGTGTGAACACGTTGATGTGATTTGAGAGCACTTGATTGAGTGAAAGTTGTCCCACACTCTTCACAGCTGTGCGGTTTTTCTCCAGTGTGAATACGTTGATGTGATTCTAGAGCATCTGATCTAGTGAACATGTTTCCCACACTCTTCACAGCTGTACGGTTTCTCTCCTGTGTGAATACGTTGATGTGTTTTGAGATGACCTGATTGAGTGAAAGTTGTCCCACACTCTTCACAGCTGTACGGTTTTTCTCCCATGTGAATATGCAGGTGGCGCTTTAAATTTCCAGATGCTGTAAAGGATTTGTCACATTGCTGACAGCTGTGACGTCTCTCTCTTCCTTTCGGTTTCTAGAACAGACGGACAGAGAAAGAGAGAAAGTCAATCTAAAAAGCATAAATACACAAGTTAACACAATAAAAACTCACTTAATATAAACCTTGAGTCAAAGGTCCCATGTCATGCTTTTCCGGTTACTACCCGTCCCCTTGTGTGTTATGAAGGTTTTTATGTATGTAAACGGTGTGCAGAGTCAAACCCCTCAAAGTACACCCTGTAGCGAGTAAAACTCTTAACACAGAAAATACCTCCGCAAAACGACTCGTTGGTGAAACGTCATTGTACATTTGATTCTTCCGGGTACGAGATTACGTTAACATGTACCCGGAACGAAATGGACCAATCCGTGGAGCCGTTACGTTATGTCCGCAATCATATAAGACATATTTGACATACAGATGGCTTATTTACAATTTACATACAGATCGCTTATTTACAATTTACATACAGATCGCTTATTTACAATTTTCATTTTAGATTTCGTTCTAATACATCCTAACCGGACATTTAAGACATACCAAGTATACAGATATACAGTTAGTAACATAGTCTAAAATGCGAGTATATACATAGATGGGGGGGGGAAGCTGTCCATTGGACGACAGGTTGAGATTTGTACCATTACCGGGGCCAGTTTTGCAATGCTCTCCCCTGAAGGTGCTCTCTAAGAGAGGTTTTGAAGGTAAGTAAACTTTTACTTTCCTTTACAGTTGTGGGAAGAGCATTCCACCTTGATGTGGCATAATTTCGAAACGTGTATTCCCCCTTTTTTGTGCCAAATCTGGGTTTCACATGATTTGTGGAGCTCCCTCTGGTGTTATGATCATGGTATTCCTTGACCTTTGGGAAGAACATTGACAAGTACATGGGTACCATAGAGGTGTAGTGGATCTTGTAGACCAGGCCCATTGCAAGTAGCTGTACTCTGTCGTCTACTCTAAGCTATCCTAGGTTGTCAAAGTGGGCAGAGGTGAGGTGGGTTCTAGATGAAAGGTCAAGCAGTAGTCTGACCAGTTTATTTTGCGATGTTTGAAGTTTTATTTTTAGCACCTTGGAGGTGCTATGGTACCATGACGTGCAAGCATAGTCATAGTACCCTTGAATGAGTGCTCCTGCCAGATTTTTCAGGGTGTTTTTGTTTACCAGAGAGGAGATCCGGTATAGAAATCTAGTTCTTTGATTGACTTTTTTTATTACATTGGATGCCATTTTGTCACAGGAGAGGTTTGCCTCAAGAATAGATCCTAGGTATGTAATTTCCTTCTTACTTGGGACAATAATGTCACCCACTGCAACTGAGAAGTCGTCGGATTTGCTGAGATTATGTTTCGAACCGAAGAGAATGGACTCTGTTTTACCCAGGTGTAATGACAATTTGTTATCGGCGAGCCAGGTTCTGCCGAGCTCGAAGCTGAGAGTTTTTTCAACCTGCAATCTGCTCCTGTCAGAGACCAGCAGGGCTGAGTCGTCCGCGAACAGGAACAAGTTGCAGTCACATGCATACATTAGTTGTAGCTTTAGCCGTTGATATGCTAGCAGGGTTGCTAACAACATGGTGGATATTTGTTCCCTCAGATCTCTTCCTCTCGTCACCGTCTCATGCGAGTCTGTCTCCCGAGGCGTCCCCGGGGGAATGTCGAAGTCTCTGTTTATTCCTCGGTCTCCGCTGTCTCCACGGTCTCTGTTGTTGTTGTGTAGTTGTTGTTGCAGCGGGAAGAGATGCTAGTTGTGATGCTAGCTCCTCGAGCCTGCAGGACTGGCTTCTTGTTTTCACCGGGCCCGGATTCAGATGGATGTCTCCCGCTAACAATAAGACCAAGACGATCATATTTCTTCGGTCTAGTTTGCCTGACGGGGGTAAGTAATTTCGCGTCGGGTTTGCAGTTAATAATGCATGAATGCTTGCACTTCCAAAAGCGAAGTGTTTCCTTTCCCAGCCGTTGAGAAGGTAAAAGTCATTGTGGTTCATTTTATCCCCTGTTTTCATTACTCTCCTTCTCTAAGTGATGTTGCCTCATTGATGAGTTGAGGTAGGAGTCCATAATCCATATTGTCAGGAGGATAAAATATGTAAAAAATCGTGAGGAATAACCTCCAAAGCGGGAGCTCTCGAAAATGCGACCACTCATAGGGAAAACCGGAAGCTCCGCTGGGCTCTGTATTGGGCCCAATCCTGTTTAGTATTGTTACGGCTGCGGCCTTCCGGGTCATCTTTATTGTGTTAATCTATGTTGTATGTAAATGAGCAGTGCGATTGCCCTGACGTTATTGGCTGACATCTCCTGATCCGCTCCCTGAGGATTGTGATTAGAGCACGCTGGGGCCGACGCACTCCAATCGAAGCGCACAGCCGGCGCGCACGTGCTGGCGATGACTTCAAAGCCTGGGGACAATCATCACTCTGGAGGCTCTGTGATGTGGACAGACGCCTCTCGCTACTTGGTCCTTAGACAGATCTGTTAAACTTGTGTGCCCATCTCTGTGTGATATCGTGTGTTAGTAGTGTCTAGAGTAGCTTAGTTACTGAGGGGGACGTAACAAGTATGTACATAAATGATCTGCCTTCTGTGTGTGGGGGATGTGATGTATTAATGTATGCTGATGACACAGTTGTTTTTACTCATGGCAAAACCGCAGAAGAGGCTGCTTACAAGGTCACTGATGTGTTGGAGAATATTACATCCTGGCTTAACAATAATTGTTTGCAACCAAATGTCTCAAAGACAGTGTGAATGTTCTTCTCCAAGGGCCACAGCATTATAACAGAACAAGATGTTTTCTTTTCTGGAAGGAGACTTCAGGTTGTCTTGGAGTACAAGTACTTAGGAGTACATATTGCAGGGATGCAAACTCATCAGGTATGAAAAAGGTGACAAGGATCCGAGCCCCCCGACCCCACGGAATATCGGCTTTAAAATTAGGAATAACAGATGATTTTAGAAGTCAGAACAACTAAAGCAGCAGGTAATAATAACAGAAACGCCAAAGAGTCACATCTAATAGAAATATATATAAAAGCATTTATTTTAATTGTGTAGCAGTCAGTTTATCATTTTGGCAGCACTGTTGAGCATTTTGAAAATGTATTTTCATGCCTCTGTGCAAGACTTAGTCTTTCTATCTGTATACTGGTGTGAAGTTACTTAAGTTCATATACTCAACAAGTACTATATTTGGGTACAATTTTGAGATACTTGTACTTTATTTAAGTATTTCAATGTTTCTTTTGCTACTTTGTTCTTCTACTCCACTACAGTTCAGAGGTAGCCTACATGGTGTACTTTTACTCCACTACATGTATGTAATACCTTTAGTTACTTTACAGATCTGGATGAATGATGTGAAATATAATCAAGTGTTGAATCAGACTTTAGTTCCACCTGGAGTAAATCCACAAGCTACCCTGCAGTCTACAAAGTACTTCAAACTACCGTAATTTTCGGACTATAAGCCGTGCCTTTTTTCCCATTTTTCGACACTGCGGCTTATATAGCGGTGCGGCTAATCTATGGATTTGTACAGCTAACGGCCACTAGGTGTGTTTATAAGCACTACTGCTTGTAGGCAGGCATAACAGTCGACCCATGTTCAGGGGAGGTGGGTTCTATGGCCGGTCCGCGCCCCCCACCTTTAAGCGGCGGGCTCCAGCAGGAAAAGCTGGAGGCCGGAAAAGAGTGAGACAGGTAGCGCGCAAAGGTAAAAGTGGAACCGAGAGTGGTACGAGAGACAGAACGAGAGCAAGACAGACAGACATTACGAGAGCGAGACAGTTTGTGCAAAGGAAGTTTTCATGCACAAACCCTCATTATGGAAAACAAACGAAGCATCTGCAGCCACTCAACATCAGTGTCAATCGTGCGTTCAAAGTGGCACTACGCGTTCAGTGGGAGGCGTGGATGACTAGCGGCGATAAATCATTCACCAAAACTGGTCGCATGCAAAAAGCAACTTTCGCTCAAGTTCAAGTTGGGGACGGGTGGCGCAGTGGTCTGTGCATCGGATCATCAGATCAAGGGGGAGTGCTGGGGAACTCCAGTTCGAAACCCGCTCCTGCCGCCACTGCGTCAGGCCGTTGTGTCCTTTGGAAAAACACTTCACCCGGATTTGCTCCTGTGGGTATTGTCCACAGTACATGGATGTACTTGTAAAAGCACCTCGATGACCTCGAGGCGTGAAGATGGACGGTGTGGCGCAGTGTGCAGTGCAATGATCATCAGATCAATGGGTGAAACCCGCCGCTGCTGCGTCTGTAAAGCCGGTGTGTCCTTGGGCAAGACACTTCACCTGAACTTGCTCCTGTGGGTATTGTCCACAGTTTCTGACCATTGCATGTATCATATATGTGTAATGTGTGTATATGTAAAGCGCTATAATAAATGTAAGGAATTATTATTATTATTAAGTTTGCGAGTGGATCCTGACAGCGTGGAGGAGTGTCAAAACATCCACGATCACCAACGGGTTCCGAAAGGCTGGACTGCTGCGTGATGAGGAGGAGGACGCCGCCACAGCTGAGGCCCTTCAGAGGCTGTTTGATTCCGACAGTGACGAAGAGGAGTTCGTTGGTTTTGAGAGCTTCCTCAAACAGCCATCTCTTTCCTGACAATCCCCTCTGTGCACGAACTCTTACATATCGTAATTAGACATTAAAACACCTGCGGCAATTACGGTAGCTGCACCTTTACCAGCTTTGAGAACACTTTGATGATCAATCATTATAAAACATATCATAGATATTATTCTGAAATGGACCAATCTGCACAATGACTACTTTTACTGTCGCTACTTTATACTTTGACTTGAGGAACATTTTGAATGCAGTACTTTTACTGTAATAGAGTATTCCTACACGCTGGTGCTTCTAGTACAAGACCCGAGTACTTCTACTTTTACTGTCGCTATGATAATACCTTTGTACTTTTATTTGAGGAACATTTTGATTGCAGGATTGTTCCTACATTCTGGTACTTCTACTTTTACTCAAGTACAAGATATATACTTATACCACCTCCGTTTATAGCCTATGAAAAAAACAATTAGAAAACGAAGGCTAAAGCTAACGTTAGCAGATAGTGATGCTAGTTTGCTAGTTAAGTTTGCTCAACGATAATATTACTGAAGCTAGACACTCATCGCGGAGCAGCAGAGACTTATTATACATCCATGAGCAGAGCCGACAGGCAGGAAGACGCGAGCACACAGCTCGCGCTTCATTATAATATATAAAAAAAGAACACCATGCGTGTCTGTCATGATGGCCCATAGCAGCTTGCGGCTGCAGATTACTCCAGGTCCCAGACCCCCCCCATACCCCAAAAATATTTTTAGTGCAGATCTACATGAATCACACAAACGACCTATTTTGGATTCAAAATGGAGAATTTCGCCGAAAGGTGACAAGTTTGCATCCCTGATATTGACACAAACCTCAATTTCAAAACCCATATCAAAAAGGTCTGCAATAAAGTAAAGTGCAATCTGTCAAATTACAGATACATTAGAAACTTGCTATCATCTGCAGCAGCTAAGCTATACCTTCACTCAATGGTCCTCTCCCACATCTGCTACTGTCTGATCAGCTGGTCTGATGCTCACTCTGCAGCTCTAAGGCCACTGGAATCACTGTATAAACAAGCACTCAAAACGTCAATCACCATCTGGCAAAGGGACTACCGATGAAAACTAGCCTTTTGGCTAATCGAGTACTTTTACATGTTTTTAATATGTTGATTAATGTCCCTTGTTTTAAATAAATCAATTCAATGGACTGACTCAGCATGTGACGGAGCCAACGCACAATAAGGGGCACACTCTGGACTTGATGATCTCAAAGGGTCTGAATATCTCTGAGGTTGTGGTGACTGATGTTGCGCTCTCTGTTCATTCCTTTGAGAGCTCTATTTCTGTTCACACAAATGTTCAAAAAGAGGTAACCACAAAGCGATATTTAACTGAAAGCACGCGGGAAATGTTTACTCAGGGATGTTTCTTCCACACTTGTCCCCTGCTAACATCTCAGTAAATGAGCTAGTAGATCATTTTAATTCAAAAATGAAAATATTATAGATGCCATTGCTCTAACTAAGGTAAAGGAAGTGACTGGGAAGAAAAGATCTCCATGGAGAAAGGCCATGACCGTGAGAACAGAAAAAAGAGAGTGTCGAAAAGCTGAACGTAGGTGGAGAAAAACAAATCTCCAGGTTCACTTTGAAATCTATAAAGAGAGACTTGGCTTTTATCATTTGGAATTGTAAATTGCACGACAGTCTTTCTTCTCTGACATCATTGCCAAAAACAAAAACAATGCACGTGCCTTGTTTGCTACCGTCGACAGACTAACTAACCCCACAGTGTCAGTATCCCCCCCATTCAGAACATCAGACCAGCAGTCAGTGCCTCTGCATCAGGGACAGCAGATGTGTTGTCTCTGTGTCCACCTTTCTAAGATGTTTTTCCTTGCATGGCATCAGATCTACTTCACATATACCTCATTCACACCAACGGTGTTTCAGGGCCGGTTCGGAGCTGGAGCTTGAAAAGCACCGGGTTTTCCTGTTTACACAGCAGTGGAATCCGGTTCGTTTCAAGCACCAAAAAATGTCCAGCCAGAGCAAAAGCACCGCATACGTCACGCTTACGTCGAGGCGGGGGCGGGATAAACTCCTGACCAACAACAAAAATCCCGCGTTTTATCCAGTTTGTACACAACGATGGAGAAACTTAACAAGCAGCAGTGGTCCACTAAAGAGACCAGCTACCTACTGGGAATCTGGTCTTCCGAAGAGGTACAGCGGAAGCTGGAGCACAATCGGCCATTGTTGTGTTGTTGTTGTTGTTGTTGTCAGATGTGAAGGGTTTCCGCACGGTTTGGCTTTATGAAGCAGGCACGCAAACGGTTACGTCATGACGCAAACGATGATGCAATGACGCAGCACCAGTCAGACTCTGGTCGGTGTGAAAAGAGCCAGAGCTAAACCGAAGAACCGGTTCTGAACCTGAAAAGCTCTAGCACGGAGCTTGAACCGGAGTTGCGTTGGTGTGAATGAGGTAATAGTAAACAAGTCTCTTCACTCAGGTGTTTTTCCACAGGCTCTGAAAACTGCAGTCATTAAACCGCTCTTTAAAAAAACAATAATCTAGACGCTTCAGTAGTGAACATTTACAGCCCCATATCAAACCTCCCATTTCTAGGAAAATCATTGAAAAAGTAGTTTTTCAACATTTGAGTAATTTCTTGCATTTAAATAACTGGAACACATTTCCACTGCAGGGCCTCGCACGGCTTAGCACGGTATAGTTAGGCCTTGGTAGGCCAGGCTCACTTTATGGTGAGTTTCCAATACAGTTTAGGAACTGGGGCAGGAACAAGGGTTGCAAGATTCCATGCATTTTCAAAGATGGAAACTTTCCACGGGAATTAACGGTAATTTTCTAAAATTAAAGGTTAAAGGCTAAATTGAAGGTTGGCTCTTTATAGGGAACTTAAATATAGATGGAGAAAGTATATTTTAGCATAATCTTGACTGCAACAAACAGATGCCATTCAAGTACACTTGAATATCCATGCCATAGCACACTGCTTACTGCATGGCTATTGAGACCACACAAAGGTTCGCAACAGGCTCACAAATGTGAGAGTGGAAAAACTGGCTGGCATTCGGCAAACCTAAGGCTCTTTGAGCCGGACACAGAGCCATCCTCAACAAGGCTGGACAGTGACACTGCAGAGGAAGAGTGTGATGTTGATGAGGCCCAGGAAGAGCCCGTTGACTGAAAGGGTTTAGCCAAAACGCAGAGGATCGCTTGAAGGAAGATGTGCATGTTTAATCGGACTTTGTGGAGGGAGAAGGGCTCTTTTCATTTAACATTTTGAATGGGACTTTGTAGGGACTTTTGGATGGGGGTGCATTTTTGTTCATGACTGTGAATGTATGCAATATGTATGGCATTCATAATGTATATCTAATTACATTAACTGTGAATGTCCTTCATTTTATCTCAAATAAAATAACAAAATATTTTAATAAAGATATTTGAGACGTTCATGACTCGCGCATGCACAATGCAAATCAGGCAGCCGTCTAGACGTCAAATGTCCTATTGGAGTTGCCGTATGGAGTTGTCAAATATGGCGGACCTTCTCGCACATGCTCACTGCAGATAGCGCAGAGCTGCAGATCGGGTAGTGACAATCCATCCATCCATCTTCTCCCGCTTATCCGTGGTCGGGTCGCGGGGGTAGCAGTTCCAGCAGAGAGCCCCAAACTTTCTTTTCCCTGGCAACATCAACCAGCTCTGACTGGGGGATCCCAAGGCGCTCCCAGGCCAGCGAAGAGATATAATCCCTCCACCTGGTCCTAGGTCTACCCCTTGGTCTCTTCCCAGCTGGACGTGCCTGGAACACCTCCCAAGGGAGGCGCCCAGGTGGCATCCTAACTAGGTGCCCGAACCACCTCAACTGGCTTCTTTCGACGCGAAGGAGGAGCGGCTCAACTCCGAGTCCCTCCCTGATGACCGAACTTCTCACCTTATCTCTAAGGGAGACACCAGCCACCCGGCGGAGGAAACCCATCTCGGCCGCTTGTATCCGCGATCTCGTTCTTTCGGTCATGACCCATCCTTCATGACCATAGGTGAGGGTAGGAACGAACATGGCCCGGTAGACAGAGAGCTTTGCCTTCCGGCTCAGCTCCCTTTTCGTTACAACGGTGCGGTAAAGCGACTGCAATACCGCTCCCGCTGCTCCGATTCTCCGGCCCATCTCACGCTCCATTGATCCCTCACTCGAGAACAAGACCCCGAGATACTTGAACTCCTTCACTTGGGGTAAGGACTCATTCCCTACTTGGAGCGGACAGTCCATCGGTTTCTTGCTGAGAACCATGGCCTCAGATTTGGAGGTGCTGATCCTCATCCCAGCCGCTTCACACTCGGTTGCGAACCGATCCAGTGAGTGCTGAAGGTCGCAGACCGATGAAGCCATCAGAACCACATCATCTGCAAAAAGCAGTGGTGCAATCCTTAGTCCACCGAACTGCAGACCCCCCCCCCACGACTACGCCTCGAAATCCGATCCATGTATATTACAAACAGGATTGGTGACAAAGCGCAGCCCTGGCGGAGGCCAACCCTCACCGGAAATGGGTCCGACTTACTGCCGAGGACCCGGACACAGCTCTCGCTTTGGGAGTACAGAGATTGGATGGCCCTGAGTAGAGACCCCCTCACCCCATACTCCCGCAGCACCTCCCACAGTACCTCCCGGGGAACCCGGTCATACGCCTTCTCCAAGTCTACAAAACACATGTAGACCGGATAAGCGTACTCCCAGGCCCCCTCCAGGATCCTTGCGAGAGTAAAAAGCTGATCCGTCGTTCCACGACCAGGACGGAATCCGCATTGTTCCTCCTCAATCTGAGGTTCGACAATCGGCCTGACCCTCCTTTCGAGTACCTTGGAGTAGACTTTCCCGGGGAGGCTGAGTAGTGTGATGCCTCTGTAATTGGCACACACCCTCTGATCCCCCTTTTTGAAAAGGGGGACCACCACCCCGGTCTGCCACTCCTTCGGTACCGTTTCCGACTTCCACGCAACGTTGATGAGACGTGTCAACCATGACAGTCCCTCAACACCCAGAGCCTTCAGCATTTCCGGGCGGATCTCATCCACCCCCGGGGCTTTGCCACTGTGGAGTTGTTTGACGACCCCAGTGACCTCCCCCCGGGAGATTGGCGTTGATCCCCCGTCATACTCCAGCTCTGCCTCTAACATAGAGGGCGGAGTTGTCGGGTTCAGGAGTTCCTCAAAGTGTTCCTTCCAACGCCCTAACACTCCATCAGTTGAGGTCAACAACGTCCCATCCTTACTGTACACAGCTTGGATGGTTCCCTGCTTCCCCCTCCTGAGGTGTCGGACAGTTTTCCAGAACAACTTTGGTGCCGCCCGAAAGTCCTTCTCCATGTCTTCTCCGAACTTCTCCCACACCCGCTGCTTTGCCTCGGCCACGGATGAGGCTGCTGCCCTTCGGGCCTGTCGGTACCTTGCAACTGCCTCGGGAGTCCCCCGGGATAACAAATCCCTGAAGGCCTCCTTCTTCAGTCGGACGGCTTCCCTGACCACCGGTGTCCACCAGGAGGTTCGAGGGTTACCGCCCCTTGAGGCACCTAGGACCTTGAGACCACAGCTCCCCGCCGCGGCTTCGGCAATAGAGGCTTTGAACACCGACCACTCTGATTCAATGTCCCCAACCTCCACAGGAATGCCCGAAAAGCTCCGCCGGAGGTGTGAGTTGAAGGCCTCCTGAACTTGGGCCTCCTCCAGACGTTCCCAGTTCACCCGAACTACACGTTTGGGCTTACCAGGTCTATCCAGAGGCTTCCCCCGCCACTCGACCCAACTCACCACCAGATGGTGATCAGTTGACAACTCCGCCCCTCTCTTTACCCGAGTGTCCAAAACATACGGCCTCAGGTCCGATGATACGATAACAAAATCGATCATGGACCTTCTGCCTAGGGTGCTCTGGTACCACGTACACTTATGAGCATCCTTATGTTCGAACATGGTGTTTGTTATGGCCAATCCATGACTAGCACAGAAGTCCAGTAACAAACCACCACTCCGGTTCAGATCAGGGGGGCCGTTCCTCCCAATCACGCCCCTCCAAGTGTCTCCATCATTGCCCACATGTGCGTTGAAGTCTCCCAGCAAGACTAAGGAGTCCCCTTCAGGAGCCCCATACAGGACTCTGTCCAGGGTCTCCAAGAAGGCCGAATACTCTGAACTGCTGTTGGGTGCATAAGCACACACAACAGTCAGAGTTTTCCCCCCCATAACCCGCAGGCGTAGGGAGGCGACCCTCTCGTCCACTGGGGTAAACTCCAACAACGAAGCACCTAACCGGGGACTTGTGAGTATCCCCACACCCGCCCGGCGCCTCACACCGTGAGCAACTCCGGAGAAGAATAGAGTCCAACCCCTATCCAGAAGTAAGGTTCCAGAGCCGACGCTGTGCGTAGAGGTAAGCCCAACCAGATCCAACTGGTAACGCTCCACCTCCCGCACAAGCTCCGGTAGTGACAATGTGAACCACAAAACCAACATCAGCCGTTAGCTGTTAGCCCTCAGAGCTCACAGCTCCTCATATCTGAGGAGAACCTTTTAAGAACTTTAAAGGTGCATCTTCTTCTTCTTCTTCTTCTTCTTCTTCTTCTTCTCTCGTTTTCTTCTTCTTCTTCTTCTCTCGTGTTTATTGGCGGTTAGCAAACCAACTTGTAGGTGCATTACCGCCACCAACTGGACTGGAGTGTGGACAAGAGACTATGCAGAAAACAAGAAACAAAACAAAGAACCAAAACTCTAGATTATTTCAAATGTATCAATTTCTCTTAGAAACGTCATAATCTCTCAATATATATTGCTTGATGTTTTCCCTAACAGCCCCGATAGCGACAAGTCATGGAATGTTGCTTTCTTCAGTGTCTGGAAAAGCACATTTCTCTGAGTACTATATTTCCGGCAAAGCAGTAAAACATGCTCAGCAGTTTCTGGCTGGCTGCAGTGTACACACTTTCCGGTTGGATGCTTTCCTGTTATACTTCAAGTATGATTGAGACCTGTATGACGAGTTGCTATGCCTTTGATTTGCATTTGATATAAAATTAGAAATATTTCATTTATTATGTCCATTCTAGATGAAGATCTGCCTGATCGTGTACTCGATAATGCTGAAAAGCTGTCAGATGCAATTACACTGTCATGTATTTATTTCTCCTCTATCCATTTCAATGACAGCACCAATGCCAACAACTCTGTGGTGTATACTGACACATGGTCTGTTACCCTTTTCTCTACATGTGCTCTTCTTTGCTGGGGTGGAAACACAAACAAGGGACACTGGCAGGCTGAACAAGCTGGTGAGGAAGGCTAGCTCTGTAGTGGGAGTACAACTGGACAATCTGGAGGAGGTGGCAGAGGGGAGGACGAGGAGGAAGCTCGACAGCATCCTCGAGAACCCCTCCCACCCACTCCACGCAGAGCTAGTGAAGATAAGGAGTACGTTCAGCCACAGACTCATCCCTCCACGACAACGCACCAAGCGCCTCGGACAGTCCTTTGTGCCTGTAGCCATCAGGCTGCACAATACGGGTTAATGATGAAAAAGAAATCAAATTAAATCACTGGTCATAAATATACACTGATTCCACAACCCATGTTAACTTGTCACTTTAACATATTCCGCACTTTATAACTTAGATGATGACCAAATATGTATATATACTCTTATTTGTATTCAACTCCTATTTTCATAGTCTTTTATTATTATTATTATCATTATTTCCTTGATTTTATGTTATTTATTATTTATTTTAGATGTTATTGATCTGTGTGAATCTTTGCTCTACTGTTTTTTTTCACGCTTACCCTGTTGCTGTTTTGTACAACTGAATTTCCCCTCGGGGATTAATAAAGGTTCATCTTATCTTATCTTATGTGTATTACTCACTGGGATATACACTGCTGCCCCTGCACGCCCTGTCTCTGGATCTTTGGAGCCATCTGTAACTATGATTGTTGAGTCTGAGTGATATCTTGCAAAGTGATTCCGGTAGATCTTTCTTTTCCTTTAACTCCTCTCGTATATTGAGGTCTGCACTTGGCAATGGGAACAACCAGGGTGGAATGGACGAGATTGGAGCTGTGGGGCAATACTGTATTTGATTCAAAGCTATACTTGCTGCTTTAACATCGCCAATCCATCCAGCACTTGTTAAATGTGACTCACTGTGCTCCCAGCAGTCTTTCAAAAATAGTTCCTTCCAGCGTTTTAAGGTTAGATTCTGCTGCTGCCATGAACGCTACACACCCATCATCGAATACAGGTCTCATGAGTGCCCAATATATATTTCAGAGGTGATGACCTACTCGCTCCCCACTCCTGCCCCGCCAAACACCGAAGTACATTGTTGACCTTTTTACATTTATTTAGAACTTTTCCTATATGACTGCTCCATGTTAGCTTTCCGTCAAACCAAACACCAAGACATCTTATTGTATTAACCTGTTCAAGAGGTTGCTCTTACATTTTAACGATATAGGAGCAATGTTATGCCGTTTTGTAAAACAAATGACCTGCGTCTTAGCTACTGACAGTTTGAATCCCCATGTATTTGTCCATTTCTCCACTTCAACTATTGCAGCTTGTATTTTCTTTCCAACATGTGCTACATTGCGGCCTTTTGCCCACAAAGCCCCATCATCTGCAGACAAAGATCTCCCCACACTTGGATGAACTTGATTAAAGATGTCATGCATCATTATATTGAACAGCAACGGACTACACACACTACCTGATCTCACCAGAATGCGTGACTCCACCACGACTCCTTAACACCGCATTGCGTGGTGGACTCACGAACTTTGTTACATGTACGTGTCTGCACCACGCAAACAACCCCAATGTAAAGTGAATGAGGCTCTTTTGTCGTGGTGCACACACGCATTTCTACAACGTCCTGCAGTGAGATTTTATTCTATAAAACGTTTTTTTAAATCTACTTTATAGCTTGTAGTAACTCACGGGAGGCTTCTTTTATTTGTATTCATAATTATTTGTATTTTTCGTCAGAATGTATTATGGTGCATTAGTTACGAATTTGTGTTCTCAAAAAACAGTGCATTGTGTGGAATGCAACTGTGATTTGTATTACATGAGTTAGTTTTTAAGGAAGAGCTTCAGCTGTGTCCAATAGATTGTTCCCTTTAGTTAACGTTTTTTAAAAGAACATTATATTCCGATTTGATCCTGTCCCCTTTATTGTATTACGGAGAGCAATGTGAGCGTCCATTCCCATTGGATAACGGAGGATTTTACACCCGGAAGTAAGTATTCTCTTTACTGTCGATTGATTTTACAGTGCTATCTGCACTACGGGTTAGTACACTAGTACTCAGTCTGTACTTTGTCAGCTCCTGCCTGTGTGTAACATCAGTCACTGTGCTCAGGTAGGCTGTGTTCTGTCTCTTTCGGGCCATATAGCATTGCATTTCACTTTGTGTTCTGGATCTAGTATTCAAGACGTCATGCATCATTATATTGAACAGCAACGGAATACACACACTGCCTTGCGGAGTACCATTTCCCACAGCATAAACACTTGAATATTCTGCACCTAATCTTACTTGTATTTTCCTGTCCAGTAAAACATTCATAACCCAATTATATGCTTTCCCACCAATTCCCAATGATTTGAACTTGATTAGTTCCTTCCAAAGCATGTCATAAGCCTTTTCAACATCAAAGAAGACTGCAGTCACTACTTCCTTGTTGGTCTGTGCTTTCCTGATGTCTGATTCTCAGCACAATATAGAATCCATTGTGTTCCGACCCCTCTGGAACCCACTTTGATATGGGGACAACAGAGCTTTACTTTCTAAGATATACGTTAACCTTTCTGGAACCATTCTCTCCATGATTTTGCATACATGAGATGTCAGGGCAACAGGCCTGTAGCTAGATGGGTCTGAAGGGTCTTTCCCTGGCTTCAGGATGGGCACTATTATCGCTTGTTTCCACTCTGAAGGAAGTTGGCCAGAATCCCACAGCCCTGTTAACCAACCTCAACACAATGACTGGAGAGTTATCTGTCATGTGTTCCAGCGTTTTGTAACAAACACCATCTTTCCCAGGAGTGGTTTGGCGAGCTCTAATAATTGCTCTTCTCAACTCAAACATCCTAAAATGCAGGTCCAACTGATCTCCTAACGCTTCTACTCTATCCAATATTCTCGGGTTTTCCATTCGTGTATTATTTCTGCACTGCCTGGCTTCCTCTGTAAGGTTATCTGAACTATGAACTTTCCTAAATGTTTGAGCTAGAAGTTCCCCCTTTCCTACGTTTGTGACAGCCATTTTGTCCCCTCTGCTCAAAACGGGCAACTCATAATTCCTTCGAATTCCCCCCATTCTCCTAATCATGCCCCAAACATCTGCAAGCTGTACTTCCAACCCAGTCTCACAAAAAAACGTGTAATAACTACGTTGGTCCACAACGTAGGACGTAGTATTTCTACAAAAACGCCTCTGAAATTGTAAGATCCCTACATTTTTTGTCACCATTCATTCCAATGGCTGGCGTCTATGTCACGTGATCTTCACATTTCTCCCTGCAGAAAAAAAAACATGGCCGAACTTCATTTTATTCTCGGTGTAAAATGCCTATTTTAAGGTTAGTTTGGCCATTAAAATGCGTTTTGATGTCATTTGATGCGAGAGATATGAGTTGTTATTTCAGATTATGTGTGCAGTGGATGCACATGATCTTTAATTTGCTAGTTATTACGAAGATTACTTCAGGAAATGGTGTCTATACAACGTTTTCATTGTTACCAAGGTGGTTGCTAGGGACGCTGCTATCGATATTATTTCTGTTATGTTGTGTAACTTTTTAATGGTGTTATCTTTATTGCTACCCCCTTCCCCGTCAAAATATAGTGTTGGTCCACAGCGCAAACGTATTAGTTTAACAAAATCCGCATCTAAAATGGTGCAAAAACGTTATTTCCCCCCTGTGCAATTCCAGTCTCACATCTCACATCACATCGTCATTAACAAATACCGGAAACAGACCGAAAACACTTTATTCCGAGTGTGCTTGCTTTTCTCTTTGAAAAGTCATCACATAACGGCATTGTAATCCACGGTTCGGCTGCATTAAATATTACATATCTGCCGTAGTTCTGTATTTATAGAGCCCTGATGAGAAGACTTCTAGACAAACATGAGGAACTGGAAACGTGACGTGGATCATAAATATATCAGCCATTACACAACATCTTACATTTCTTTTCACACAATACGTCTCCTTGCAGTATCAACACTAATTCGGCTGACTTTTATATTTGATCCAATTGGTAGAGAGGCTGTATTTACACCATAAAGGTGCACAGCTGATATAAAGGGACACCTAGTGGTTAAAGCATGTTATTGAATTTAATTATTTTTATCATTGGATATTAATAGAATCCCTATAAAGTATGTTCATTACTCGTTATTCTCTACTAATAGTTAATTAAAGACTGTATATAATGACTATTTTGCACATCCCTTTCAAGATTTCAAGATTTTCTAAGGTGTATTGACATATCATATAGGCCTACACAACTGTGGTGTAGTTCTGCACTGAATGAAAAACTTTGTGTATACCACCAGCAATGTTAACTATGTTGAAGCACTTATTTTAACTGATATTATACATATGTATTATACTCTTATAAGATGTATGTAGATAGTATAAGAAATGTGCAGAATATGACAATTTAATGGTGGAGGTACACATATTGAAAGATGTCTTGTGATGCACTGTTGAGGAACCTGTGACCAAAGTTTTTCATCTCCGACCTTGTCAGGTATTGAACAATCAATAAATAAAGAACACAGAATTATTAAATATAAAACACAGAATTTGTGTGATTATACTAAATGATTTACAAATAAACACCACTGCATATTTACAACTATACACATGCTGATGTAACGCAAATGTTTCCAACTTGGGATCAATAAAGTATATCTTATCTTAAGCTGATCGATGGCAACTGCCATATTTGCACAATGTGCCTCTGAACCTTGACAAGTGCATGTTTCAGGCTCATCAGTGAACAACAGGAGGGGTCACAAACATAAGACCAGCTGTTAAATAAAGCTCTTCTGACCTTAGCTGGCGTGTGGGTATATATATTAATACTGCCCATTATGGGCACAAGCAATTTTCACCCATTTATTAATTATATGTTTTAAATGTGAGTGTTTCCTGTCCCCTAAACCTCCAGGGATGTACACAGTTTAATACTGACAACTTCTTATTATGGGAAATACGAACACGTCTTTTAAAACTACAACTCCCAGTAGAGACGTGCCATAGAGAACATGTTGCGAAACAGAATAGCCAGCATGTGTAGTTCTGGGGACGGGGTGGGGGAGGGGGGACGCGGTGGACCCGTTCAAATCCAGTTTTGGACAGTCTGCCGTAGTTCCATCCCATTTCAAGTGCTGTTCGAGGCTCGGCACACTCTCCAATCACAGAGTTTGAGGACTATCACGGGGTTTGTCAAGCGAAGCGGAGAGAATACTTACTTCCTGGTGTAATATTCTGTAAAGCAAATGAGCTGCTCCGACCCTCGGTTCTGACGGACTCCAACTTGTGTTTATTAATCAAACAAATAAATAAACACAAGGATAATGATGTGTTATTGTTGAGTAAATGGAGAATTGCACAGGGGAAAATAACGTATCTATTGTGGTGATTGACATTATTCACCCACGGATCTATGGGTTAGGGTATTGTTCTGCACGGACATTTTAGTGAGCTGGACTTCCTGTCTCCGCCGGTCTTCGCTTCCTGGGCATGAAGCTGTGTACATGTGTTTTGAGATGCTAAATAAAAGTCTAGCTTGTACCTTTGATACCCCGCCTCCGACTCCCATCTCTCGGCACCACACTATGCCACCATTTTAGATGCGGATTTTGTTAAACTAATGCGTTTGCACTGTGGACCAACACTATACATTGACGGGGAAGGGGGTAGCAATAAAGATAACACCATTTTACACAACATAACATAAATAATATTGATAGAAGCGTCCCTAGCAACCACCTTGGTAACAATGAAAACGTTGTATAGACACAATTTCTTGAAGTAATCTTCATAATAACTAGCAAACTAAAGATCATGTACATCCACTGCACACATAATCTGAAATAACAACTCATATTTCTCGCACCAAATGACATCAAAAGGCATTTTAATGGCCAAACTAACTTTAAAATAGGCATTTTACACCGAGAATAAAACGAATGTCGGCCATGTTTGTTTTTTTCTGCAGGGAGAAATGTGAAGATCACGTGACACAGACGCCAGCCATTGGAATGAATGGTGACAACAAATGTAGGGATCTTACAATTTCAGAGGCATTTTTGTAGAAATACTACGTCCTACGTTGTGGACCAACGTAGTGATTACACGTTTTTCTATGAGACTGGGTTGGTACTTCTCTTCCAATACTATTGCAATATTGCCCCCAAAAAGTGCGTTTCTGCGTTCTTATTGTTCTCCTCACTATAGCCTGGGCCCTTTCACCTGATTCAAAGCTTCCTGAGAATGGAGTTGTTTGACTTGCCTGAATGCTTTATTCCTGTCTGTAATGGATTCACTGCATTCACCATTCCACCAGGGTACACCCTTGGTGCGCCTAACTCCTGCACTCTCCGGAATTGTTTCTTTAGCTGAATGAATGATAACCTTAACCAGCTCATCATTGCATTTATTTATATCATCATTTTCCTCTTGAAGTGTTTTACATCTATTCGTACTTACAACTTGGAAGGCATCCCAATCAGCCTTTCCCAGTTTCCATCGAGGAATTTTCTTTTCCTTTTCAAACCTTATGTTGGTCCCAACTTCAGTCATTACCGGATAATGATCGCTGCCCACTGTAGTGTGCTTCACCACATTCCATGTACTTATACCTGCTAAAGCACTAGATACAAATGTCGAGTACTGTTTCTATATTCTTCGTGCAATTATATCGTGTTCCTTCTCCAGTGTTAATGCACACTAGCCCGAGGTCATCTATAAATTCCTCAACTACTGCCCCATAGCGAGCTATATGAGTTAAAACCCCCACACCATATGACTTTGTCTTGCAGTGAACCCCCAGCATCATCTAATATACTTTGATCTAATTTCCCACATTATAATAATTCACTATATCTATAGGTCCTCTATCATTCCATACCCTTATAACTATTGCTTCATGATCTGTACCTACATGCATAACTTTGTAGCTTATCCCACTCTGTATGAATGTTGCAACTCCTCCCCCTCTGCCAGAGTCCCTATCTCGTCTAGCTGCAGTATATCCCTTCACAATAAAACCCAGTTGTGCTTTCACCCATGTTTCCTGTATAAAAAGAACATTCGGTTTCTCTCCCAGGTTGTCAATATATTTTTTGAACTCTTGTCCATTTGCAATTGAACTTCTAGCATTTCACTGCAGTACAATGACCACCACCAGGATGATCCAGTCCATGTCTGAGGTTGTTGGACGTCATCATTCAGGATATCTTTCACGTGTCCCCAGTGCATCCCTTTCACATCGAGGTACTTTTCAGATGATTTGACAATTATTTAGATTCTTTCATTCCGGCTTTAGTCTGCGCTGAACAGTTGATCATCTCTGCCATAAGCAGTACACACTCTCTTTTACTCACTATCAGAGTGTCCTCCTTCAACTGAACACAGTTGTGGACTTTTCCTGTTTCTTTGCTCTTTTTGTTGTTTCCCATTTTAACCTGCGTTCCTCCAGAAACTGTCTTCGCTGCCTAGCATAGCTAACTCCCTGCGTCACCCTGACTCGCTGCACCTCTGCTGCTTTCTTGCTAACCTCACATCCCCGGTACGCTGAGCTATGCTCCCCTCCGCAATTGCAACATTTCAGCTTTGCCCCTTCTTCACATTTGCCGTATTCATGATCCCCACCACATCTGCCACACCTTTGTTTCCCCTTGCACACTGTCGCCACATGTCCAGATCTCTGACATTTAAAACATCTTAGCGGTGGTGGAACATACGGTCTCACATCATAACACATCCAATAAGTATATTTTCCGGAAGTCTTTTTTCATCAAAGGTCATCAGAACCGAAAGACTATCTTCTTTAATCCCATTGCGGTTTGCTTTCATGCGTTTGACATCACTTATGTTTGCATTTGTTATATTCCCTTTCACATCATCAGCTGATATTCTGACGGGGATTCCCGTCACAACTCCCCTGACTAGCTTTCTGCCACTGAACATTGAACACTCCACTTTCTTAACCTCCACGGCACTCGTCTGTATTGCTCTCCCCTGTTGCTCTCTATCCCTACATTTGATCAACATTGATCCATTCCTCAATACTTTAGCACTCGTTACCTCCCCGATGTCTCTACTGATGGGTTTAGTTAACCGTATAGGGTTCCACACGCCGAACGGAGCTCCCTCTTGCGCAAGTTTCACAACCAACTCCTGTTGCCTATTTCCGACTACTCTTGCTCTCCATTCATCCTCACTATTGCTCTCATCCGAATTAGTATTTCCTCCCTTTTTACGTGGAGGCTCCAAAATGCTGGCTCCAAAATGGTGGAATGAGCTCCCCATTGACATCAGGACAGCAGAAAGCTTACACACCTTCCGGCGCAGACTGAAAACTCATCTCTTTCGACTCCACTTCGAGTGATAGAATGACTAACAAAGAACTGCTAACAGAGCACTTGTATACTAATAAAGGACTGGCTTACCTAAAGCCAGTTGAGCAGCACTTGAAATGCTTGGCTCTATGAAACCTGATGTACTTTATGATTCTGTTTTCTTCAAGGTTGTGTCTTCCTGGTCGAATGTACTTATTGTAAGTCGCTTTGGATAAAAGCGTCAGCTAAATGCAATGTAATGTAATGTAAAATGCCACATCTGGTTTTTACAGTAAAAAGGACAAATGTAACTATTTTCCTTCAATATAAAACCCTGACATTACAAAATGCATGATTTTATAACGGTATGGCGGAGAGATCAAAAGATGTGGTTATAATGGGTGGGACACGAGTGGCTAATGTGTGAGTTTTGAATCAGAATCTGATTCTGTGCAAAATAATAATCCACCAAAATAAATGTTGTTGCTAATCTTTGACATATCCAAGACTGTGATAAAAAAAAGCGCCAGTCCCCAGATATGTATTTTTGGGAAAATAACTAATTTTCTCTGTTTTCATCATGAAAAAAACCAGCGGTTTCATGTATTCAAAATGGCATTTAAAGGGTTAAAATCCTGAAAATGATTACATTTTTGGTATTTTCTATTAGGGCGGAAGTTGCTTTAAAGATTGAACCCAAAAGAGTTTTGAAAAAAACCTTTTAATATAATGTTTTTATCAAAGTCTTTTGCAGTGGACATTTTTGTCTCGAATGACTAATTTGCGAAGTCCAATCGAATGATACCGGAGGGGATGAACAACAGCATGTTGTATAGATTGATTGTTAACAATATTAGTGTTCTAGTCTTAATAGCTGTGATCATAACAGTTTATATTCTCCTTCTCAGGGACATGCACAGACATTTGAAGGGGCTATTGCTCTTAACGAGAAAAGGGCAGCCCCCCGACCCCCCTGAAAACGTAAGAACCTTTTATAAAAAAAATGAAAACCAAGGAAAAAAAATGTTTGCGGTCTATATCTCATCAACATATCTAATGTTCGTAACTATTAAAGATAAAATGTGGACAATGAAGCGGGACAGTGAAGTGTTCTCCCGTATGTGAGAGAGGGCGATCAAGAAAAGAGAGAGAGAGAGTTTACCGAGCAGAAACACAATAACAAGAATATTTGAATCAATTTAAGCATATTTAAAAACGGGAACATGACCCGAGGATTTGCCACCAAAGCCAGCCAGGCACATGATCACCATAGTCATATGAGGCCGGACCGGACTCGGAGGGCTTTCCTTTGCTTTCAGCTGTCAGATTGTAAACAAAGTCACGTGACTGGGGGCAGATGACAGCGCTGGCAAGGTGTGTTTTATCGCAGCGAGACTCTACAATACTAATTGTGGGTTTATCATGTTTATTCGGCCACAACAGAAAAAAAAAGACTTTCGCGGGGGCAGGTCAGCCAACAAGTTCAAAAGGGCCGTTGCCCGGGCAACATTAGCCCGTACCTGTGCACGTCCCTGCTCCTTCTTCCCCTAACCCTGCCCAGATTATGTCCCACTGACACCAGGTCAGCACCTCCAGGTCCAGCAGCACCGTGACCCCCCCGCTCTGCTGAAATACACAATGAAACATTTTCTCTGACCTATTTTTTGTATTAATAAAATTAAACTGAAGACAGTTGAATGACCTAGAGATATCCTATTATTCCACTGCTTATGTACACATATGGTAAATCATGGTTAAAACCTCAGTAAATTAAATAAACAATGTGTTTAACAATTACAATTTAATATTGTATTTTCATCTGATCACAAAGTAGAGGTAAGAATATATCCATCCTCTCTCTGCAGCTTCATGTCTTCTCTTATTATAACTTTCATAATTGAGACAGAGGAAATCAATCATGTACTTTAACATCACCAGCAGTAACACAAATACCAGCAACAGTGTGTGTATGGAGTTGTTTATTTGTATTGTATGTGCAGCAAGTATATAGAAGCAGCTGTTTGGGGAATCAGACAGACTCAAGCTATAATCGTTAGATATCTATTAAAAGAAAGGACACATACAAAATCAAATTCTGAAAGTAAGACACAAGTCTGTAGGACGGCAGTAAGCAGAGGTCTGTGGAGGATGCTCCTGATCGCCGTTTTGCTTTCTCCAGCACCTCGGGGGTCCAGGTGGATGGAGCTCTGTCCTGATGATCCGCTGGGGTTAGGGGTCCTTATCCAGCACCTCTGGGGGTCCAGGTGGATGGAGCTCTGTCCTGATGATCCGCTGGGGTTAGGGGTCCTTATCCAGCACCTCGGGGGGTCCAGGTGGATGGAGCTCTGTCCTGATGATCCGCTGGGGTTAGGGGTCCTTATCCAGCACCTCTGGGGGTCCAGGTGGATGGAGCTCTGTCCTGATGATCCGCTGGGGTTAGGGGTCCTTATCCAGCACCTCGGGGGGTCCAGGTGGATTCAGCTCCGTCCTGATGATCCGCTGTGCACTTTTCAGATTAGGGGTCCTTCTCCAGCAGATCCATTTCTCCAGAATTGTCCTAATTTTGTTTGTAGCCTTTATTTAACCAGGTGAAGCCCCTTGAGATCAAAAAATCTCTTTTTCAAGGGTGACCTGTAGGACATTTTACAGAGAAAAACAAGAGAAAAAGTGAATCAATCATATTAAACACAGGGTTGCAAAAGTATTATTGCAAAATGTAACTAAGCATTTCAGACAAACAATCCCTAAAGGATCATTTAAATGTACTGTTCTGGTTTTTAAAAAACTAAAAGAGAAGAAATGACAGTCACACGTGCAACCCTTTGACAGCACAAACTAACATCAAGCAAAAGGCTGCTGTCTATTTTTGATTGTCTTATTATTATTATTATGGGATTAGGATAAATTAAATACACTTTAACCTAAATAAAAGATGATCAAATCTGGTGGAAATATTTAAAATAGGCTTTTCTTTTGCTCTACCTCAAAGCAGAGCTGAATACAAAAGGGTGTAATGTTGTCCCAAAGTTTAATAAACAGTAAAACATTGGAGCATGTCAGAAAAATAAATAAAGCTAACAGCAGCTACACGTCAGGGTAGCATTTTATAAATCCCACCGTACTGTAGGCTATAGCGGTCTACATGTTTTCACTTTGGTCTGTTTGTGTAATATAAAGTATAACTCATCTATAACAGAGCCAAGATCTCTGTATGACTTTAGTAAACTTCTGAATTGAATATAAAATAAGTGTAAACAACAGTGCAGTAGATCCAGCTAGCTAGTTAGCGTCACATCCGTATTATTTAACGAAAATGTACGTTTTAATGCCCCTTGGGTTTGACCTGTCTGACGTTAGTTAATTTAAAGTAAGTTAAAACCCAATACTCATATTTATTAGGGATTCCTCCGTTTGCTGCTGCTTTTAAATCCACTCTGCTGGGGAGACCGGAAGCCATTTCATTTGAAAAAAACTCCCTCTTCCCTGCGCGCATTGCACCCTGGGATATGGTAGGCCATGGAGTGTACATCAGATGTATCCTTCAAATTGGGGAAAAGTAGGCTGCATTCGTGGGACGCATTCGGAGTCGTCTCGTCTTTTTTTCAATTGGGACAGCCTTCTTTCGGTGTGCGGTCTACGAATGCACCCTTCGAAGGATGCAACCCCTGAATTGAGACACATCCCATAGTTGCGTTCCAATAGTCCATTTCTCTTAGGAACCTTCCTAACCAAGTGAAATGACCCGGAAGTCCCTCAGTGGCAGCCATGATAAGTGCCGTTCCAATTCTCTAAATGAAAGGAAAGGAGGTTTCAAACTTCCTTTATCACCTCCTTTAGCTTAGGAACCACTGGACCTCCCTTACCGAAAGGAGAGGAGAAAATGCTGCCCCACAATGCATTGCAGCCACAGCATTTGCAGTCACTCAACAGTCGGCCGTTCACGGAAACAACCGATTATGACCGATAAATTATATCATGAAAGTTACGGTGCTTATTAAGCATTTTAAAACGTATGTGGTAAGTTGCCAAAGTGCTTTGTTCTGAACGTTCATCAGTATTATAATCAAAAAGAGATATATAAACGTTAGTTTTTACTGAAATGATCAAATAAAGTCAACATTTCACCGTCTTTACTGAGCTGTGTGGGGTTTGTTCAACTTTCTAAAAGATGTTTGAATGGTGATATACACAGTGATAGATGTTAAGGACTAACGTTTATAATAAATACATCTGTATTGATTTAAGATCTTTAGTTCATACAATCATACGTATTGGGATCATTTGTATAAATGTGGACCGGAGGGAGAGGGTGACGAGCATAAGTTTCACTTTCATTTTTATTTCAATTCCAACTCTGGTCATGAAGAATATGTTTCTCTGTTGTCCACGTTCATAAAGCAAAGCAGCAGCATCAGAGCACGGAGCATCATCCCCCAGGATTGCCAAAGCACCCCCAAGAAATATGTTTTTTTTTCCCGAACATTATTATTATTTTTATGAAATAAAATCAGAAAAATTATTGATTGCATCAATGCAAATGTGAAACAAATAGATGTTTGACCAACAACATAAAGCCAACACAGGTGATATGATTAGGCCAATGGCCAGCACCCATTCGATTTTTGACCTACCCATAGGCTAAATTACTTTGTGACACTTGAGTGACTTCCTGTTAGCTGGAGCCCCAAATGATTTGCTAACAGCAAAGTGACAAATGGATCGTTTTTTAGTCCTTAAACGTCCACGTGTGGACACTCAATCAAAACCACCTGAAAGCGAGAGGGATTCTGCACATAATAGGCCTCGTGAGTACAAGTAGCTTACTTCTGGGTCTGTTTCATTCAAGCTCTGCTCTGTGTGTGTGGCACGAGCCATTTTGTGTGCGTGCGCAAGCGAGCAAGAGAGAGAGCTCGCGCACCGGTGGGTATCTACCGGAGATCGTTGTGGTTAGCATCTGGTGCTAGCTAGCCAAGCTAACGGATATAATTAACTTTTTCAACAACAAGGTGGAGGGAGAACTCTCTCCTGTCAGACGGAGAGTCTCAGATAACCTCAGCTCAGGTGAAGTAAAGGACTCTCAGTGTTTAGATAGTTAACTTTAGTCTAGTTATATCAGTGGGTCTCAAACGGTTTGTTTTAAAAGGGGAGTGATTTGTAAAATATCTATAAAGAAATAGAAAATCTGTTTACAGTTCTGTTTCATATGTATGTTGAGAGATACTGTATATCCATAGATCTCTTCATTTTGGCTCTCAAAGTGCACCAGATTGATGATTTTAACTTCAATATTTAATAAAAAATCTTCAACCGCACTAGAGGAGGTGAGGACCCTCCTAGAGGAGGTGAGGTCCACTCTTCACTTGTAAAAATAGCACTTTACCCCTGCTTACACCTATATGCCGTGAGCTGATTATCGAGCCTTCATTGTAACAGTCGCGGTTACACGGTGTGTGTGTGTGTGTGTGTGTGTGTGTGTGTGTGTGTGTGTGTGTGTGTGTGTGCACGGAGTGTTGCAGTAGAACATTTAACTGTAGTGCTGGTGCATTAATGGGAAACTCTTAATGTTTGAGCATCCTCTATGAAACGGCAAGGTACCCCACAGCACCCCCTAGAGAAAATCTCTGGCGCCGCACACAGAACACACAGAATATTCGCTCTTCTTTTTCTGACTCACCTTTACTCACCGCTGGATCACCTGACCGACCGTCAACCGGCACACTAACTACTTTTTCCCCTCTCTCTCCAAGTGAGGTTCTTACCCTCATTACCTCTGCCCGCCCTACCACCTGTCCTCTGGACCCTATCCCTTCAAACCTCCTTCAGACTATCGCTCCTGATATTCTACCGTTTCTCACCCATTTCATCCACACTTCTCTAACTTCTGGTCACTTTCCAAACAGTCTCAAGGAGGCAAGAGTAAACCCTCTCGTAAAGAAACCCACTCTCGACCCGTCTGATGTTATAAACTACAGGCCTGTCTCTCTCCTCCCGTTCCTGTCTAAAACACTTCAACGCGCTGTCTTTAAACAACTCTCCTGTTATCTCCATCAGAACAACCTTCTGGATCCGCACCTGTCTGGGTTCAAGGCAGGTCACTCCACAGAAACTGCCCTCCTTGCTGTCACTGAGGAACTGCACACTGCTAAAGCAGCCTCCCTCTCCTCTGTCATCATCCTGTTGGACCTGTCTGCTGCATTCGACACAGTGAACCATGAGATCCTCCTTCACACTCTTCAAGAACTTGGAGTATCAGGCTCTGCACTTTCCCTCCTCACCTCATACCTCAAAGACCGCACCTACAGGATAACTTGGAGAGGGTCCGAGTCCGACCCTTGTCAATTAACTACAGGGGTCCCTCAGGGCTCTGTTCTTGGTCCCCTCCTCTTCTCCCTGTACACAAACTCGCTCGGATCTGTCATTAGCCCGCATGGTTTTTCATACCACTGCTACGCTGACGACACCCAATTAATTCTGTCCTTTCCCCGCTCAGAGACCCAGGTCGTCGCACGCATCTCTGCTTGTTTAGCTGACATCTCTCAGTGGATGTCCGCTCATCATCTCAAGCTTAACCTTGACAAAACTGAAGTGCTTTTCCTTCCGGGAAAAGATTGTCCCTCTCTTGACCTGACTATCAACATCGGCCCCTCTGTTGTTTCCCCGACCCAGACTGCAAGGACTCTGGGTGTGACCCTAGATAACAATCCGTCCTTCACTGCAAATATCGCTGCTACAACCCGCTGCTGCAGATACACGCTTTACAACATCAGGAGGATACGTCCCCAGCTGACCCAGAAAGCCACGCAGGTTCTGGTCCAGGCTCTCGTCACCTCACGCCTAGACTACTGCAACTCCCTCCTGGCTGGTCTACCTGCATGTGCCATCCGACCTCTGCAGCTCATCCAGAATGCAGCGGCTCGTCTGGTCTTCAACCTTCCTAAATTTTCCCACACCACTCCACTCCTCCGCTCCCTTCACTGGCTTCCGGTAACTGCTAGAATTCACTTCAAGACACTGGTACTTGCGTACCATGCTGCGAATGGATCTGGCCCTTCCTACATCCAGGACATGGTTAAACCGTACACCCCAGCACGTGCACTCCGCTCTGCATCAGCTGCGAGGGGGGACCCAAGTTCCCATCAGCAAAAACACGTGGGTTTGCTATCCTGGCTCCAAGATGGTGGAATGAGATCCCCATTGACATCAGGACAGCAGAAAGCTTACACACCTTCCGGCGCAGACTGAAAACTCATCTCTTTCGACTCCACTTCGAGCGATAGAATGACTAACAAAGAACTGCTAACAGAGCACTTATATACTAATAAAGGACTGGCTTATCTAAAGCCAGTTGAGTAGCAATTGAAATGCTTGGCTCTATGAAACCTGATGTACTTATATGATTCTGTTTTCCTCAAGGTTGTGTCTTCCTGGTCGAATGTACTTATTGTAAGTCGCTTTGGATAAAAGCGTCAGCTAAATGCAATGTAATGTAATATCACGTTAGCTGGGAATACACGTCTGTACGCAGGTATTTATGTTGTGTATGTGTGCGCACGTGTGTGTGTGTGTGTGTGTCCTGGCAGGCCAGTGGGGGAATCCCTTCGTCTTGGCGAACCAGTGATACCAGTTTTAGTTTCACATGATGTGTAACTCTTCTCTCATCTTATTAAAAGTACATCTTTATATCTGGTATGTAATGAAGGAGTAGTATAAAGTGACAGCAAATGAAAATACTTCAGCTAATACAACTACCTGCAATCTGTATTTGAGTAAATTAACTTTATTTATTTTCCAACCATGAAAAACTGTTTATTTTTGTACCGTTAACTGTTGCAGTTATCTGAAATGTATAAACCTCATTAAAAGTTTAAACAGGTCGTTTATTTGAATGTATAAGCATCAAAAACCTATTTCATTCAGTGTTTAGAAAGGGTGAAGTGTGAACTGTGACATACACGAGTAGTTTCTATGTAGAGCATCATATATGTTGCATTCATTTAGTAGACTTTATACATATATTACTGTTAATGCAAATGAAAGATATAATCCAGACAAACAAAGAGTATTACAAGAACGATATGTATCTCTGATATGTAGCTAAGCCAAACGGTTCATTGTCAGGCTTTAACTGTTGCCGTTACCTGAAAGGTATAAACCACATTCAAAGAGAGAAGAGGTCGTTTCCTTCCATCAGAAACATTTAACCAGTTTCTAAGCTTTTTTGTTTCATTTCCAGCTCGTCCTGTCTTTGTTTACAAACACAGACTGCTAGCTCTGAAGCTAACCAGGGTTGCTAAATGTGGGTACCTGGCTGCAGTGAGATTTTGATATTTAATTACACATATGCACACTAAATAACAGCTATCGTCTCAGTAGCGGGACCTTAGCATATATATATAGGATATACAATATATACTAATACACAATATTGGACACAGACTATAAAGGGCACACAGTTGCATTCACTGATGAAAGTCAAACATGTTTGTTTCCACTTTTTCATTGTGTGCAGAGGCCTGTCACGATAAGCAAACAGTTGACTTATCGCTCCAATACACACCTCAATGCTTTATATTGTAGTCTATCCATTTGTAAGTGATGTTTTTGCTGCTGCTCCAAACGCTATACAACCACAGTCTGTTGTGGACCTCACCATTGATCTGTAAATGTCTATTAATGCTTGTTTGTCTGCGCCCCAGTTGCATCCAGCTACAGCTCGCAATACATTTAATACTCTTAGGATTGTGTTTCCACTTGATTAATATGCATTTCCATGTGTGTTTGCTATCAAACCACAGTCCTAGGTATTTGAACTCATTCACCTTTGTCATTGGACGATCATAGAGTGTTAGCTGTTGGCCATCAACCTTGTGTTTGTTTGTAAATACCATGTAGCATGACTTGCTTTCTGACATTTTGAATCCAGTTATATGACCACCTCTCCACTTTTTTAATCCCTCTAGCTTCTCCATTACGTATGGGGCACGTCTTCCCCTCATCCACATAGCTCCATCATCTGCGTGTAGAGCCCATTGGATGCATGAGTCTCAGCATGTCAACATGTCATTAATCATAATGTTAATAATATTGGACTGACTGCACTCCCTCGGGGAATACCATTTTCTATTTCTAAATAACTGGAAATATCTGCTCCATCCTTTCCTCTAAACATCCTGTCTGCTCAAAAGGCCCTTACCCAATTGAACATTCTCCCTCCAATACCCATTCTCCTCCATGTGATCAGTAGCTCCTCCTCCATGTGATCAGTAGCCCCTCCTCCATGTGATCAGTAGCCCCTCCTCCATGTGATCAGTAGCCCCTCCTCCATGTGATCAGTAGCCCCTCTCTCCACACACAGTCATACGCCTTTTCAATGTCAAAGTACACTATTGCCATTATCTCTTTCATTTTCAATGTTTTTCACACGTCATTACTCACTCTTACTAATTCTACATCCAGAGCTGACCTATCATCCTGTCTCTTCTCCTTCACCTTTTCATTCTCTGCTAGCAACTGCTGTTTTTGCTGCCTATGGATATCACTGAGATGCTCCCCACTATGTACTGCTGCAAGTGTCCTTCCTCACATACCTGCCTTCTATAGGATATGCTGCGTTATGTGGCTTGTAATGACCTCTATGCTTCCCTCTGATGTTAGCAGGTGTACCGACTCCTCACACCATATCCTACATTTCCCCAAGCAGCTTTAGCAAAGCACCACCTGGTTGTCACACCTCCTTCCTGCATATATACATTATTATTCATTTTAGGAAGCACTGGATAATGGTCACTTCCTACAGTGGAGTTATTCAAAACAAACCATTCACATGTATGAACCAAACAGTTTGACACTAATGTCAGATCCAGGCATGAGACTTTCCCCCTGTGAACATCTACTCTTGTGCCATGTCCATCATTAAGGCATACTAGTGTTCTTTCCTCCAGCATTTCTTCCACTATATTTCCGTTACTGTCTGTATGGCTGCTGCCCATAGACGGTTGTGTGCATTGAAATCACCACACCAAACTTCCTTCCTATGTTTATTTTCTGCTATTTCTTTAAATATATCAGTGGTTAGATTTGGACATGGGTTGTATAAATTGATTATCCTAATGTTATCTTGTTTTCTAGGGTTGCAGATGTCCACTATAATACAGTCTATACCAGGGGTGCCCAACCTTTTTTGAACCGAGAGCTACTTTTAAAGTTGCCAGTCTGCCGAGATCTACCAGTCCAAATAGAGAGGCGTAGCCATTACTGACAGCCTACTGCCAGGTAAATACACACTTCTACTCGTATAAAACTGACCTTTGTACGATTAATACTTCATAAAATATCCTTTATCTTACCTCTTTCTAATCTACACATATACAAGTATTTTACTGAAGTTACACAACAGTGTTGTTGATACAGAGTTGGAGTTTATTCACACCTCACATACTACAGAGGGTAATGTTTCAGAAACATTGAACAGTGCTGCCACATGTGACACAGGAACAAAGAAAAGACTCTGAACCCTTTCTTTGCCATTATATAAAAATAGTGTTGCTACAAAAGTATAAATTAGGCTTACTAATAAGACTCAGATCTGAAGCTACACAGGAATCTGCTGCTAAAGTGCAATAAAAAAGACAAAATTAATAAAAATCAAACCCTTTTTTTGTTGCATTTTAGTAGAGTATAAAAAGAAATGCCTTTAAAATAGGATGCAAGCAACACTAGCTTCTTAACCTGAATTGATAATAGACTATAATCAATTTAAGTTTGCATTCTTATACCATTTTGTACAATAATTATAATGAATACATTCAAACAAACTCAAACTCACAGCTGATTAATAACGGTATCTAACTTGAGTTTTTATTGTATCAAAAACCTTGAAATGCTTCTGTTATTTTTATTACGCATCGGCAGCCTCCAGGAATGCTTCTTTCACAACTTCGCCGTCTTTGAAAGACTTCATGTGTTTCTCAAGAACGTGACTGACCCGATAAGATGCTCTGGTAGCAGCCTTGCTCTTGTTGTTAGGCCTGGTGAAAATGGACTGCTGTGCATTTAGCTGTCCTCTCAGGCCCCTCCCCTTTAGCTGTCCTCTCAGGCCCCTCCCCTTTTGGGAGCGTAGGGCAGAATTAGGAGGGAATTCTGTCTCGTAGCGTTTGTGCACTGTTTTGAAATGCCGCTCCTAAATTACCCTTCTTCGATAAAGCCACGCTCACATTGCAGATGAGACAGATGGACTTTTAATTGGAATAGATACACACATAATCATCCTACCACGTGGAGTGAAAACGATATATGTTTTGCTTCTGCCATGATTGCGGTCTTGTGTGTGTGCGGAGTCTGCGGACTGTCTGGTGTTGACATGGTGTTGACACGGACAACTTTAGCGAACTTGTGCAGTGCACACAAGAAGATTATGTCTTAGGACATTAACGATAAAACTGAATATTGTTGTTCTATTTTTAGACACATCTCGCGATCGACTGGGAATCTCCCCGCGACCGGTTGGGCACCCCTGGTCTATACCATCAGGAGATTGCACCTCCCTATATGCCACACCATCTTTGAGAAATGACTGCAGGATCTCAGGTCTGTAAAGTGGACAGGTAGACGAGAAAGGCTTTTTTGAGTCTCAGAGACCAAGGTCCTGTACACTTCGCATACATTGACTGCACGACTTTAGGTCTGCGATGTGGACAGTAAACCTCAAATACATCACTACACAACCTGGGTATTTGAAGATAAGGGAATGACATGTTTATAATATGCTGCAAAACACAACAAATATGCAGGGTGACGAGTCTGTTTCTAAGGCCATTTTATTTTTGGTAGTCTGATAATTTTAACAAGAGAATATAATCAAACTGAAAACATCGTAAATATGTTCCAGATACATGAAGCATGTGAACAGTGAAACTCGCTCATGGACTTTAAGGTGAATACTTTAAGAAAACGTTTTCGTTGGTGTCTCAGTTTACCTTATTTATATGTATAGTGCAATATTATTTTTGAACACTTGGTGGCGGGGTGTATAAAAGGAGTCAAAGGTGACAAGAGAGGAAGAGGAAACAGGAGGAAGAGCATACCGATTCTACCAGACGGCCAGCCCAGCAGATGCTCATACTACAACTATTGACACAGTGTACTTAAACCTTGGTATGTAAAGCAATAAAACATCATTCTAAAACTGCAGCAAAAGACCGGAACTTCATACGTTTGTGTCTGCGTCAGGATCACTCTAAACCCTCCTGTGAAGTAATGGCAAAAATATATAGGACACTGGAACATTTAAACTGCCATTACATTAAGTAGAATCGTACTCTGAGTGAAACTGGACAATAAGAAACATATCGCATTGGATTAAGGATCGTTTTCACCGGACAAACAATTGGATTACTTCACAACCGACACAGTCATCCCGGATCAGCTGGACAATACGCCATAATCATAATAATAATCAGAATCATAAGCTGCATTGGACAATGGCTTGGATTTAATGCTGCAATAATGTCAGCTGTTTGACACAGCGTGCTGTCGGCAGACGGACAGCCAGAAAACGAAACTTAAAGGAACAGTGAACATTATGCACGTCAATTCTGACGTTACATCAACAGATGGCGCTGTTGGGATGGGATCTGTCATGGAAAAAAGGATTACCCAACACAAGGCCAATAGAGTGGCGAAGTCCCTCCCCTTCCGGTGGAGCTCCATGGGACCTTATTTAGAAAGAATTATGTATTGAAGTCAATGGAGAGACAAAGACAATCTTTCGATCCCGTTTGAATTGTGCCACGAATTACACATATGATGTTTGTCAATTTAAAAGATAATTTTGCAAGTAAAAAAAAAGTGTCATAAAACTGTGAACACATTTGTTTGTGTGAAACGCTCAATGAACTACATCTCCGGTCTCCCAGAACAACACATGTCACCAAGATGGCCGTCACTACTGTCTTGTCAACAAAAGGATTGACGACCCTCACTATCACCACAATGAAACACGTGCAGAAGAATGTCATGCAAAGCTGCCTGCCTGTCTTCCTTTGATTCTCTCTGAACTGCCTGCTCTTTTTAATGTTTAATGTCAACCATTTCTGCAGATAGCGTGAAGTAGAACAGATCGGCAATCGCCGATGCTAGTGTTAGCATTTCTCCTCCGGGCTTAAATTGTGTACTATAGAATGATCACACCGGTGACAGTACTCTTCAAAGGGTTCACGAAATATGACTACTACTCTTACATGTTGGGTTACTTAATGTTACTTCATATTAAGGCTAATAAAAATGACAAGGCTGTAATGCTAACTAACGTGCTAGCTACTAGCTAGGTAGCTAACTTGATCCAGCCACTCCTGGTCCTTTGATCAGACGGGAAGCGAAAGAACGAGCAAGACCCATTGCTGGTATGATAACAACCTGGTACTAAGCACACAGGCAGCTTGTTAAAGTTATCTTATCTTCTATGGCGCTGATCTTAGCTATCTCTTAGTGGAGGAAAACAATTGTGACATCACTTACGCTGGGATTAGTAGTCTTTGTAGTTGCGTCTTATATTTCAACAGTTTTACGACAAACTGTGACTTTTTTGACATGGAATTTATTTTTTAAGATTGACAAACATCATAAGTGTAATTCATTGCACTATTCAAACGGGATCGAAAGATACGTTTTCTCTCTCCACTGACTTGAATACATTATTTTTCCGAAATAGATGGGCGTGACTTCGCCACTCTATAGATGGGAATTGTAAACTGTGAAAAAAACAAAATATGCTTAATTGCCGCTCCTACACTCTGAAAACCACTATGGTTTTTCTCCTGTGTGAACACGAAGATGTGATTTGAGACCACTTGATGTAGTGAACATTTTCCCACACTCTTCACACCAGTACGGTTTTTCTCCAGTGTGAATACGGTGATGTGTTTTGAGGTGACTCGATGAAGTGAACGTTTTCCCACACTCTTCACAGCTGTACGGTTTTTCTCCAGTATGAATACGGTGATGTGATGCGAGAGCATCTGATCTGGTGAACATTTTCCCACACTCTTCACACCAGTACGGTTTTTCTCCAGTATGAATACGTTGATGTGATTCTAGAGCATCTGATCTAGTGAAAGTTGTCCCACACTCTTCACAGCTGTACGGTTTCTCTCCCGTGTGAATACGTTGATGTATTTTGAGATTACTTGAGCTTGTGAAAGTTGTTCCACACTCTACACAGCTGTACGGTTTTTCTCCCGTATGAATACGTTGATGTGATTTGAGAGCACCTGATTGAGTGAAAGTTGTCCCACACTCTTCGCAGCTGTACGGTTTTTCTCCCGTATGAATACGTTGATGTGATTTGAGAGCACCTGATGTAGTGAAAGTTGTCCCACACTCTACACAGCTGTACGGTTTTTCTCCCGTATGAATACGTTGATGTGATTTGAGAGCACCTGATTGAGTGAAAGTTGTCCCACACTCTTCACAGCTGTATGGTTTTTCTCCTGTATGAATACGTTGATGTGATTTGAGAGCACTTGATGTAGTGAAAGTTGTCCCACACTCTTCACAGCTGTACGGTTTTTCTCCAGTGTGAATACGTTGATGTGATTTGAGAGCACTTGATTGAGTGAAACTTTTCCCACACACTTTACAGCTGTATGGTTTTTCTCCAGTGTGAATACGTTGATGTGATTTGAGAGCACCTGATGTTGTGAAAGTTTTCCCACATTCTTCACAGCTGTAAGGTTTTTCTCCTGTATGAATACGTTGATGTGATTTGAGAGCACTTGATGTAGTGAAAGTTGTCCCACACTCTTCACAGCTGTAAGGTTTTTCTCCTGTGTGAATATGTTGATGTGATTTGAGAGCACTTGATGTACTGAAAGTTGTCCCACACTCTTCACAGCTGTATGGTTTTTCTCCAGTATGAATACGTTGATGTGATTTGAGAGCACTTGATGTCGTGAAAGTTGTCCCACACTCTTCACAGCTGTAAGGTTTTTCTCCAGTATGAATACGTTGATGTGATTTGAGATGACCTGATTGAGTGAAAGTTGTCCCACACTCTTCACATCTGTATGGTTTTTCTCCAGTATGAATACGTCGATGTGATTTGAGAGTACTTGATGTCGTGAAAGTTTTCCCACACACTTCACAGCTGTACGGTTTTTCTCCAGTATGAATACGCAGGTGGCGCTTTAAATTTCCAGATTCTGTAAAGGATTTGTCACATTGCTGACAGCTGTGACTTCTCTCTCTTCCTTTCGGTTTCTAGAACAGACGGACAGAGAAAGAGAGAAAGTCAATCTAAAAAGCATAAATACACAAGTTAACACAATACAAACTCACTTAAAGTGGACCTATCATGCTATATTTGAACAATATATTGTAGGGCCATACCTATATAAGGTATATAAATATAGTATTTTTTTCAAAATACCAAAAAGATCCTGCATTTTAGCCACGCCTCATTTCGCTCTATTTGCTCTTTCCAGCGCTGTTTTTGCAGGGGGCTGATTCTGTGAGCTGCAGCTGACCACACCCCCCTGCAGGAGAGGGGAGCGTGCTCTGAGATCAGCTGCTGGGCTGCAGCGGGGGAGAAGAGGGGGAGAAAAAGAGATCTCCGTCCACCGTGTTTTAGTCTTATAGAAGAAAGAAGAGCAGTAACGGGGAAGAAACCCTCCTTTTTACGCAGCGGTCCAGACATAGACATCAAACGGCGACACATATTCAGTGTGCAGTTCCTTTGGCATTAGGGCAGGGATATCTAGATACTTTCCAAGGTTTGACATCATGAATTGTGCTACTTTTAAAGCAAGCAACGATGTTTTCAAATCTGTAATCAAAAAGCTCCTCAAAAACAATATCGAAGCAGTTCCTGCCGTTTCTACGTTTGTTCAAACGGTAACAACGGACTATTTCTCTTAGCGGATGCATGTCAATTCAAATCAATAAAATCATTTTCTAAATCCATAAAAGCATTTCAATTAATATTGGGAGTCATATCGTTACTTTGTTGAGAAAGTGGCCGTGTAATAAGCGGGATAATGTGCACATTGCATAATGTGCTTTCATGCCGATCTAGATCCCTCCGCTTCACGCCGGGCTCCTGATTAGCCTGTCGGTGTTGTTTTCCCCATAATGACCACGTCGCTGCACATTATCCCTTACATATAAGTATATAGAGTCATTATTAATTTGTTTTAAAGCAGGAGGCGCAAACGCTTGCCTCGGGGAGGGAGAAAAAGAGCCACAGCGGAGAATAAACAGAATGGCAACCATGCAAGGGAAGTCTTCTTCGCTGCTTTTGTGGTAGACTACAGCGCCACTTACAGGCCTGGCATATGTACTACAGCGTCTCCAGCGCTTTCGAGTGGCAATGGCCGGCCGTGGCCCAACCTCTCATTCCCCTGATAGGTGGAGCGTTGACCAATAGCCGTAGCACTACTTTACTGACGTCAGTAAAGTGTTCAAATCCGGATCAGTCTGTATCAGATCCGTTGCAGCCCCTTTTTTAGAGACTTGGGTATGGAGGAAAATAGAGGGTTGTGTTTTCTGATACTATGTGAGTTCCCTGAAACACCGGGGACACATATTCATGTATAAAAGACGTACGAAAGTGCATTTTGCATGATAGGTCCCCTTTAATATAAACCTTGAGTTAACAAAATACTACTTATCAACTGTTTGTCTTTATTATATTTGATACAGTAATACAGCAATATTCTAACCAAAGTATATACCAGAGGTGGGGGACTTGAGTCACATGACTTGACTTGAGTCAAGTCATGAGACTTAGGCTTGAGACAGATGACTCGAAAGGACTACAATTGTAGGAGCCACATATGAAGCCATTTCGGTGTTTGTTACGATACATGGTTTTTGAGTCACTATAGGTGGTGGGCGTGTCATTGGATTTGTGTGGTGACGTTTGTGCTTATAACCGGTTGCTTTTACCTGCGCACTTGGTAATAGATGGGGGAGTGAGCTAGAGAAGGAACATTTTTGTTGACCGCACGCACGCATACAAGGATATGCTTTATGGACATGGAATATTGCATTTTTGCTTTGGAAATAAAAGGTCAAACGCATACTGTGTTGGAAAGACTGAGTTTTTGCACGTCCAGTGTTTTTTCTCTTGTTTAGTCCCTCACGGCACTTTGTTTAAGATTACCGCCGCAATATTAAGGCAACAAAAAGACTTGTACCACAGGGTGGATCTACGGAAATCGAGGATATATACGGAGATTTCTAGGATCGATCTGTGACGCTGTGGTATTAAAAGGAAACATTGAAACGCCGTGTTCACCGCTGTATTGGAGAGCGGCTTAAGGAAACTTCAGCGTACAGCCGGGAGGATGAAGAAAGACTAACGGACAATCCACACAGCATCAGGAGCGAGCGGTATGTAACTTCTTCATTCATACTGTGTAAATGTTTGTTAGAACACAGTGTGAATAAGTTACTGCTGCGTGTCCATTGGGGACTGACTTGTTGCTTGCGTGTGTTGGTTTGTGCCACTAGAGGTTGCTTATTATCGGCAGCCGTGATATATTGAGCGTTTTTTTGGTGCATTCATTAAAACATTAAAGGGATGTCAATAAGTGGATCAACTTCAGATGTCAATGTGGCAAAAATGGATGAACAAAAGAGAGAGTCGATACTCACAGCCAAGGCTTTGGCAAATAAAATGGAAAAGCTTCAAAAGGAACGTCAATCAAAGGTTCACAAAATGAAAAGTGTGATTAAAACAATGAAGGATCTCATGCAAAGGGATGACAATGCCTCACAAATACAAACTCAACTTGAGCATTTAATTCAACTGGTTAAAGAAACCACCCTGTTACACAAGTCTGTAATTCCTCTTCTTCCTGCAGACGAACAGGAAAAACAAAATGTATGGTTTGCCAAGACACTAAAATACAATAATGGATTTATCCACGATGTCAAGCAATGGCTTTCTGAAACTGGGAGACAACCGAGCAGCACCAATCGCACATGTTCCCTCAAATGAGATATCTGATAAACACCAGCAAAGTATGTCTCATGTTTCAAAACACTTTGGGAAAAATGTTGAAACTTCCGAAGCACAAGATGAAATAAAACCAAGCGACAGTGTTTCAAACATAGGAAGCATTGTGTCTTGCAAGCAGAGCTCTGCTGGAACCAGGTCCAGTGTTTCAGCTACATCATCATGCATCAAAGCTGAGGCTGACATGGCCGCTCTCATGGCACGACAAATGTTACTAAAAGACAAGCATGCATTGGATGCACAAGAGGAAAAGCTCAGGAAACAGAGGGAGGAACTGGAAATGGAAGTGGAAATAGCCGCATCAAGGGCTAAAATGAATGTGCTAAGACGCTCTGGAAGGTCTTGTGCTGCAAGTAACACATCTGTGAGTCCCAATGGCATGAATTCTTATTTGGAAAGGGGACGAAAGGAAGCCACACTCAGTGCTGGAGCAAAAACATTTGTGCCTGACACAAACAGGCCTACAGGTGGCCAGTCTGACGCACAGTTTTCGCACAGAGAACATGAAGTAGCCAATGGACATCTGCAACATCAAGCCACAAGAAGCTCAGAGGCCAATATACATCAAAGTTCAACACAATCACATCCACAGTTAAAGCACCAAAGCAATCACCCAGCAGCACTGGCACCAAGCAGCAGTGCTCAGAACCCATTACTTAATGTCTTAGAAAGACAAAATGAAATCACATCCATGTTAGTTCAGCAACAGTCTCTTTCTTTTCTGCCTAAAAGAGAAATTCAGATTTTTGATGGCTCTCCATTTCAATACCAAGCATTCATAAGAGCTTTTGAGCACAGCATTGAGGAGAGGACTCACAATCCTAAAGACCGCCTGTATTTTCTCGAACAGTACACCAGGGGGCAGCCTTTGGAGCTTGTCAGAAGCTGTCAGCATATGGCCCATGACAGAGGATATGCCAAAGCAAAGGCTTTGCTACAGGAGCATTTTGGTAATGCACAGAGAATAGTTTCAGCTTCCATGGAAAAGGCTCTTTCATGGCAGCCAATAAGAGTAGAAGATGTGCGAGCTCTGCAAGCTTACGGTCTCTTTCTGAGACGATGCTGCAACGTCATGGAAGAGCTTGAATACATGTGTGAGTTGAACATGCCTAGCAATACGCTAGCCAAAAATGGAGAACTCTGGCCTATGACTTACAGAAAAGGCAGGGCCGGAGAGCTACATTCACTGATATTGTTAACTTCATTGAAAGACGTGGGTATTGTGAGCGATCCACTGTTTGGAGATATACAGGATACTCCACCAGCAGCCAACAAAGATGTGAGGAAAGCTACATTTGAACGTCGTTCAAGGATGAGGGGAAGCAGCTTTGCTACTACTATTTACGACAGCCGAAAATAAAGTGGAACCTGGAATAAGAATGAAGGAGAGAGGCTCACTAGATACAAGTGTTTGCCTGTTTTGTGGAGGTGGACATACACTGGATCTGTGTTTTCAACTGGAAAGAAAGGCTCGTAGTGAGAAAATCGCTTTCTTGAGGGAACATGGTGTGTGTTTTGGATGCTTGTGTATTGGGCACATGAGTAAAGACGGCAGGAAACACCTCTTGTGCAAAGTATGCAGTCTGAAGCACATACTTCATATCTATCAGAAAGAGAAAGAAACGGACACAATGCAAGCTAAAGGAAAAGCTGTAAGCAGTGCTCTTACAGGGGCCGGTGAGCCAGATTGTACTCTCTCCATAGTGCCTATTCAAGTAAAGTCTAAGAAGGGACATGAAACAATCATAACACATGCCTTCCTGGATCCTGGGAGCTCAGCATCGTTCTGCACGGAGCGGCTGATGAACAAACTGAATCTCAGGGAAGAAGAACAGACATTCTCCTTCGGACAATGGGTCAGGAGAAAATAGTTGGAAGTCACATGGTTTCTGACCTGCATGTGGCTGGATTAGACAGCAGTCATTATTGTGAGCTGCCTGACACCTACACCCAGAAAACTATGCCAGTTCATCGAGGCAACATTCCTCGGCTGAAAGACCTTCAGAGATGGCCTCACCTGAAACATGTAATGATTTGATTAGCTTTTCTTTTTTAATGCTTAATGTCTTTCATTTTTATTTTTTTTGTAAAGCACTTTGAATTGCCTTGCGTTGAAAAGTGCTCTATAAATAAACTTGCCTTGCCTTGCCTTGCCTTGCCTTACTGAGATTGATTCAGATGTGGATCTGTTGATTGGAACTAATGTTCCTGAGGCACTGGAGCCATGGGAAGTTATTCGGAGTGTAGACGGAGGCCCATACGCAGTCAAAACTATGCTGGGTTGGACTGTCAATGGACCTCTCAGAGGAGACAGGGAGTAGTGAAATGACTTGTGGACAGCCAGATGTCACTGTCAATAGGATATCTGTTGCAAACCTTGAAGATATGTGGAAGCAGCAGCTAAAGGATGATTTCCCTGAATGCAGTCAGGATGAGCAAATGGGACCGTCAAGAGAGGACTGTCACTTTATGGAGTATGTCACACAGTCTGCTAAGTTGATGGATGGCCATTACTGTATTGGCTTACCTGTAAGGAAAAGGGATGTTAGTATGCCAAACAACAGGAGAGTAGCAGAACAACGTACACTGAGCCTCAAGAGAAGGTTTGATAAAGATGTTTCATTTCATGCTGATTACACCGCTTTCATGAATGACATCCTTTCAAAGGGCTATGCAGAGAAAGTGCCAGTTGTGGATCTGGAACGCAGTGATGGCAGGGTATGGTATATACCACACCATGGTGTATACCACCCAAAGAAGAAAAAGATCAGGGTCGTATTTGACTGTGCAGCTACATTCCAGGGAACATCGCTGAATGCGCAGCTCCTACAGGGACCAGATCTTACCAACACACTGGTTGGAGTCATGACAAGATTCAGAAAGGAACCTGTTGTACTCATGGCAAACATTGAAGCCATGTTCCATCAGGTTCGTGTACCAGCTGAGGATTCGGATCTGTTGAGGTTTCTCTGGTGGCCGAATGGAGATCATCATCAGAACTTAGAAGAGCACAGAATGGTTGCACATCTGTTTGGAGCTACATCGTCGCCAAGTTGTGCGAGTTTTGCCCTTAGAAAGTGTTCAGAGGACCATCGGGAGCAGTTCAGTCCCAAAGTAATCAACACTGTCCTGCACGATTTCTATGTTGATGATTGTCTAACATCAGTGGTTTCAGAGGAGGAGGCAGTGGAACTCTATCATGACCTTTGTGCACTTTGTGCTCAAGGGGGCTTTCACCACACAAAGTGGATTAGCAACAGACGTATCGTGCTTGCTGCTATACCTTCAATGGAGAGAGCGAAAGAAGTTAAGGATCTGGACTTGGATAATGACACGCTCCCTGTGGAAAGAGCATTGGGCGTACAGTGGTGTGTTGAGTCAGATGTCTTTAAGTTCAAGATCATGATCAAGGACAAACCCATAACCAGAAGAGGGATCCTTTCTATGGTCAGCTCAATATTTGACCCATTAGGAATATTGGCAACTGTGGTCCCATCAGCCAAGATGATTCTTCAAGACTTGTGCAGAAGAGAACTTGGTTGGGATGATATTATACCAGCCTCAGCTGCACAAGAGTGGAACAATTGGCTGAAGGAGCTCTGCAATCTCAAAGAGTTTAAAGTTGACAGATGCCTAAAACCGGTGGATTTTGGGGAAGTGACCTCTGCTCAGCTACACCACTTCGCAGATGCAAGCGAAGACGGCTATGGAACAGTGACTTATCTGTTATTACATAACATCAAAGGACAAGTGCACTGTGTCTTCATTATGGGAAAAGCTAGAGTGGCCCCATTGAAACCAATAACCATCCCTCGAATGGAATTGACGGCTGCCGTGGTTGCAAGTCGTATGGACAAGATGTGTAGGAAGGAGCTGCAAATGCAACTTAAAGACTCCATCTTTTGGACTGATAGTACTTCCGTACTGAAGTACATCAGTCATGAGACCTTACGGTTTCGAACCTTTGTCGCAAACAGGGTTTCAAAAATATGCAGCATATTAAATCCATCTCAGTGGAGATATGTTCCCACCGCAAGCAATCCTGCCGACTGGGCTTCCAGGGGAGTCAAAGTGGAAACGCTCCTGAAAGATTACACATGGGTGTCTGGACCTCAGTTTCTCACTGGACCTGAAGAACAGTGGCCTGGGAACCCTGATGGCTCTGAAATGGCACCAGAAGACCCTGAGGTCAAGATAAGTCTGAATGTGAACGCTGTGCAGGTTGAAGAAGAGATGGATGCTGTAACCCGATTGATCAATCACTTCTCTTCTTGGATCCACCTGAAGAAGACAGTTGGTTGGATCCTTAGGTTGAAAAACCTGCTGCTGTGCCTTAGTCGGAAGAGGAAGCAATTGAGTCTGACTCTTGCTCAGTCTGGCTTGAATAAGGAACAACAAGACCGAGAGATGAAAAAGGAAATGCAGGCTATCAAGGCTCAGGTGGTCTCTAGTTTTCTTTCTATTGGGGACCTCCGAAAAGCTGAGAAAGAAATTATCTGCTTTTGCCAAAGAAAAAGGTTTCCTTATGAAATCAAAGGCTTGCAAAAGGGAGAAGGTGTGAAAAGGACTAGTCACATCTACAAGCTCAACCCAGTACTTGAAGATGGTGTTCTGAGAGTGGGAGGACGTCTCAGTAGAGCAGCAATGCCTGAAGAATCTAAACATCCTGCTATATTGGCAAAAGATCTTCACATTTCTGACATCATTCTACGGCAAGTACACCAAGATGTGGGACACGGTGGTCGTAACCACATGCTATCTGGCCTGCGACAAAGATACTGGATTCCTGGTGCTAGTGTGGCTATAAGGAAAACCCTGTCAAAATGTGTTGTTTGTCGGCGACTAAATGGAGCTCACTGATAACACAGAGAGTTGCAAGCAGCTATTGTCTGAGGTCACATGATGTGGTCTTGTTAGATGTGCCAAGAGCAAGGACTGTCTTAGGTAAGACAGCTTTTATGTGCGCAGCTCCACTTGCATGGAACAATCTTCAGCAATAATTGAAACTGAGCAATCTCATTCCTCTGCATGTTTTTAAAGCTAGGGTAAATGAAATGCTTGCCGATACAATGGGTACTTGTAAATGTCCATAACTATGTATCCTGTAAATATAATGTATAATGTCCTTTTATTGTTTTCATGTTTCATGTGGAACCTATATGCTGCAGGTCTCCCTTGAAAAAGAGATCTATGATCTCAATGGGACCAATCTGGTTAAATAAAGGTTTGAAATGAAATGAAATGAGCTCCAGGAATGCAGCAGATGGCAGATTTACCTCGAGACAGAGTTTCTCCAGATGAACCTCCATTCACTCGTGTTGGAGTTGACTATTTTGGACCTTTTGAGGTTAAGCGAGGAAGGAGTACAGTTAAAAAGTATGGTGTTCTCTTCACATGCTTAACAGTAAGAGCCATCCACATTGAAGTAGCTTCATCCTTGGATACAGATTCCTTTGTTAATGCTCTTCGACGCTTCATCGCAAGACGTGGACAAGTACTGGAATTACGCTCAGATAATGGAACTAACTTCGTTGGAGCTGAGCGTGAATTGAGAGAGGCAATTGAAAGGTTGAATATTGCTAAAATCAACAACACCCTCCTTCAGAAAGGAATAAAGTGGACTTTCAATCCCCCTACTGGATCCCATCATGGAGGAGTATGGGAAAGGTTGATCAGATCTGTGAGGAAGGTCCAGCCTGAAGGCACAGAACCTTGATGAAGAGTGTCTTCACACTGTTCTTTGTGAAGCCGAATCCATCATCAACAGCCGTCCCATAACGAGAGCATCCACAGATCCCAATGACTTGGAAGCACTAACCCCTAAACATCTTTTGCTGCTAAAAACCAAGCCATCTTTTCCACCTGGATTGTTTCATAAAGATATATAGATAGCACATATATGCTCGTCCAAAATGGAAACAAGTTCAGTACATCTCAGACTCGTTTTGGAAACGATGGATTAAGGAGTACTTGCCTCCACTCCAGGAACGACAGAAGTGGTCAAATGTCAAGCGCAACTTCATTCCAGGAGATATTGTGCTCATAGTCGATGACTCAGCACCTCGCAATTCATGGCTTACAGGAAGGATTGTACAAACCATTCCAGACAGAAGAGGACTTGTACGTCAGGTGCGAGTGAAGACAAAAACTAGCTATCTGGACAGGCCTATCACAAAGATCTGCCTTCTACAGGAAGCAGAAGAGCCGTGAGGAAATTAGTGAACTTCATAGACCTCGACACGTTTTTTCCGACTTTTTATTAAGTGATAGTAAAGATCACTCCTTCATAGGCTAACAAACTATATCTTTTTTATTTTATTTCTATTTTTAGCCTAAAGAAGAAAAGGACACTTTGACAAAGGACGTTTTTATCCTTAAAAGTTTATTTCTTGATTGTCTCCTACATCATTTCTCAGTTGTGTAATTATTATGTTGATATAATTAGGGGCCAGAATGTAGGAGCCACATATGAAGCCATTTCGGTGTTTGTTACGATAAATGGTTTTTGAGTCACTATAGGTGGTGGGCGTGTCATTGCATTGGGGTGGTGACGTTTGTGCTTATATCCGGTTGCTTTTACCTGCACACTTTGTAATAGATGGGGGAGTGAGCTAGAGAAGGAACATTTGTGTTGACCGCACGCACGCATACAAGGATATGCTATATGGACATGGAATATTGCATTTTTGCTTTGGAAATAAAAGGTCAAACGCATACTGTGTTGGAAAGACTGAGTTTTTGCGCGTCCAGTGTTTTTTCTCTTGTTTAGTCCCTCGCGGCACTTTGTTTAAGATTACCGCCACAATAAAAATATTTGCATTTGTATTGTACGAAGCCCCTAGAGGGCAATGAAAGAAAAAAAGAGAGAAAGGAGAAAGTGGAGCGCACAAGAGACGGCCGTTTCATTGCAGCCTGTTATGTTTATGTGGGGAAATACATACATTATTTGAGATATATTTCAAACTCGGACCACACACACAACCCGTTTTATGATTTCAGAGCCCCACTCTCCATTGTTGTTAATGTTAAAAAAATCAAATTCTAGTTTCTCACCCCAGTAACTTGAGACTTGCACATGTATGACTTACTCCCACCTCTGGTATACAGGAGACAGAGGGAGACGGCATCCTGTCACTGCGAGTCTCCGTATGCTCCGTTCCTCTTGTGTTTTGTTTTTTTGGTCTAATTATTGTCTAAACTTTGTTGCGTCTGTATGAAACGTATAATTTTGAGAGACCATGCTTTTGATCCTGTGGATTACATGTGCCTTCTGCAGACCATGTCTGGCCATTCAACTTTCCAAGACACACCTGAGTGACAGCACGAACAGGTATGGCGAGAAGCCCCGGCCTCTGCGCTGCTACAGCCGCGAGGCTATGCTAGAGCTACAATGCGATCGGCCTCCTACGAATACACCAAGTCATCTGTGCTCTTCGTTATTGGATGAAATCCCTCGGGAGCCGCTTAGAAACACCAGGAAAAAGAGACGAGGAAGGAGGGGAGGCCTTCAGAATACGGCGGAGATTCAGCCGGCCACCACTTCCATCCATCATTCTCACAAACCTGCGCTCATTGAGCAACAACGTGGACACACTAAGGACATACACAAGGTACTGTCATGAATTTCTCGACGCCTCTTGATTGTGTTTCACGGAAAGTTGGCTCCAATCTACGATGCCTGAATCTTTTTATTTTATTCTACTAAAATCATACAAAAACATAATTCATACACACAAATGAACAAAATGAGTAGAAGCGGGAGGGCTGAAGCATAGCTTATGGGGAGTAGCATTAGCATCAATATAACAATGGCATTTATTTCGTCAAAAACGTATAGAAATTAAGGAGTACAAAGAAATAAAGAAAACTAATGAAAACTGGAAAAAATTAAATGAAAGTTAGGGCAAGAAAAAAGTAAACGCATATATAAATAACACTGGGAATATCCAATATTTGTTAGCTGGAGTAATCTGCAAATATAATTGTTATTACTTCAGTTTTAAATTGTTGATGACGAGTAATACTTGAAAGGTCTGGGTGAAGTCCATTCCACGTTCCAACTCCGATTATGGATCAGCTGTGTGATTTGACGGTTGCTCTACAGGGCTTGCTACACAACCAGTTAGGATGCCTGGTTGGGTATTTCCTGACTGTGGTTTGGAACTGCTTTTGAATGTTAGTAGGCATTTTGTTATGGAAAATGTTGTGCATAATCAGTACTGTTTTAAGCTTAACTATATCAACACATTTGAATAGATTGAGTTTTTTTAAACATGGGAGTTGTGTGTTCATATTTACCAACACATGTTATTATTTTTGTGTGTCACTACCCGATCTGCAGCCCTGCCCTATCTGCAGTGCGCATGTGCGAGATGGTCCGCCATATTTGACAACTCCATACGGCAACTCTAATAGGACATTTGACACAGTGGCGTTTGGCAAAGCAGAAAAAGAACACTCAAAAAACCCGACAATATTAATCTGAACGAGAGAGACGAGTTATTGTTATCACAACGTGACTTCACTATTATTGAACAACTCCTTTTATTGGGTCATTTTATTGGGTTAAGTACATTGTCAGAATAAGTGAGAAATGGATGTAACTTCTGTTAGACAGCTATCATACATACTGAAGAAATATTGACTGTGAATGTATGCAATATGGCATTCATAATTTATATCTAATTACTAGAGCCGGGACTCGATTAAAAAAATGTATCTAATTAATTAGAGGCTTTGTAATTAATTAATCGAAATTAATCACATTTTTTATCGAATATACATATTTGACCTGAGAACAGTGAGAAGCGATTTTCACATGTATTTTAGTATACCATTGAATAATGACTGAATACATAAGCGTAAGCAACAAAACATTGTTTATTTTTTTTCAAGGTGGCACTTTTTTAAGTAAAACACAATACTTTCTAGTACATTTAGAACATTGGAAACCCTGACTATTCTAAAACATCTCTCTTGCTTCAGAGGCCATAACAAACTTTGTTGATTTAAAAAATCTAATCAATTACAGTCCAACTCTCTCGATAACCTTGGCCAAAACAATAAACAGTTCAACATAAAGTGCCAGTTGCACCAACAACATAAAGTGTACCATTTAAAATAAAATAAAAAAAGTGCCAGTGATTGACCTCAATCCCTCCTATTCTTCCAATATCCTGATGAAAAATAAAATCTCTGTTGCATAGGCCACTGTTTGATCAACATGTCAGTAACAAGCCCATTGGCCTCAGGATACCTCTAAGACTACTTATTCTGCTTCTTCTCTTTCAGCCAGTTGCTGAGACAAACTAGCCTGTTCACATTTTCAGAGCTCAAGGCTGCCCTCTTCCTTTGAACTATGTTACCTGCCAGTGCGAAAAGTCTCTCGCAAGGGACAGAAGTGGCAGGGCTGCCCAGATACTTGCGGGCCAGGGCAGAAAGCTGTGGATGGGCCCCCTCATGAGTGGACCACCACTGCAGTGGGCAGTCTGTCTCACTGATGGTGGGCTCTGCCCTGTAGCGGCCCAGAGCCCCGTTGGGCCCCTCTTCATTCTCTGATTCAGAGTCTGAATTACACAGCAGGAAGCTCCTCTTCCTTGCTGGCTCCTCTGTGGGTTCTGGAGTGGCTCTGTCTGGTTCTTTTTGCAGCAGTGCCTCAACGCTGGTCCACACCCCTCCTCGCTCTCCTCTTGGTAGACACTTTAGGTCCTTAGAATCAGAATCAGAATGAGAATCAGGTTTATTGTCACATCACAGATTTACAAAGTAAAAAGGTGGGTGAAATTCATTTTCGTACATGGTTCCCATCATATTGTTATTCCATAGAAAGAAAGAGGGGGGAGAGAAGAAGAGGGGGGGCAGGGGAAAGGAGGTCAAAGAGCAAGAAAAGAGAAAAAACAAAGAAGACCATTGCACATGTTACCTTAAAGCGCGGGTCGAGTGCTGTAGCCACCCTGAGCCATCCATGGTTGAGTGCATCTTGGCGTTGAGACAGGTCCTTTTTAAAAAGGTAGCCTTGAACCTCACCACATAGGCTGGGTCGTCATCTGAGACCTCCATGGTGCGGGTCAGGTGGCGGAGAGCAGGTAACACAACAGAGCACGAGACATAAGTCTCACCCCCAAGGAGCTCAGTCACATATCTGCAGTGGATAGTTTAGGAACGTGATTTATTATTGTACCAATTAATAGTAGATTAAAAACAGTAGCAACTTTATACTATAGTCATAGTGATATTTACATTTATTTTGAGCAATTTAATTTATGCTGCACAATCAGTCAATTCACAACGTTTTTCAAGGGACAGCAATGATGAATGAATCCCATCGATAAAACATTTGGTGGGTGTTTACCTGCATGGTTTAAGGAGGGTCTGGAGCCTCTGCAGTCCGTGCCACTCTGCTGGAGTCAACATGGTGAGCTTGTGCTTCTGTTTGGCTAGAGTAGCCTTCACAGCCTCTTGGTTCTTCAGCAGACGAGAGATCATAAACAGTGTTGAATTCCACCGTGTGGAAACATCCTGTATCAGTGGCTCTTTGTCTTGCTCTAGTTCTGTTTGCTCCTTGTGCAGTTCCTCTGTGTTTGAGGGGCTGTGTTTAAAGTGCCCCACTATCTTACGACATCTTGCCAAGGTGCCTGTGAGCCCGCTGTCAGCAAGGCACACTGTGATGTTCCTTTGCAACACACGGCATGTGCTGGAATGTGAGCAGTCTCATTGCAGCGATCATGGTTCGGGCACAGTCTGTTCCGATTGTGGTGACTTTTTGTGTGACTTCCCAGGCCTCTGCCACAGACTCAAAGTCTTCTGCCACGTTTTCAGCAAAGTGCCTAGTGGTGGTCTTCTGGATGGTCAAGGCAAATGAGTGAAGACGCCACTTGATGTCAATAAAGTGTGCCGTCACACCGAGGTAATTTGAATTACTTACCGAGGTCCAATGATCCCCAGTCAGGGCAACACATTCGGCTTTCTCCAATAAATTCTCTTTATCTTCCTTTTCATTGTCATAAAGCTGCTGGATTATTTTTGTCACTGTCTTTCTGCATGGCAGCTCATATGTTGCGTCAGACGATGCAATCTGGAGTACCTTTTGCAGCCCCTTATCTTCAACCACTCCAAGTGGTCTACAGTCGAGTGCAATCCAGTGAGCCAGGGAGTTAGTTATTTTCTCCGACGTGGACTGACTTATCCTGGCCCTGAAACCAGTCCTCTGGTTGAGTGTGGGTTGGGTCAGGGTGTGGTTCCTTGCACTCGGAGTCGGGCTAACGTCCACGCTAGCTGCTACATGCTTTGCATGTAAGTGATATTTTAGGCTTGATGAGCTGCGGTGATATGCAAATTCCTTTTTGCATAATTTGCACACAACCGTGCTCTTGTCGACGCTTCCATCCGTCCGTTTTTTAAAACAAAATGTCCCATCCACGGGGCCGACCAAAGCGTTCTCATCAGCTTGTTCGTTCATGTTTGACTATTGTTCACCGTGGTTTGTTGTTGTTTGAAGTCCCATGCTGAAGTCATGAACGTTAGTTGGTGCTCCAGTATAATCGGTACGCCTGAAACTCATCCAGTGAGAAACGTTCCGCTGTGCAAAAATAATTTTTTTAACGCCTTAATTTTTGTGTAATTAATTAACGCGTTAAAGTCCCGGCCTTACTAATTACATTAACTGTGAATGTCCTTCATTTTATTTCAAATAACAAAATATTTTAATAAAGATTTGAGACGTTTATGTCCTATTAGCAGGGATGCAAACTTGTCACCTTTCGGCGAAATTCACCATTTTGAATCCAAAATAGGTCGTGTGTGTGATTCATGTAGATCTGCAATACAAATATTTTTGGGGTATGGGGGGGGGTCTGGGACCCGGAGTAATCTGCGGCCGCGATGATGGTGTAGCTTCAGCAGCTACATTACCTACGGGTGCGTTCGTTAATATTAACTGCGGTCCGGAGTCACTGCGGTACAGACTGACCGCTGGTGAGCAGCTGTTAGAACGGGCCGCTCAGGTGTTCAGAGCAGAGCTCCCTGTCGGAGCGCAGAGCGTGATGTGACCTGACAAGTGTTTCTGTCGCAATATTATCGTGGAGCTAGCTAGCGTTAGCTCTCTGCTAACGTTAGCTTTAGCCTTCGTTTGCTAATAGTTTTTTTCATAGGCTATAAACAGAGGTGGTATAAGTATAGATCTTGTACTTGAGTAAAAGTAGAAGTACTCAGATCTTGTACTTGAGTAAAAGTAGAAGTACTCAGATCTTGTACTTGAGTAAAAGTAGAAGTACTCAGATATTGTACTAGAGTAAAAGTAGAAGTACTCAGATATTGTACTAGAGTAAAAGTAGAATTACTCAGATCTTGTTCTTGAGTAAAAGTAGAAGTACTCAGATATTGTACTAGAGTAAAAGTAGAAGAAGTACTCAGATCTTGTTCTTGAGTAAAAGTAGAAGTACTCAGACCTTGTACTTTAGTAAAAGTATAAATACTCAAATATTGTACTTGAGTCAAAGTAGAAGTACCAGAGTTTAGGAACAATCCTGCAATCAAAATGTTCCTCAAATAAAAGTACAAAAGTATTATAATCAAAATATAGTTAAAGTAGCGACAGTAAAAGTACTCAGATATTGTACTTGAGTAAAAGTAGAAGTACCAGAGAGTAGGAATACTCTGTTACAGTAAAAGTCCTGCATTCAAAATGTTCCTCGAGTAAAAGTATAAAAGTATTCTCATCAAAATATAGTGAAAGTAGTACTTGAGTTTATGAACTTAGTTACCACTGGCTATAAAGATAGAAAGACTCAGCCTTGCACAGAGGCATGACAATACATTTTCAAAATGCTCAACAGCGCTGCCAGAATGATAAACTGACTGCTACACAATTAAAATAAATGCCTTTTATATATTTCTATTAGATGTGACTCTTTGGCGTTTGTGTTATTATTACCTGCTGCTTTAGTTGTTCTGACAGCTAAAATCCTCTGTTATTCTTAATTTTAAAGCCGATATTCCGTGGGGTCGGGGGCTCGGATCCTTGTCACCTTTTTCATACCTGATGAGTTTGCATCCCTGTATTAGAGTTGCCGTATGGAGTTGTCAAATATGGCGGACCTTCTCGCACATGCTCACTGCAGATAGGGCAGGGCTGCAGATCGGGTAGTGACAATGTGAACCACAAAACCAACATCAGCCGTTAGCTGTTCGCCCTCAGAGCTCACAGCTCCTCATATCTGTTCAGAAACTAGACAGAAGTTAAACAAGTACAAACCACGGACTGTCTGTGTCATGGCGAACACAGTCGCTGCTTTATTTATGTCTGTAGAGGGCGCTCCGAGCTGAATAAGGGCGTCAAATGAAGGCAAGACGCCCGCCTGGCGGAAACGCTGGAATTAGGAATATCTTGTGATGAAGTGCACACTGACCTGAGCTCCAGGGGTCTCCTTCTTCTCCTCCATGCTGCTCATCAGCTGTCCTGATGAAGACCACAGAGCTGCTTCATTATTAATATAATACAAATATTTAGATATAATTCATCATAAACTGTCAGCAGTGAAGAGGAGGAATTCAAATAGTTTATTCAATGATATGTTCTATTTCTAGATGCTTCTATGTAGTGTTTTATCACACCACGTGCAGTGCCTTGTCTCATCTATGCTGCTGTGACGTAAACATGGTCCAAATTGATCCATTTGGTCAATGTGATGCTAAGCAGAGGAGAACATGATAGAAAGGTCAGATAGTTATTAACGTTACATGCAAATTACTTTAACCATTACGATACAAAGTTGGTTTTCTGTGTAAATTATTATTAATATAATACAGATATTTAGATATAATTCATCATAATCTGTGTAGCAACTTACATTCTAACTTACAGCTCATTCACTTTTATCTCATTAAATGACTTTATTCACATAGAAAGTGACATTAATGGTTGTTTGAACCACGGTTATAACGCTGTCCGTGTGAAACTATCACTAAGTTAACACAGAAAAGCAAACATTAGCTAGTGAGACTGTTTAATGTACTCCATGTATACAGTATTTTCTGTATATTGTGTATTCTTTAGATACTCTAGTGATATGTGTCCTGTGTGTATACTTGCTGCTAATGCTTCATTTGTATTATCTTATTGCATCTTTTAAATATGTTTAACTCGTGTAATGCCTGAAAACACTTCTGCTGTGACACATTCATTTCCCAGTTTAAGATAAATCATTATTTAAATAAAGTATATCTATGTATCTAATGAGCTAAACCGTCGCTTAGCTTAGCGTTAGCTGCTAACTGAAGAACCCCATTCATTTCAATGGGAAAAATGCTACGTCACTGTGAATGACGATGCTAATAAGCTAGTTAGCATACATTTAAAACCATATCTATGGCAAAGAGCACCAACACAACAACTCAACCCGTCTTAAAGACAACTGGTGTAATAAATAACTAACATAAAGTCAGCTGAGCATTACAAATCAACTGTTTCTCCCCAGAGCCGAACTGGAAGAATAACTGTAGCTGTTAGCCTTTATTTAAAGATAGTTTGAGACTGTTGTGTTAAATAAGATAACTTCTGATTCGTGATTAACTGTAAGCTAAGCTAAGAGGTGTAAATACACGTAATGAAACCTCTGCAGGTGTTTAATCCACTCACCTCTTCTTTTCTCCTTCTTCTCCTTATCCTTCTTCTTCGTTTTCTTCTCTCGTTTTCTTCTTCTTCTTCTTCTCTCGTGTTTATTGGCGGTTGGCAAACCAGCTTGTAGGTGCATTACCGCCACCAACTGGACTGGAGTGTGGACAAGAGACTATGCAGAAAACAAGAAACAAAAGAAACAAAACAAAGAACCAAAACTCTAGATTATTTTAAAAGTATCAATTTCTCTTAGAAACGTAATAATCTCACAATATATATTGCCTGATGTTTTCCCTAACAGCCCTGATAGCGACAAGTCATGGAATGTTGCTTTCTTCAGTGTCTGGAAAAGCACATTTCTCTGAGTACTATATTTCCTGCAAAGCAGTAAAACATGCTCAGCAGTTTCTGGCTGGCTGCAGTGTACACACTTTCCGGTTGGATGCTTTCCTGTTATACTTAAAGTATGATTGAGACCTGTATGACTAACAGTGGTTTAGTGGGCGTTGGACGCGGTGGTGTACCCCCACTTATATAGTGAGAGAGAGAGAGTAGAGAGAGAGAGAGAGAGAGAGAGAGAGGAGAGAGAGAGAGAGAGAGAGAGAGAGAGAGAGAGAGAGAGAGAGAGAGAGAGAGAGAGAGAGATTTTTAAAGGATCTTATGTTGCATCACTACGAGGGACATGTTCAGACTTTGAGACATCTTCCCGGGCCGTCACGGCGTGACACAGACATACCAGCACCAGACTCACCGTGTTGGTAACGAGACAGTGGAGCACGAGGTGGCACTGACTGGCAGTACAAAATTCCAGGTTGAGACATTCAATGTCATTATTGACAGGTTGCTCTCTGGACTTAGCAAACGCCTGGATGCATACAAAGACATACATGATCACTTTGGAGTCCTATTTGACATGTGCTGTGATGACACTGATCTCCGCAGACGGGCCAATATTCTCTCCTCATCATATCCTACTGACTTGGATAAGTCATTAGGAGATGAGCTGATCCAGTTTAGGGCTTGTGTCAGCACAGAGCCAGATAACACTCCTCAAACAGACTGCAGGTGGCGCTAAAACATGGACTACAGACAACATTCCCCAATGTTTTTGTTGCGCTCAGGATTTTTCTCACACTACCTGTAACCAACTGCGAGGGTGAGAGGTCCTTTTCATAGCTTAAACACATCAAAAATGAACTTAGACAACCATGGCTCAGAAGAGACTTTCAGCCCTTTCTTTGATGGCCATCGGGTCTGATCTTGTGAGGGATCTGGATTTTGATGACCTGATCACAGACTTTTCAAAGAGCAAGGCAAGGAAGAAACACTTCTAAAAGGTAAGATCCACTGTCTCTCATACACTCATTCACTCTCTCTCTCACACACACTCACTCTCTCTCCCTCTCACACACACACACACACACACACACACACACACATACACACACACACACTCACACTATCTTCCATCACATATACTGATCACTTAGTTGAGCAACCACACCATTTCACTACATATTATACTTTTGTAACTCTCAATGTTTGTAACTAATAAAACTCCTCGTGTACGTGTACAGCCAGCCAGTCATATTTTGGCATTAAGTCGGGTGCTACTCTGAGGTTTTGAGTGATATTACCTAGGTATTCCTGAGCCATACACTGTCTTGGAATCTTATCCATTGTATTTTGTCTTGTGATGTTTGACTAAAAGGGTAAAAGGCTAGACCTATTTTGGTTGAACTATGTGGCTGCGTCCCTGCTTTTGACAAATAGGTGTGCGATTTGACATGCCAGATTGACTGACAATTCTAAATATTGGTCATGTTGGTAGGATTGGGTAGGCGTGTTGTTATTTGTTGGGTTGGGGGGGGGGCCCATGAGCGCTCAGTGCCCAGGGGCCCCTGCAGGTACTAATCCGGCCCTGCTGCTTCCCCATAGCGAGCTATGTGAGTTAAAACCCCCACACCACTTTTTACTTTGTCTTGCAGTGAACCCCCAGCATCCTCGAATATACTTTGATCTAATTTCCCACATGGATTATAATAATTTACTATATATATAGGTCCTCTATCATTCCATACCCTTATAACTATTGCTTCATGATCTGTACCTACATGCATAACTTTGAAACTTATCCCACTCTGTATGAATGTTGCAACTCCTCCCCCTCTGCCAGAGTCCCTATCTCGTCTAGCTGCAGTATATCCCTTCACAATAAAATCCAGTTGTGCTTTCAGCCATGTTTCCTGAATACAAAGAACATTAGGTTTCTCTCCCAGGTTGTCAATATATTTGTTGAACTCTTGTCCATTTGCAATTACACTTCTATCATTCCACTGCAGTACAATGACCACCACCAGGATGATCCAGTCCATGTCTGAGGTTGTTGGACGTCATCATTCAGGATATCTTTCACGTGTCCCCAGTGCATCCCTTTCCCATCAAGGTACTTCTCAGATGATTTGACAATTATTTAGATTCTTTCATTCCGGCTTTAGTCTGCGCTGAACAGTTGATCATCTCTGCCATAAACAGTACAAACTCTCTTTTACTCACGATCAGAGTGTCCTCCTTCAACTTAACTTCCTGCGTCGTCACTTCCCTCTGCCATCTCTCGTCCAGTCACAGTCCAGTGTTGCCACCACCCCCTCTACCGCTCTACCGTAGACCGGAAGTTTACAAGCGCACGCTCAATGAACCGGAAATGGAAATACGTCATCCCGTGCAACTAGCCTATTGTAGTGGATTAAATATTAACACATGTGAGTGTGAAGGTCCAGAGTCAGAGACCCGCCCCCTGCTTCCTGTCTGTTGCTCAGCAACATGGACATGTTCCACTCTGACACAACGTCTGCTTCCTTCTCATCATTACTCTTCTTTCCTGAGAAGCGATCAACGTTTCTGGGAGGGGACAGACTTTGGCACTAAGATGGAGTGGTAGAGATATACAACTTGAATTGTGTGAATTTAAAGATCAGGTTCCTGTTGTAAGGTCCAAGCGAGGGGGGGTGTCTTTGTTTGCGTCACCAAATCTACTTTCAGTCTTTTTGCATCTTTGTAACACTTGTTCTGTATTCATGTGATCGTTCCAAGTCGTCTGTTTTGATCCCCTTTCAGTCCTTTTGCTTTCTAACTGGTTGCTTTGTGTATGTTTCAGTACTTCCTCCTCTCCTTGCAGTAACTCAGCTTCTCTCTGATGTTTCTTTAGTCATTTGATCATGGCCGTGGGAAGGGGGGGTGCTGAGGGGGCTGCAGCACCCCCACCTGCTGGCGGAGAGTTGTAACTGCAACGCCAACAAGTTCACTGATCAAATCAATACAAAGGTTTTATTGTGAGTGTGTTTGAGTTAGCATTTCAGTGTAAGCAGTCTCTAAAAGCTTCACGATAAGAGAAAGGGATCATGCAGTGTGCTTCTTCTGTTGCTCTGCTATGGAAAAGAAGCTCGTCAGCGCAAGATCAGGGATGGGAGTTTTGTGAAAGCACGGTTTAAGAACTGGCGAAAGGCAGAGGAAACATTTAGGGAGCATGAGAAGTCCCATCAACACACAGGCCGTCAACAAGCTGGCAGCATGACAACGAACACCGATGAACGCGCTGCTCTCACAAGCTGCTGCTAAAGACCAAATGACTGCATTTAGTGTGACGCTATTAAACCGGACCCTCCCCCCACGCAGATCACGCAGATCACGCAGATCACGCGACTGCGTGGGGCCTCGTTTTGCGGAGGGAGCCTCATCTGAAGCGCAAACGCAGTGGAAGCGCCACAGTTTCGCCGCTGCGAGGCACCCGCACCCCCCACCCCCGCGCTCCGCTCCCTGCAGTTGATGTTTTTTTGTGGTTGTTTGTGATCTTTTTCTCACCCATTTAATGTCATCGCTCTGTGTTGTCATTTCTTTTGGGGTCATGTTCCTCTCTTTGGTTGTTGTGCATCTCTTTCTAATCCTGTTGCATCTTTTTTAAGGTATCGATTATTCTTTGCTCGTTCAACTGATGTTTAAAGTGCGTGTTCATCTCATGTTGTGGTTGTTTACATGTCTTGTTGTTTTCGTCATGTTGTGTATATCTGTGGGCTGGAATCATCTTTGGGATCTCTGTGTGTCTTTAGATACATTGTGTGAGATATTCCCCCGGACCCTTTTGGCATCGCGGCCTCTTTGTGATTGTTGTTCATTCATTCAAGTCTTTGTGCATCTTGTTGTGATCCAGAAACAGAGAGGAATCAATCAAACACAGATATAGCTGATCATTATTATTATTTAGTTTAGTCTCATGACATCCTTAGGATTAGTTAACTAACAAAGGTTGACTGTTTTTATAACCTGAGGCCTTCTCTGAACTTCCTCTACCCTCGGTGTCAGCTCACAAATGAATACATCTATTGATCACTCAGAGGGACCATCGTCTCTCTAACTGTGTGTGACCCAGCTCAGTAACACACATCATATAGCTCAGCATGTGACCTTAATGAATATCAGAAATACGCTGTATTAAACATTCTGCTATAACACTCTTTTTAAAGACACCTTTCTTTCGATGTGGTCTCCCAGAGGGTGTTCAGTCTGTTGTCTCCTGGTGGTCATGTTGTGGTTGTCTTACATTTCTGTTTAGTCAGTCCATGTCCTCTGTAGTGGCTTTGTGTATATCTGTGGGGTCTAAGCGTCTCTTTGTGATCTGTTCGGCTTGTAGATCCTTCCTGCAGAGAGTCACAGGTGAGCCGCAGGTGAGTCACAGGTGAGCCGCAGAGAGGCTCAGGTGAGTCACAGGTGAGCCGCAGAGAGTCACAGGTGAGAGTCACAGGTGAGTCACAGAGAGGCTCAGGTGAGTCACAGGTGAGCCGCAGAGAGGCTCAGGTGAGCCACAGAGAGTCACAGGTGAGAGTCACAGGTGAGCCGCAGAGAGGCTCAGGTGAGCTGCAGAGAGTCACAGGTGAGTCACAGGTGAGTCACAGGTGAGCTGCAGAGAGTCACAGGTGAGCCGCAGAGAGTCACAGGTGAGAGTCACAGGTGAGCCGCAGAGAGTCACAGGTGAGAGTCACAGGTGAGCCGCAGAGAGTCACAGGTGAGCCGCAGAGAGTCACAGGTGAGAGTCACAGGTGAGCCGCAGAGAGTCACAGGTGAGCTGCAGAGAGTCACAGGTGAGTCACAGGTGAGTCACAGGTGAGCTGCAGAGAGTCACAGGTGAGCCGCAGAGAGTCACAGGTGAGAGTCACAGGTGAGCCGCAGAGAGTCACACTTCCTAACATACCTGCTTTCTCTTTATCTGTCACTGCCAGCCTCTCCCCATCAACCAAAGCTGGCATTTATATTTTATTTTATGTCACTGTAAATGTCTCCGTTGTGGGACGAATAAATGATTAATTTAATCATCTACACATGTAATCTCACTTTTATACACCAAAATTACGTTAACACAGAGTAAACGTTTGCTCATGTAGAGTCTGTTTTGTCCCAATAAAAAGTTCATGACTATCGATAAAAAATATATCAATAAACCCATTGTTCATTTTCGCGGTACTCCCTACACATTGTCAGTAATTCATGTACCCGTATACCAGAGATGTTCACAAGTCTTTTTTTGTAAGTCCAAGTCAAGTCTCAAGTCTTTGTGGGGTGAGACTTGATCGAAGTCTCAAGTCTCTAAAAAATCAAAGTCTCGTGTCCCTTCTGGTTGTAATAAGCCTTCTATTGTCTGCTGCTATCCAGTCTGTTAAGAATACTGCACAGCTATATCTAAGAAATTCAAAGCATTTACTGTGTTATTATCACTCCTATATCTATTAGCATACAGTATCAGTACTGATTAGTTGTTTGTTATATGATCCCTTTAAACAGGCTATTGCAATATGAGGACAAACATCACACTTTAGCTAAATGCAAACAACTTATAAGCAAAACACTTCAGAATCAGAAATCAGTATCACAAATACTTTATTAATCCCCCGCAGGGAAACTGTTAAAAGTACTTAAAAGTGAAACATTTGTTCTGTGCCATTTGCAACTAAAAAACTATTGCTGCAATATTATCTGAAATATACTGAACTGGTGATATTAAAACATGACCTGTTCCAAAAGAGATATCTACCATTAACACCATTTACCAGCCAAATGCTGGTAAATCATGCAAGTGGCTGGTACTGTATGTTGCACGCACCAGCCAAAAATAACAATGACAATCGATTGAGTGGCTGGTAACATTTCAACATTCACTAGGCTAGCCATTTGGCCAGTGGACAAACATGTTAAAATGTGACCTCTGCAACCGTATTGTTTAATTACACTGGGTCTCTAATGACATATTTTAAGTCTACTATAAATAAACATATTCCTCTATCCTCTCAATCAAACCCAGTGTAATGGTAACCTGATAAACCTGTACCATTAACGTTACGTGGTTAACAATAAACCTGTAACCTGCCTATAAACCCGACAGATGTATTTATGTATGTAACTATGTATTTTTCTACGTTTAACGTTAGCCAGTAGATGGTGGCAGCGGAACGTAATGATTAACGTTACCAACCTTTTTTATGTCATGTCAAGAGTGGGATGTCAACGCCACTCAACGCAAACAAGTGTGACAAGCAAAAATGCACTCATCTTTTCAAATATTCAGTTACAAAGCTAGCAGCAAGCTAAGTTAACATTACATAGCTGATGCTGAGCTAAACATGTTTGCTAACCGTCCATGCGTTAATGTGACTGACCTCTCCGGGTGACTTTTCAAGTGCCTGATGAAATTTGACGTTGTTGCGCTAGCATCCTTGATTTTAATATTGCAGACTTTGCAGTGTGCGCTCCTTTTGTTGGTGCCGCCGGCGTTTTGTTCGAAGTTTTTATAGTTGAACCTAATTACAAGCGGTACAGCTGCTGGTGTGCCGCCGGTCGCCATGGTGTTACCATGATGATAATGTTAAAGGTGGGTACCTGTAAGTTTGAGAAACCGGCTCGCTCGAGATACACTTTTTGTTATATTCCATTAACATTCCGATAGTAATGAATATCTGAAGTGCTTTGACAAAAAATCCATAAATAAATGTCATCTGTGGAAGCCGTAATACTGTAAAAAGCACGACCAATTATTTTAGCCGGCCTGGCTAAAATAACTGGATGGCCTACCTGCCTGTCAGCCTTCCATCGGGGCACAAACTTATCTTGTGCCCTCATTGGTCATGTGCACGTTCGTGTGTGTTGGATGAGGGGCTCTGTAAGGAAGTGGCAGATTTTCTCCGGTTGTGTATTTTCAAATTCTAGCGATCTCGAGCCGGTTTCTCAAACTTACCTACCCCACAATATGCCAAAAATAGAAAACACAATGATTGTTCACGAGTCCCAAAACACGAGTCCAAGTCGAGTCTGAAGTCTCTGTGTGACTTAAGTGCGACTCGAGTCCGAGTCACAAACTTGAGTCCCCATCTCTGCCATATACTCACATATGTATACCCACATATACACATACATTCTTTTGAGAATGTTCGAGGACTTTCTGAACCGCGGAACGTTGCCACAAACTCTGACTGAGTCGGTAGTAATTGTATTATTAAAACCAGGCAAGGATCATTCTGAATGTAGCTCCTATCACCCCATCTCCCTTCTGAATGTGGACTATAAGATCCTGGCTAAAATACTAGCCATACGCCTTGAATCAGTCACGCCAAACATCATATCATTAGACCAAACTGGGTTAATGAAAGGCGTCCTTTCCAACATCCGTCGCCTTCTCAACATCCTCCTCTCTCCTGCATCCAAGGAGACACCAGAGGTGGTGGTCTCATTGGATGCAGAGAAAGTGTCCGACAGGGTGGAGTGGGGCTTTCTATTTGAGGTCCTTAAGAGGTTCAGCCTCGGATCCAAATTTGTGTGGTGGATAGCATTGTTATACTCTTCACCCAAGGCTTCAGTGAGTACTAACGGGATAAGTTCTCAATATTTTACACTAGGTAGAGGTAGTCGCCAGGGTTGCCCTCTAAGCCCGTTACTATTCGCCATGGCAATCGAACCCCTATCAATTGCGCTTAAATCGGCCAGCTTTACACAAGGAATCACCAGATATGGCTCTGAACACATACTCTCGTTATACGCTGACAATTTACTATTGTTCATTTCTAACCCTATATCTACCATTCCTCAGATAATAGATCTGTTAACCCGAATCGGAACCTTCTCGGGGTACAATCTAAACTTTTCCAAGAGTGAGTAAATGACCTGGCCCTTCAGATCCCCGATAGACTCATCCCCTTCAAGATGTCTAGGAGTAATTTTCAGTATTTAGGCGTGAATATAAGTGGAACATTCTCAGACCTTTACAAAGATAACGTCCCACCACAAATTGACAATCTCAAATATGATTTGGAAAGGTGGAATCATTTACATTTAACTATCGCTGGGAGGGTAAACTGTATCAAAATGAACGTTCTCCCTCTCTTTCTGTACCTCTTTCAATGTCTGCCAGTCTTCCTACCAAAATCACTTTTTCGTAAAATAGACACACTCATCTCCTCTTTTTTATGGCAAGGGAAGACTCCTAGAATTAGGAAAGAGCTTTTAAAAAGGCATAGATCTACAGGAGGATTAGCGCTTCCAAACATAAGACACTACTATTGGGCAGACAATATCCACAAAATAATTCTATGGACTAAGGAACCAACATGGAGTTGGTGTGAGCTTGAAGCCGAATCCTGTCCTAATACCTCACTCTTGGCTTTGCTCATATCTACATTACTCAGCCGGCCAACTCAACATTCGAATAACCTGATTGTTGTTTCCACCCTAAGAATTTGGTCCCAATTCAGAAAGGCTCATGGACTCTGTGGATCCTCTATTCATAGTCCCATTCACAACAACCATCTATTTCTCCCCCCTTACACTGATGGGGCCTTCTCTATGTGGCAGAGATTAGGTCTCAGAGTAAGGGACCTTTACATTTACAATGTTTTCGGTAGCTTTACCCAACTCTCTGACAAATGTTGCCTTCCAGGCACTCATCTATTTTGCTCCTTCCAGGTCGAAACTGGGTTAAACTAAACAACCCTTCCTTTCCCAATATCCCTCCGGATTCAATAATTGACTCAATTCTGGACCGAAAAAGGTTTGATTTCAAGAATTTACAATTCCGTCTCACAGAAACATTGCTTGGTAAAATCAAACAAGATTGGGAAAAGGAACTAGTCCAAGTTATAGATCATGAGGTCTGGGATGGCGCATTAGCGAGAGTGAACAATAGTACGTCCTGTGCCAGGCTTAATCTTATACAACTAAAAGTTGTCCACCGTATCTATTACACCAACTCTAAACTCTCCAAAATATACCAAAATGTTATGGATACCTGTAAAGGCCCTGTCACACTGTCCCGAAATTGACACCCGATGGACACACGATAAAGGAAATGTTCAAATTCGGCTGTGATCGTAGCAACATCGGGCCATTCGTGAGGGCATCTAAGCCATCGTATGACCGCCGGTGGAATTTCTCAGGCTCCGGCAGCAACTTCGTGAGCGTCAACTTCGTAAGGCACTCGTGAGGGCATCTTGTCAAGTCGTGTCATCTTCGTGTTATCATCGGTGCATTCACATTCACTCTGATCGGGGCGAATGCTCGATGGCACCGAGGATAACAAGATGCCCTCACGATGGCCTTACGAAGGGCAAAATTGACACACGAATTCAACACGAAAATGAACCTTCGCAAGGTCCTTCGGCAATTTTTTGGCATGCCAAAGATTTTGCCTCCGCTCACGAAGTTGCTGCCGGAGCCTGAGAAACTCCACCAGCGGTCATACGAAGGCTTAAGATACCCTCACGAATGGCCCGATGTTGCTACGATCACAGCCGAATTTGAACATTTCCTTTATCGTGTGTCCATCGGGTTGTTTTATTGCACAACAAAATCATGTAAATATATTATGTAAATAACCCAATTTGTGTTCTGTGAAACTAAAAAGGATATAATATATTATTTTGAAGGACAGTTGACAGGAAATTGTTGTTGTTATGGAAACAACATTACGGAGAAAACGTAATATTTTCTACATATAAAGACGGATAAAGTAAAGAACAATGTCTGAAGATATCAGTACAGTATCATAGCACTGTAACATAATTATTTTTGGTACTTTAATTGCAGTTGTATGTCTTAAATGTAATGTAAATGTTGCCTTCGTGTGTGGTTCGGGGCCATCTTCGTGCGAAATTCACAATTCCATATTCGTGTATCCATCGGGTGTCAATTTCGGGACAGTGTGACAGGGCCTTAACAGATGCCACACGTCACCAGCAAACATGACTCATATGTTTTGGTCTTGTCCTCGCCTACAAGGATACTGGACAAGCATTTTCAAACACCTCACTGAGGCCTTGGACGTGGTATTGACACCATGTGTAGAAACTGCCATTTTTGGAGTACTACCTGGCCACCGAATGATAAGGGGGAAAACTAAAGACAGTATAGCCTTTGCATCTATCTTAGCACGAAAAAGAATACTCCTGGAATGGAAATCTCCTATACCACCTAAAGCATTTATATGGCTTAAAGATTTAATGTTGTACCTGAACCTGGAGAAGATTAAATATAACCTGAGGGGCTCCTCAAAACTATTTGAATCTCTCTGGGGCTCTATGAGAGCCTACATAGCTGAAATTAAGACACTATATTAAGAAGAAAGGGGGGGAACTACGAATGTATGTGTAATTTCTTTTTCTGTTTTTTTCTTGTGTCTCTTTTTATCTGTTTTTTTTTATATAATTTTTTTTTATTCTGTCTTTGAATACAGGTATGTAAGTAGGTACGTGTATGTATGTGCATGTGTACATGTGTGTGGGTATGTCCATGTTCTCTTTTGTGTGTATTCTACTGACCACAGCATATTACTAGACCGACTGGAACACTGGGTGGGTCTTTCGGAAACAGTTCTAAATTGGTTTGAATCCTACCTAAAGGACAGAAACAACTTTGTTTATATAGGTACATACACATCTGAGTTGACAAATATGACATGTGGGGTTCCTCAAGGCTCCATCTTGGGGCCTCTTCTCTTTAACATCTACATGCTACCAGTGGCTCAGATAATGAAAAACAACAAAATAAGTTACCATAGCGATGCAGATGACACACACATTTAAGTAACCATTTCACCGGGAGACTATGCTCCAGTTAAAACACTGAGTAAGTGCATTGAACAAATCAATGACTGGATGGGTCAGAACTTTCTCCAATTAAACAAAGACAAAACTGAGGGTAATGGTTTTTGGAGCCAAGTCAGAATGTTTAAAAGTTAGCGCTGAGCTTCAGTCTGCAATGTTCAAACCAACAGATAGAGCCAGACATCTAGGTGTAGTCATGGACTCTGACCTGAGTTTCAACAGTCACATTAAAACAGTTACTAAATCAGCCTACTATCACCTAAAGAACTTATCTAGGATTAAAAGACTAATGTCACAGCAGGGTTTGGAAAAACGTATCCATGCTTTTATCTTCAGTAGACTCAACTACTGCAATGGTGTCTTCACGGGTCTCACTAAAAAATCAATTAGAAAGCTTCAGCCAGGGGCGGACTGGCCATCTGTAGAATCTGGAGAACCACAGAACGGCCGGTGTTCAAGGGCTGTTGACGGACGGCCCTTAAAAACAAAATAGTTTCACGTCATCATTTAAGTTGCGCTGACGGCCGACAGAGGGCGACAGCGGCCGCTAATGCTGTTGTGTGGTTCTTATCTGTCAATAACACACGAAGAAGAAAAAAGACCGGCCACGCGAAGAGATTAGACGCCGCGGCAGACAGGGTGAATGAAAAAACATGGATACAAATCAAAGAAAACGAAAAGAAAAAGGTGGGGCCGAGAAGGCAAGAGAAAAAAAAGTCACTCGCAGGTGAAGCATATAAATGTCGCAAATTGACAGACCTTTTTGGCAGCAGCGCTGCTACAAGCACTATCAGCAGCAGCCTAGAACAAGTGCAAGATGATGAAGAGAATGATGAGGGTGCGAGTTCAGATTTACAGCCAGCCTCCTGTGTTCATGATGAGGGACAGAGTAACTGGCACACAAGCAGGGCAAGAGCAAGAGGTGGGTGAGAATTATCCCCTGAACTCAGTGGCGTTTTCTCCTGGAGGCCAAGGGAAGCCAGGCTTGCCCTGTTGTTTTGGATTGTAGTTATAATTGTAATAAATAAATAAAAACACTTTGTTTAGTTTCGGTAATTATTCTGCCGGCCCGTCTCTCCCCCATTCTCATTTGCCGCGTTCACACTGCGGTACTTTTCCCACAAAGGTTCATGCGAACTTAGTTCATGCGAACTCTTTAGTTCGCATGAACTAAGTACAGATCGCGTTCACACCGGAAAAAAGTCCCTGGGGGTGGATTAGGCAAATGAAGCCGCTGACGTCACTTCTTCTTCTTCTGCTTTGGGTTTACTGGCAGGCCGCAAATCACTTCACGGGGTATACTGCCGCCCAAAGTCCCCGGCCGGAAGTCCCCGGAGTTGGGGAAGGCTTCAGTAGAAGCTGCTGGGACTCCCAGCAGCTTCTACTGAAGCCTTCCGAGTAAATCGCCAGAACGCCGACACCTCCTCATCTCCACCGCTCCCATGTTTTATTTTGTGTTGCCATAAGTTAGTCTCTCTGCGTTTCTGCGCTGGGCTAATGCTAATAATGCTAATGCGAGGATAATAAAATGGCGGCTTCACAAAACCTTTTGAGAGTGTTACGGGGCGTGGTTTGCAATCCGTCCCAGCCAATTAGGAATATAGCTCTTTTCTCAAAAAAGAGCCGCTCGAAAGTCCCTGCTCTCTAGCAGGGACTTTCGAGCGGGTCAAAAAGGTTCGCATGAACTACTTTTAGTACCGGCTCTTTTTGGTGTGAACGCGATCATGAACTAAGTTCGCATGAACCTTTGTGGGAAAAGTACCGCAGTGTGAACGCGGCTATTGAGTATTTTAAAAAGAGTGAAACAGCGCCCCTCCAGGTGTTATGGTGAAATAGTAGATTGCACTCTGTTACGAGAGGAGGACAGCCGAAATTGGCTTCCCTTGGTGAAATAAAATGGAGATTGACCAATCAGATGAGGCTCACGTCATGCCTCACAATCCAATTAAATTGCATTAACTTCAGTTCGTACTGTGACTGTCATCACCGCCCTTAGAAAGTAGCAAGCAACTGAAGCAAGTGCAATTATGGAGGGTGGAGATTTGGAGTATCTCATCAAAAATAATTGTAGTAAACTTCCGCTATAGCAGCAACTAAAAATGAAATCTGATGACAGGCCAATGCCCAAACTGGAGCTGCGTACAGAGAGGAAAAAAGGAGCGAATCGGACGTAAATAATAAACAGCGGATTTCTAACATTTGACATTTCATGTGTAGTCCCCTGGCTGCAGCTGATTCAGAACGCCGCTGCTCGAGTCCTCACTGACACTAAGAAAGTGGATCACATCACTCCTGCTCTGAAGTCTTCACTCTGGCTTCCTGTGTGTCAGAGAATAGATTTCTAAATACTGCTGCCGGTTTATAAAGCACTGAATGGTTTAGGCCCAAATTACATTTCTGACCTCCTGCTAAATTATGAACCATCCAGGTCTTCAGGGACTGGTCAGCTTCCTGTCCCCAGAGACAGATCTCTCAGGTCTTCAGGGACTGGTCAGCTTCCTGTCCCCAGAGACAGATCTCTCAGGTCTTCAGGGACTGGTCAGCTTCCTGTCCCCAGAGTCAGATCTCTCAGGTCTTCAGGGACTGGTCAGCTTCCTGTCCCCAGAGTCAGAACTAAACATGGAGAAGCAGCGTTCAGTTATTTTGCTCCAAACATCTGGAACAAACTCCCAGAAACCTGCAGGTCCGCTGCGACTCTGACTACTTTCAAATCCAGGCTGAAGACTTATCTTTTTGTCGCTGCTTTTAATTGAAACTGAGCCGTTGTGTTCATCAGTAAAGTGGAACTTCTGTGTGAACTATTCATATCTTAAACTGCACTGTAACTTTTTATTCAAGTATTTTTTTCTTTTAATGTTTCTTTTATTATCTTTTACTGTTTTTAAATGCCTTTGTCTGAATGTCTTTCATTTTTGTAAAGCACCTTGAATTGCCTTGTGTTGAAAGGTGCTATATAAATAGACTTGCCTTGCCTTACTGTCCTTCAAGCAGCTGCCCTTTTCCTTTGATACTCTATAACATTATTTTGTGTCATGTTTCTTTAACTCTCTAAGTGCATCGTTTCGCTCTTTAGTAGCCCTGCTGCATTCCTCATTCCACCATGGCACCACTTTCTCCCTACCCTTGGTTGTTGCTTTGGGTATACTGTTCTCTGCTGCATTTAGTATATGTTGCGTTATTTTGCTTGTAATGACCTCGATGCTTCCCTCTGATGTTAGCAGGTGTACCGACTCCTCACACCATATCCTACATTTCCCCCAATCAGCTTTAGCAAAGCACCACCTGGTTATCACACCTCCTTCCTGCATATATACATTATTATTCATTTTAGGAAGCACTGGATAATGGTCACTTCCTCCAGTGGAGTTTTTCAAAACAAACCATTCGCATGTATGAACCAAACAGTTTGACACTAATGTCAGATCCAGGCATGAGACGTTCCCCCTGTGAACATCTACTCTTGTGCCATGTCCATCATTAAGGCATACTAGTGTTCTTTCCTCCAGCATTTCCTCCACTATGTTTCTGTTACTGTCTGTATGGTTGCTGCCCATAGACGGTTGTGTGCATTGAAATCACCACACCAAACTTCCTTCCTATGTTTATTTCCTGCTATTTCTTTAAATATATCAGTGGTTAGATTTGGACATGGGTTGTATACATTGATTATCCTAATGTTATCTTGTTTTCTAGGGTTGCAGATGTCCACTATAATACAGTCTATCCCATCAGGAGATTGCACCTCCCTATATGCCACACCATCTTTGAGAAATGACTGCAGGATCTCAGGTCTGCAAAGTGGACAGGTAGGCGAGAAAGGCTTTTTTGAGTCTCAGAGACCAAGGTCCTGTACACTTCGCATACATTGACTGCACGACTTCAGGTCTGCGATGTGGACAGTACACCTCAAATACATCACTACACAACCTGGGGTATTTGAAAGATAAGGGAATGACATGTTTATAATATGCTGCAAAACACAACAAATATGCAGGGTGACGAGTCTGTTTGTAAGGCCATTTTATTTTTGGTAGTCTGATCATTTCAACAAGAGAAAAGAATCGAAACTGAAAACATCGTAAATATGTTCCAGATACATGAAGCATGTGAACAGTGAAACTCGCTCATGGACTTTAAGGTGAATACTTTAAGAAAACGTTTTCCCACACTCTTTGTAGGAGCCATTTTATGGGTGTTGTTGGTGTCTCAGTTTACCTTATTTATATGTATAGTGCAATATTATTTTTAAGCACTTGGTCAATCAATCAATGTTTATTTATATAGCCCAATATCACAAATGTTACATTTGTCTCAGTGGTCTTCACAGTGTGTACAGAATATCAGTATGACAATACGACACCCTCTGTCCTTAGACCCTCTGTCCTTAGACCCTCTGTCCTTAGACCCTCACATCGTACAAGGAAACACTTCCAAAGAAAACCCAGTTTAAAGGGAAAAATGGGAGAAACCTCAGGGAGAGCAACAGAGGAGGGATCCCTCTCCCAGGACGGACAGACGTGCAATAGATGCCGTGTGTAAATTGAAAAGATAATACATTTGCAACATAGGTAGCCCAAATGTTTGGAAATGCATGTGTGTATAATAGGAAGATGAATCCACGAGGATATCCATCCAGGACCGATGATCCAGGACCACAGCCACGACTCGCGATCCAGGGCTCGCGATCCAGGACACAGGACCGCAGGATCATCCATGACCCCGGATCCCAGCGTATATAGACACCAAAAGGAAAGACATGTGGGGAAGCTGGGTTAATCGGAACATGAGAGGACACAGGTATAGACAGAGAGAAGGAAGAAGTGAGATGTCCCCATGAGAGGACACAGGTACAGACAGAGAGAAGGAAGAAGTAAGATGTCCCGCGACAAACTAAGCCTATATCAGCAAAACTAGGGGCTGAATCTAATCAGCCCTAACTATAAGCTTTATCAAAAAGGAAGGTCTTAAGCGCACTCTTAAAAACGGATAGGGTGTCTGCCGCCCGAACACAAACTGGAAGCTGATTCCACAAATGTGGAGCTTGATAAGAAAAGGCTCTGGCTCCCATTGTACTTTTAGAGATTCTGGTGGCGGGGTTTAGCTGCACCGGGTGTATAAAAGGGGTCATAGGTGACAGGAGAGGAAGATGACACAGGAGGAAGAGCACACCGAGGCCGTATCTCAATCTCGAGGATACTGGCTTCCAAGCCAATATTTCAAGGATGCTACGTCATCGAGTGCCGCCGAAGGACTGTTCCAATCTCCAGCATACTTGGAATTCCACCGAGGCCGTGTCCTTGGTTTGGGGGACATTTCGAGGCTGCACATGGGTAGACTTCGCGTCCTTAAAATCCCCACAATGCTTTGCGCAGGGACCAATTTCAAAAAACCTTGCTGAGACCTTGCTGAGCCGACGCAGCACACATTTAAATGTAAGTATGTAGTGGCGTAGAACATGTGTAGTGTTGGTAAATGTGTTACTTTGTTACATTTGTTTGTTATCACCAACAATGTGTTCTGTGAAAGTAAAGCAAGTTCATAATTAGAGAGACATCGTGAGGTATTTATTTTCGGTACAGTTTATGTTGAAAACGTTAGAGAGTGGCACACTTGTTAGCCGGTTCTATTCTTCTTTGTTTTCCGAAGCCGTGGTTTGGAAGCATACTTGCTTCGTTTCTGAAGGAAGTGACATGGAAGTACGCGACTACCAATCCAGCATCCTCGCGATTAAGAAACGGCCCGATTCTACCAGACGGCCAGCCCAGCCCCTATGCTCACACTACAACTATTGACACCGTGCACTTAAACCTTGGAATGTAAAGCAATAAAACATCATTCTAAAACTGCAGCAAAAGACCGGAACTTCATATGTTTGTGTCTGCGTCAGGATCACTCTAACCCCTCCTGTGAAGTAAAACACCATCATCCCGGATCAGCTGGACAACAAGCCCCAATCAGCTGGAGATTATCACCACCTGCACTCATCAAGATGGCGAAAGAAGAGGCCGAGAGCCAAGGCTGGGAAAGCGGCCGGGTATGAGCAGCATTCAAACTGGATCGTATATTGGAATCATAAGCTGCATCAGACAATGGTTTGGATTTAATGCTGCAATAATGTCAGCTGTTTGAAACAGCGGTCGGCCAGCCAGAAAACGAAACTTAAAAGAACAGTGAATATTATGCCTGTCATTTCTGATGTTACGTCAACAGATGGCGCTGTTGGGATGGGATCTGAAATGGAAAAAAGGAGTACCCAACACATGGTCAATAGATGGGAATTGTTTTTTGTAAACTGTGAAAAAACAAAATATGCTTAATTGCGGCTCCTACACTCTTAAAACCACTATGGTTTTTCTCCTGAGTGAACACGAAGATGTGTTTTGAGATTACTTGATTGAGTATACATTTTCCCACACTCTTCACACCAGTACGGTTTTTCTCCTGAGTGAACACGAAGATGTGTTTTGAGAGTACTTGATGTAGTGAACGTTTTCCCACACTCTTCACACCAGTACGGTTTTTCTCCAGTGTGAATACGGTGATGTGATTTGAAATTATCTGAACTTCTGAACGTTTTCCCACACTCTTCACAGCTGTAAGGTTTTTCTCCAGTATGAATACGTTGATGTGATTTGAGATGTCTTGATGTAGTGAAAGTTGTCCCACACTCTTCACAGCTGTACGGTTTCTCTCCAGTATGAATACGTTGATGTATTTTGAGAGCACCTGATCTAGTGAAAGTTGTCCCACACTCTTCACAGCTGTAAGGTTTTTCTCCAGTATGAATACGTTGATGTCTTTTGAGAGCACCTGATGTAGTGAAAGTTGTCCCACACTCTTCACAGCTGGACAGCTTTTCTCCAGTATGAATACGTTGATGTGATTTGAGAGTACCTGATCTAGTGAAAGTTGTCCCACACTCTTCACAGCTGTAAGGTTTTTCTCCAGTATGAATACGTTGATGTCTTTTGAGAGCACCTGATGTAGTGAAAGTTGTACCACACTCTTCACAGCTGTAAGGTTTTTCTCCAGTATGGATACGTTGATGTGATTTGAGATGTCTTGATGTAGTGAAAGTTGTCCCACACTCTTCACAGCTGTAAGGTTTTTCTCCAGTATGAATACGTTGATGTAATTTGAGATTACTTGATGTAGTGAAAGTTGTCCCACACTCTTCACAGCTGTACGGTTTTTCTCCTGTGTGAATACGCAGGTGGCGCTTTAAAGTTCCAGATGCTGTGAAGGATTTGTCACATTGCTGACAGCTGTGACGTCTCCCTTTTCCTTTCGGTTTCTAGAACAGACGGACAGAGAAAGAGAGAAAGTCAAACTAAAAAGCATAAATAATAATAAATACAAGTTAACACAATAAAAACTCACTTAAAGTGGACCTATCATGCTATATTTGAAGAATATATTGTAGGGCCATACCTATATGAATATAGTATTTTTTTCAAAATACCAAAAAGATCCTGCATTTTACCACGCCTAATTTCGCTCTATTTGCTCTTTCCAGCACTGTTTTTGCAGGGGGCTGATTCTGTGAGCACACACACTGACCACGCCCCCTGCAGGAGAGGGGAGTGTGCTCTGAGATAATAATAATAATGGGTTCCATTTATAAAGCACTTCATATTTGAATTCAAATCCTGAAGTGCTACAAGTAGTGAGCATAAACATTACACAACACGGTAGAATTAATAAAAAAGCAATACAAATACATTCAAAATAAATAAAACGGTGATAAAAAGGTCTAGGCAAAGGCTCTTTTGAAGAGATGGGTTTTGAGGCCTTTTTTAAAAGCCTCCATGGTCTGTGGTGCTCTCATTTGGTCGGGAGAGTATTCCACTGGCTGGGAGCAGCCGAGCAGAAGGCCCGGTCTCCCATAGCACGGAGCTTAGTCCTGGGGGGTTTGAGGAAATTGGAGTTGCTGGAACGGGTGGTCCGCAAGGAGGTATGGGGGGTGAGGAGTTCCTTGAGGTAGGGAGGGGCAGTTCCATGGACACACTGGTGGGTGAGGACGGAGACCTTGAATTTGATCCTCAGTTCCACGGGTAGCCAGTGTAGTGCTTTAAGGATGGGGGTGATGTGATCATATTTGCGCACCCTCATCAGGATCCTAGCAGCGCTGTTCTGAAAGTACTGGAGCTTTTGGATGCTTTTGTTAGGGATCCCGATGAGGAGTGCATTGCAGTAGTCCAGCCTGGAGGAGACAAAGGCATGGACTAGCTTTTCGGCATGAGACAGAGTCAGTGTGGGACGGAGTTTGGCGATGTTCCTGAGGTGATAAAAGGAGTTCTTGCACAGCTGTTTAATGTGGGGCTCAAAGGTCAGATGGGCGTCCATTTTAACACCCAGGTTGGTGACTATTGAGGAGAGGGTAATGTCCTGGCCGGAGAAGGAGATGGTGGTGATGGTGGATGACCGAACCTGGTGTGGGGTGCCAACTATAATGGCTTCGCTCTTGGAGCTGTTGAGTTTCAGGAAGTTTTGCTTCATCCACGCCTGTATCTCCTCCAGGCATCCGATGGAGGAGGATGCCATGATCGACGGTGTCGAAAGCTGCAGTGAGATCGAGGAGGATGAGGAGAGAGGGAGAGCCAGCATCAGCAGGTTGTTGGTGACCCTGACCAGGGCAGTTTCTGTGCTGTGGCCTGAGCGGAAACCAGACTGGAATTTCTCATGTAAGTTGTTGGAGTTTAGGTGGTCCTGGAGCTGAGCAGCAACTAGTTTTTCCAGCACTTTTGATAGAAAAGGAAGGTTGGAAATGGGTCTGTAGTTAGCTAGCACTCCCGGGTCAAGGGAGGGTTTTTTGAGATGAGGTTTGATGAGAGCGGTTTTTAGGGCAGAGGGGACATGGCCGGCCTGGAGTGAGAGGTTTACTATCTTAGTGATCATGGGGCTCATGGTACAGATGTACGATTTTACAAGAGCTGACGGAAGGGGTCCAGGACACAGGTGGAGGGCTTCATCCTCCTAACGATGCCCTCAACCTCTCGCTGAGAGATGTCCGTGAAACAGCGAAGAGGCTGGGTTGTCCCAGGCTGTGGGTCAGCAGTTGTAACTGGAGGTGCAGAGAGGCTAGAGAGGAGGGAGCGAATAGTATCAACTTTGTTTGTGAAGAAGGCGGCGAAGTTGCTACACTGCTTCTCAGTGGAGTCGGAGTGTAGAGGACTTTGGGGTTTGAGGAGGTGGTTTATGGTGGAGAAGAGTTGCTTGGAGTTTCCAGTACTGTTGTTGATGAGGGAGGAGTAGTACTGGGACCGTGCATCTCTGAGGGACTGTGCATAGGCCTTCTGGTGTTCATGATAGGCTAAGCAGTGAACAGTGAGTCCAGAGGCCTTGAGCCGCCGCTCAAGGACACGCCCAGCTGTCTTCATTCTCCGCAGTTCGCCGGTGTACCTAGGGGCTGAGTGCGAGAAGGTGACCATCCTGGTTTTGAGGGGGGCGTGAAGATCAAGGAGACTCTTAAGGGACTGGTTGTAATATGCAACTGACTCACTTATGGCGCATTTCCACTGCAACGGGGTAGCCCCGTTTAAGCGTCCCTAAGCGTCCTCGGACTGCCTCGCTGGCCGTCCGAGGCCGTGACGCATTTCCATTACAGTTTAGGACCTGGGGTAGCAACGCCGTGTAGGCGGGGCGTCGGGTTTTTGGGCAGAGCGACGCTGGGTAAAACTGCAGTGGCGTCATTTTCAATGCAACACAACTCACACACAACAATGGAGGATGTGGAAGCGATCGTTTTCTTGTTTATTGTGAAATCCATGGTGCTGACATGCTGTGCTCTGCATAACGTCTGCGAGAGTCATGGAGAGGACTATGATGATGGGTGGAATGCACCAGCAGCAGAGCCTGGGGTAGCAGTGTTTCAAGGTGCAGAGGAGGAGGGCACTGACATCAGAGGGTTTGATGCGCTACCTGAATACCTACATATGCATTGTATTGAACATAAATACATCTTTGTGTTTGTCAAATGCTTTAAACAAATGTTATCTGAATTGAATATTTGAATTTCAAGCACCAGTAAGTACTGCCCCATAATAAGAACATTTGAGGAAATATCAGATCATGAAAAGAAAATCAAGCGAATATCAAAGCTAACTATAAACATAAATACTAAAGTGTAAAACACAGCAAAACTATATTCATAAATGCAAGTGTAAAATAGTGTGGACAATTGTAAACATGGATGGAGGCTAAAGTATCCACAACATAAAATAATATTAAATATAACCTCAATCTTTCTTCTAGACATGTTAAAAGCTTGAATGGGTTATAGGTTTATTTTGTTTTCTCGTCTTTGAAATATATAAGGAATGTGTTGTTTGAGTCTAGAACGAGGGTATTACAATTGAGCAATTTCTACATGTATTATGTATTTATCATGTATTCTTAATACTACTACAAAATAAACATGTAATAATGTTTTAGAGGAGGACCTCAAGCTAGCAAACTCAACTGCTTTAAATCTCTTAAAAGTAAGGGGCTTTGACTGATGGTGTTTGTTATTGCTTTATAAATGCATGTATGTTTATATCTTCTCTAAATCAAGATTATGTGAATCTGATGTGTTTCTGTTGGGTGCCATTCATTATCAACAAGAGATAAGATAAGTCAAAGAAGTACTTTATTGATGGCAGTATAAAAATACAAAAAAAATGTTGTATCAACGGCATGCCATTAAACAATACAAATAAAAAATGTAAAACTGTATTGCAGTCAGCATAAATATACATGGAATTGTAAATATAAAATGAACATTTTAAAGAAAATAAATAAACAAGGAAGTACAAATGTTGCATTTAAAAATTAACTAGATAAAAAATATATAATATGTACAATAACTATTAAGGTTTTTTGAAGTATCAGGGAGGAGACGGGCCACGTCGGCTGCCCAGTCATGGTGCCGTTCCTGCTGGGCCCGATCCTCTCCTCCTCGTTTCCTCTTGCCTGGGTGACAATAAGATAATAATTAGCAATAAGGAAAACACACAGGACAGGTACAGGTCACACAAGGATATAAGAATAACATGTATAAACAGAACAACAGTAAGGTGAACTAAAGAAAGTTCTGGCCCTAGATGTTTACAGTGATTGTGAAAGTGAATTACATTATGTCCAGCCTGTTGATAATGAATATAAATATATGTATATGATAGGATGTCACACACAACTGTACTAGCTGCTTACTAGCCAAGACTTTACTTTAACAGAGCATTTCCACACAGTGGTATAGCTTATTTTAATTACTGACGATGGATGATCCAAGGTTTAAAAAATCAAAACACAATTCCAGTCGTTTTGCCATTTCTATTTCTTACCTAGAACCACACGCTGCGGTGTCGTGATGGCACTCGGTGTTGGTGGTTGAGTTGGTGTCGATTCTTCGCCTGGGGTCCGTTCTGGATTCGATGACGATGTGGACGGAACACTGCCATCACCCGTTGTTCGGGAATGTTCCTCCTCACGAGTCCCAATGTAATCATCTAGAACAGCAAAATGACTTGTTAATTCCACAAACTACTGCAGCACAATACTAAATAGCAACAACAACTATAGAAAAGAAAAACTGAACGCAAACAATGGCACATATGGTGTTAGCAAACAATAGCTCTAGCTAAGGCTATCTGCCTTAGCTAGCTCTTCGGGGCTCCATAAAAGCATGGGTTGTTGAACATTAATGTAAGGATAAAATAGACTTCTTTGTTAGAAGTGAGCGTACCTTGCAGGGACTCCAGTAAAGCCGTTGCCGTTTTCCCTACATCGCAGGAAAGTCCTCGAAAATCCGCGTTCGGACATCTTTGCAGAGACATCCTGCAACACATTCACATTTCGCGTTGTTCCGTCGAGCTCACGCTGGATTTTATCATCCCCAATGAGATGAAGGAACGTCGTCACCTCCTCGGTCGACCACGGTGTGCTTTTCTTCGATGTTGCCATTTTTGTAGCTCCTCCGTTTACAAAATGCTGCAAGCTTGCTTCTAGATCTATATGCGCCGCTAGGGATGATCTCGCGCGCGATCTTGTGACGATTCTCTCTGACCAATCAGCAGTCGAGTGTTGACGTCACAGCCCTGGCCTGGTCTGATAGAACCACGATTTTATGGGGCCGGGAAAAGAGGGAAAAAGTACCCGCTAGCCGGTACTAGGCTATATGGAAATGCCACCAAAAACTGGCCTGGACGGTTAAGGACGCTTAAACGGGGCTACCCGCTGCAGTGGAAATGCGCCATTACTGATGAGAAGTTGGCGGAAAAAAGATGCTGGAGGTCCAGGGTCATGGTGTCCGGGTTGATGTTCCTCAGGTTCCTGAAGCGGATTTGGCGTTTGGGCTTGCTGAGTGGGGATTGGAAAGAGAGCTCCATAGAGATGGTCTTGTGGTCAGACACCCCCAAGTCATACACTAGCAGATTGCTGATGGGAGCGGAGTTTGTGATGACCAGGTCGAGCGTGTGGCCCTTGGCGTGTGTGGGGACATTAACATGCTGTGTCAGATTGAGGCAGTCCAGAAGTAGCAGAGACTCAGTGCCAAAGTGGCAGGCGGGGGAGTCGACATGAATATTAAAATCTCCAAGTATGATAATATTGGCAGAGGTTGTGCATAGCGTAGTTAGAAGGTCTTGTATCTCTGGGATGAAAGCTGAGTTTGGTTTGGGTGGCCGGTAGATCAGAAGTATTGTCAGGGCAAAGGACAATACAGGCAGGGGCAGGAGTGACAGTTCCAATTCCTTTCGGTAGATGACAGCTAGACCTCCACCACGACCAGTGCTGCAGGCTTTCTCCAAGTAGCTGTAGCCAGGAGGGCAAGCTTCATTGAGGGTGGAGTAAACCTCTGGCTGATGCCAGGTTTCCGTGAGGCACATGAAGTCCATTTTCTCATCAGTGATGTGGTCATGAATGAAGGATGCTTTATTACTGAGGGATTGTGTATTCAGAAGTTCTATTTTGGCTTTGGAAGATGTGGTGAGTCTCTGTAGGGGCCGCAGTAGGCTGTAATCCACTCCACGTTTTCCAGACTCCTTCGTGTGTGGCGATCTCGCGATGCTCTCCGTGTATTCATGCAGCGGTCTCGCGATGTTTCTGGCGCGATTTGACCCCGCCATGAACGGGCTCTGATGACGCTCAGATGTGCGACACGACGGCAGACTGAGTGGATGGATGGAATATCTGCAACTCTGTGCTGGGAATATACAGTTCGTCTTCTTCTTGGGCTTCGGTGGATATAGCGAGGGCGACGAAGAAGTCCAAGTTGTTTAATGACTGAGGTGCCGGTTGGAGCGTTGGAGTGCTTGAAGCTCAGGAGTTGGGGAATAGAAAACCTCAACATCTCAACAGGTCGGGCGCCGAAGAAGTTTGGTAGCGGTGCTTAGCAGCGAGGGCTAACAGCAACGAGACAACTGGAAGGCTATCCCGATAGTATACCTCGCGTCTGGGAATGAAACGGAGGATTGGGAGTCCGCCTGCTATCACAGTAGTAGCGGGAGAGAGGCAAGCAGTCAGCCGGAGATAGTCGGCGAATTTGGGCGATACAGCAGGTGAGTCCCGACAGTCGTCAGGTCCAAAACCGTCAATAATCACGAGGTTTAATATATAAAAGCACTTGTTAAACAGACTCAAGTTTAGCCATATAGCTTAAAAGCAGATAAAAACTCTGAGGCGTAGGAGAAGCGGCGAACAAACAAGCGCCAGCGTCCTCTCCTCTGATTCTGTGTGGTTTCAGATCAGGACCTGGCGAGGTCTGCTGGGCTGCAGCGGGGAGAAGAGGGGGAGAGAAAGAGATCTCCGTCCACCGTGTTTTATTCTTATAGAAGTATGAAGAGAAGTAACGGGGCAGAAACCCTCCTTTTTACGCAGCGGTCCAGACATAGACATCAAACGGCGACACATATTCAGTGTGCAGTTCCTTTGGCATTAGGGCAGGGATATCTAGATACTTCCCAAGGTTTGACATAATGAATTGAGCTACTTTTAAAGCAAGCAACGATGTTTTCAAATCTGTAATCACAAAGCTCCTCAAAAACACTATCTAAGCAGTTCCTGCCGTTTCTACGTTGTTCAAACGGTAACAACGGACCATTTCTCTTAGCGGATGCATGTCAATTTAAATCAATACAACTATTTTTTAAATCAATAAAATAATTTTCTAAATCCATAAAAGCATTTCAATTAATATTGGGAGTCATATCGTTACTTTGTTGAGAATGTGGCCGTGTGATAAGCGGGATAATGTGCAGCCACGCTGTCATTATAAATTACACCTTCATGCCGATATAGATCCTCCGCGTCGGGCTCCTGGTCAGCCTGTCTGTGCTCTTTTCCCCATAATGACCGCGTCGCTGCACATTACCCCTTACATATGATTATATAGAGTCATTATTCATTTGTTTTAAAGCAGGAGGCGCAAACGCTTGCCTCGGGGAGGGAGAAAAAGAGCCACAGCGGAGAATAAACAGAAGGGCAACCATGGCAACCATGCAAGGGAAGTCTTCTTCGTTGCTTTTGTGGCAGACTACAGCGCCACTTACAGGCCTGGCATATGAACTACAGCGTCTCCAGCGCTTTCGAGCAGCAATGGCCGGCCGTGGCCCAACCTCTCATTCCCCTGATAGGTGGAGAGTTGACCAATAGCCGTAGCACTACTTTACTGACGTCAGTAAAGTGTTCAAATCCGGATCAGTCTGTATCAGATCGTTGCAGCCCCTTTTTTAGAGATTTGGGTAAGGAGGAAAATAGAGGGGGTTGTGTTTTCTGACACTTGGTGAGTTCCCTGGAACACATGTTCATGTATAAAAGACGTACGAAAGTGCATTTTGCATGACAGGTCCCCTTTAATATAAACCTTGTGTTAACAAAATACTACTTGTCAACTGTTAGTGTTTATTATATTTGATACAGTAATATTCTAACCAAAGTATATACCAGAGGTGGGGGACTTGAGTCACATGACTTGACTCGAGTCATGTGAGTTGACTTGCCTAATCTTTGACTTGAGACATGCTTGACTAACATTGATAAAAGACTCGACTTGACTTTGACTTGCTATTCATGACTTGAGACTTAGGCTCGAGGCAGATGACTCGAAAGGACTTTACTTTTTAAAATATTTGTATTTGTTTTTGTATTGTATGAAGCCCCTAGAGGGCAATGAAAGAAATAAAGAGAGAAAGGAGAAAGTAGGAAGTGGAGCGCACAGGAGACAGCCGTTTCATTGAAGACTGTTATGTTTATGTGGGGAAATACATACATTATTTGAGATATATTTCAAACTCGGACTTCATTTTAGGGACATTTCGGCCAGGGGTGTAGAGCAGGGTTTCCGTTAGTCGGTAATTATCGGTTTTTAGCTGGTAAAATGTATTAAAAACCGGTAAATTCAAAACCTGCCGGTCAAAATGTCTGGTAATAATTAGGGAGGCTCCGATCGATCGGCCGCCGGTCATTATCGGCCGATATTCACTCTTAATAGTTTAAATCGGTGCTCTCTATAAAGGCCGATCAGGAGAGCTGGATCTGATCGATATGGACATAAACGCGAGTGAAGTATAACCGGACGATCAGCTGCTGAGTCTGACCGAGACACGCAGCTCTGTATAAGCACCTGAAGCCCCGCCCTCTGTTTAGCGAGCTGCAGGAGCTGCATGAGAAACTGACGGGCTGTCAGGAGAGAGAGAGGGGAAAAGAGAGGATCCGAGTCCCGTGTTATTATCTAATTCATGATCGTAATAAGCAATGGTCCTTAGCTAGAAAGTCTAACACTTGTGATGACTGGCTTCTTTTTCGTGTCCTCAGAAATAAATGTTCAGCCCTTATTAAAAAATCTAAAGCTGATTACTATCTGAGCTTAACCACTGATTGTTTTAATGATCATTCTAAGTTCTGGAAAATAATTAAATCACTTCAGAACAAGAAGGTTTCTAGTTTCCCAAAAAAAACTGAAGGTCAGTGATTCTTTTATTTCAGATTCAGATGGTATGGCTAACGCTTTCAATGCTCACTTCAAAAAGGCTGGTCACATTTTTGATGAGCAAAGTCATGACTCTCTAAATGGTCGTACTCACAGCCCTAGTCAAGAGATGAACTCCCCTCTTTTTGATTTAGCTTATTTCTCGGTCTCTGAAGTCTTACAGGGTTTTTCACTCAATTGATCCTAAAAAGTCTGCCGGGCCTGACGGCCTTGACCCGTTCTTTTTAAAAATTGTAGCTCAGATTGTAGCACAACCAGTAACTGATATTTTTAATCTCTCCCTGTCCACTCACACATTGCCAGCTGTGTGGAAGCAAGCTCTGGTATCGCCCCTCTTGAAAGCTGGTGATCCCACAGAATTAAATAACTATCGTCCTATCTCAAATCTTTCTGCGTTATCAAAGATTCTTGAGGCCCTAGTTTCTACTCAGCTAAAACTTTTTTTAAATTCATACAACATCCTTAACCCTATGCAATCTGGATTCAGATCAAAGCACAGTACTGTGACCGCCAGTCTGAAAGTCTTAGATGATATTAAGGCTGCTTTGGATAACAAATCTGTATGTGTTGCATTGTTTTTAGACCTAGCCAAAGCATTTGACACTGTAGATCACCACATCACGTCTGATGTTATGTTGATGTCTCGTTTCGGTCATAAGGCCATTTGCTGGTTTCAGAGTTATCTAACCGACCGTACTCAATGCGTCAGGTTGGGTAGTACTGTCTCTGACCCTGTCACCTTGAATAAGGGAGTTCCACAGGGCTCTATTTTGGGGCCTTTGCTCTTTTTATTATATGTAAACAATATTTGTAGTCAGATGCAATTTTCTACCTATCACATGTATGCTGATGACACTATTGTATATTCATGTGCTCCTACTCTGGATATGGCCGTTTCCAATCTAAAATCTGACTTTATCACGCTGCAGCATGCACTTCTTGATTCCAAACTGCTTTTGAACAGTAAGAAAACCAAAGCAATGCTTTTTGCTCCCAAGTCAGCGTCCTCTTGCTTCTCCATTGACACCCTTGATGGCGTCTCTGTTGAGTTTGTCGATACCTACAAATATCTGGGCTTTTGGTTGGACAGTAATCTCAACTTCAAACACCATATTGAAGTTCTAACTAAGAAATTGAAATTCACTCTCGGCTTCCTTTATAGACTTAAATGTTGTTTTTCAACTTCATCCCATAAAAGGTTGGTCTCTGGCTTATTCCTGTCCCAGCTGGACTACGGTGATACCATTTATAGATTTGCCTGTCCCACTGTTTTGGCCAAACTTGACCCACTCTACCATGCTGCACTGCGTTTTATATCAAATGCACCCTATAGGACTCACCATTGCAAACTGTATAGCCTAACTGGATTGTTCTCACTTAGTATGCGTAGGATGCAGCATTGGTTTTTATTAATGTATAAAGCCATTTTAGGTAAGCTTCCACTGTACATATGTGCCAGATTTGCTCCAGTTTGTGACTCTTACAACCTCAGATCCAGTGCCTGGATACGGTTTCAGGTTCCTGCTGTGCGGACTGAGGCTGGGAAAAGGAGTCTTTTTTATTATGGTCCTTGGTCTTGGAATGACCTTCAATCACGCCTCAAACTGAGGGCACTTGTCTCTATAGCATGTTTTAAATTAAAGTTGTCTGAGGTCCTTACCACCAGCTGCTCTTGCAGTAATAAGTAGTGCACCTTTCTTACTGTCCTAATGTGCACAATGTAGTGACTGCTTTTTTTATCTTTTGTTTTCTTAGTCGTGTTCTCTGTATTTTATATGTTTGTGTTATGTGTAACGTTGCTGCCTTCTTGGCCAGGTCAGCACTGCAAATGAGATTCTATCTCAATGCCTTTATCTGGTTAAATAAAGGTTAAATAAAATAAAAATATTCAAATGTAATGTAAACTTTTGAATAATGTACGTTATTTACTACAAGTAGTTTGAATGTAATAATTAATTGAAAAATGAATCTGAATTTTTTCGATCTGTTACGATTATAAACTGAAGCATATCTGCTCATAGTCCGGTAATTACCTGCCAACGGAAACTCTGCTACACAACTCTTATTATTATTATTGAAATATGACCGGTAAGTTTCAAATTTGTCCGGTAAAATAAATTCTGCCCGGACATTTGACCGGCGAGAAAAAATCCTAGCGGAAACCCTGGTGTAGAGCCATTTGTTCAAGCACCGGATCGGCAAAACAGGAGAGTCTGTGAACCAGTCTGCCTTGACCTATGTATTCATGTCTGTGACTCTCACAGTATCTGCTGCCCACAGCTGCTTCATAGAAGAAAAACTTCAGGAAATCTATGCAGCACTAGGAGGCAGTAACGTGCAACTCAGCAGAATCTGAGAAGAGCAGCATCAGCTGCAAAGAGCTGTGCCTTCACTGCGTTTACCTTCATTAGAACAGCTAACGTGCGACCGCAGGCTGCTCTCACACACAGCCACACACACACAGCCACACACACACTGTGATTTCAAAACAGAAGTAATACTGCTTGGTGACCTGAATTTTAACTGGTTAGACAAGACAAGTAGGAAAGCCCTTAAGCAAATCACAGATAGTTTAGACTTAACACAAATAACAGAAGGACCAACCAGAATAACCTCATCCTCACAGACACAAATAGACTTAATATTAAGTAATAAACCTGAGACAGTGGATACAACATTTAATTTCATCACTGGACTATCTGACCACAACTTAATATTAATATCCAGAAAACTCACAAAGAAACGGTTCCACCACTCTTACAAACCTCTGGAACAACTAAGAATACCAAAAAATGAATTTGCAAACTTTGAGCAAGCTGTGCAACAGACTGACTGGGAAAGTATGCTAACTGGGAGCAATGAAGAAACAGACAGCCAAATGTTTGCAACCAAGCTACATGATTTAGTGCAGATGTTCTCCAGAAAAATTCAAAGTGCAAAAAACAAAAACAATGCACTTCCTTGGTTCTATACGGACATATTGAACTTGATGAAGGAAAGAGACTTTGCACTGAAAAGAGCACTGAAAATTAAATTAACTACTGACAGGCATAGGTTTACTTCATTACATCACAAAGTAACTCAAACAATCAGAAAGGCCAAAGGCCTTTTGCATTCAACCCATATCGAAATTAAAAACCAAAGCAATTATTAATTCTCTTAAAACTTCAACAGCTAAGGACACATACGCTATGGATTCTACAACGCTTAAATCACTGGAAGATTACTTAGTCTGCCCTCTTACCCAAATCATCAATTCATCTGTATCACATGGCACATTCCCAAGTGCATGGAAGACTGCAATTGTAACCCCCATTTTCAAGTCAGGTGACCCTCTGAACATCAACAACTACTGCCCTATTAGCATCTTACCTGTAGTATCCAAGGTGGCTGAGAAGTGGGTGTCAGAACAGCTTGTCTCCTTCTTAAACAACAGTCCATTTCAACTTCATCCCATGCAGTTTGGCTTCAGGGCAAATTATTCAACCGAAACAGCCAACTGCTTGTTTATAGAAAAGGTCAAAACAATGGTTGACAAAGGAGGTGTTGTTCCTGCAGTATTTCTGGATTTACGCAAAGCCTTTGATACAGTCAACCATAAGGTCCTTCTGTCCAAACTGTCGGCTTTTAACTGCTCTCCATTAACACTCAGTTGGATTGAATCATACCTTACTGGTAGGCGTCAGCATGTTATCGTCAATAATCGACTCTCTCCAGCTCTAGACTTAAGCACCGGAGTACCACAAGGTTCAATACGTGGTCCACTTCTTTTCACCCTATATATGAATGACCTGCCACCTGTCTGTCCTGATGTGGAAACACAGCTATATGCCGATGACACTGTGATATATGTGCATGCCAGCACAAAGCAAAAGGCTGCTGATAAACTGACCTCAGCTTAGTGCTGATCACTAGCTGGCTACACCGCTCCTGTCTTCAGCTTAATGTCAACAAAACAGTTGGAATGTTTTTCACAAAAAGAAAATGCAACATTGTGTCAAATATAAGCATCTCAGGTGAACATATTAACATTGTGCCTGAGGTTAAGTACCTTGGAATCATTATTGACTCTAATTTAACATTCAAAACACAAGTCAAAAAAGTGACCCAAAGAGTCAAGTTTGGCCTAGCAAATTTTAAATACATAAGAAACACTGACATTGAATTCTGCCAAATTATACATGAATGCCATGATCATGTCACATCTTACATACTGTCTCACAAGCTGGGGGAAAACTAACAGCTCCACACTGAAGCCACTAGCAACCCTGTACAAACAAACCCTCAAAGTACTGGACCAGAAAGCTAACCGCTCCCTTCACTGTACCATCCTCAACAAGCATAACATCCTGAGTTGGGAAGATTTAATAAAGTATAGGAATATCGTTCTGATGTACAAAATCCTGCACAATACAGCCCCTCCACCTCTTAACTCATTGGTTACTCAACGTAACAACACCAGACTGACCACGAGAAGCTCCACACGTGGCGACCTGTCAGTCCCATTGAGGAAGAGGACTTTTGGTCAGTCATCATTCTCAGTCATAGCAATACAAAACTGGAACTCTCTACCCACTCAAATCAAAGACACACATACACATCCCACCTTCACAGCTCACTTAAAAACATGGTTTACTGAGAACTACACCTGCACACACTAGCCTGTGTTGAGTATGGCGTGAGTGTTACATGTTGTGATCATGGATGTTGCCCCTCGCTTCTGTGATGTGATGTGCTCTATGTGACATGTACTGTATATAGTAACGTGTGTTGTTTATTGTTCTCCTTTATCCTCACACCGGTATCTACTTGTCTTTCCTCATTTTTATTTTATTTTATATATTTTCTTATAACTAATGCTGTTGATATATTGTAATTTTAAGGGTGTCTATTACCATCTGGCCGGGGACAACAGCTGGAAATTAGCCATGTCGGCTAAAGCTGCACCATTTACTGTTTTTGTGACAGTTCATCGATGGGGACTGTCCACGACACTATAAATAAATAAACTAAACTAAACAATGTCGCCTGGAGACTGTGTTACCTGGGTTACAGCAGTGTGTTAGGGATCACAGCAGGAAAGACAATATCCTGGACAAATGCTTTGTTAATGATAAAGGAGCCTATGTGTCTAAATACAGACCACCAATACTGACCTCTGATCATAATGTTGTGAATATGATACCAGTGGATAAGACCAAACTCAAGGGAACCAGAAAAGAAAGTAATAAGGACATGGACAAATGAAAGTAGGGAACAGTTGAAAGCCTGTTTTGATTGGACAGATTGGGTCATGTTTCAGGAAGGTTCACCGATGAAATAACTACTGTTACCAAAGACTATATTAACTTCTGTGTTCCCACTAAAGAAATACAGATCCATCCAAGTAATAAATCATATGTGACTAAGGACATTACAATAAGTTATAAAAACCAGGAAAATAGCTTTCAAAAACAAAGACTATGGAGCACTTGAACAGACAGAGAGACTGAAAGTCAAATTGAGGGAATCAAAACTGGCGCAAAGAGAGTTTTTGGGAAATGCTTTTAAAGCCAAAGACCCCAAAAAAGTGTGAGACACCATGAGAACGTGCCAGGAATGACCTCTTCAGCTAAACCTATTGTGACGGACAAGACATACTTGATCCATACCATTTGCCTATAAGCAAGGGGGTGGTACTGTTGCTGCTCTGGTTCACATCATCACTAAACATTTAGATACACGTCACACCTCTGCAAGAGCCCTCTTCCTAGACTTCTCAGCAGCAACACAACACAAGCAGACATCTTGGTGTCGAGAGTGGAAGTAAATCCATACCTGATTTACTGGTATGCCGCTTTCCTCACCAGTAGAGAGCAACTTGACCAAACCCTGTCATCTGCCATCACAACCAATGTAGGGCCCCCAGGGCTGCGGGGGTTCAGCTGTGCTCTTAGCTTCTTTTAGCTTCTTTTGATGACTTTACTGAACTGCTGTCTATAGTGTGATTTGACTTTGACCGTCTAGTCATTGTTGGTGATTTTAACATCCATGTTGACAACCCCCAGGACAGAGGGGCTAAAGAACTGTTTTGTGTTCTTGATAACTATGGTGGGGACCCTCATGACATCCAACTATCGGCCCATCAGTATCTTACCCATAGCATCCAAGGTATTTGAGAAATTGATTGCCAAACAAATCATCAATCATCTCAACAACAGCTCCTTTCCACTGCATCCAATGCAATTTGGATTCAGGGCTAATCACTCAACAGAAACAGCGACATGCTTCTTCGTGGAGAAAGTTAAGGCATCAATGGACAGGGCAGGGGTTGTGGGGGCCGTGTTCCTTGACTTGCGGAAAGCTTTGACACTGTTAATCAGTAAACTTAAATGTTTCTATAGAATTCACCAACCTCTTTAATTCGTATCTTTCATCCCGCTCCCAATGTGTTCAAATTGAGAACCATAAGTCTAGTGTTTGTCAACTGGAGTACCGCAGGGCTCTGTATTGGGCCCAATCCTGTGTAGAATGTACATAAATGATCTGCCTTCTTTGTGTGGAGAATGTGATGTATTAATGTATGCTGATGATACAGTTGTTTTTACTCATGGCAGAACTGCAGAAGAGGCTGCTACCAAGGTCACTGATGTGTTGGAGAATATTACATCATGGCTTAACAATAATTGTTTGCAACCAAATGTCTCAAAGACAGTGTGTATGTTCTTCTCCAAGGGCCACAGCATTATAACGGAAGATGTTTTCTTTTCTGGAAGGAGACTTCAGGTTGTCTCGGAGTACAAGTACTTAGGAGTACATATTGACACAAACCTCAATTTCAAAACCAATATCAAAAAGGTCTGCAATAAAGTAAAGTCCAATCTGTCAAATGACAGATACATTAGAAACTTCCTATCATCTGCAGCAGCTAAGCTATACCTTCACTCAATGGTCCTCTCCCACATCTACTACTGTCTGATCAGCTGGTCTGATGCTCACTCTACAGCTCTAAGGCCACTGGAATCACTGTATAAACAAGCACTCAGAACACGAGACAAAAAGCCATTCCGGTATCATCATTGTCACATTGTTAAAAAGTATAATCTGTTCAGCTGGGGAAATCTCATGGTTTACAAAAACATCTGCTTAGTTTATAAGATCACTCGTGGGTTGGCTCCTCCTCCTCTGGCTGGCTGCATCAGCCTAAAGTCCACCTCAACCAGGGCTACTAGAGGTGCGGCTAGGGGAGACTATACCATCCCATTTAGGAAGAGCGCATTCAGCCAGGCTGTCTTTCATTCCACGCATCCCATCAATGGAATTCAATACCAATGAGAGTCCTCATCCTACTACACATTCAAGCACAGTGTTACAAAGTGGCTCATTAATAATCAACAGTGTCAGCGCTGATGTGTGTGTGTAGGTGTGTGTATGAGTGCGTATTGTACATTTTTATTTATTATCATGACTTGCTCTTATCTGTATTCAGTGATGTAATCTATTGTAAATATGTACAATGGTATAACAATGTTGTGGTATTTTTATTATTGGTTTTAGGATGTCAATCACCATCTGGCAAAGGGACTATCGGTGAAAACTAGCCTTTTGGCTAATTCGAGTACTTTTACATGTTTTTAATATGTTGATTAATGTACACTGTCCCTTGTTTTAAATAAATCAATTCAATGGACTGACTCAGCATGTGACGGAGCCCACGCACAACAAGGGGCACACTCTGGACTTAATGATCTCAAAGGGTCTGAATATCTCTGAGGTTGTGGTGACTGATGTTGCGCTCTCTGACCATTCCTTTGAGAGCTCTATTTCTGTTCACACAAATGTTCAAAAAGAGGTAACCACAAAGCGATATTTAACTGAAAACACGAGGGAAATGTTTACTCGGGATGTTTCTTCCACACTTGCCCCGCTAACATCTCAGTAAATGAGCTAGTAGATCATTTTAACTCAAAAATAAAAAATGTTATAGATGCCATTGCTCTAACTAAGGTAAAGGAAGTGACTGGCAAGAAAAGATCTCCATGGAGAAAGGCCATGACCGTGAGAGCAGAAAAAAAGAGTGTCGAAAAGCTGAACGCAGGTGGAGAAAAACAAATCTCCAGGTTCACTTTGAAATCTCTAAAGAGAGACTTGGCTTTTATCATTTGGAATTGTAAATTGCACGACAGTCTTTCTTCTCCGACATCATTGCCAAAAACAAAAACAATGCACGTGCCTTGTTTGCTACCGTCGACAGACTAACCCCACAGTGTCAGTATCCTCAGGGGTAGACATTAAGGGTAAAATGCCACTGGCCCTCCGGGCCGGTGGAATTGTATTATCACTGGCCCCACCATTGTAACCACTGGCCCGGAGCATTCGTCCACCAAAAAAATAATCGACTAATAATGAACACATTTGTTGCAATAATTTATGCACATTACTACAACATTTGAATCATCAGTTATTCCTCATTTTCCTCAATTGTTCATATTTGGTTTATTAAAATAATTATATTGTGGTCATTGTAAAAAAAATTCTGTCGCGGGAGCCTGCTCGCGCTCGCGCAGCGGTTGTTGTTGGGGGAGCAGCAAACAGCCGTTTGCTGCTCCCCCAACAACAACAACCGACTCACGGAACGCTATGTTGTAGCATTAATAAACGAAACAAGTTAACTAAATTGCAAGTCAAAATCCATACCACAGGACAATTTTTTTAAAGCAATATTTGTACTGGAAAGTACGTTATGCTGTAAATAGTGCTTCCGGGACAGCGGGCCATTTATAATGTCGAGCCCTGCCCCCCATTCAGAACATCAGACAAGCAGTCAGTGCCTCTGCATCAGGTACAGCAAATTTGATCCCCAGTGTCCACCTAACATCAATTCAAACACCATGACACAGTTCCATCAGATTAATGATAAAAACCTAGAGGACATTATTCAACTTCTGAAATCCTCCTCCTGCTGCCTTGATATTATTCCAACAGGGTTTTTCCAGTGTTTTGCTGCAGGCCTCAGATCTACTTCACATAATAAACAAGTCTCGCACGGCTTAGTACGGTATAGTTAGGCCTTTGGTAGGCCAGGCTCACTTTATGCTGCGTTTCCAATACAGTTTAGGAACTGGGGCAGTAACTATAGTAACGCAGTGTAGGCGGAGCCGCGACGTCATCTTCAATGTGTGCGACTACCCGATCTGCAGCCCTGCCCTATCTGCAGTGCGAGATGGTCCGCCATATTTAACAACTCCATACGGCAACTCTAATGGGACATTTGACACAGAGGCGTTTGGCAAAGCAGAAAAAGAACACTCAAAAAACCCGACAATATTAATCTGAACGAGAGAGACGAGTTATTGTTATTACAACGTGACTTCACTATTATTGAACAACTTATTGGGTCATTTTATTGGGTTAAGTGCATTGTCAGAATAAGTGAGAAATGGATGTAACTTCTGTTGGACAGCCATCATACATACTGAAGAAATATTGACTGAATGTATGCAATATGTATGGCATTCATAATTTATATCCAATTACATTAACTGTGAATGTCCTTCATTTTATCCCAAACAACAAAATATTTTAATAAAGGTATTTGAGACGTTAATGACTCGCGCATGCACGATGCAAATCGGGCAGCCGTCTCGACGTCAAATGTCCCATTACGCTGCGTCCACACTACAGCGTCGACAGCTTCAAAAACAGTTTCCAACACGTCTGCCCATTCACTTTGAATGGGGTGACGTCACATTGCCTCGCTTTTCGCCGAACTGAATTGTGGGTAGCATAGCGGTCCGTCTCTGCTGTCAGAAGTTGAACAATGTTCAAGTTCTGACGCCGGAGTAGCCAGCCCCAGCCAATCAAATCCCGTTTCTGAAAATCTGACAGCACAAGCCCTAGCCAATCAAACCGCGTCTAAGCTGGGAGAGATATCCCGCCGTTCATTTCTATATTTCAGAAAAAGTCAGAGGAGAAACTAACTATCGCCGTAGCAAACTCACCCGGTTTTGTATGACCAGACCCTCTTCACCTACCGGGACACAAACCGGAGGAACCAGGCATGGAGGGGGTGGCAGAGACAGTGGGGGAACTGGTAGGTTTGGAGAGTTTATATATATATATATTGCTCGCATAAAATCCCTGGGGTTTTTTGCTTTGTATGTCGGGGGCGGGAGATTCATGTGATTGGTTGTTGGTCGCGTTGCTCGAATAAAATCCCCAAGCTTCAGACACGCCCAGCTCCAAGCTTTTTTTTGAAGCTGGAGTGTGGACGCTCCGTTAGAGTTGCGGTATGGAGTTGTCAAATATGGCGGACCATCTCGCACATGCGCACTGCAGATAGGGCAGGGCTGCAGATCGGGTAGAGACAATGTGAACCACAAAACCAACATCAGCCGTTAGCTGTTAGCCCTCAGAGCTCACAGCTCCTCATATCTGTTCAGAAACTAGACAGAAGTTAAACAAGTACAAACCACAGACTGTCCGTGTCATGGTGAATACAGTCGCTGCTTTATTTATGTCTGTAGAGGGCGTTCCGAGCTGAATAAGGGCGTCAAATGAAGGCAAGACGCCCGCCTGGCAGAAACGCTGGAATTAGGAATATATTGTGATGAAGTGCACACTGACCTGAGCTCCAGGGGCCTCCTTCTTCTCCTCCATGCTGCTCATCAGCTGTCCTGATGAAGACCACAGAGCTGCTTCATTATTAATATAATACAAATATTTAGATATAATTCATCATAATCTGTGTAGCAACTTACATTCTAATTTACAGCTCACAGTTTGTTCACTTTTATTTCATTAAAATGACTTTATTCACATAGAAAGTGACATTAATGGTTGTTTGAACCACGGTTATAACGCTATCCGTGTGTAACTATCACTAAGTTAACACAGAAAGCAAACATTAGCTAGTGAGACTGTTTAATGTACTCCATGTATACAGTATTTTCTGTATATTGTGTATTCTTTAGATACTCTAGTGATATGTGTCCTGTGTGTATACTTGCTGCTAATGCTTCATTTGTATTATCTTATTGCATCTTTTAAATATGTTTAACTCGTGTAATGCCTGAAAACACTTCTGCTGTGACACATTCATTTCCCAGTTTAAGATAAATCATTATTTAAATAAAGTATATCTATTTATCTAATGAGCTAAACCGTCGCTTAGCTTAGCGTTAGCTGCTAACTGAAGAACCCCATTCATTTCAATGGGAAAAATGCTACGTCGCGGTGAATGGGCGATGCTAATAAGCTAGTTAGCGTATATTTAAAACCATATCTATGGTAAAGAGCACCAACACAACAACTCAAACCGTCTTAAAGACAACTGGTGTAATAAATAACTAACATAAAGTCAGCTGAGCATTACAGATCAACTGTTACTCCCCAGAGCCGAACTGGAATAATAACTGTAGCGATGCTTTCAGACTGTAGCTGTCAGACTGTAGCTGTTAGCCTTTAGCTGTTAGACTGTAGCTGTTAGCCTTTATTTAAAGATAGTTTGAGACTATTTTTGTCGCACATTTTAAAGTTTTTTTTGTTTCTTTCTTTCTTCCGAGATTACAGCTGTTGTGTTAAATAAGATAACTTCTGATTCGTGATTAACTGTAAGCTAAGAGGTGTAAATACACTTAATGAAACCTCTGCAGGTGTTTAATCCACTCACCTCTTCTTTACTCCTTCTTCTCCTCCTCTCGGATTGCAAAGAACTTTAAAGGTGCATCTTCTTCTTCTCTCGTTTTGGCGGATTGCAAAGAACTTTAAAAGGTGCATACCGCCACCTACTGTACATGAGTGTGAAGGTCCAGAGTCTGAAACCCGCCCCCTGCTTCATGTCTGATCATCTTCACGGACCACTGGCGAAGTCACGCCCATCTACTTCCGGTCCATGGGACCTTATTTCGGAAAAATTATGGCCCAATCCCAAACCACTCCCTCGACCCTAGCCCTCCGTGACGGAGTGCACTCCGTCTGTAGCCACACTCGCAGCTCAACGAGGCTCCCTCCTGTCAGATGGAGGGAGTAAATACAGCAGCAAGCTTTGGGACGGCCTCCCCTCTCTCCGGCAGAAACAGAAAATGCACTAACTGTATGTAACAACGGTTTCAAATCAGCATCTCTTTGACAAAAATGTGTAAAAAGTGTGTAAAACAGGCAGGTTGGACATCTCAACAGTGTGCTCTCTCTCATACCGAGTTCCCATTGAGTAAAGCCTTAGAATAACTCTAAACAACGAACATTAAATCATATGTTCATGTTAACAATATTGTATTTATTCCAGTTTAATGATTGTGATTGAAAAGCCTAAGGAGGCTGGTACACATTGCAAAGAGGGATTTGTAGTCCTTAATAATATTCGTAAACTTAACCATGTTGTAGCCGGAGAAAGGCTAAACCATATCAAAGAATACATTTATTAACTACATTGTCTCATTTAGCTGTAGCTTTTATAAACAAAACAAAAAAAGACGTATTGACGAGTCATTGAACCGGGGACCCTGCGGTCATGAGTCAACTGCTTTCCGGCTGAGCCACAGCACACACACTGAAGCTCCCTGAAAACACTGAAATATATTTAGTCCTGTATTTATTCATTTTTGTATTCCTACATTTTATTTATGCTTTAGTTTATTTATTCTTTTGACATGTTCCGACCTCTATATGAGTGAGGGTCTGAGCTCTCTTAATTACATCGTGTCAGCACCGGGCCCGGGTACAGGAGGGGTAATATCGTTCTTATTATACCTCCATGGGTATTATGAGCGTTGTGGTTCAACGGTTCAACCGATCTGAATCACTTCCTGAAGCAGTCACGTGGTATCGACAGGCAGCGAGGCTTCGTTTGTCATCGGTGACGTCACTGGCCCAAAATGATACAAGCCTCGATACAAGGTTTACAAAAAGCTTCGGGGATTACTCGACACATGCTCCGAAGCCTCGGCGCAATATGTAACATCACTACTTTTCGGGTTTGCTAACGGTAGTTACTTTAGCTTGATAGCTATAGCCATGGCTCTTTCCCCACCCTCGGGTGCTATTTCCTGCTCGACCTGTGTCATGTTTGGTTACTTCCCTACCTCCTTTACTGGTACTGATACATGTGTTAAATGTAGTATAGTTGTTAGGTTGGACGTTGGAGGCGGGAATCATAGCCATTGAATCCGGTGCAGACCGGCAAAAGGTAGCTCCTCTTAGCAACTCCCGAGCAGCAGGGAGACTGGGTGACTGTTCAGAAGGGGCATAACGCGAAACCCGCAGGTCCCCACCAACCCGTTCACGTATCTAACAGATATTCCCCACTCAGTGAGACACCCGCTGAGAAGCCAACTCTGGTTATTGGTAGCTCTATTATGAGGCACGTGAATTTAGAGACCGAAGCCTCCACAGTCACATGCATTCCGGGGGCCAGAGCGGGCGATGTTGAGGCGCATCTTAAACTGCTGGCTAAAAATAAACGTAAATACAGTAGGATTGTTATTCACGTCGGTGGTCATGATGTTCGTTTACGCCAATCAGAATGCACCAAACATAATGTGGAGTCGGTGTGTAGTTATGCTAAAACAATGTCAGTCATCGTAATCTTCTCTGGTCCCCTCCCCAATCTGATCAATGATGACATGTATAGCCGCATGTCATCATTTCAGCGCTGGTTGTCTAGGTGGTGCCCAGCAAACAATGTGGGCTTCGTAAATAATTGGACAGCCTTCTGGGGAAAACCTGGTCTGATTAAGAGAGACGGCATTCATCCTACTTTGGAAGGTGCAGATCTCATTTCGGCAAACATTTCAGGGCTTTGTGGACTTAATCCATGACAAACTGGAGTTGAGACCAGGAGGCGGAGTCTTACACACTTCTCTGCGCTCTCTCCTAGGCAGTCATCCATAGGAATCCCGAACCCAATAAAATACCCAATATTAGCGGTGTGTGTGTCTGCCCAAGGACAATTTAAGGTAAAACCTAATAGAGGTGTCATACATAATAACCTAATAAGAGTAAATGTAACAACTACTACAGTGCAACAAAACAGGAAGATTAAATGTGGTCTCTTAAACATAAGATCTCTAGCATCTAAAGCAATATTGGTAAATGATTTAATATCAGATTATAATATTGATATATGCTGTCTCACTGAAACTTGGTTGAGACATGAAGAATATGTCAGCATAAATGAGGCCACTCCGCCCAGCCATGTCAACACTCATATTGCTCGAGGCACGGGCCGAGGAGGTGGAGTTGCAGCAATCTTTGACTCAAGTTTACTTATCAATACTAAACCAAAATGTAATTATACCTCTTTTGAAAGCCTCGTTTTTAGTCTTACGCATCCAACCTGGAAAACTTTGCAGCCAATCTTATTTGTTACAGTGTATCGTGCACCAGGTCCTTATTCAGAATTCTTATCAGAATTCTCTGAGTTTTTATCAACTTTGGTTCTTAAAACAGACAAAGTAATTATCGTAGGTGACTTTAATATTCATGTTGACGATGATAAAAATAGCCTTACTGTTGCATTTAACTCTATATTAGATTATGTTGGTTTCTGTCAGAGTGTAAATAAACCAACCCACTGCTGTAATCACACTCTCGACCTTGTTCTGACTTATGGTATTGAAATTGAGCAACTATTAGTCGAACCGCATAATCCTGCTTTATCTGACCATTTCTTAGTAACCTTTGAAGTACTGTTACTAGACTACAAAGCATTAGTCAAAAGCTCTTGCAGCAGAAACCTATCTGTTAGTGCTATAGCCAAATTTAAGGAAGAGATTCCATCAATACTTAACTCGATAGCATGTCTGCATGTAACGGAGGAAACTTATACAAAATGTACACCACCCCAAATTGATCATGTTGTTGATAGTGCTACAGATGCGCTGCGAATAAAATTAGACTCTGTTGCTCCTTTGTAAAAGAAGAAAATAAAACAACATAGATTAGCTCCATGGCATAATGCCGAAACCCGCAAAATAAAGCAAAAGTCTAGACAACTTGAAAGGATATGGCGTTCCACTAAACTTGAAGAATCTCGTTTAATTTGGCATATTACTCTCAATGAATATAAGAAAGCACTGCGTAAAGCGAGAGCAGCCTACTACTCTTCATTAATAGATGAGAATAAGAATAATGTAAGATTTCTTTTCAGCACTGTAGCCAGGCTGACAGAGAGCCACAGCTCGATTGAGCCTTCTATTCCCATAGAACTCAGTAGTAATGATTTTATGTGTTTTTTAACGATACAATTGTTACAATCATTCAAAGTAGCAGTGATAAAACCGCTTCTTAAAAAGCACAACCTCGATCCAGAGGTTTTAGCCAACTCTAGACCTATTTCTAATCTTCCGTTCCTCTCAAAAATTCTCGAGAAAGAAGTCGCAAAACAGCTGTGTGATTACCATAGACTGTATATATAAATGGACGTAGTGTCCGTGACATCCCGCCTGCTCCAAATAAGGGCAAAGAGGCGGAGCCGAGGCGGGACCTGCTGCCTCCGAACTGGAAGTAAACAGAGCTAGCTCAGGTTAAGAAGCTAAGCTAACATGAAATACATGCATACCAAGTTACTGCTAACAGTGTAGTTCCCCTATATAAACGTTACATTCATAATCAAATGAGACAATCTGCAAGAGAATTGTCTATATTTTGTCATTCACACGTTAAGAAAAGACGTACTCCACCGCCCGGACCTAACAGAGCCGCAGTGGGCTAGCTCCGGGACGCCGGCTGGAGCCCCCTGCGGCTCCGTTAGCTCCGGCGGCCACCACTGGGATAATTGGGTCCCCTATTAACATGTGCTCCCGTTTAGCATTATGGGTGTCATAGCCAAAGACTATAAAAGTCTTACCCAAGACTGAATCATAAACTAAAATGTATATGTATGCATAAAGAGTTACGTCCTTAGCTGGCTAATAAGTAACAAGCTAACCTACCAAGCACACCTGCGAACGGGGTTAACATGTATAATTTTTATCATTTTAGACTTCTTGGAGTTCTGTTAGTACATTCAAGCGCACAGCACAACATTTTAATTGTCTGGTATTTGTAACAATATTCCCTAAAAGGCACAATCACCACGAACACGGCTAAAGCTAAAGGGTCAAGTACAGTACTATGACTAACTAACGTTGTAGCCTCTATGGTTGTAGCCTAGCAGAGTGGACAAGTTGCTGTTAGCTGACAGTGAGGCATGTACGTGTCCATCAAAGTGACCACGCCCTAATTTATGCAAACACTTTAAGACCTAATATAAATAAAAGGGTTGTGTTATAAAACAATTCACTTACAGATTTATAATCATGAAGGTGGGAATCTAACGATATCGATAATAATATTTATTGCATCCATGGATAGAAACATGTTTTTTTCTGCTGTAAAGTTGGGCATTTTAACATGGGGGTCTATGGAAATTGCTCCTTTCTGCAGCCAGTCCCTAACGGCCCATGTATGAACTGCAGTGTGTGGCACTTCCGTATTGGCATCCCGGCTGTTCCCCAGAGTTTGCCGCTTGGTGATTACTTAAAAAACAATGATTTATTTGAAGATTTTCAGTCTGGCTTTAGAACACATCATAGCACAGAGACAGCTCTGGTTAAAGTCACAAATGACATTCTAATAGCCTCAGACAAGGGACTTGTCTCTATTCTTGTTTTGCTCGATCTCAGTACTGCATTTGATACTATCGACCATGATATCCTATTGCAAAGACTAGAGCACTTAATTAGCATACAGGGAACTGCCTTAAGCTGGTTTAGGTCCTATCTATCTGAACGCTCTCAGTTTGTACATGTTAACGATGAATCTTCCACGCAAACTAAAGTTAGCCATGGAGTGCCACAGGGCTCAGTGCTCGGACCTATTTTGTTCACATTATATATGCTTCCATTAGGCAATATTATAAGGAATCATTCTGTACATTTTCTTTGTTATGCGGATGATACTCAACTATATTTATCAATCAAGCCTGATGAAAATAATCATCTCAATAAAATTCAAGACTGCCTTAAGGACATAAAAACGTGGATGACCTTAAACTTTTTGATGTTAAACACGACCAAAACTGAAATTATTGTACTTGGCCTGAAAATCAATTTCAAGGACCGCCTACTTCCATCTACGTAACATTGCAAAAATCAGGCATATCTTTCCTCAAAACGATGCAGAGAAACTAGTCCATGCATTTGTTACTTTAAGGCTGGATTATTGTAACTCCTTATTATCAGGGAGTACCAAGAAGTCAGTCAAGTCGCTTCAGCTGATTCAAAATGCTGCGGCTCGTGTACTAACCAGAGTTAGGAAAAGGGACCACATTACTCCTGTTCTGGCTGCCTTACACTGGCTCCCTATAGAACACAGGATAGAATTTAAAATTCTTCTTCTCGCCTACAAAGCCCTTAATGGGCAGGCGCCATCTTACCTTAAAGAACTCATTATACCCTACTGTCCTACTAGGGCATTGCGTTCCAAGAATGCAGGGTTGTTGGTTGTTCCTAGAGTCCATAGGCGGCGCGTGAGGCCCAGGTTTGGGAAGGCTAAATCACTTTTTTTTTACCTGATGCTTCAGTGTGCGGAATTTAAATATATCAAGTCAAATATATTAAACTGCCATATGCAGACAAGACGCCGACGTGTCGCACTTATCATTCATATCCAGTGTTGGGCAAGTTACTTTTAAAAATTAACTAGTAATAGTTATAGTTACTGCTCTCAAAAAAGTAACTAGTTACTTTATTAGTTACTAAATTATAAAAGTGTAACAAGTTACTTTACTTTAAAAATAACAACAATACAAATACAAGTGTTGTTCTGTGGCACAGTAAGAGAAAAGACAACTCGCCATCATTGTAGCAATTATCATTATGAAATGTAGTGGAACAATAAAACACAAAAGATATGTTTAGACATTTTGACAGGCATTTGTATTGTAGCCTCAACAATCAAGTTCTACGCAGTGCAATATGAAATAAAAACAACTCAGATCATATAATATCATAATATATCGTAGGCCTATGTCTTTATCTGAGTCATCTTCTCGAGCCGTATCTGGTCGTGCAACACTTACAGTGTCACATATGCAGAAGTATTATTTTAAGCAACACATTGGGTTGACGAAACACTCAACTCAAATGTAATTACAGTCAGATCCACTCGTGACTTAGATGGGGGAGTGATATCATAAAACTGTTACGCTTTCAAACACTCGGTAGTTTATTTATTTTGTAACCAGTTCACCTTCACCATATTCACCTTGCAGGTGCAGCTGTGGCTTGTATCCTGGATTATAGGCTATGTGTAAATCATGGATGTTTAAAGTTCATATTTGTCTAATATTAGTTTACTTTTCATTAATGAAGTATGACGCTGCGTTGTCAGCACACTTGTCCCTGTTTGTGATTGGTCAAATGTAGCTAACCCCGCCCCTTTCACGTGAACGCGCTCTCAGCTGGAGAGAGAAACCCTGGCTTGATTTACCGAGTTGATATTAACCAGCGTCGTAGGACCGCTTAGCGAGATCTCGTTTGTTAGGGTTAGTTAAGATAACTCAAACATATCCAGGATATGTTGAACTGGCTTCGTAGTAGGCCTACAGGGCACAAGTGGCTGCATAGCAGCGCTAATGTCAGAGACAAAAACATTATATTTTTATTTTACCAGGATGAAGTGACACAAATATTTGAGATGGCTTAACCTTCCCTAGCCAACAGTACCCGCCACCCCTGCTAGAGTCTCTAAAAGTACAATGGGAGCCAGAGCCTTTTCTTATCAAGCTCCACATTTGTGGAATCAGCTTCCAGTTTGTGTTCGGGCGGCAGACACCCTATCCGTTTTTAAGAGTGCGCTTAAGACCTTCCTTTTTGATAAAGCTTATAGTTAGGGCTGATTAGATTCAGCCCCTAGTTTTGCTGATATAGGCTTAGTTTGTCGGGGGACATCTCACTTCTTCCTTCTCTCTGTCTGTACCTGTGTCCTCTCATGGGGACATCTCACTTCTTCCTTCTCTCTGTCTGTACCTGTGTACTCTCATGTTCCCATTAACCCAGCTTCCCCAAATGTCTTTCTTTTTGGTGTCTATATACGCAGGGATCCGGAGTCATGGATGATCCAGGGCTTTCAGGGTCGCAGCTCCCACCCTCTGGAATGCTCTCCCCTCTGCTATCAGGAATGCCGACTCTCTGGACACTTCCAAAAAACAACTCAAACACCATCTGTTCACCCAGGCCTTTGGCCTCAGCTAAAATGCAGTACCCATTTATTTGTTCTAACCTGTGTATCCTTGTGACTATTATTAATTGTGTTGTTTTGTTTCCCATTGTAGAGCGTCCTTGGGTCTCTTGAAAGGCGCTATAAAAATAAAAATAATAATTATTATTATTATCCTGTTGCTGCGGTTCTGTGTCCTGGATCGCGAGCCCTGGATCTTGAGTAGTGGCTGTGGTCCTGGATCATCGGTCCTGGATGGATATCCTCGTGGATTCATCTTCCTGTTATACACACATGCATTTCCAAACATTTGGACTACCTATGTTGCAAATGTATTATCTTTTCAATTTACACACGGCATCTATTGCACGTCTGTCCGTCCTGGGAGAGGGATCCCTCCTCTGTTGCTCTCCCTGAGGTTTCTCCCATGTTCCCCTTTAAACTGGGTTTTCTTTGGAAGTTTTTCCTTGTGAGGGTCTGAGGACAGAGGGTCTGAGGACAGAGGGTCTGAGGACAGAGGGTCTAAGGACAGAGGGTCTGAGGACAGAGGGTGTCGTATTGTCATACTGATATTCTGTACACACTGTGAAGTCCACTGAGACAAATGTAACATTTGTGATATTGGGCTATATAAATAAACATTGATTGATTGATTGATTGATTGATTGATTGATTGATTGACTGTCTGTTGCTCAGCAACATGGAAATGTTCCACTCTGACACAACGTCTGCTTCCTTCTCATCATTACTCTTCTTTCCTGAGAAGCGATCAACGTTTCTGGGAGGGGACAGACTTTGGCACTAAGATAGAGTGGTAGAGATATACAACTTGAATTGTGTGAATTTAAAGATCAGGTTCCTGTTGTAAGGTCCAAGCGAGGGGGGGTGTCTTTGTTTGCGTCACCAAATCTACTTTCAGTCTTTTTGCATCTTTGTAACACTTGTTCTGTATTCATGTGATCGTTCCAAGTCGTCTGTTTTGATCCCCTTTCAGTCCTTTTGCTTTCTAAGTGGTTGCTTTGGGTATGTTTCAGTACTTCCTCCTCTCCTTGCAGTAACTCAGCTTCTCTCTGATGTTTGTTTAGTCATTTGATCATGGCCGTGGGAAGGGGGGGTGCTGAGGGGGCTGCAGCACCCCCACCTGCTGGCGGAGAGTTGTAACTGCAACGCCAAAAAGTTCACTAATCAAATCAATACAAAGGTTTTATTTTGAGTGTGTTTGAGTTAGCATTTCAGTGTAAGCAGTCTCTAAAAAGCTTCACGATAAGAGAAAGGGATCATGCAGTGTGCTTCTTCTGTTGCTCTGCTATAGAAAAGAAGCTCGTCAGCTCAAGATCAGGGATGGGAGTTTTGTGAAAGCACGGTTTAAGAACCGGCGAAAGGCAGAGGAAACATTTAGGGAGCATGAGAAGTCCCATCAACACACAGGCCGTCAACAAGCTGGCAGCATGACAACGAACACCGATGAACGCGCTGCTCTCACAAGCTGCTGCTAAAGACCAAATGACTGCATTTAGTGTGACGTTATTAAACCGGACCCTCCCCCCACGCAGATCACGCAGACTGCGTAGGGGCCTCGTTTTGCGACAACTTCGCCGTCTTTGAAAGACTTCATGTGTTTCTCAAGAACGTGACTGACACGATGAGATGCTCTGGAGCAGCCTTGCTCTTGTTGTTGGGCCTGGTGGAAATGGACTGCTGTGCATTTAGCTGTCCTCTCAGGCCCCTCCCCTTTAGCTGTCCTCTCAGGCCCCTCCCCTTTTGGGACCGTAGGGCAGAATTAGGAGGGAATTCCATGCGTTTGTGCACTGTTTTGAAATGCCGCTCTTACCCTTCTTCGATAAAGCCACGCTCGCATCGCAGATGAGACAGATGTACTTTGAATTGGAATAGATACAAAAATAATCATCCTCCCACTCGGAGTGAAAATTATATATTTTGGGCTTTTTTGCTTCTGCCATAATTGCGGTCTTGTGTGTGTGCGGACTGTCACTCCTGTTGACACGGACAACGTCAGCGAAATACTGCCCACCAGCCACGCCCCGACACATGGGGTCACGCCGGCCAATCACAAAGCTTTGATGCGTTCAAGTGCATTATTCTGCTACAGGAAGATTATGTTATAGGACATTAACGATAAAACAGAATATTGTTGTTCTATTTTTAGACACATCTCGACTGGTTGGGCACCCCTGATCTACATCCTCCCAATTGGACAAATCCTCCGTCAACACCAACTCCAGTTCCACCGTTATACTGATGACACACAGCTCTTCCTCTCAACAAAATCAATTTCTTCAACCACACACTCCCAGCTCATCACCTACCTCACTAACAATAACATTTGGAGGCAAAACTATTTTTTCAAACTCGGTCTTGCTCTCGTTGAGGTTGAGGACATTTTTGCTCAGCCAGGATGTTATCTCTGTTAAGCAATCCATCAACTGCTGTAGTGAGTGTTTGACATTTTAATTGAGTGGCAGATAGATCTGTACATCATCAGCGTAACAATGGAAGGGAATATTGTGTTTAGTGAGAATTGAACCTAGGGGCAGTATGTACAGTAGAAAAAGGATGGGGCCCAGGATCGAGCCTTTGGGAACCCCACAGGTAAGAGGGGCTTTGGCAGAGGAGAAGGCACCTAGCTGCACTGAGAGGCTAAGGTCTGTCAGGTAGGACCTGAACCATGCAAGGGCAGAGCCTGTGATGCCTGCGGACTGTTCAAGCCATGACAACAGGATGCTATGGTCTACAGCAGGGGTGCCCAACCAGTCGATCGCGATCGACCGTCGATCCGTCGACCGGTCGATCACGGGGAGATTCCCAGTCGATCGTGAGATGTGTCTAAAAATAGAACAACAATATTCAGTTGTATCGTTAATGTCCTATTACATAATCTTCCTGTGCCAGAATAATGCACTTGAATGCATCAAAGCTTTGTGATTGGCCGGCGTGACCCCATATGTCGGGGCGTGGCTTGTGGGCAGTGGGCACTAGTTCGCTGACGTTGTCCGTGTCGGAGTGACAGTCCGCACACACACAAGACCGCAATGGCAGAAGCAAAAAAGCCCCAAATATATCATGTTCACTCCGAGTGGGAGGATGATTATTTTTGTATCTATTCCAATTCAAAGTCCATCTGTCTCGTCTGCGATGCGAGCGTGGCTTTATCGAAGAAGGGTCTTTTAGGAGTGGCATTTCAAAACAGTGCACAAACGCTACGAGACGGAATTCCCTCCTAATTCTGCCCTACGCTCCCAAAAGGGGAGGGGCCTGAAAGGACAGCTAAAGGGGAGGGGCCTGAGAGGACAGCTAAAGGGGAGGGGCCTGAAAGGACAGCTAAAGGGGAGGGGCCTGAAAGGACAGCTAAAGGGGAGGGGCCTGAGAGGACAGCTAAATGCACAGCAGTCCATTTCCACCAGGCCCAACAACAAGAGCAAGGCTGCTCCAGAGCATCTTATCGTGTCAGTCACGTTCTTGAGAAACACATGAAGTCTTTCAAAGACGGCGAAGTTGTGAAAGAAGCGTTCCTGGAGGCTGCCGACGCGCTTTTTGGAGACAGTGAAAATAACAGCAGCATTTCAACAGGTTTTTGATATAATACAAACTCAAGTTTGATACCGTTATTAATCAGCTGTACGTTTTAGTTTGTTTGAACTTATTCATCATAATTTTTGTACACAATGGTATAAGAATGCAAACTTTAAGATCTGTTCTGTTTAAATTGATTATAGTCTGTTATCAGTTCAGGTTCAGAAGCTAGTGTTGCTTGCATCCTATTTTAAAGGCATTTCTTTTTATACTCGACTAAAATGCAACAAAAAAAAGGGTTTGATTCTATTAATTTTGTCTCTCTTATCGCACGTTGGCAGCAGATTCCTGAGTAGCTTCAGATCTGAGTCGTCTTATTAGTAAGCCTCATTTATACTTTTGTAGCAACACTA